>OX941081.1:57485000-58110000 GCA_954870635.1 Arctium minus | reverse complement strand
GGATGAAACAGATGAAAGATTTAAGCAACATACCTCTTCATGAAGTTTATGAGACATTAGGTCAAAATGAGGAAGAGGTTGAAGAGAAAAGAGTTGAGAAGAAGAAAACTGAGAAAGTATCTGACCCTATTGCATTATTAGCTGGAGAGAAGGAGAAAGAGAAGAAAAAGAAGAAGAAAGCAGTGATTCCCAGTTCGAATTCTGAGACTGATTTGGATAGTGACTATGGTGAAAACCTCAAGCAAGCTATATGCTTTTACTGACTCCAGCATTCTAGAAGAAATTCTACAAGAAACCGGGTTCAAACACACAGAGGTATTCTTCATCAGGTTCAAAGAATCATGAACATCGGGAAAGAGTTGAAGGTAAAAGATATGAAGAGAACCGGTATGTGGAAAGAAAGCCAGAAGAAAAGAAGAAGTATCTGAATGATTATGCTGGTACTGAGAAGAAGACAGACGACCTTGTCAAATGCTACAATTGTGGAAAGGTCGGTCACTACGCTAAAGACTGTCGGAAGCCAAAGGTCATAAACTCGGAATATTACAAGAACAAGATGCTCTTGGCTAAGCAACAAGAGGAAGGTAAGGCATTGATGGCTGAAGATGAATATTGGCTAGATCATTCAGATGAGGAAGAAAGAGAAGAATCAGTTCACATGTGTTTGATGGGCAACACTGTGAAGTATGATGATAGTGATGAAGAATCAGCTGATGAGGTACTTAATCTTTCTAAATCTGATTTTATGGTCAAAATGGAAGCTATGATGGTCGAACTTTAAGATCTTCAAAACAAACTGAAAAAGGAAAAGAGTAGAGTTGAAAAGAAAAATCAAAAGATCTTTGAACTTAACAAGCAAGTTCTTGGGAACAAAGATTTGATTGATTCTCTTCGCAAATCTGTTTCTGATTTTAAACAAGAAAAAGATTGTTTTGAAAGTAAGATTTCTGATTTTCAATCGAAAATTTCAAAGTCTGTTTCAGAAAAGAAAGAATGTGTTCTAACAACTTTTAAATTGCAGGAAGAAAACAAGAGCTTAACAAAGAAGGTAAATGGTTTGGAAGCAAAATTATATGCTAGAGGCCAAACAGATCAAACCATTTTCTTAAATACACCTAATGAGGAAGCTGATGTTAGAGAGAAGTGGGGTCTCGGTTACGAAAACCCACACTATCTAAAGAAAGCTATCAGAAAACAACCTGCTCTATATAATTTTGATTTTCTATCTGCGGTTGCTAAATATACTCATTTGATACCCAAATTTATTACCAAATCATCAGATGAGGTAGAGGCAAAAGAAGATGAGAAAAAAAAGAACTTACAAAAAATGCAACTATCATTCTGCTATCAAAAGCTAAATGATAGTTATATTTCAGATCAACCAAAATGTCTTTCAAATGATTATTTTGAAAGCTATTCGACGAAAGAGTTGGAGGCAAAACCTTTAAAATCTAAAATTTATGTACCTACACTAACTTTAGAAAGCAAAATAATCGAGCCTGAAAATATTTAATTTGATGAAAGAATATTGGTTGATATTGAACAAAATGTATTTTCTATTGTTTTAAAGAACACAACTTTAAATGTTGAATCTCAAAAATGTTCTAAATTTTCTAAAGCACCTCACATCTCTGAAGTTGATTTTGATGATTTATTTGAGTCTGCAAATGATTTTTTAAATTCTGATGAAGGGTGTATAGATGAGATTGATATGTTTGATTTCAATGCGAAACTTCCAGATCATTCTACTTTTTTTCACAAATGGTCAAGCTTTACCAAGTGTGTATGAAGTTGGTGAATCATCAACTAAGGTTGGTGAATCAGTTTCTGTGAATGCTGATTACTATGCAAAAGGTAAGAAGCAAAAGAAACGACAATCACAGAAACAAAATAACACTGGTAAGCTAAAGAAAATACAATCTCATAAATCTAATTTTCTTAACAGATCTAAATCTTATGTTTCAATAAAAAGGGAAACGTCTGAAGAACGAAAGGAATGGCGACCAAAAAGGAAGATCGATGAGAGTTCTGAATCATCTCTTGATTTGGATTGTAATAGATCTAATAGTAGTAATTCTGATGTAATTGGTAGTGTTGCTTCCAATAAACAAAACCTTGTAATTCCTTACAAGAGGTATTCAATAAAGCAATTACTCCGATTATCTCATTCTACTACTATGTCATCTAATTATAGACGAAATGATTTTAGTTCTCACCGATTTTCTGATGATTGGATTGGTACTTATCATGTTTGTTCTTATAAGCCATATGTTTCAAACGTTTTTCAAAAGGTCAGAGGATCCATCTATAAATGGATACCAAAATCTTGTGCTAAACTGAAAGGACCCGTTTTTAAATGGGTACCTAAATCTGTTATTCCCTGATTTCTCTTATGTAGACCCGTCATATGTGGTACTTGGATAGCGGGTGTTCCAAGCATATGAATGGGCAAAAGGATTTATTGTCTAATTATACAGAGAAATTCCGCGGGAATGTACGTTTCGGAAATGACCAATTTTCACCAATTCTCGGATATGGTGACGTGATACAAGAGAATGTAACGATAGCGAAGGTGAGTTACGTAGAAGGATTAGGGCATAATCTATTTAGTATTGGCCAATTCTGCGACAAAGGATTAGAGGTAAATTTCAAGGCTAAGAGTTGGAAAAGAATTCTTGGTCGACACTCGAAAGTCCAACCTCTACACGATAAACTTGTCAAAGGTCCAGACTGACAATCAGATTTGCTTATTGACAAAAGCCTCTATGCAACAAAGTTGGCTTTGGCACAGAAGGCTGTCACACCTGAATTTTCGGTACATAAATAAATTGGTGAAAGGCATATTGGTGAAAGGTCTTCCTGAGCTAAGATATGAAAAAGAACATCAAGGGTAAAATGAAGAGGGCATCTCACAAGTCAAAACCCGAACCGAATACGAATTCTACACTTGAGTTGGTACACATGGATTTATGTGGTCCGATGAGAACTCAAAGCATAGGAGGAAAGAAGTATGTTTTAGTAATAGTGGATGATTATTCTCGTTACACGTGGGTTAAATTTCTAAGGACAAAAGATGTGACTCCCGAAGTACTCATCAACTTTCTGAAGACTACCGAAGTGAACTTGTAGAAGACAGTTAAGTTTCTAAGGACTGATAACGACACAGAGTTTAAGAACAAAACTGTTGAAGATTAACTCGAATCTGTCGGGATAATGCATCAATTCTCTGTCGCTCGAACGCCAGAACAAAATGGAGTAGTCGAACGACGCAATCGAAAGCTAGTCGAGGCCGCTCGTACTATGCTCGGTCAGTCCGATCTACCTCTATTTCTATGGGCAGAAGTTGTCTCTACTGCATGTTATACGCAAAATCGATCCATTATTCACATATGGTTTGGTAAAACTCCTTATGCACTGATTAATAATCGTACTCCAAGTATTAAACATTTTCATATTTTTGGTTGCAGGTGTTTTGTGCTTAATGATAGAGAGAACTTGAATAAGTTCTCACCAAAGGTTGAAGAAGGAACTTCATTGGATACTCCCAGACATCTGCTGAATATAGAATTTATCTGAAGAGTTCAAAGACTGTTATCAAAAGTGTCAATATCACGTTTGATGAGGATATGGCTTCTGAACAAAGTAGTTCAGAACCCGTTCTCACCGGAGTATTAGCTTCTGGACATATCAGTCCAGAACCTGTTTCTACTGAGAATAATTCGGATAAAGCTTCAACATCTACATCGCATTTATCTGAATTAGATTTGTTGTTTGAATTTTTCTGTGATGAGTTTCTAGGATCTAAACTTCCTAAATCTGTTGTGGTTGACAGGTCTGAAGACTCAACGACAAATCATCCAACCACTTCGGACGTGTCTACTGAACTTGTTCCCCCAGTTCAGAAAGAAACTCAGATTCAAAAACATACTCCTACAGTTGAAGTTGCACCTGAAAATGTTGAACCAGAAGTTACTACTTCAGTTGGTTGCACTGTCATGGATAATTAACAGATTGCACAAGTTGTCCCAACTGCAACTTCTGAACAAGAGACTTCAACTGCACCCCCAAATAATGTTGAACAAAAAGAAGCCGAGAGTGGATATTTAGATGAGAATTATGATTAGTCTACATCGAATCCGCTCCCTCACGAACATAAATGGATTAAAGAGCACCCGCTAAGCCAAATAATTGGAGATCCAACTTTACCGATACAAACTAGGTCTGCCACTATGAATATGTGTATGTATGATTCCTTTTTGAGTAAGATAGAGCCAACTAGAGTATCAGAGGCTCTCGCAGACTCAGATTGGGTTACTGCTATGCAAGAGGAGCTAAATCAGTTTGAAACTTTAAAGGTCTGGAGACTTGTGCCCAAACTAAAAGGAAAATGTATCATCGGAACCAAATGGGTATTCAAGAATAAAAAGAATGAAGATGGTATCGTAATCCGAAACAAAGCAATACTTGTTGCCAAAGGCTACCGGCAAGAGGAAGGCTTCGATTATGACGAGACTTACGCTCCAGTAGCACGTATTGAAGCTATTCGCATGTTTCTGGCGTACGCTGCTCATAAAAACTTCACTGTCTATCAAATGGACGTGAAGACTACCTTTCTGAATGTTATACTTTAGGAGGAAGTCTATGTTTCACAACCAGAAGGCTTTGTGAATCCAGATAAACCAGATCATGTATATATCTTGGATAAAGCACTTTATGGATTAAAACAACACTAGTAAAAAAATGACCTCTTGCCACAGTTTTGGAAATACAAGTCAGCCACGGTTAAGCTTTAAACCGTGGCCAAAAGTCATAAATAAAATTAGAATGTTGTTTTAGCCATGGCTTAACTCAATAATTGTGACCGTTAACAAACACATCCAAACATAATGTCACGATTTTAATAAAATTGTGAATAAATGTTTCGATATGGTGACACCTTTTTTACTGTGGCCAATAGCAGTCAAAAACCATGGCCATATATAGACATATAGTCACGGTTTTTTGTCTTAACCATGAATTTATGTTGTGACGGTTATTGTCTGTGACTATAGATAGACATACGGCCACATGAAGCCAATTTTCTGTGGCTAAAAATAAAATATATATTGTCACAAAACCTTATTAAATGTGGACAAAAGGCAAGGTGTTTATGGCCACTGTTTTCGTTATCTTGTGTCACCAAAAGGTAACAAATAGCTACGGTTTTACAAATTAAGCGTAACTATAGGTCATTAATTGGCAACGGTTAGTATGAAACTTTTATAGCTAAAAGTATGTAGTTAAGGCCACGTTTAAAATAAATCGATGGCTAAAAGGTAACCAATAGTCATGTTTCTAACAATTTAGTTCATGTAACTAATAAGTAATTTATCGTCACGGTTTTTATTATTGTGTGTGATCAACTGTTAACCAATAGTCACGGTTCTCAAATTTAATTGTAACTATATGTCATGAATTATTCACGATTTTTTTTATCATTTTTGTAGCCAAAAGTAAAACCAACATATGTGTCCACAAGGTAACCGGTAGTCACGCTTCTAACAATGTAGTTCGTGTGGCTAATAAGTAGTTTATGGCCAAAATTATTATTTTTGGGTGTGACAAAAGGTTAACTGATAGCCACGGTTTTAAATATATGCCATGAACTGGCCATGTTTTTTGCTTATCATTTTGTGCGACAAAAAAAGTAAACGTTTGGCCACAATTATAATTATTTCGCATAAATTTATGTCATGATTTGTCCACGGTAAAATATCAAATTTGCGTGGTTATAAGTATAGTTAAGATCATGATTAAAATAAATTCATGTGGCTTTAAGGTAATCAATGGTCGTGAATTGTGTGGCTATAAGTAGCTTATAGCCACAGATTTACTATATATGTGTGTCCTAAATGTCACTAGTATTCACGATGCTACAAATTCATCGTAACTATATGCAGGGGCGGACCTACAACTACGGGAGGGGGGTCCCGTGCACCCGCTCACTTGATTGCCGTAAAGGAAAAAAATATAGGCGTCTTGAAGATGTGCACCCACTTGATTTTAAGGGTGCCCTGAAATATTTTAAATTTGAATTTATAACACAAATAAGAAATTGGTGGGATGGTTTGTGGTGGTTAAGTTAAAGCTTCCCTTAGCTAGAGGTTTAGGGTTCAATCCCAACACTCTGCATGGTTAAAATAAACAGGTCACGGTAAACACTTATGTGGCTATAAGTAGTCTATAGTCATGGTTAAAATAAATACATGTGGCTATAAAATAATTAATGGCCATCACAAAAACAAATTGTGTAGCCATAAGTAGCTTAAGGCCACAGTTTTAAATATTTTGTATAGGAAAAGGATAACCAATAGCCACAGTTTCAACTATTTTATGTAGCAAAAACATAACCAATAGCCACGGTTCTACAAAATAAGCATAAACATATGTCATGAAATGGCCACAGTTAAGATGAATTAACGTGACTATACGTAGTTTATGGCCACGGTTATATGAAAAATACTAAACTACCAATTTGTTTGATAACGCTATGGCTACGGTTTTTATGATATGGCTACATTTTTTCATGTGATATAGTGACACAATTTAAACGTGGCCATAAGGTACCAATAGTCACGCAAGAATAGGCTACGTTTTGGCATGAAAAAAAAAACCGTGGCCAAAGTGACTTTTTGTACTAGTGCAAGCGCCTCGAGCCTGGTATGATGTTCTATGAAAGTTTTTGGTCAAGTCGGGCTTCACTAAAGGTAAAATCGATACTAATTTATTCATTAAGAAAGAAAAAGCCGATATCATTCTTATTCAAATATATGTTGATGATATAATATTTGGCTCTACAAATCCTAAATACTGTAAGAACTTTCCTAATCTAATGGTGTCAAGATTTCAAATGAGTATGATGGGAGAGATGAACTCTTTTCTCGGATTACAAGTAAAGAAATTTTCAACGGGGATTTTTATAAATCAAGCTAAGTACATTTTTGATATTCTTCGGAAATTCAAAATGGAAACTTGTAAACCAATTGCAACCCCGATGGCACCGGGAACTAAGATCGGCATGGATCCTTCGGGAAAACCTGTTGATGTTAGAACCTATAGAGGCATGATTGGTTCTTTAATGTATCTTACTTCAAGTAGGCTAGATATTATGTTTTCCACATGCTTATGTGCACGATATCAGGCTAACCCCAAAGAATCCCATTTGTCCGCGGTCAAACGGATCTTTAGATATCTGAAGGGGACTACAAATCTTGGTCTGTGGTATTCTAAAGATACTGGTTTTGAACTGACAGCTTACTCAGATGCAGATCATGCTGGATGTATGTTAGACAGGAAGAGCATATCGGGTCATATTCAATTTCTTGGAGACAAGCTCGTAAGCTGGGCCTCAAAGAAACAACTTTGTGTTTCCACCTCGACTACTGAAGCAGAGTATGTAGCTGCTTCAAGTTGCTGCTCTCATGTCTTGTGGATGAGAACATAGCTTCAAGACTATGGTTTCCAATTCAACAAAATACCGATTTATTGTGACTCGAAGAGCGCCATAGCCATATCAGCTAATCCTGTGCAACATACTAAGACTAAACACATCGATGTAAGATATCATTTTATAAAAGACAATGTTAAAAAAGTTACAATAGAACTTCATTTTGTAAACACTGATTATCAACTTGCAGATTTATTCACCAAGCCTTTAGATGAAAAGAGATTTAATTTTCTTATCTCTAAACTTAGGAATGTTAAATCTTAAGACATAATCAGTGATTACCTTTTAAAGTTTTTGTTATTGTTATTTTTCTTCATTTCTTTATTTTTAGTCTGAAAGATATCAGCACTTTTAGGTATGTTCATGATTTCAGGGGGAGTGAGAGACGATGTCAATATCCAATTGAGGGGGAGTTTCACTAGTACAAAAATGATTTTTTGTGATGGTTTTAAAAAATAGGTTTGTAACGGTTTGATAAAAAACCGTTACAAAAAGTCACAAAAAAATTTAAAGAATTGTTTTAGTAACATTTTTTTATAAAAAAAGTTACGATTACAAAAACTCTAGAAACATAAAGCAACGTTTTAGATAAAAACGTTAATAAAAGGTCCCCTTAGGTAACGGTCTAGGACGGTTTTGAAAAAAATGTTGCTTAATGTTGTGACGGTTTTGAAAAACCGTTGCTATATAGGACCTTTTAGTAACAATTTTGTCTAAACCGTTGCCTTAGGTCGTAACGGTTTTGAAAAACCGTTACCGAAACTAAAATATATAATGCAACGTTCATTTGAAAACCGTTTCCAAAAGTCACCAAATTCTATGGCAATGGTTTTGTAAAATTTGTGTCACAAAAAGGTATTATATGGCAATGGTTTCTGAAAAAATTTCGTCACCATATGTCATGCTTTGATGACAGTATTAAAACATTTACGTCACCATATCTCAAGCTACATTGACAGTTTTGAATAATTTAAGTCACCATATATCATGTTATGGTGACGGTTTTGAGTACGTTACCATATGTCACTCTACAGTAACGGTTTTGAAAAATAAATGTCACCATATGCCTTGTTATGGTGATGGTTTTCAAAAATTACATGTCACAACAGTGACAATTTTATATAATAAATGTGATCATATAACATGCTATGGTGATGGTTCGAATAATAAACGTCAAACTATGTCATGCTACGATGACGATTTTGTATAATAAACGTGACCATATGTCATTTTGTGGTGACAGTTTTAAATAATAAATATCAGCATATGCCATGTTACAATGACGGTTTTGAATAATAAGCATCATCGTACGTCATATTATGGTGAGAGTTGTGAAAAATAAACGTCAAGTTACCTCATGCTATGGTGACGGTTTTGAAAAGCAAACATCAACGCATATCGAAAAATACGTCACCATATGTCATACTACCATGACAGTTTATAAAAATAAATGTCACCGTATGTCATGTTATGGTGACAATTATGAAAAATAAACGCTATCGTACGTTATGCTATAGTGACAGTTTTGAAAAAGAGAAGTCACCATCTGCCATGCTATGATGACGTTTTCAAAAATAAACGTCAGTGTATGTCATGCTAAGGTGAAGACTTTTTGAATAATGAATGTCACTTTATGTCATCCTATGGTGACGCTTTTGAATATAGTGTCACTCTATGTCATGCTATGGTGATGGTTTTGAAATCTAAATATCACTAGTACAAAAATGACTTTTTGCCACGGTTTTCGAAATATAGGTTAGCAAGTTTATGTTTAAAACTGTGGCTAAAAGTCATAAGTAAATTTAGAGTGTTGTTTTAGTCACGGTTTAACTCAATAACTGTGACCACTACCAACATATTTAAATGTAAAAGCCACAATTTAAAGAAAATTGTGACTGAATAGTTCCCTATGGCCACAAAAATTTGTTTATGACTATTTTGGTCTAATCTTTGTCTAATAAAAAACCCATCCACAAGTCTTTTTCATACACGTTATTATTATTTATTTAATTTTGTGTATAATGTTGTAATTTAAATTTGTAAAATTAACTTAACATATAAGATAATTAGTGGGAGGTTCAAGGGAAAACCTCAAAAAACGGAAAACTAAAGAATACCCTGGTAGCCCTTTATCTTAACGATATGCATTTGTGCATACAAATAAATTGTTTTGGTTTTTTGGTTTTTATGCACTTATGCATATGCATGTTTGCATGTTACAAATTACTTGTATGCATAAGTGCATCCCATACAGATGAAGGGATAACAGGTTGTTTTTCAGTTTTCCATTTTTTTTGAGGTTTTCTGAGCCTGACCGAAGGTAATTAATGACCCAAGGTAATTAATAAAACAGTTGTTGAAAAAGTGAACTTACAATTAATAAACAAGCTACAAAGACCATAATAACATCATATTCAAATAACCAACTTAAGATTCATACATGGAATTGGAACATTTAAAACTAATTACAAGCTTGAAATTGATGTCAACAAAATGCATAATCTAAGCAAAACCTTGAACTTCATTGCTAGCCAAACAACTTCTTTTTTATCAGCAACAGTCACAATTTGAAACAAGCATGGGCATTGGGCAAAAAAGCAATAGCAATACACCAAACCACTGGCAAGAGTCTCCTTGTCATGTAAGCAGCCCAGATTTCGATTACTCGCTCATCATCACAAAACAACAAAAACTCCAAAGAAGCACGAATTCTGAAGTTAAATTAACAATGTCAACTCAATAATCTTGCATAGTCTACATAGGAAATGTCAAAACGAGGAATTGTAAAAGCAGATGTACTTCTGAAAGTTGCTTCTAAGTTTTAAGTTCTACCTTTAATGACTAAAAACAAAACTCAAATTCAAAAAAGAACAATCAATACCTTACAGCCTTAGTTGAAGATCTTGAATCAGAGTCACGGATTTGAAACCATTTCCTTGCTTTGTTGAGTTGAATCAACTTAACTGAAAAAGTGAATGACTTTCATAGGTTGTATATTACACATAAAAAACTGCAATTGAGAGATTTTGGAAGTTTAGGCTTTTACAAGTAGGTACATCATGCAAAAAAGGTTATCTTTTAAGAGCTTTTGTGTGTGTGTGTATATATATATGTGTGTGTGTGTGTGTGTGTGGAGAAGCATCTAATATTATCAGTCTAATTATACATTTGAAGAATGTTGTTTTGAATCAACAAATGTAGAAGTAGTTGCAAGAAATACATATTTGAATCTTCATAAAAAAAACAGATCTATAATAAAAGATAAATCCAAGCCTCAAAGAAAAAAAGACATCCAAAAAACTCAAGTTGAAACATACCTGACCGATAGCAGTAAATTTTGTACAATTTGACAAATGGTTCCATCACCAGTTCACATATGGTTGTTTAGAACTAGAGATGTAAAATAAAGAACCCTACCAGATGAATTGAATAGATGAAGTGATGGTTAAAAACCAGATGATGAATCATACAGATGCAGATGAATCAATGGTTTAAAAGTTAAAACCATATGAATGTTTATCCATATATACAACCACATGTGTCGATCAGATGCGTGAGAGATACATGATAAACGAAAAATGTAGCATATTAGATGAAAGATGAATCAAACATACCAGATGAAAAACAGATTAGTGAGAGATGAGCAGATATATATAGAACACCAAAAAGCTCTTCATCTTCTGATTCATATCATAAGACATTGAGTCATCATCAGCACCAACCTTCAATTTCTTCTTCATATCATATGATATTGAGTCACCATCAAGATTGCAAGTTATCATGCAAAGGAGACTTGTGCCCACAATATTCTCACCAGAGACCAACTCTGGAAGCAATAACAGGTTTAACCTATTCGATTAGGATCAGTCTCCTCGTCAATTTCAGCTTGATCATCTTGAATCATAAAACAAATCACATCAATTGAGAAAATTTATATATCATAGTCTTCTCCATGTCACTGCATATGAAAGGAACGACTAACGAACTAATGTAGTATATATCAAAAAATCACCTTTAGAGTTGATAACAGCGCCAAAGCAGCAATCACACAAATCACAAACAAGTTTGAAAAGATGAGAAGACAAATTAAGACCTACTGAATTAAGGGCAAACAATTGAACAAATCACAAACAAACAAAAAAACCAAAAAAAAATTACAAGTTTTAGAGCAATGTTGTGAAAATGAATTAGAATTGATTTATCTTGTAATGACATAAAAAAAATCATCAAACTAACAGCAACCAGAACATTTTTTTTTACCATTTTGGTGTGTCTAAGATTCATGAGGAACAACCAACAACTAAATAAACAGGGTGTAAAAGATACAATAAACAACCAACTAGTAACTAATATTTTATCAAATATATATAATTTTTACAAGTTATATATTAATAAACGTAATTAAGTCGTGTACCATTTTTTAAAATAAACTCTGAATGCAATCCAACTAAAATACACCTAAAGAAGTTAAACATTATCAAGTTTTAAGTAACTCAAGCTTAACAAAGAATTACCATAAAGTTCATATCAATAGACCCATCTATCTTATTGCTTCCCTGGATTGTGCACCTCTAATACCAGGTGTAGATTTTTTTTTGGATAAAGTTAACATTTCAGCTACGTAAAATGAGTCAAAGATTTTGGCTACAGGCCTTCACATATAAATCAGGTATCCAGCTCCATGATGATTGAACCTATTGTTAAGCCATGTTTGAAAATCGCATTACCAACCACTTTTTCTTTCCCCCTGTATCTTTGGTGTTTTATTTACCGTGAAATATATGGCTATCTATAGAGATCCAGATGCAAAAGAATGTGTAAGAATGGTAGTATGCCTACACAGAAAAACTAAAAAAGAAACATGTCCCTTATCTCAGGTATATTTGCTTAGAATAAGCATGTTGATGACAAAATATATGCAGACTTCAGATCAAGTATTATAAAATTTTTATAGAGATGTGATTCCACATAGGTCGAACCAATTGATGGAAATCAGAAAGGATCATATGCATAATGGAAATTTGAGAATGAAAATAGGTAACCAACAATCTGGAAATCATAATAATCCACTGAAAAGAACATTGACTCCCTCATTCAAGTGGACGTAATGGAAGATTTCAGAACACAACTCAGCATATTAAGGGCATACTCGACATAGTAGGAAGCATAGCTAGTGGGGTTTCAGCCCTGTTTCCACATATTTAAACAACAAGAAACTTCACCAAGCATTTATATGTTAAAATGATGTACTAGTAAAAACCCAAATCTCAAAACCAGAATAAATCAATGATGAGAGGGGTTTATTACTGTTAGTGAATCACATTAATGTGTAGAAAGGGCAAACTTGGGCATCATTCCAAACATGTTGTATGATCGAAGTAGATGCATAAACCTTATCGAAATAAGAACAAAGTTTACTAAAATCGACTCCATATCTACCTAGAACCGAGTCTCAACTTTTCGATGTTTTATATCAAACCTTACCTCGAACTAGGTTTGTAGCTTCGTTGGTTCGGCTCACCCAACCCGATGGTAGATAACGCTTCACGTTTTTTAAATTGTGGGTGTTTAGGATGCGAGATAGACCAATCGCCGTTATTGGTCAGAATTTAATCGAGAGGTCGAGGAAGATGATGGATTTAGGGTTTGAAACGATTTAGGAATACGGGTGAGAAGTTGGTAAAAATACAGAAGGAACAAGGGTGAAAAGATTTTCCAGTAGATGTTACCTGTTTTGTATTTGATGACAGAACGGCGATGTAAGGACTGACCAGATGAAAGAAGAAAATAAGACATGAATCGAGATGTAGGAGTTGAGACGACCAGAGGAAGATATAGAATTACCGGGTAAGCATTTTTGTAAACCGCCCCTTAGTCCGAGCTAAGGCTTAGTTTCGTTTCATAACTTAAAAAGATCGGACCACTTAAAATTTTAGGGGAAAACGGCGGGAATCGATTTTCATTCCCGCTATTTATTTTATTCAACATTTTATGATATTATTAGTTGATGACATTTTACTTTTATCTATTAAGATTTTAGATTTTATTTATTTTTTTAATATTTTTATTAGTTGTAACTAATAATTAAATAATTTTATTAACCACGTATTATATTAAAATTTTGTATTATTTTATAATATTTGTAAAAACATCTACAATTCAATTTTATATTTAGGGGATGTTTGGTAATTGCTGAATGGTTTGATGCAGAATCATTAAGAAACTATTATTATATAGTGCAAAATTAAATACGTTTGTTTGCTAATTGTTCGGAATAAAATCAAAGCTCTGAATGGTTAAGGGAGGGTCAATATACAAAATCATTCAGAGGATTTTGGAAACCATTAAGAGGCCGACATTTTTTTTGCCAAAGATAATTCACCTCTTAGCGATTCAGATATTGCCTCTTAATAAAACTATTAAGAGGTAAACAAACAGTCTCTTAGTCATATTATTTCTTTGCTGCACCTTTTGAATATTATTTATTTGGAACATTTAAATACAAACTTCTTATTATAAATTAGAGTTATTTACAAATTTGGTCCCTATGGTTTGGTAGTTTTTACAAAAATGGTCCCTAAACTTCATTTATTATATAACAAGACTCGTCGTATGTTTTTACGTATCAAATTAGCCCCACATCCTTAACGACCATTATCATTTATGTTAAATCTATTTAAATGAGGGCAAAATGGTCAATTACCGTTTTATCTATTTTAACATTTATTAAAACATATATATTTTTCATTTTCTTCTTCTCTTTTTCTTCTCTCCTCTCGTGTCACTCTCTCCCTCCTTGGGACGTGAACCCAACCAGTCTGATGATCGCTCAACAATCTTTACCGTATCCGTCAAAACATCAATCTTCACGAAGGAAAGAAAGAAAAGTGACCGGAGATGGGTGGAGGATGGGTTTCGATCTGGACTGCATCACATTGAGGAAAGGTAGGGGTTTCGATATGGGTATGCATCACAATCATGATGGCGTCAATAGGTTTGCGTGTTCATTCCCATTAGAGATGGGGAGGGTGGATGGTTACGAACTTATAATGGTAGATATGGATAGATGTCAAACTCGAGGGAGTCGGGTAGGGGTGCTAGGTGGGGTGGTTCATGTTGCAACGAACGAGAGGGAAAGATAAGGAGGAGGAGGGGGTTCATGGATGCTACGAGGATGAAGGAGGAAGGGTCCAGATTGTCGGAAAACCATTGGATATCTAACATGCCATGGGAAGTAAACTGGTAGAGGAAGAGGATGATAGGTAGGGGTGGTATTTGTCGAACTAAGGGGGAGGGGGAAGGTGCTCGGAAGTGTTGAGTTCACCGGAGTTGATGCGATGCATATCTTCACATCATCATCTATATATGGCTCATTAACCAAACAAACAAACCCATTGAATCCCATGTAACCAACATGACCCATATAACCAACATGATTGTAGCCCAATATTGCCCATTTACAGATAAGATACGTAACATGGGGATTATTTATTTGAAGGTGTTCAACTACTTATATATTTAATTAAAATCATTAGTTGGTCATTCAAAATTACAAATTGAAATATCACACATTAACAACATACTAACTTTCTTCATATGTAAACTACATACATATGCACTTATATATACATAATTACAAGTATATATGAAGAGACGGGTTTAAAGAAGAAGACATTCAATATGAAGAAATGCGATAAGAACATATCACATGCAATCACATGTGAAACAAACACGTTGCATTGACAAGCAACGTGTGGGCAACCTTTCCCACAACATTGATCGCTTTGACCAAGTCATCCGCGTCTTTTTAAACATGTTGTATCATAAGTGACTTTACTCTATAATCAAATGTAATATGACATTTCTCGCATGATCCTCCATCTATCCATGCATACATACAAACATATATAAAACACTTATATATACATACTTACAAGTTACAAATTTGAGGCGAAGGATCGTGTGATAAGTTGAGTTAACGGTGAGAATTGAAGCGGGTTTGAACCGTTGATCTCTTTTAATCTCAAGCTCTCCCATGAATTGCGGCTTAGAAGATAATTGATCTGGTGCATGTCATTCTAATGTGCGTTCATTTCTCATCCAACGGTCGATAATCACTTCTCACGCTTCTCAACATTAACTCAACTTCTCATCGAAACCCAAACCTAAATTTAATGCATATGTACATAAATTAGCTACATATTTAATTACACACACTATATATAATATATATTACACATATGCATGCATAAAATACATGCATCCCTACATATACATATCTATACTATATTATAAAGTACGGATAAAAAACTATTAAAAACAACTGTTAAAGCTTAATGTACTGCTATTTAATGTTAATTACTTAAAACTTAAATAAAGAATGAAAACTTAAATAAAGAATGAAAACTTAAAATATTTTTCTATTTAATCATTATCTATAACAAATTTAACTTATCTAAAATCTCCCCTTACTTCAACTACCCTAAAATCACTCAATGCATAATTAAATACAGAATAAAAATCAGATTTTAAATATAAAAAATCTAAAATACAATAAAAAAAAGTAACAAAATATTTAATGTTTATTTTATATAAAAAACATTATATTATTAAGCCTGAATTAAACAAATTTATAAAAAAGAAACATTATCACTTTCTCAAAACTATACAATTTCGTATTGTAAATCGACAAAAAACAATAAATAAAAGTAAACATTAAAATCGTCATGTATCTCGATGCATTGCGCGAGTACGCATCTAATATAAATTAAATAAGTTTTTAATAAAAATTAAATATTAAGTTAAAGTATATAAAGTTAAATATTAAATTTGACTATTTAAAATAAAAGATCTCTTATTTAAATGTTATTATCTTAAATAAGAATTCAACAAAAATCGAACAATAAATTATAATTAAATATTGACACTAAAAAATTCATTTCCCTCTCTTATTTTCAAAACCCATTCGCTTTCCCTCTCTTAAAATTTTAAGATTTTTTATCCCCAAAACTGATTCTCATTCACGATCAAACAGGGAGTCACCGTGAAACAAGTACCCTAATCGTCCCTTTGTCATCCTCTGCTTCTGCTCATGCACTGGACCATCAGATACGACTAGAAGTCGAAGGCAATAAATCGTTTACTTTTCAGTCCAAATCGTTTTTTTCATTATCGATTCAGGCACTCGAACCATCTCATCTTGTACTCGAACCATCTCATCTCTGATATGACCAGTAAGTTTTCTTGTAGCTTTAACTTTTTTCTTTAGTTGTTTATTTATTGTACTTTTGGTTTTGCTTCTCCTAATCGTTGTTTCTTTGGGTTTTTTTATTCGAAATCTTTTTTCTGGTAGAGATTAATTTATAGTCCCTATATGTTTTATTGATTGAAGTGTTAATATTGTATTGTGTTTGAGTTTATTAGGTAAACGACCCCAAACCTTTATGTTATTCTGCGTGTTTACTGTTTGTGGAATGTTTTGAACATAGATTGGAATTGAAAATGTATTATTTTGTTGCAATTTGTTGGAATGTAATATACCATACAGTTATTGGAAATGATTATACATAAACTCAAGTGGAATTGGTTTTACTTTTCCTACTTTGCTTGCTGTTAGGTATCACAACTGATATATTATTGAGCAATCTAATATAAGTTTATTCTTATATCCTTTTAGTAAATGATTTGGTGTGATAAGTTGACAGATTAGCTTTGTCGCCTAATTCTGAAACTACCAAAAGACAATCAAAGATGAACTCTCAAAACTAAGTAAACATGGAGACCACCAAAATTGAAGTGATAAAACATTTTGTTAAAAAACAAAGCATATTAGTTAAAAACAAGTATGGTAGTAATTGTTAAAACAATAAAGTGGGTGAAATTTAGCTAGAACTTCATGAACCACAGTAGATGACTCGTTGCATTGGAAATCAGTAGATAAAGAATACATTTCAAATGGTCACCGCATTGTTCTGGTGCTGTAAACACTTATGGTTCAAGCCATAAACAAAGATATGTTGATACTAACAAATTGTTGATCTATCTATATGCCTTTTCTACTTCTTGTTGCTGTACTTTTGTATTTGTATCACCATTTTGTTGTTTGACAACAAATATATATTTTATACTTATGTTTTTTTAATTAATAAAACAAAAGATCCAAAAAGTGGAGATATTTCACTGCCTGGTGCGAGCTTGATAGAGATGCGGGATCAACCAAGTTTTGTCGAATTGCTACGCTTGGTAGAAGCACATCGATTTGCCGCTAACACGAAGCTGAATACAGAATCTTACCGGATAAAAATGTTGCACATGATGCCGTTTTAATGGACTAAACTCTTACCCGGTAAGTGAAGTGAAAGTGTTGCTATTACTGGTATAGGTAAGCGTTGGGTAAACGGCCCCTTACTTCGACATTCTGTGAATGCATGTTTTCATCTTGTCAAGGTCATATTCAACTTTTTAATTAGAATGGCCAAAGTGTTATTCGATGTCATAATCAAGTAAACAGAAATTTCTAATGTCATGGTTCTTGTTTAATCAGGTCCAGTTAACAATGTTCTTGTTATTCGACAACCACCGACCCTTTACCCTCGAACAAATAATCAAGCTTCAATGGCAAGAAGGCATGTGCCATTGCCACCTCCACTATAGAAATACACGTCAATAGACAAACACTCAGATCTTAATGCATTAATCACTCCTCAGCCCAATTGCGATAGGCTTTATGATGCGACCTACACCACTCTTCACTCAATGAACAACCAGGTCAGTGCTTTCTTGATGAAGATGAGCTTTTAGTTTGATTGGTTAGCTAGGTAAAGGACAATAGCTTGAATTTAGTTAGCTGTTATTTATAGCATTGAAAAGATTGTGAAATTGCTAGACATGATATACAGATAGACTTCTAGACTATCTTAACTTCAATAACATGCCAAATTACCAAATTTGTTGAAAGGTCCGCATCTTAACAAGCTAATAGTTATTGTGGCATAGCAACTACATAAAAGCAGGCACAAATCATGCCATTTAGAATAATTATCCCCAATAATCAAAAGGTAACTTTCTTGTGAGAGTTAACTCCTTTAGGCTGCGTGAGTGGTTGAGGAAATTCATTGTTTCAAGAAAGAGATGCTGGTCAATTTTACAATTAATTATGAAACAATGTAATTCATCATCTGTTATTGATGAAGCTTTAATTGAATTTTAGACAATTGCATCATGCATAGGATAGGTGAAAGGGGGAATAAAGGGCAATTGACTAAAAAAACACAACGGACTTTTAATGAATGGAAGAAACGAGCCATTTCAAAATTTGGAATTTCATAGTTAATAGTAACGACTTTGTTATGGCAGGTCATTCAAGGAAAAAGCTACACTTTGAATTTTTTAATGATATTGATATGATATTGTTAGTGATGTGCCACCAACAACTTTTAAGAAATTACTTGTGAATTGTGATAAAGTTATAAGCTGTATCCGGTTGCCAAAATTTCTTCACAATCATTAGAACAAATTTTGACTGCAACAATTATAAGAAGACCTTTTTAGCACTAATTTGTTGTGCCACATCTTATGCCCAAACTAGAAAAGAGCCACCTTCAAACGGTTATGTGGACATTATTATATTTATCTCATGTTTGTTCTTGTTGCATAAGTCATTTGGATTTTGATTTGCATATTCTCATTCATAAATAGTTGTATCACTCATTATCCCAGCTCTTGCGAAAATCAATGAAGTTATGCAACATACGCCGACTATTATTGAAATATACTCCGTCATAGTCTGCATATGGCATCTTTATTTCTCTTGTTTTCACGAAGTTCAACTTTTAGATTCCGTTTCAGGTTTGAGATACATATATAATAGAATCTGCCGACGCTCTCTGATCAGGATATTGACGTCATAACATTTGCAATCGATAAGAATATTACGGTATGATTTCATCATTCTTTCTTCTCTACACACCCTTGTCCTTGTCCATTATAAAAGGCTACAAACATGCCATTAACATAAAGTTAGAAAATGATATGAAGTGGGTAGCAAAGACCAATTTTAGTAGCTTCAGTTTTCGGTTCCTTGGTTTTTAATTAAACTAGGAGCTTCACACAATCACGATATACATGATGGAGTAGTAAAATGTAATGTAACAAGTTTTGAAGCCTTGATATTTTGCTATCATGTTCGACTTGTCAAATACCGAACAAGATTGATATTTAGCCCTCCAAGATGAAAGAGATAGAAAAAAGTGACTTGTAAGATAGCTAAGCCAAGTCGTATAAAGGCGAGCAGTCTCATTAGAAAAATAAATTTTGTGTTAACAAGATAGAGTACAATTACACTAGTAAACCTTGCTAACCATCGATCTGGCTTTCTTGATGTGTATGCAGGGGAAATATCAAGTCCAAGGTTACCAAGAGATCTATCTTTGCTAGGGAATGTTAATATGGTAACAGTTCTTTCTCCATGATACAGTGTACATACATACAACTTGTGTTCATCTATATATGTAATTACAAACTCTACACACTTGTAAAAACTCTCCATCGATTGTATTTTTTCAATCTAACAGGATTTATCTTTTTGCAGGTATCACGAGCTTGTAAAAATATTTGCGTGAAGTAAAGACATACGAAGCGAAAAAAACATCCGAGATGAAGAAGAGATATAGGCAAACGAGGATTATAGGTTACATAAGAATAAATCTATTTAAGATATTTAGTACTTTTTGTTGCTGGTGTTTCCATACATTAATTATATAATGTATATTATTTCAGTATTCTTATATGTATTGTTAATCGTTTGATTCAAATTTTGAGTTTTTAAATTAAATTTATATTCATTATACCCTAAAATGATTAAACCGTCACTAAAAGATAGCTTATGGCAACGGTTCTGATAATTTAACGTCAACAGGTTTTGTTACAACGAGGGTTTTGAAAATAAACGTCACTATATGTCTATTGTGATGACGGTTTGAAAAATAGACGTTATTGCATGTCATTCTATAGTGATGTTTTGAAAAATAAACATGACTGTATGTCATGCTATGATGACTGTTTTAAAAAATAAACGTCACCTTATAACATGCTAGAGTGACGATTTTGATAATTAAACCTTACTGTGTGACATGCTATCTTGACGATTTTGAAAAACAAACGTCATCATATGTCATTATATTATGACGATTTTGAAAAATACACATCACCATATGTCATGCTACGATGACAGTTTTGAATAATTAATGTCCCTGTATTCATACTATAATGATGGTTTTGAAAAATAAACGTCGCCGTATGTTATGTTATAGTGATGATTCTGAAAAATAAACGTCACCATATATTATGCTACAGTGACGATTTTAACAAATAAAAATAACCACATGTCATTCTACGATCATGATTTTGAAAAATAAATGTCACCGTATGTCTTGATATGGTGATAGTTTTAACAAATAAACGTCACCATATGAACTTCTACAGTGACGGTTTTGGAAAATAAACGTCACCATGTCATGAAAAGTTGACGATTTAAAAAAAAAAAACGTCACCATATGTCATGCTATAGTGACATTTTTGATAAACAAACGTCACTGTATGTCATGCTACAATGACAGTTTTGATAAATAAATGTCACTGTATATGATGCTTAAGTGACGACTTTAACTAATAAATGTCGCTGTATATTATTCTACGGTGATGATTTTGAAAAATGAACGTTACCGTATGTTATGTTACAGTGATGGTTTTGAATAATAAACGTCACCGTAAGTCATGCTATGGTGAAAGTTTTGAAAATTAAATGTCACTGTTTGTCATGCTACCATGACAATTTTAACAAATAAAGGTCACTGTATGTCATCCTACAGTGACGATTTTGACTTATAAATGTCACTCTATGTCATGCTATGGTGACAGTTTTGACAAAGAAATGTCACTATAAATCATGCTATTATGACGGTTTTGAAAATATACCGTCACTATATGACATGCTACGGTGACTGTTTGAGGAAAAACATTAATTTTTTATAGACCTAAAGTGACGGTTTTAAGTTATTGTAACGTTTTTTAATGTGATTTCGTAACGTTTTTTAAACGTAACAAAAAGTGTATCAAAATTGACGGCAAGTAAGGTGACGATTTTTATGTCCACGTAAACCGTTACCGTATACCTATGGTGACGGTTTTTAACCGTCACTAAAGACCTTTTTTGTACTAGTGTTTATATTTTTTGGTTTTTGCTTATCACTGTTAATTTTTCTGATGCATAAATACAGGGGGAGTTAGAGTAAAGAAATGGAGTATTGAATATGACTTCTGATTACTTCAGATCAGAACTCGTACATTCAATGTGTTACTGCTTTATGTCTTTTATTTTTCAATAAATGTTGTGAATAAAGTTGATTTGACGGACTTTCTGACTGATGCAGATTGAGAGGATGCTTACAAGATCATATCTTATATGACTTTAAGTTGACTTCATGAGATTTAAGATGGATTCAAAAGTTTTATGTCTTATCTTAATCTCTTGTATGGTTGAAAGAAGGACGACTTTCAATCATAGAAAATATATTCTTAAAATGTTCAAACCTCTTCCCGATTCTTAAATAGATTTCATGAATTAGAAGTGTGATTTTAAATGTTTTCGTGTTATTTGTGCTGAAATGTTTCTAAACCCCGTGTTTCCCAAGATAAATATTTGTGTATTATCTTTTCTATATACTGCCAAGTATTCACACACACTGGTTTAATTTTTGTTGAAATTGTTCTTACCATGTGTCTAAAATTGAAACAAAATTTTTGATGGTAAGACACCTCGTTTGTTATTCAATGTTTGAGCGTGATTTCATTTCTAAACGTTCTTTCAAGATTGTCTATATTTTTGATTCGTATAGACAATATCAAATTTTGATGACCTAAGCCTTAATTGCTAAATCATTCTATCTGATCATTTCATACAATGTCAGATTTTCAAACAAGTTTCTTGTATTCATGTTCATTCATTCAATATACTTGTTTGGAATATCTTGAATGTTTAAAATGCTCAAATTTTCATGATTATATCTATAAGCATACATTTATCTGACTTGTATTTGTTGTGCTTTAACTTGTATAGTTAAATCATTTGACCAACATGTCCTTTTAGGAAAACATGGGGTTCTTTTGTGTGAGCTTAAATGAAACTTCTTTGGATTCACGTTAACCAGTGTTTTCTACCCAAGAAGTTAATCCTTGAGTGATCAAATGTGTCAGGAGTCAAATACTGAGTGTGTGTTGAGTGATGAGGTAAAATGGAAAAGAGAGTTTGGTTAGATGTGAGCTCAATGTTTAAAAAGAAGAGAGTGTGAAAGAACAGAGTAAAAGAATATCAAACTCCGCACCAACTTTTTCTGAGTCGGGCAACCACATTCCTAGTGTTTCACAATTCTTCGTGAACATTATTGAAATAGGCAACTAGCCCATGCCAACTCTTGATACAAACCCCACCAGCCACTCATTTTCTTCTTAACAAGAAAATTTTTCATATTTTCAAGGGGACGCAACACATAATCTATCTGATTTTCATTTTGGAAAATCTGAATATTGAAAAAGAAGGAAGTCTGCCCCACCTTCGCACTTCGATCATGCACTTTGAGTCTGTGTTTAATTACTGTTGTCTCAGTGGTTTACACAATGTTGAGCCTTATAAAAAGCAATCATCATGTGCTTAATTCTTTCTACACTTGCATAAACACACAAGGAATTTGTTTTCTTGTCATTACGTTCATAGAAATATCTTTGTGGTGTTTCGATGATTGAATGGAATCCCTGGGGGAGTGAACATCAAAAAGCTCCTTTCCTATGTGTATCCGTTACACACAGTAACTTTGTGTTACTGACAGGCATATTAACTGATTCATTTGTTGATTCAGGTGTTAAATTCCTAATTTGTCTGGATTTGAAAAGATCTGGATGAATACCTTATTTTGGATCGCTTGTGAATCAGAGGCTCAGTTCAAAAGATCAGTGGTCAGAATTGAAGATGACATTTCTTGTTGCAAGTTTTGATGATTTCATGCTTCTTTCATCAAAAAGGGGGAGATGGTAATCAAGAAATGTTACTAATGGGAGAGATATTCAATTAATAAATTTTTGATAGAGAAAGTTTAGAGATTAACGAATAGTTTATGATAATTTCAGCAAAGTCGAAGAAAGATTGTTGAAAGCTGAGAGCAAAGTGCAAAGATTTCTGAATGTGAGCTGAAGTTTACTGTAATTTTCTTTGAAGATTATTTGCTAAAGCATCCTGAGCAAATTCTAAAGATAATTTCTTTCTGAAGACTGAAAGAGTTTTGAGATAACTTTGAAAAGACTGTTCAAGAATATATCTATCATTCTTGGGAGTGATTGTTATTTTGATTGAAGAAAGTTTTTGGAGAGATTACTGAAGTTTGCTAAAGTTGATCAAAGGAGGATATTATTTTTTACTGAGTTTAAAGAGAGAAGATTATACTACAAAATCTTTTTGAGATGATCTTGAATCCAAAGGGGGAGATTGTTAGAGCACAAATATGTTGGATACAAGATCACAGAAGTCTGAAGACTGATAGTCAAGGCTGAAGTCAACTCTCAGCATCAAAGTCAAAGTCAGTGTAATAAAAGTCAAAGTCAACATTGTATTTTTGTATTTTCTTGTTTTGTGCATGAATAGTGTTCTGCGCGTTTCCTTGTATTAGTAGCTTGCGCCTTTCTTTGTTTGGTATAAATAGTTGTTGTGCATGTATTAGTGTAATACACACAACATATAGCATCTTGAGAGTTTCAGAGTTAGTGAGAGAAAGTGTATTGTGAGCGTATTGTAATTGAGATTTGATTGTGAAATAAAAGTGAGTTTTATTGATTTGATTGTCATCTTGTGATCACATTGTTATCTGGGAATAACAACAACCACAACCTTTAATCCCTTCCTTATGGTATATGTTGATGTTTTGGAGGTAAATGAAACATTTTCAGAGATTCACGTATTGGCTTGAGGATTGGTTCAAAGGATTGTATCACTTCACCGAAGGGAGCTCAAGTTTTGGGGTAAAACCTAGATTTAGCCTAAATCTAGCAAGGTTAGTTTAAGTTGATGTGTGAAAACTATGTACATGCCAAAGATGTCCATTTTGAAGTATTTTTGTGTTTCATGTGATAATTATCAAAGGTTGGATTATTTGATGAGTTTTGCCTATTTGTTGTGTTTGCTTTTATAAATCTTGTGAAATACCCATTTTTGGGATTTTGGGATTTTTGGGCATTTTGATAAATAAATCATGTGTATGTATTTTAATGATTTATCTGGTAAATGAAGGTTATTTGGTGATAATGCATTTTAATGTTTGTGTTTTGAAAAAATGCATATTCTTGCGTTATGGGACGTTTGAATGTATAACTGGTATGGTATCATTTGGAAAATGATTTGTCTCAACTAAAGTTGAGTTTTTTTAGTTAATCATTCCTTGGTAGCACGCGTTTGTATAAACATGGGTCAAATATGTTTATCGCATGTGATGGCTTTTACTGAATAGGCTTTGAGTTGTTGATGCCATTGGCTCGGTTTTGACTTAGATTGATCTTGGGAACATTTTTCCGGTTTTATTAGTTCAATGTGGAGCTTTGGACGTATGGTGCATCTAACTGCACATTTGTTGGAAATTACATGTTTTGAGTGCTTTAGTCATTCAGTTGGAGTCATGTAATGTTTTAGACTCTAATGCATTAGATCCATGGTCATAGGATTATGTCTTCTTGTTAAGCATGGAGTTTTGATGTCCACAGTTAAGTCTAGTGAGTGGTCGCCAAGTCATGGTTAATGAGCTTACGGTGGTACCCTATTGTGTCGTATACGGTGCTATTAGCCTGAAGTGGTACTCGGTTGAGTCGTTTACGGGGCTAGGTCTTGCGATGGTGCTCATTAGAGCCGTATATGGAGACTAGTGATTTTTATGGTGAGACTCATCTAGAGATCGAGTAGACACTAGGGTCAATTTGGGGATTTTACGGTGGTGCCCAATGGAGACGTATATGGGGATCCATGACCCGAGTATGAATTTTTATCCATGATTTGTGGTTTTGGGTATTGAACCTTATCCATGTTTCTTTTTGGATGTTTTTTAAAATAGAGTTTAATCCATGTATTGAATATTTAAATATTTAACCTTATTCACATTTTAGGTGAGTACTAGGTTTTGGTCTCTTGATAAATGAGTGTTTTGGTTAATGATATTTCATCATGAAAATGGTGGGTTTTTCGGAAAGAAAATGTTTTTATATTAAATACATTTTGTTTTAGAAATTGTGATTATATTGCATTCTTTTAGTTTTACCACTTCACATTACAGATGTAAAAACTCTTGAACTCACTAGTCGTTAAGCCTAACCTTTTTATTTGTCGGCGTATGCATCAAGTCCTTTTTGGGGGTTGGTTCTAGACATACCATTGTGAAGTGAGTGCTAGTTAGAGGCACAAGAAGTATATAGCTATTTGATGACGTCTTCCGCATTTTGAGATAGCGACTGTTATTGGGTTTTAGTAGCACCCAACTTTGATCTATTCTTTATGTAAGGCTTGATGTATCGACTGTTAATATTAAATCTAGAATTGCTATTCCAGATAATCAAAGTATTGATATATAGAAAATATTTATCCATTATTCAATGTATTATAAGAAAATTTTAATTTAGTCATTTTTTTTTCAGAATTGAGGGTGTTATACGATCAATAACTCATCGAGAACCCATCAATACCAATTGAGAAACTATCGAGACTAATTAAGAACCCAATAAAGAAAAGTAGAGTATGTAAGTTGAAACTATATTATATTTATGAATAATATGTATATTCATGATGAATATTATATTGAAAATATATATTCACAATTAATATCATATTGATATATGAATACTAGGGAACTGTTGTATACACGTAAACATATATATATATATACGTATATATATGTATTCATTATTAATAGTATATATGTTCATGATGAATGTTATATGAAAATTTATATTCATGATAATTGTAACATATTGATATATGAATATTGAGGAGTTGTGTACACGTGAACATTTAAAAAGAATATTACATTGGTAACCATTTCATTTAAAAAACGAGTTAAAACGAAAAAAAATATATTACACAGGTAATTCACATTGTGATTACTTGTTGAATCCACACACACACACACACACACACATATATATATAAAGGGGTTGCATTGGTTGCATCATGTATAGGTTGCATTTGAACGCTCCTCTCTCTTTCTCTCTCTCTCTCTCTCTCTCTCTCTCTCTCTCTATATATATATATATATATATATATATATATATATATATATATATATATGGGTAGTTTCATTTGCAAACCACCCTCAAAGGAAGGTTGTTAGTGAGATAAAAGAAAGTTATGGTATTTGGACCAAGGATTTTCACAATTAATGGAAGAAAGAACTTGGAAGCCCGTCAAAGAACTGCACAATGATCTTTTGATGCTTTAATTTATTTGATATATCAAAGTTCATCTCATAAACTTTTCATTTTGTTATAGAAGACTTGTAATATTGAGTCATTTTGTGATAAGCAATGAAGATCATTCATAATCTCAAATAAGTGACCCTAAAGTTTTGATAGTAGTACTTTATTATTATTCCATAAATTAGTTATTATGTTCAAGAATCTTGCTTGTAGCCGGCATAACCTTACTGAAACTCCATATTATTCATTTTGTTGTTTGCTGAAAAAGCTATTTTTCAAGAAGAAAAATTTCTAGCTAATTTAATGTTAGTATGACATTTATTTTGAAAACTTATAGATCAGAAAACTTTTTTTTATCTTATCCTAGTGTTTGTCTTTTACAATTCCACTTCCTCTCATTAAAATGATTATCTTTTATTGCTTTTCGGAAGTGATTTTCTTATCTGTTTTTAGGGTTACACTTCATAATGTTAGCTTTGTGGATCTCATATTGTGATAACCCGGTAAGTTATTCTATTATTTTATGTGTTTAGTTTTGGGGTAGTTAGTAATATAGTTATTCTATAATTTTATGTGCTTGTATCTTTAAGAGGAGGTCTTATAGTTGTCTTAGAAGGTTAGGGGTAGTTTGTTATATTTGCTTTATTTGAAAGGGGTTAGATAGTTCATTTTAGGTTAATATATAATGAGTCATCTTGTAGAAAATTTCAAAGAGTTACACCTGTAGTTCTTAGAGTTTGCGTGTGTGTTTCTTTGAGGGAGAAATCATCCAAGACAAATAAGAAAGTTAGGGTTTGTTCTTGCTAAGGTAAATCTTCTCCTTTCGTTTGATTTTGTTAGTATATTGAGATTATGATTAGTGTTGTGGATTGAGTTATTTAAAGGTGATCAATAGAAGATGCTCCATGGTTTTAAAAACCTAGTTTTTGTAGAAGAAATTTCATGTTTTGGTTTAACCATGTTTGAGTTGATTCCTTCATGTTGGATTGGTTTCTTGTGTTTGGTATGTGTTATCTCATCTTCTTCAAGCATATAGCTCTTAGAAATCTGTGGTATGTATATTTTTTTTAAGATGAGTGTGTGAAGGGGAGGGTTACAGGGTGGTTAACCCATCTCCAGCGAGTCCCGCGGGTTACCTTCTGTCCTAAGGTCGCGAGGAAAACCGCACATGGTTTCGAGGGAAACCGCGCAAGGTGTTGAGTTCTCCTTGTTGTTTTTATTCTTCGGTTCATCTCCGGTTTGTTAGGAGTGTCGCTTAGATTTGTTAGTCACCGTATTGAGTCCTATAGTATAATGTAATAAGCAAGATCATTGTCAGGATCGAATTCTCAACAAGAATTAATTCTCAGAAACAATATCAAAGAAGTTTGCAGAATAACACTTTGATATTTAATCAAACAGAAAATCAAAACAGAATATAATCAACAAATTGTAAACTTGTATTGAATGCTTTGAAGTTACAAGATTACACACTCAACCTCAATATTGATGAACAGGCTCACCAATACGAATTCTACTTCTCTAGAATTAGGATCTATGTCTTGAGGTTGATTTTTTCTCTTATAGAATGAAAAACAAAAGTTGATTCATTATTCTAAGCTATACAATATATATACTGAATACAAAGATAATTACAATAAATAAAATATCTTCAGTATATCTTCCATGTATATCTATAAGCTTCCATAATCTTCAGATTATCTAGCTGTCATTCTTTCCATCTGAATCTCTTTAGCAGCACTAACCATGATCAACAGCATTAACTTCTTCTAGCAGCATTAACTACTAAGCAGTACTAACTACTAGCAGTACTAACTAGCTAAGCAGTACTAACTTTGTTTAAGCAGCACTAACTTTAACTAGCAGTATTAATAGTACTAGCAGTAGTAACACTCAGCAGTATTAACCTTTAAGTCTTCTAGCAGTAGTAACTTTGAACCAGCAGCATTAACCATACTTGATGAATTCTTCAGTTCCCAACAATCTCCCCCTAACTTGACTTTTAAGAAGAGAAGTCAAGTTCTTCAGAATTAATCTTCAAGATGCTCCCAAAACTCTATCATGGCCTAAATTCCAGTGTTTGCATCCAATCCCAAACTCTGATTGATGGTTCTTTGAATCAAGTATTTAGCCATTACTGAATCTGGAACACACCTTAACTTTTTCTTCAGCATGGCATGTAGCTTCAATCTGCTATGATTATACACTCTATCCACTAGGAAGTATTCAGTGTGATTTAAATCCAAAGTCACTGTATATACTCCACTAATTTCATATAGAGTCCAACTGTTTACTGATTTGAAGACATCCTTGATCAAGTGCTCTACTTCTTCAGGTTTGAACATCATACACAGATACTCCATTACCAGTTTTGTAATTGAAATTCCTGGAGCCTTTAGAATATCTGCATACAACTTCATTCCTATCTCAAACATCTCTTCAAGATCTGATCTAGAGCATGTTCTGACAATTTTTGCCCATGTGTTGAACACTTCATATTTTTCATCCTTTCTTTTCAGCCTTATGTATTCCTTTCCATCCACTGTCAATGTATCCCAGAGAATGACCTCAGGAGGCTTAACTCCTACAGGTTCTGCTGAAATTGGTTCAGGTACTTTGTCCATCACTACCATATACAAATTTACATCACCAGTGTTAGATAGCTCTGTCTGTTTAGATGACTCAGGTGCCCCTTCTTCTTCAGCAACTTTATCAGTCTCCTCTTCAGATACTCTAGGCTTTTTGATTGACTTTCTCCTTGCCATCATTTTTGTTCTCTTTAAAGTCCTTAGACTTTCTCCCAGGGTGGACTCTTTCTTAGGAGGTGTTTCTTGCTCATCTGGAAATGGCTTTTGACAATCAAAGTCATTACTTTCTTTTATTCTCTTCTCCATCTCCACCCTAGCAGTTTCACTTCCCTGAAGCTTTAACATTTCTGAATCATAGAGCTCTTTGATCTTCTCAAAAGACATTTTGGAGAACATCTCCTTTTTGACTCCTACAGCACCTTTGAGAAATATGATCATCTTGTTTCTCTCTTGGGTACCTAGGAATGTCTTTGAGGGTCTTCTCTTCTTTGCAACTGTTTTCACCACAGATTTCTTCATACTTGCAGCTTTCTTCTGTGCAATTTCAGTTGCCATACTCTGTTGATAAGCTTCATTCAGTTCAGCAGCTAGAGCTTTTGCCATTTCCCTGTCCTTTTCCATCTGAATTCTTTCTTCTTTTTCAATATCCTCCTGCATCTTTTTAGCTAGGGCTTCATCTGATTCAACCAACCTCTGCTTTTTGATTGGTTGATCAGATTCTACCATCTTTGCTTTTCCTTTGTCTTTGCTCATTGCCTTCTTACTGTTATCTTTCTTGATCACTTCACCATGTTCTTTTATGATTACACCTTTGGTCTTTGAAATGACCTTGGGAGTATCATTCTTGGCTTTTAGTAAGGTTTCTGCAATCTCAAGATCTGTTAACACTTCTTTCACAGTTTCTGCTGCTTTATTAATGTCAGCAGTGGTAACTGTTTCTTCTTGCTGCTCCCCCTGAACATCAACTTTCTCTCCATCAAGCTCCCCCTTTCTTGTGGCTTCTTCCATGTTGATCTCCCCCTTTTTGGGAGCATCATCCTCAGTTGGCCTTCTCCTTAATTGGAATTGCTTTCTCTTCTTCCTTTGTACCAGACTAACCACCATCCTCTTCAGCTTAGCAATCTGTTCTTGTTGTGACAGAATTACTAGCTTCATTTCTTCAATTTCTTTGCCTTGTTTGAGAACATCTTGATTGATGTTCCCCATTGTTGGCATCAATTCATCGTACGTATATCTGTCCTCACCCTCTCCAGAAGTGGTACCCTCCTTTGAAGGATCATTGGATCTTTTATTTGTGGAAGTCTTCTGCCTTGCAGAGGCACTATCCACCCCTGTTGTTTCTTGGCACCAGGGACCTTCAAATGATTGCTCATTCAAAGTTGCCATGGGGGAGGTCTTATTGATGTTGCCACTTTCCTCCTCTGTACTAGCAGGAGTAGTGGCAGCCTCATCACCCATATGCTCTACCTCCTCCTCAGAGAGCACCTCCTTTGGGTTGGGAGACACCCTTGTGTTGTCCCTTTGGATATTCTCTAGGGGAGAATTCTCCCTTAGAGGGCTTATAGGCTTAGTGGGTAATGGTACAAGAAGGGAAGGAGCCTTCTTTACCTGTTTTCTCTTGTAAGTGTGTGTGATTGGAGAGGTTGGTTTTTCAAGAAGGGACTGGGGAATTGATTTTGAGAGGGAAGGTTGGGCTTGGCTAGCAGTGGGTTGGTCTAATGGGGGCCTTGACCCTGCTGCCATACCTTCATTGGTTTGGGACACCACCATCATTGTAGAGAATAATGGGGCGTCAACTCCTTCAGAGTCCCCAGCAGATCTTCTCATATTTGAGAAAACCTTGCCTTTTGGGGGTTTAGGTACATATACCCCAACAGGTTGAGGTATATCCGTCAATTCATGAGTAATGACTTCTTGAACAAACCTGGGATACATAAAGAAGCTCTTTTTGTTTCCAATGTTTGAGACAAGATCACTGAAAATCATTTTAGAAAAATTATACTTTCTGGCAGTGGCCAAGCACACCAAAGCATAAGCAATAGTGCTGCTGAACTCACTCCATCCAGTAGTCTTTTTGGATATACAATGCATAAGAGTATGGACTAAGAAACGCCATTGGGGTGAAAATTTTGCTTTAGAGAATTTGAAAACTCCCAATGGGCCTCCATACCCCATTCTTGTAAGATTTGAAAATAGTTCATCATTTGGGATAGAGGTTATACCAGAGGCATCGTCTAGACGTAGACTGATGCGAATAACCTCTTCAGTAACCGTTAATGATTGATCACAGATTCTTGTCTTGATCATCTGCACACCATTCTCAACAACAATGGTTGCATTAGCCCAGAACTGCCTTTGATGCTCTATATAGATTGTAGGGGATACAATAAGAGCATGAGCAATGTGGCTTGACTTGAGAAAATCCACAATCTGATGAAATCCTGCAGCTTGCTTTGGCTTTTGTAGCATTGCAATCTCGTTGTGCTCGTCGATAAAAGTCATGGATGCCATTGATCTTAGTGAAAAGCTTGCCTGAAAACTTCGAACTTGAGAGAGAAAAGGTTTTGAGCGCAAGAGAACAGTATGCAAAGAGTCGTTATGAACTTTTAGGCGGGCAAAGAGTATTTATAGTATTCGGAACATAAGCAGTATTAACCTAGAGCAGCATTAACTGCTAGCAGTATTAACTGAAAGCAGTATTAACCACTTAGCAGTATTAACTGAAAGCAGTATTAACCACTAGCAGTATTAACTGAAAGCAGTATTAACCACTGGCAGTATTAACTGAAAGAAGTATTAACCACTAGAAGTATTAATTGAAAGCAGTATTAACCACTAGCAGTATTAACTGAAAGCAGTATTAACCACTAGCAGTATTAACTGAAAGGAGTATTAACCACTAGCAGTATTAACTGAAAGCAGTATTAACCACTAGCAGTATTAACTGAAATACACCTCTTAAACTTGCTGAACACTGAGTACTGCTATGCATATCCTGAAAAAGAAGATTAGTAACTCCAAGAATAATATACAGGTATAAAGCCACTTTTTGAGAAGGGGATTATTCAGAGTTTATCATTCCCACACTTGTTACCAAGAAAGTGAATCTACCCACATCAAAAGCTTTCGTGAATAGATCAGCAAACTGATTATCAGTGTGAACTTTGACAACTTGAATAAGTTTCTTTTCATTACAATATCTTATAAAGTGATACCTGATCTCAATGTGCTTTGTTTTTGAGTGCTTGACTGGATTATTCACAATGCTAATAGCACTGCTGTTGTCAATAAAGATTGGAGTGTGTAGAAAGGTTACCCCATAATCCAACATTTGATTCTGAATCCATAAGACTTGAGAACAACAACTTGCAGCTGCTATGTACTCTGCCTCTGTTGTAGATGTGGATACTGTGGTTTGTTTCTTGCACTGCCATGAGACTAGTCTATCACCCAAAAACTGACATCCTCCAGAAGTAGATTTTCTGTCCAAGTTTGCCCCACCTAGATCACTGTCTGAGTATGCTATTAGGTCAAAAGGTGAGTTATGAGGATACCAAAGTCCCAATCTGGGTTGCCCTTTGAGATATCTGAATATCCTCTTAACAGCTTGAAAGTGAGATTGCTTTGGCCTAACTTGAAATCTTGCACATACACAGACTGGAAACATTATATCTGGCCTTGATGCTGTGAGATACATGAGAGAGCCAATCATGGATCTATAATGATGCACATCCATATCCTCCCCCTCAAGATCTGCTGTGATCTGCTTGTGTGTTTCCATAGGTGTGCTGGCAGGTTTTGATTCTGAGAAACCAAACTTGGTTAGAATATCCTGCACATACTTGGATTGACAGATGAAAATGCCATCTGACTTCTGTTGAACTTGGAGTCCAAGGAAGAAAGTAAGTTCCCCCATGGAACTCATTTTGAACCTTTGATGCATTAAATCCTCAAACTCCTTGCACAGGTTGTTTCTTGTAGATCCAAAGATAATGTCATCAACATAGATTTGGACCAGCAAAATATCCTTCTTCTTTCTTTTGATAAATAGAGTCTTATCAATGACTCCTCTTTCAAAGTCATTTTCCAAGAGATAGGATGACAGTGTATCATACCATGCTCTTGGGGCTTGATGTAGTCCATAAAGTGCTTTCTTTAATTTGTATACCCTGTCTGGATAGCTTGGGTTTTCAAACCCTGGTGGTTGACAGACATATACTTCTTCTTCAATTGATCCATAGAGAAAAGCACTTTTTACATCCATTTGATAGACTTTGAAGTTCATGTAGGAAACATAGGCTAGGAATAATCTAATTGCTTCTATCCTAGCCACAGGTGCAAAAACTTCTTCATAATCTATACCTTCTTCTTGAGTATAGCCTTGAGCCACCAGCCTTGCTTTGTTCCTTATGACAATACCTCTTTCATCTCTCTTGTTTCTGAAAATCCACTTTGTGCCAATTGCTCTGTGACCTTTAGGAAGGTCTACCAGATCCCATACATCTTGTAGCTTGAACTGTAACAGTTCCTCTTGCATTGCTTCTATCCAGCTAGATTCTTTCATAGCATCATGTGCCTTTTTAGGCTCAAGCTGTGATAGGAAACAAGAAAGCACTGTATGCTGTTGATCTTGCATTTCCTGAAGCCTGCTTTGATGTCTAGTCATGATAGGAGAAGAGATATCTCCTATTACCAGCTGTGGAGGATGATTCTTTTGAACTCTGGTGTTATGACTAGGTTCTTCATTCAGTCCAGCCTCAAGATTAGATTCATGTAACTCAACTGAAGTGTTTTCAGATGCCACTTCATTATTTTCTTGAGTCTCCTTATCTCTAGTGTCTTCTTCACTCTGGCTTGGTCCAGTAAAAGATTCCTTTTCACAGTCTTCAACAGAATTTACTGTGTATATGGGAAAAATCACAGATTTAGATAGACTTTCTTGAACTTGTGTGATCCCTGATCCTCCACTTCCTGTTCCTGTATACTCATTACTGAAACCAAAGGAGTTAGTTAGTGAATCAATGTCAAATAGCCACTGAGGTCCAGACCCAACAGGATTAGGTGTGTTCTCATTGCATTTGACATTGTCACTTTCTTCAATTATTCTAGAAGAAGAGTTAAAAACTCTGTAAGCCTTACTCTGAGATGAATATCCAACAAGAAATCCATCATCTGCTTTGTTATCAAACTTACCTAAGTGAGATTTGGTATTTAGAATTGTACAAGGACACCCAAAAGGTTTGAAGAAACCAATAAAAGGTTTTCTTTTATTTAAAAGCTCATATGGGGTCTTGTTCTTTTGCTTGACCACTAGAACTCTGTTTTGGACATAACAAGCAGTATTAACTGCTTCAGCCCAGAAGGTAATTGGCAATTTGGAATCAGCCAACAGAGATCTAGCAGCCTCTATTAGTGTTCTATTCCTCCTTTCAGCAACACCATTCTGTTGAGGAGTTCTAGGAGCACTATATTGCCTCACAATACCTTTTTCTTCACAAAAGGTGTTTAGATCATGATTTTTAAACTCAGTTCCATTATCTGATCTAATGACTTTTACTCTTTGATTAGTTTGGTTTTCAATTCTTAGAATAAAGGATTTGATAAGACCACTTGTTTCATCCTTAGTCCTTAGAAAATATACCCAAGTAAATCTGGAGTAATCATCAACAATAACCAAGCAGTAAGATTTCTTGCCTATACTCATAACATTTGTAGGACCAAACAGATCCATATGCAGTAATTGGAGACAAGAACAAACAAAATTTAACTCTTTGGTCTTATGAGAAGTTTTGTGTTGTTTGCCTTTAAGACAAGCAACACAATGATCATCACATGAAAAGACTTTTGAAGGTAACCCTCTTACAAGGTTATTTTTAACAAGATTGTTCATAGTCTTAAAATTCATGTGACACATCCTTCTGTGCCATAGAGAGGATTCATCTACAGAAGCTTTTGAAACAAGACAATTTAGAGATGAATCACTATCAACATTGTCCAAATCAAGACAGTAAACATTGTCCTTTCTTGGAGTTCTAAGTAGTATCATGCTTTCATCAACTACCTTGAACCCTGGAGCAAGAATCATACACTCAGTATTAGTAAATAATATACTATGTTGTTTGTCACAAACCTGTGATACACTTAACAGGTTGTACTTTAATTGATCAACATAGTAGACATCCTCAAATGTCATCTTACCTTTGGTGACATTACCTTTTCCACTTATCTTACCACCAGTAAGATTGTCTCCAAATGCAACATGTCCTCCATTGATATGCTTGAAATCCTGAAGGCATGACATGTTGCCTGTCATGTGCCTAGAGCAACCACTATCAACATGCCAAATGCTCTTTCCCTTGAGCTGTTGGTTGCCCTGCACATTAGATAAATCAATTAGTATGAATTAGGAACCCAAGCCAAAGTGGTCTTGGGTATCCCTTTCTCATCAAAATACTTGCATTCTTTCTTGACAAGATTTTTAAACTTTAATTCCTCATTCTTGGAGTACTTTGTTACAATAATAGGCTTGGAAATGTTTTTGCTAGATTCAGTACTTGTTTTAGAAGCACTAACTGCCTTGGCAGCACTTGCATGCTTAGCAGTACTAACCTTTGAAGAGGTATTAACAGTATTAGCAGCATTAATATTTTTAGCAGTACTAACACTGTTAGCAGTAGTAACTGTGTTAGCAGTACTAATATTGTTAGCAGTACTAACACTGTTAGTACTTCTAGGCACCCACATTTTGACACTTTCTTTTAAAATCTTTTTCTTTAAAGTGCCTTTACTTTCAACATATTTCTTTATCACATGTTTCTTTCCAGCCTTCCTATAACCCACAGATTTTTGCACAAATCTTTGAAAGTTCATCTGTTGGTTAATAGGGTTAAAGTAACAATACTTAGCCAAATGATTCAACTTGCCACATATAAAACAAGGTTTTGGTCTATTGATTTTATTCAGATCAACTCCTTGTTTCTGAGCCCATTGATTATTCCAGTTTCTTTGATTTCCTCTTTTTAAACCAGAATTTAGGCTCTTGGCTTTATTGCAATCACACTGTTTACAAGATCCAGGATTTACAACTGTGGTTTGTTTGTAATGGACCTTGTTATCATTTCCTTTAGTCTTCTCTATCTCCTTGGACTTGACCTAGATTTTCCCACATCCCTCATTTGTGATAATATTGTTTTCTAATGGTATCTTTTTACTCACATTATTATCCCTGTTCTCACTGGCTCCTTTCTCAGTCAAATCCTTAACTACTACCTCATCCAAAGGATCTATCTTAAAAGCTTCTTCAGACAAGTCCTTTTTCTCTTTAGTTTCTAACAAGTCTGATAAAGGAGAAATATAGTTGTTATTGTAAGGAGGGGGTGTATTGTTGTATCCAATACCCGGCTTCATCTTATCATGTATCTGAGCCTTTAGAAGAGAGTCCATTGCTTTTGAAGCATAAGAAAACTTGTCTATGTCAAGCTTAACTTTTGACAGTTCCTCTTTCAGTCTATCATTCTCTTCTAAGGACTTAGACAGTTTGGTTTCTAACTCATTCTTTTCCTACTTCCAATAGTTTGTGTCATAAGAGTGTTGAAGTTCATTAGCTTGAAAGCCTTTGATTTGCTCTTCAAATCTCTCTACTATCAACACATAATCTCTTCTGTCCTTTTCTAATCTTTTGAGGTCATCACACATACTTTGATTGTGATCCCTGTATCTTGTAACAGTGTCAATGCAAGATTTAGTGCAAAGATTAGAACTTACCTCAGTGGGGATATCAGACACATCTGCCATAAGAGCTTGGTTCTGAATGGCTTCCTCAGCTTGATCACTCCAGTCAAATCCCATTCCTTGTTGAGAAACAAGGGCTTGAGCAGGATTCTTGTTCAGATTGTATCCTCCATTCTGAGCTTGTTGATGGTTGTTGTTGTTTGGAACAGTACTCCTGCATTCTCTAGCAAAGTGTCCTTTCTTGTGACACTTATAACATTCCACCTTGGTTTTGTCAAAACCAGCTCCATCTTCTCTTCTTTGAGAGAAGTTATTTCTTCCAGTTCTTTTAATGAACTTCTTCACCCTCATGGATAACATGGCCATCTGCCATTTAATATCCATCTCCTCCAGATCATCAGGGTGAATTTGATCCAGATCATCATTAATCAAAGAATTGCTGCTATGACTGGACAAAAAGGCTTCAAAGATAGTTTCAGTGGCTTTTGTCTGAACTTACTCCACTGGCAGTACTAACTGCTTCAGGGTTGGCAGTAGTATCAGTGGATGCTGAATGAAGAGCAGCATTGTGAATATAACCAGAGGGCTTCTTCTTGGTTTCTACCTCAGTTTCAAAAACTCTTAAATCATTGTATAGATCATCAAGTTCTTTCTCTTCCAGATTGTCACTCTGTCTATATGAGACAGTGTACATAGTCCATTCATCCCCAAGAGATCTGAGAAACTTTCTGTTGATATCATCTTGTTCCATCTTCACCCCTACAGTAGCCAGTTCACCTATGAGTTTATTGAACCTATCAAAAGTTTGAGTCATAGACTCATTCTTTGTGGAAGTGAAGTTCTCATACTGCTGCTTTAGAACATCTCTTTGATTTCTTTTGATGCTCTTAGTTCCAGCAAATCTTTTCTCTAGAGCATTCCAGAGAATCTGAGCATCAGTGCAGTTGCAAAATTGATGCTGATATTCATTGGGAATGGCCAAGAGCAGAGTGCTCAAGGCCTTCATCTCTGTCTGTCTGATCTTCCTCTCACCATCTGTCTTTGGTGGAGGTCTTTTCCCATCTGGTCCTATCCTTCCAGCTTCAGAAGGACCATTCTCAATGATATCCCACATTGAGTAGTCAGTGAGAAGAATATATTGTCTGATTCTGATCTTCCACATGTCAAATTCACTTGGTTTGAGCATTGGAACCTTAGAAACCAAAGTACTGTTTGATTCTGTAAGATTTTCCATAATGAATAACTGTTTCTGAGAGAGTTTTGCTCTGATACCACTTGTCAGGATCGAATTCTCAACAAGAATTAATTCTCAGAAACAATATCAAAGAAGTTTGCGGAATAACACTTTGATATTTAATCAAACAGAAAATCAAAACAGAATATAATCAACAAATTGTAAACTTGTATTGAATGCTTTGAAGTTACAAGATTACACACTCAACCTCAATATTGATGAACAGGCTCACCAATACGAATTCTACTTCTCTAGAATTAGGATCTATGTCTTGAGGTTGATTTTTTCTCTTATAGAATGAAAAACAAAAGTTGATTCATTATTCTAAGCTATACAATATATATACTGAATACAAAGATAATTACAATAAATAAAATATCTTCAGTATATCTTCCATGTATATCTATAAGCTTCCATAATCTTCAGATTATCTAGCTGTCATTCTTTCCATCTGAATCTCTTTAGCAGCACTAACCATGATCAGCAGCATTAACTTCTTCTAGCAGCATTAACTACTAAGCAGTACTAACTACTAGCAGTACTAACTAGCTAAGCAGTACTAACTTTGTTTAAGCAGCACTAACTTTAACTAGCAGTATTAATAGTACTAGCAGTAGTAACACTCAGCAGTATTAACCTTTAAGTCTTCTAGCAGTAGTAACTTTGAACCAGCAACATTAACCATACTTGATGAATTCTTCAGTTCCCAACAATCATGTTATTACATGTAATAGGCTCCAAGTCCCGGGTGTGACACCGGGTGTCAGTTATATTTCATTTTTCAGTTATGCTCTTTTACGATTTTGCTAAAGGTGAGTTTTCTTTTAACTATTTTCAAACTGGAATACTTATGTTATTAAATACTTCTTTTAGAATGCATAATATGATGATTGTGAGTTCATGGATTATGGTTAATGGAATGTGATGATATTTGTTTGAGCATTATATCATACTATTGCATTTTGGCCGGACTTAGAGGTTAGCGGAGTTGGTTGTACTTAATGGTCAGCGGAGTCGATTGTACTTAAGGTACAATGGAGTAAATTAGTGAGTTGTGCTTAGTGGCCAACTAAATATGTTATGGGATGTTAGGGTTAAAGGCCAGCGGAATATATTATGTACATTATATGAGTATCAAGGTTTGATATTTTGATTATAGTTTAATACCAATTATTTTCACAATATGGATAATAAACTATCAGGGATTATCTCACCATACTAATTGATCTAACCCTCATTGTTTTTCCAAATCTGTATTTCAGGATAGGTAAAGGGTAAGGAGAAAGCGAAAGAGAAGTTATAATTTCATGTGAAGTTATATGCTCATACTTGGAAGCTGTTATAGATTTTGCTCGACTACTATGTGTAAACTAGTTTTATGAAAGTTGCTTTAATCAATGTACGATTAGAGTGTTATGTTTGAATGTAAGTACTTTGGTACTTGAAGCAAAAAGTTGTACTGTATTATGTAGTTTGCATAATTTTGGACTTAAGGGACCCAAAATGTATTATGTGGGTGTTTGTGTTGTACATGTTTGAACATATTATATGTTACATGCTATGTTTTAAGGTGGGATGTTACAGATGGTATCAGAGCTTAAGTTTAAGGGATTTATATTCGGATCCATACCTAGACTTAAACTGCATGTTTTTATGTGAACTAGGATATCCCTATTATTTCTAGAACCATGTGATGTTAAATATAATTGGGTAGAAAAAATGACATTTAAGGTAAATTCAAATTACATATGGCCAGTGTAATTATGAACATACAAGTGCATGTTCGAACTGGAATACCTTATTATATTGGGTATTTGATTGAATGTATATCAATATTTTGTGAATTGACAGGATGGCCAGTGGTTCTCGTCGGATGGAAACAGATGAAATAGTAACCCAGACAGGCCAATCTACGAATGTGGAATATCAATGAAATGACTCTCGATATACGAGGAAGAAGTCGGGGTTAGAGACGGGGGTCGAGCCGGGTAATTCAACTTGAACAGGAATGTTTTTTACAGAAAAGTTCATGTAGTGGTCGAACTAGAGGTAGGGGTAGATCCAGGGGCAGGGGTCGACCCCAAGACACTATTTATGTTATTCGAACCGACCTAGCCGCAGAAATGGGTAAACTCCAGTCTAATTTGAAAGCAATGTTTGGAGAACCTCATGATATAGTGTTGGGAATTACAGAATTACACAAGTATGGTTAATGTTTCTAGCACAACATGGTTACTACTTCTGAGAAAAGTTAGTACTGCTAGTAGTTAGTACTGATGTGTATTAATACTGCTCATGAAGATAGTGCTGCTTATGAGATGAAGACTTCGTATGGCAATGAAGACAGCTGTATTGATTGAAGATATTCATGGAAAGCTTGGAGATAACTATGGAAGAGTATACTGAAGATCTTTTATATTTTGTAATTATCTTTTATCTTTAGTATTTGTATAGAATTAGTCTGAATAGTTTGATAGACAACATTCTGAGTTTTTGTTTTTTTTAAGAGAATTAACCTCAAGGTTTAGAACCCTAGTTCTAGAGAAGTAGAATTCGTATTGGTGATCCTGTTCATCAATATTGAGGTTTTGTGTGAAATCTTGTAGCTTTAAATCATTCAATAAAGTTTACAAGATTGTGATTTCTGATTCACTGTTACATTGATCTTTGAATATTAAAGTGTTAGTCCGCAAACTTCTTTAATATTGTTTCTGAGTTCATTATTCTTGTTAAGAATTAGATCCTGACAAGTGGTATCAAAGCACAGTATTCTCAGAAACCTTCGATCATCATTCTTTCTCAGAAACCTTCAATCATCATTCTTTCTCAGAAACCTTCAATCATCATGGACAGTTCAAGTGATAGTGTTCTGGTCTCAAAGGTTCCAATGCTCAGATCTAATGAATTTGACATGTGGAAGATTAGGATCACGCAATACATCCTTCTCACAGATTGCTCTATGTGGGACATCATTGAGAATGACCCATCTAATGAAGGAAAGATTGGAGCAGATGGAAAAAGAATCCCACCAAAGAAAGATGGAGAGAGGAAGATAAGGCAGACAGAGATGAAAGCCTTGAGCACACTACTCTTAGCTATCCCTAATGAGTATCAATACCAATTCTGCAACTGCACTGATGCACAAATGCTTTGGAATGCTCTAGAGAAGAGATTTTCTGGTACCAAAAGTACCAAGAGAAATCAGAAGGCTATATTGAAGCAACTGTATGAAAACTTCATGTCAACTAAGAATGAGTCCATGACTCAAACTTTTGACAGGTTTAACAAGCTGATTGGTGAACTAGCTACTGTTGGAGTGCAGATTGATCAAGATGATGTAAACAGAAAGTTCTTAAGGTCCCTTGGAGATGAATGGACCATGTATACTGTCTCTTTCAGACAGGATGACAAGCTGGAGGACAAAGAACTAGATGATCTTTATAATGACTTAAGGGTGTTTGAGGCTGAAGTTTAAGCCAAGAAAAGACCTTCGGGATACACTCATAATGCTGCTCTCTTAGCATCTTCTTCTTCTACTGTATCTTCTGCTAATGCAGAATCAGTTAGTACTGCTTATGTATCTAAGCAGGATGTATCTAATGACTCTGTATTAGAAGCTTTTCTTGCTAGTCATGCTAATTCTGGTTTAATTAATGATGATCTTGAACAAATTAATGTTGATGACCTTGAGGAGATGGATATAAAGTGGCAGATGGCCATGCTAACTATGAGGGTCAAGTGATTTATAAAGAGGACTGGCAGGAACAAATTTTCTCAGAAGAGAGAAGATGGTGCTGGGTTTGACAAGTCAAAGGTGGAGTGCTACAAGTGTCACAAAATGGGACACTTTGCAAGAGAATGCAGAGGAGGAATTCCTCAACAACATGGCAGTAACCATCAGCAAGCACAATCCTCAAGCTTCCAAAACAACAGAAACCCCACTCAAGCTCTTGTTTCTCAAGAAGGAATGGGATTTGATTGGAGTGATCAAGCAGAAGAAGCAGTTCATAATCAAGCCCTGATGGCAGAAGTCCCAGAATCTTCCAGCACAGATATTCCAACTGAGGTAAAAACTAAACTGTGCACTAAAGATTGTCTTCAGACTGTACAAAAGTACAGGGATCATAACCAAAGCATGTGTGACGACCTTAAAAGGTTAGAAAGAGATATAAGAGAGTATAAGGTGATTGTTGAGAAGTTTGAAGATCAAATCAAGGCTTACAAGGCCAATGAACTTCAGCACATGTATGACACAAATTACTGGAAGTGGGAGAAAAATCAATTAGAGATTCAAATAGAAAAGTCTAAAGAGGAGTGTGAGAAGATAAAGAGTGAGTATGAGAAAGCTAAGATTGACATTGAGAAGTTCTCTTATGCTTCCAAAGCAATGGACTCTTTGCTTAAAGCTCAAGTTCATGATAAGATCAAGAGTGGTATAGGATACAATGCAACACCTCCACCTTATAACAATAATTACATCCCTCCCTCCTCAGATCTCTTAGAGAACCAAAATAAGGAGGACTTACCTATAGGAGCAACAGAAGTAGATCTTATAGATAGTGTGGTGGTTAAAGAAGAGAATGAGGAAGAGAAGTCTGAGAGTAAGAATGCAGAAGAGATTCCTGTAGAAAATCATATTCTTACCAATGAAAGGGGGGGTAAACCATTCATCAAGAGTGAAAAGGTGGAGAGCTTAAAGAGAGAAAAGGGTAATGTACAGGGAGTCCACTATATGCAGACCACAGTTGTGAATCCCTGTACATGTAAATAGTCTCATCCCCAAAAACATGATAAATCAAGGGGTAATCAAAGAAACTGGAATAATCAGTGCGCACAAAAACAATGGGTTGATCTGAGTAAAATCAATAGACCAAAACCTTGTTTTATTTGTGGAAAGCTTAACCATATTGCCAAATACTGTTATTTCAATCCTATGAACCAGAGGATAAATTTTCAAAGACATATACAAAATCTTGTTGGTTATAGGAATCAAAGAAGGAATCATATGGTGAAAATGTAAAAACAGTACCTTTAAAAGCTCTTGCTCAAAACAAGTTTGCAAAATCTAAGAAAAATACTCCAACTAAGCCAAGGAGTAACTTAATGAAAAAGAGAGCAAACAACTTTTTCCAAGTATGGGTTCCAAAAATAAAGAAATCTGTTAGTACTGCTATTTCAAATAGTACTGCTGACAGAAATAATACTGCTACAAAAAATACTACTGCCAACAATGTTAGTACTGCTAATCCAATTAGTACTGCTAATAAAGTTAGTACTGCTAACAAAATTAGTACTACTAATCCAATTAGTACTGCTAATGATGTTAGTACTGCCAACAAAGTTAGTACTGCCAATCAAGTTAGTACTGCTTCCAGTAACAGACCCATAATTGTGACAAAGTATTCAAGCCATAAGATTCCCCAGACTGAAAAGCTCATCAAAACTGATTGTGAATATGTTGATGAGAATGGGAAACCCAAGACCACTTTGGCTTCGGTTCCTACTAAAAACTAATTGTTATACTTTATGTGCAGGGCAACCAACAGCTGAAAGGGAAGAGCATTTGGCATGTTGATAGTGGTTGCTCTAGGCACATTACAGGCAACAAGTCCTGCCTACAAAATTTTAAAAGAATTGATGGAGGACATGTTGCATTTGGTAATAATCCATCTGGAGGAAAGATTAGTGGAAAAGGTAATGTATCAAAGGGTAAGATGACATTTGAGGATGTCTACTATGTTGAGCAATTGAGATACAACCTGTTAAGTGTATCACAGGTTTGTGACAAGAAACATAATATATTGTTTACTGATACTGAATGTACTATCCTTGGTAAAGGGTTCAAGGTAGTTGATGAAAGTATGATACTATTGAGAACTTCAAGAAAGGACAATGTTTATTGCTTGGATTTAGAGAATGTATCCAATGATTCATCATTTAATTGTCTATTTTCAAAAGCTTCTGTTGATGAATCATCTCTTTGGTACAGAAGGATGTGTCACATGAACTTTAAACAATGAATAATCTTGTGAAAAACAACCTTGTAAGAGGTTTACCACAAAAGGTATTTTCATGTGATGATCATTGTGTTGCATGTCTTAAAGGCAAACAACACAAATCTTCTCATAAGTCCAAAGAGATAAATACAATCTCTACACCTCTCCAATTATTGCATATGAATCTGTTTGGTCCTACAAATGGGATGTGTATTGGCAAGAAATCTTACTGCTTAGTTATTGTTGATGATTTCTCTAGATTCACTTGGGTCTATTTTCTGAGGACAAAGGATGAGACAAGTGGACTGATCAAATCCTTTAATCTCAGAGTTGAAAACCAAACAAATCATTAGGTCTGATAATGGAACTGAATTTAAAAACAATGACCTAAACAACTTTTGTGAGGAAAAAGGTATTGAGAGACAATACAGTGCTCCTAGGACCCCTCAACAGAATGGAGTTGCTGAGAGGAGAAATAGGACACTGATTGAAGCTCCAAGATCCCTGTTGGCAGATTCAAAACTGCCAATTACATTTTGGGCAGAAGCAGTTAATACTGCTTGTTATGTTCAAAACAGGGTTCTAATAGTTAAATCTCAAGGCAAGACACCATATGAACTTTTTAACAAAAAGAAACCTTTTATTGGATTTTTCAAACCTTTTGGGTGTCCTTGCACAATTATTAATACCAAAACTCACTTAGGCAAGTTTGATAGCAAAGCAGATGATGGATTTCTGGTTGGTTACTCATCCCAAAGTAAGGCTTACAGAGTTTTTAATACCTCTTCTAGAATAATTGAGGAAAGTGACAATGTCAAATGCAATGAGAGCACACCAAATAAACTTGGTACAGGCCCTGATTGGCTTTTTGACATTGATTCACTAACTAATTTTTTGGGTTTAAGTTATGAGAATAATACAGGAACAGGGAAAGAATCAGTACAAGACAAAAGACAAGAGTTTGTGCTATTTCCAATCCCTACAACAGATCCTATTGAACTCTGTGTTCAAGAGAAGAAATATGCTGCAGATTCAAAGGATACTGAAACTGCTCAAAATAAAGAGGAGAGAGGTGAAAAGGAGGATCAACTTTTGACTTCAGAACAGCTAGAACCTGAGATGCCTGTTTTGGCAGAAGATGATTCTGATGATGAGAACTCCTCAGTGTTTGGTGGCAGCTCTCCTGAAAAGAATGACTCTAATCTTGAGATAGAGATCAATGAAGAGACTATTCACCAAACTAAAGTGCATAAAGATCATCCTCCTCAGTTAGTGATTGGTGACATCAATTCTCCAATCATCACAAGGAATAAGAGTAAGTTGGGAGGATTAAAAGACATACAATCAGGCTTACTATCTTGCTTTCTATCTCAGGTTGAGCCCAAAAAGGCACATGATGCAATGAAAGACCCAAGCTGGATAAAAGCAATGCAAGAGGAGCTGTTGCAGTTTGTACTGCAAAATGTATGGGATTTGGTAGAACTGCCTAAAGGACACAGAGCAATAGGGACAAAATGGATTTTCAGAAATAAGAAGGATGAGAGAGGGATAGTGATCAAGAACAAGGCTAGATTGGTAGCACAGAGGTACACTCAAGAAGAAGGAATTGATTATGAAGAGGTTCTTGCACCAGTGGCCAGGATTGAGGCCATTAGGCTGTTTTTAGCCTATGCCTCTTTCATGAAGTTCAAAGTCTACCAAATGGATGTGAAAAGTGCTTTTCTATATGGCAAAATTGAAGAAGAAGTATATGTCTGTCAGCCTCCAGGGTTTGAAAATCCCAAGTATCCTGACAGAGTATACAAATTGAAGAAAGCACTGTATGGACTACATCAAGCACCAAGATCTTGGTATGGCACTTTGTCTACCTATCTCTTGGAAAATGAGTTTTAGAGAGGAATCATTGACAAGACTCTGTTCATTCAAAGGAAGAAGAAGGACATCCTGTTAGTGCAAATCTATGTGGATGACATCATCTTTGGATCCACAAAAGATCAATTGTGCAGAGATTTTGAAGAATTAATGCATAAGAGATTCAAGATGAGTTCTATGGGTGAACTTAGTTTCTTCCTTCGGCTGCAAGTTAAGCAGCAACAAGATGGAATCTTCATAAGCCAAACCAAGTATGTGCAGGATATTTTAACCAAGTTTGGATTCTCATATTCCAAGCCTGCAAGCACACCCATGGAGACACACAAACAGATAACTGCAGATCTTGAGGGGGAGGACGTGGATGTTCATCACTACAGATCCATGATTGGCTCCCTCATGTATCTCACAGCTTCTAGACCAGATATCATGTTCCCTGTTTGTGTTTGTGCAAGATTTCAAGTTAGGCCAAAGCTATCACATTTTCAAGCAGTCAAGAGGATATTCAGATATCTCAAAGGTCAACCCAGATTAGGACTGTGGTATCCTCATGACTCACCATTTGACGTACTTGCATATTCAGATAGTGATCTGGGTGGAGCTAACTTGGACAGAAAGTCTACAACTGGAGAATGTCAGTTTTTGGGTGCAAGACTAGTATAATGGCAGTGTAAGAAGCAAACCACAGTGTCCACCTCAACAACAGAAGCCGAATACATAGCTGCTGCAAGCTGCTGCTCACAAGTGCTATGGATTCAGAATCAAATGATGGGCTATGGTATGACATTTCTTCACACTCCTATTTTCATAGACAACAGCAGTGCTATTAGCATTATTAATAATCCTGTCAAGCATTAAAAAACAAAGCATATAGAAATAAGGTACCATTTTATCAGAGACTGTAATGAGAAGAAACTAATTCAGGTTCAAAAAGTACACACAACTAACCAGTTTGCTGATCTATTCACAAAAGCTTTTGATGTGGGTAGATTCACATTCTTGGTCACAAGTGTGGGCATGATAAACAATGAATAAGTATATTCTCATTCTCTTTATGTACCTAAATAGATTCCTCCTTAGTTACTTTCTTTAAATTGGTGCTATTAACCCCTGTGTGTTTAAGTGTTTCAGGTTGTTTTGATTGGGTACTTAATTATTCTAAGGTAGTTAATACTGCTAGTAGTTAATACTGCTAGTTAATTAATACTGCTAGTAGTTAATACTGCTAGTTAGTTAATACTGCTAGTGGTTAATACTGCTCTCAGTTAATACTGCTAGTTGGTTAATACTACTAGCGGTTAATACTGCTCTCAGTTAATACTGCTAGTTAGTTAATACTGCTAGTGGTTAATACTGCTTATTTCCCGAATCTTATAAATACCCTTTTTGCCCGCCTAAAAGCTCTTAACGACTCTTTGAATACTATTCATCTTCTCTCTAATCCTTTTTCTCTCAAGCACCTAGTAACTTTCAGGCAAGAACACTCAAGCTTGATGGCCTCCATGGCGTTCATTGATGAGCACAACGAAATCGCAATGCTTCAAAAGCCGAAGCAGGCTAATGGATTTCACCAGATAGTCGATTTTCTCAAGACAAGATATATCGCGTATGCTCTTACAGTGTCACCATCCATCTACATTGAGCACCAGAAACAATTCTGGGCAAATGCCACCATTGTTACTGAAAATGGTGTGCAAGTTATCAAGACAAGGGTGTGTGACAAACCCTTGACAGTTTCTAAAGAGGTAATTCGCATATGTCTACGTCTAGATGATGCCTCAGGTATCTCATCTATCCCTAATGATTATATGTTTTCCACTCTCACTAGAATGGGGTATGGAGGCCCATTGGGTGTTTTCAAGTTCTCAAAAGCTAAATTCTCACCCCAATGGAGTTTCTTTGTCCATACCCTTATGCATTGTATTTCCAAAAAGACTACTGGATGGAGTGAGTTCAGTAGTACCATTGCTTATGCTTTGGTCTGCTTGGCCCCTGCCAGAAAGTACAATTTTTCAAAAATGATTTTCAATGACCTTGTGTCAAACTTGGGAAACAAAAAGAGTTTTTATATGTACCCAAGATTTGTACAGGCAGTTATAACCAATGAATTGACGAATATGCCTCAATTTGATGAGGTATATGTACCTAAAATCCCCAAAGGTAAGGTCTTTTCAAATATGAAGAGATCTCCATTGGACTCGGAAGGAGTTGACACCCCATTGTTCTCTACAATGATGGTGGTGTCCCATAATGAAGAAGGTATGGCTTCAGGGTCAAGGCCCTCATTAGACCATCCCACTGAAAACCAATCCCAACCTTCAATCAGTATATCAATCCCTCACTCCCTTCTTCAAAAACCAACTTCACCAATCACCAATACCTACATTAGGAAAAAGGTAAAGAAGGCTCCTTCCCTTCTTGTACCTTCACCCACAAAGCCTTTAAGCCCTCTAATGGAGAATTCTCCATTAGAGATTATCTATAGGGAATCCACAGGGGCGTCTACCAACCCCAAGGAGGTGCTCAATGAGGAGATGTATGAGCATATGGGTGAGCAGGCTGCCACTACTCCTGCTAGCATAGAGGAGGACAGTGGTAACATCAATAAGACCTCCCCCATGGCAACTTTGAATGAGCAATCATTCAAAGGTCCCAGGTGCCAAGAAACCCAGGGGGTGGAGGGTGCTTCTGCTAGGCAGAAGACTTCCACTACAAAAAGATCCAATGATCCTCCAAAGGTGGTGAACACACCCAAAGGAGGTGAGGACAGATATGACTACAATGAATTGATAGAAACAATGGGCAACATTAATCTGGATGTCATCAAGCAAGGCAAAGACATAGAAGAAATGAAAATGGTAATTCTGTCTCAACAAGTACAGATTACCAAATTGAAGAAAATGGTGACAAGATTGGTGCAAAAGAAGAGGAGAAGGCAGTTTGTTTTGAAGAAGAGGAAAAATGCTAATGATGCTTTCAACAAGGGGGAGGGGGAATCAAGAGGCTGAAGCATAGAAGGAAAGTACATCTGGGATGGGATTTAAGTTTGAGGGGGAGAAAGCTGTAGAAACAGAACCACAAGCAGCAGAAACAGATGAGGTTCAAGCAGCAGTAACAGAACAGGTAGCAGCAGTAACAGGGTTATCTGTTGAAGAGTTGGAAATAGCAGAAACATTGGTAAAAGCTAAGAATGACACTCCTAAGGATACTCAAAAGGCCAAGGGAGTGGTCATTAAAGAAGGAGGCCTTTCAAAGAAAAGAAAAAAAGCAGTGAGACAAGTTTGAAGGATGTAAAGGGAAAAGGAAAGATGGTTGAACCTGAACAACCTTCAAAGAAGAAGAGTCAGATTAAGTTAGATGAAGAAGTGGCAAAGCAGCTTCAAGCAGAAATAGAAAAGGAGGAACAATTACAATCTGAAAAAGACAGGGAGCTTGCACTGAATATGGCTAAAAAGCTAAATGAAGAGTATCAAAAGAGCATGCAAACTGCAGTTGAAGCCAAGAAAATACCAGTCAAAAGAATCCCAATTAAAAAGCAGAAAAGACAACCTTCTAAGACCTTTTTGGCCAATCAGGAAAGGAGAAAAATGATCAATTTCCTGAAAGGTTCAATTGGTGTCAAAGGAGAGATGTTTACTAATATGGAATACAGTCAAGTTAAGGAGCTCTATAAAAAGGAAATGTCTAAGCTTCAAGGGGACTCCTCACAAAAGGAAGAGGCTGAAAAAAGGATGAATGAGAGACATGATCTAAACATTCAACAACCATTCCCCGAGGAAGTCACTCCTACCAAAGAAAAGGTTGAAGACACTAAAGAAGATAATGCTACTGTGGAAGTAAAGTCTGCAAAGAGAGTGAAGACCATAGCTTCCAAGAAACAGTCCAAGAAACCAAGAGTTGAAGAAGCAGAAGTAGTAGCAGAATCATCTGTGGCAGATCATACTAAGCAAACTAGTCAAAGTACACAGCAAGCAAGTCAGTATGATGAGCATGTGGGGCTGTATATGACTTTAATAGAACCAGTCAGGCTGTTCCAATTTCTGTAAAGGCTCCAGAGATCATCTTATGGGATATCTTGAGGGAAAATAGAAAGGATTACTTCAGGCTGAAAAGAGTTGGTGATATATTGTTGATCCAAACTCTCTCAGTGATTTGATAACGACCCTCTTTTATACTTAGTGAAAATTACGTTATTATATGTATTAGTGTTTTATCATCAGCGATCAGACTGAGTCTGTTCAGTTATCGCTGATGACCTTTCTGTAAACATTAATATGTATGTGTTTCACTTTCAGCGATCAAACTGAGTCTGTTCAGTCATCACTGATCGTTTCCTATGTAACACAGTTAACGTAATCCCTGAAGACAAGTCTCGCGTCAACATAGTTCATAGCTGAATCAAAGACGAAGCCACTGAACAATAGATAAGTCTACTAGTGACCTGATGCGGATATCAGCGAAGATCAGACATCTACTTACGCGAAGAAGCCTGAGGAAAAGCTTCAGCGATAGCTGAACTTCTTTATCTCTGGAATAAGAGATACTCAGCGATCAACGATCACAAAGCTTATGCCTCAAGTTTTCTTTTGTCTTACCTTGCACAACCAGTACGATGTGTCAGAACGGACACGTCTCGGCCACAAATCGTACACCAACTCTGTCAACTACACTGTTCATAAAGCGGCCAAAAGCATGTCTCCAAAAGTGAGACTATCAAAGCCAATCTGTGAATGCCACGTGTAAAGTACCCTGCCATGCATTTAATGCATAGGGTATAAATAGGAAGCTCACCCCTTCATCTGAAGGTGTGCTCAATCCTTGAACTCCAAAATAGAAACCCTTGTTTTCTATCTCTCTAAAAATCCCCCATTCTCTGAATTTCTTGTGCAACCATCTTAGTGTTTCTTAAGTTTGTTTAGATTGAGTCTGTCTTAATCTTATTCCGCAACAAACTTGTAAATTGTATTTTGATTTATCAATAAACAATTTATTAAACTTTAATTTCTGTGTTTGTATTCAACCCCCCCCTTCTACAAACTTGTTAAGCACCTTCGGGACCAACAAGTGGTATCAGAGCGGTTTGTTTAAATCTAATAAACAAGATCTTGCTGTATACTTTTCCTTGCTATTCTAAAATGGCACTAAACACAAACCCAAACTACTATGATAATGGTTCACTTTCTAAACCTCCTCGATTTAGCAGAGATAACTTTTCTCTATGGAAAAATCGAATGATGCTATTTCTTGAAGGTGCGGATCCTACTATACCTGAATATATAGAAAACGGACCCTATGAACCTGTTAGAATTATAGCTGCGGTTCCCGCTACTGCCACCACTGAAGCTGTCCCTGAACGATATGTCGTTAAGGAAATAAGACAGTGGAGTGATGAAGATAAAAAGAAGGTAGGCATAGATGCAAGAGCAAAGACCATTATATCAATGGCTCTGCCTGATGAAGTTTTCCATTCCATCATGCATCTAAAAACTTCTAAAGAAATGTGGGAAACCATATGTGTTCAATATGAGGGCACCACTGAAATCCAAGAGACCCGAAAGATTAACTTGGTAAGACAGTATGAAAGTTTTATCGCTGGTAAGAATGAATCTCTTTCTGACATTCATCAACGGTTTAACTGCCTGATCATTGACCTAAGAACTGTTGGAAGGACCTATTCTAATTCTGAGGCCCTAACAAAATTCTTGGAAAGTCTTCCTGAAAGCTGGGACAGTTATTCAATATGTCTTAAGCTGACAAAAGACTTACATACTCTCTCTCTTAGCACTCTGTATGGAATATTGCTCAACTATGAGCAATCTAATCTCCTGAAGAAGAATCTTGTAAAAGATTCTAAAGACTCCAAAATCACTGCTGTTGCTTTAGTCTCATCAGAGATAATTCCATCCCAGCGATCTACTCTCACCATCACTGAGTTAGATTCTGAATCTGAGGATTTATCAGACCCTGATCTTTCAGAGTTTAATGAGTCCTTAGCACTCTTGACAAACTCTTTTAAGAGATTTGCAAGAAAGAGTAACTTCCGAAGAAGTAAACCTCTCTCTCTTACTGAAAAGCCAAAATCAACTCCGGTTGATAAGGCTACAGCCACTTGCTATAACTGCGAAAAAATTGGACATTTTGCTAGTGAGTGCAGGTCTAAAAAGGTCTTCAAACCTTCTACCTCAAGAAGATCCAGTGATGACAAATACCATAAGCTGAAGAACAAATATCAAAAGCTGAAAAGCTATCAGCAAAAAGGTAAAGGTCTCATCGCTGAAGAACATGACTGGGCTGAATCAGAAGAATCATCTTCTGATGAAGAAGAAGTCACTAATCTTTGCCTCATGGCTGAGATTAAAGAAGAAGTAGAAGAACCATCTGAACCTTCTATGAGCTACATATCATCTCAGGTATCTATCTCAACAAATCCCTCTCTGCCTGAAGCTGAGAGAAGTCGCGCTGTTGATGTGCTGACGATTGACCTTTATAATGCTCTAAATGACAAAACTCAAGCTGAAAATAAAAATGTTTATTTAACACAAGAGCTAGAGAAATGTCATGAAAAGATCAGTGAACTAAATCTTTTAGAAGAAAAGCTAAAAGATCAAGTCATTATAAATGAAATCATCAGCATTGAACGCGAACAAGCCATCGCTGCTCTAAAAGCAGAAAAGGCTCATGTTGAAAAATGGTGCAAATCATCAACAAAGATCTCTGAGATAATAAATGCTCAAACTCCTGAAAGTGATAAAACTGGTCTTGGTTTTTGGACACCACAGGATGATCCTAAAAAAGAAAGTTCCTCGCTTAAGTTTGGAACTTTTGTCACATCTTTCTTTGACACTTCTTATAAACAATTCTATCCCTGTTCTTCTTCTAATCCCATCCCTGAGGAGATATCTGCAAGATCTAAGCCTGCAGATAAAGGAAAGTCTACTCTCCCTCAGAAGGCTTCCAAGAAAACCAAACTGAAAGTTCCCTCCAAACCTTCAGTGGATAAACCTTCTAGCTCAGTGACAGAAATCTTTGATATCTGTCCTCCAAAGCTGAAGGTTGATCTAAAGCCCGTGAAATCTGAAGAAATAAAAATTCCTCCCAGATCTCGTGCTAAAGGCATTCTTGGAGCTGGACCTGCTCATCTTAAGTTTTCAAAACCTTTTGGTTATAAAACCACCATCAGATATAGAAAATGTTATCACTGTGGATTCACTGACCATATTGCGAGCAAGTGTCCAAATACCACCGAAGCTGATAAAACAGCCAAAGTGAAGAAAAATACCACTAAGGTTAAGAAATTAACCAAAGTGAAGATTACCACTGAAGCTGAATCTTCATCAGCGGTGAAGACTGCTGAATCTTCCTTATCCACTAACTCTGAAGGACCCATTGAAAAGTGGGTACCAAACAAAGCTTAATCTTCCTTATGTATGCAGGGATCAAAGGGCATCTGGTATCTCGATAGCGGATGTTCTCGTCATATGACTGGACAAAGAAACCTGCTCACTGAATACAAGGAAGAGAAAGGCCCCTCTGTTACCTTTGGTGGAAATGGAAAAGGATTTACCCGTGGGTTTGGTGTCCTCAGCAATGGGACAACTACCTTTCGAAGAGTCGCTTATGTAGATGGACTGAAGCACAATCTTCTAAGCATCAGTCAGCTATGTGACAAAGACTACGAAGTTCGCTTTTCTAAGAAAGCATGTTCAGTGGTAGATGAAAAAGGAAAACTTGCTCTCAGTGGTTATAGAAGAGAAAATGTCTATGTAATAGATATGGACTCTGCTATCACTGAAAACTTATGTTTTCTCTCTAAGGCCTCTTCTGATGTCAACTGGCTATGGCATAAAAGGCTCTCTCATCTAAACTTCAAAACCCTGAATTCTCTCTCATCTAAGGAACTGGTTTCTGGTCTTCCTCAGCACTCATATGCTAAAGAATCTCTCTGCTCAGCATGTGAAAAAGGAAAACAAACAAAAGCTAGTTTCAAGTCGAAACAAGTTTCCTCAGTGACAAGTCCTCTTCAGCTCTTGCATATGGATCTATTTGGCCCTGTCAATATCCAATCAATAGCTGGAAAGAAATATACGCTTGTCATTGTAGATGAATATTCTCGCTACACCTGGGTTATCTTTCTTCGCTGCAAGAGTGATACTCCAGAAGAACTAATATCTTTTGTCAAAAGGATGGAAGTGCTGAATAATCTTACTGTTCGATCAATAAGAAGTGATCATGGAACTGAATTCAAAAATAGTTCCCTGAACAATTTCTTTGAGAACAAGGGAATCTCTCACAACTTCTCCTCAGTAAGAACACCTCAGCAAAATGGAGTCGCTGAAAGAAGAAACAGAACGATCATAGAAGCTGCTAGATCAATGCTCAGCGATTCTCACCTCCCTACTCAATTTTGGGCAGAAGCTGTAAACACTGCATGTTTTACTCAAAACAGATCGCTGATAATAAAGCGATTTGGGAAGACAACTTATGAACTCTTTCTTGGAAGGAAGCCTTCTATCAGCTTTCTTCATATCTTTGGTTGTCAGTGCTTTATCTTAAACAACAAAGATCAACTTGGAAAGTTTGACCCAAAAGCCGATGATGGAATATTTTTAGGATATTCCTCCATCTCCAAAGCCTACAGAGTTTTCAACAAAAGAAGACAAACCGTAGAAGAAACCATTCATGTCACGTTTGATGAAACGCGCTCAGCGAACTCTAAACCAATCGCTGACAATGAAGAACTGAATACTTGGATGATCTCTCACTATAGAGAAATTGAACCTTTCTCAAACCATCAGCACACTGAAACTCCAATTGCTGATGAAGAACCAAGTATCATACCTCCCACCGCTGAATCCACCTCATGGGTTTCAGCTGAACCTCTAAACACATTACCTCCATCAAATCTGCCTTCATCTGGAAACCTCTCTAGTGAACCTACTCAACAGTTAATTGCTGGTGAACCTCAAACATCCTCATCAGTAAACATTCCAATTGTTGATCCAACCTCTGAGTTAAGCAATCATGCTCCTGCTCAGCGATGGACAAGAGATCACCCAATAGATCAAATTCTCGGTGACACGACGAAGCTCAGGTAATATCTGTCTCTTTGTAAACTTTCTCTCCTTAATAGAACCAAAGAAGACTGATGATGCCCTCAGAGATCCAAACTGGGTCAGCGCTATGCAAGAAGAGCTGACTGAATTTTCTCGAAACAAAGTTTGGAATCTCGTTCCTAGACCATCTGATAAAACTGTAATAGGCACCAAATGGGTGTTTAGAAACAAGTTAGATGAACATGGAACTGTAACCCGCAACAAGGCTCGACTTGTTGCTCAGGGATACCGACAAGAGGAAGGCATAGACTATGATGAAACCTTTGCCCCTGTGGCCAGGCTCGAAGCAATTCGACTATTCTTAGCTTATGCAGTCTATAAAGACTTCATCGTTTATCAAATGGACGTAAAATCAGCTTTTCTGAATGGAAAGCTGAATGAAGAAGTTTATGTAGAACAACCACCAGGGTTCTATGACCCTAAGCATCCAAATTATGTTTATAAATTGGATAAGGCTCTCTATGGTCTAAAATAAGCCCCTCGTGCTTGGTATGACACTCTCTCATCTTTTCTTATCTCTGAAAATTTTGAACGTGGCAAGATTGATAATACGTTATTTTTCAGGAAGATAAAAGGTCATATAATTCTTGTACAAATATATGTCGATGACATAATATTTGGTTCTACTAACCCATCTCTTTGTACTCGCTTTGCTGAAAGAATGAAGAAAGAATATAAAATGAGTATGATGGGTGAGCTGACATATTTTCTTGGTCTTCAGATTAAACAATCTGACAAAGGTACTTTTATCTGCCAAGGTAAGTATGTTAAAGATATGCTAAAGAAGTTTGAACTAACACAAACTTCAGCGATGAAAACTCCTATGGCACCACCGCTGATACTTAACAAGGATCCATCTGGAAAACCTGTTAATGTCACTGCCTATAGAGGAATGATAGGCTCATTGCTGTATCTTACAGCAAGCCGACCTGACATCATGTACTCTACTTGTTTATGTGCACGCTATCAATCTGAACCCAAGGAATCCCATCTGATCACTGAAAAGCGAATTTTCAGATATCTGAAAGGAACTCCTAACCTCGGTCTTTGGTATCCCAAAGACTCAGGGTTCGATCTAACTGGTTATTCTGATAGTGATTTTGCAGGCTGTAAACTTGACAGAAAAAGTACCACTGGTGGATGTCAACTCTTGGGAGGAAAGCTGGTAAGTTGGACAAGTAAGAAGCAAAATTCTGTGTCCACTTCCACAGCTGAAGCTGAATACGTAGCCGCTGGAAGCTGTTGTTCTCAAATCTTATGGATGAGAAATCAACTATTAGATTATGACCTTCAGCTGTCAAAGATTCCTATCTATTGCGACAGCACTAGTGCTATCGCTATAGCAAATAATCCAGTTCTACATTCAAAGACAAAACACATAGAGATCAGATATCACTTTATCAGAGATCATGTGATGAATGGTGATATTGAACTTCACTTTATCCCTACTGACTTTCAACTTGCTGATATATTCACCAAACCTCTTGATGAGACAAGGTTTAACTTTCTCATCAGTGAGCTTGGAATGCTGAACCTCGAAGAATAATTCTTCAGCGTTCATGTATTATGTTAGTAATCAAAAGTTCCCCTCTCATCATTCTCTCTGATAAACATTCTGACTCTCAGGTATGTTTTCTCCTTTTCTTCAAAGATGTTTTTTTTAAAAATATAAACTTTAATCACTGAACTTTCTTCAAATGATTAAAAGTTTTTTGAAAAATACATTAATCACTGATATTTCTAGTCAGTGATCCTTTAAAAGGAAAAACTATCCCTCTTTTCTAAAAGGGATACTTTTAAAAAGGAAAATCTATCGCTGACTTTTCTTCAGTGATCATTTCAAAAACGGACATATGTACAGTCTCTCTCTTCTATGACGTCATTTGAACCGACAATCCACGACATTCCTTTTCTGACACGTTCGTCCGTTGCCCTTCTATCCAATCAACTTCGTGGAACGTGTCAATGTCATGATGATTTTTTCTTTTCCCGCTTCATTCTCTCTCTTCTCTCTTCGTATAAAAGGAATTCTTTTCTCCTTTATACGGTTTACGCTTTCAAAACTTTCAAAGCAAGAAGCATTCTCTCAAGAACACTCAAGCAAGTAAACCCAGAATATTGAATCTGCAACTCTTTTTCTTCAAGATACACAGGTTTATTTCATATTTATATGCTTTGTTCGTATGCTGTTTATTCTTTTTAAAATCCTACTCGCTCTCTATGGATTTTATAAAACGTTTTTAAAAAAAAAACTAAAGATCATTCTTTCTGATTTTATGTTTTTAAATAAAAACCTTTTGGTTTTAAAGTGTTCTTCCTTCTTTCTACCCAGAACACTATTTTTCTCCTAAAAATAACTTGATAGTTTTCCAGTTTCCCTTCTTCTATGGAAACTGGTAATCATATTATTTTTAATCTAAATCATTTCTTCTATTATGCCTCTTTCCATAACAGAAATGACACAGTCTTCAATCGTTGCTTCCAAGCATGTACGATTCGCTCTCACTGAAGTTGAGATTACTAAATGTAATCATTTGGCCAGACTCGACTTCAAAGCTGACAAATACCCACATCTGGTGGAGGCTGCTGATTTCCTCAAGCAGTCATGCATAGCTTACGCGATCACTGTGGATCCTAAGCCCTCCAAGACTCTACTTCAGCAGTTCTGGTTCACTGCTGATGCAACTGAACTTACCAACAGGAAAGGCGAACGAGTCCCTGCTATCTCGTTCAGCACGGAATTAGGGCCAGGGAGTATGACCGCTCTTAGCCTCAGGAAATCTTTAAGATTCCCTGACAAACCAAAGAGTGGGTTCGACGCACTCCCCACTGATGATGAACTGATATCATTCCTGGACGCAATGGGCTATTGTTGGGAAAACAAACCAAGATCTTCTATTCCCAACAAGAAGCTCACCAAGATCCTAAAAGCTCAGATGCCATCACAACTGAACTTTATCTTCTTGCACATAATTCAGTGCATGAGTGGGAAGAGTGGTTCGCTGGATCAAGCCAGCAAAACACAACTGCAGATGGCCTACTCCGTTATCGCTGGTCAAAACTTTGACTACGCCACAGCCATCTTTGAAGATCTGAGGTCGAGATTAGAGAAGCCTGAACGAGATCCCAAGATCTCATACGTACGTTTCATATGTACGTATATCAAGTTCCTCTATCCCAACACCTATCCCACCAAAGATGATGGCACCTTTGCCAGGGTAGGTCAACGATCACTGGAGGTCAAGCCACTCGCCGACGAGGTAAGTATCTCTCTCCTTCGCTCTCGTCTCTCTCTCCATTCTTCTTCATCTTCAGCGACCACGCAGACGGTTCCTTCGTCTGCTATCCCTGTCGCTACCACTACTTCTAAACGACCATCAGCTGGTCCGATTGGTCCTTCCAAAAAGGCCAAAAAGACTAAGGAAAGTACACCCTCTAGTACTATACCTGAGGGAGCTTCTCAACAAGCTACCTTAGATGCTTTTGTGGGTCTTTCCTCCACAACTTCAGAAGTCACTCATACTGCCGTGTCAGCGATCTCACTCGCTGTCACATCATCAGTAACCCCACCTACTATCTCATTCACTGAGATTAACCCCATCCCTACTTCTATCCCCAAAACTCTTCCCTTCTCTCCTCACTTGGTCTCTGAACCCGCCACCTCTTCTTTCCCTATAGGACCTGAGCATCAAACTTTTGAGGAATCTATGCAGTTCTACAAAATGTTTGATACGTCAGGTACACCTATAATCCTAAACACTTCTCTCCCCCCCTCTCCAAATAAGCCCATATCTGAACTAACATTATTTTCAGGTCCTAGCTTGGCGTCTGTTGACACGCATGTCAACAGTCTAGGAGAAAAGGTGGACGCACTCACCAACACCATCAATGAAACCACCAGCGCCGTAAATCAGGCTGGTGAGGAGCTGAAGAAGTTGACTGCCACTTGCTCATCTAAAGCTGAGAACTCTCAACTTTCAGCTGTTGAAGAACAAGTCGTCCAACTCAGAGAGTCCTCTCGACTATTTCAAGGGCGATTTGAGTCTCTTACCGCTGAAGTTCAGGGTCTCTCTTCAAAGGTTGACCTCTGCACGTCCCTTCTTCAGCAAATTCTATAGAAAGTGAATGCACCAGCTCCAGCGCTGCCTCCCTCCTTCACTGAAGATGATCGTACCAACCTCAACATCGCTGTGGAATTCATTCATGATGCCACATGCGACATCCCTGCGGTTGAAGACCGGATTAAGCGTCTGGAGGCTGACGTTCAAGTGCTAAAAGCTTCAACAGCTACTCCAGCAGCTGAACAATCCCCTACCGCTGATAATGACAAAGTGGGGGAGAAAACTGAAGAAACTTCTATTGCTGCTGCTGGGGAAGCTAAGACTCCAAAGGAACCTCCCTCTCAATCTGAGGGGGAGAAGGCAAAAGAATCATAAATTCACTCCATTCTCTTTGAAGAGGATGAGGAAGAAGACGATGAAGAGGAAGATGATCTAGATCTTGATGATCAAGAAAAGGATCAGCCCTCCGATGACGACGACGACGATGAAGACCAATCTCTGTGGTTCTCTAAGCCGAACGTCGTATCAGGGACAACTTCGCAAGAGGTCAAAACAGGGGTGAGAGGTGATACATCAAGTGTTCCTTCGCAAAGCAAAGACAAGCAACCGATCGCTGAAGAATGCTTGAGGACTGGATCACAATCTGAGGGGGAGCATCCGTCTCAGGTATGTCTTTCAATTGTACCACTCTCCTACTCTTTCCAAACCCCTATTCCTTTCTAGCCTTTATCTCTCTCGTTCTAAAAATACACTTATCCTTTCTTTCCTTCTGTTTCTAACCAGACAGTTCTCACCCCTGCTTAAGGGTTCTGAACTACAAATAATTCCAGCTGCTATAGCTGAAGAAATAATCCCAATCTCTATCGCTGAGATTGATGAAGAAGAAGAAGAAGATTCCCTGGTCCATCCAGGAAGGCCCTCTCGACCATCTCATTGGTCAGAGGAAGTGGTAAAGAAAAGAGTTGAAATGATCGCTCAACTAGAAAGTCAACGGCTGAAAATCCCTCTTCAAACATCCACAGAGCTCGACTTCCTCACTGACGCTGAAAGAGAAGAATCTGCCAAAGCTGAGAAGCTGATCGCTGAATGCAAACGAGATGCCCAACTCGCTTTAAAGATTCAATCCTCTCAAGTTAAGGACAAAAAGCTGAAAAGCAGACCTGTGGAAGTTCAAGCAGCACTACTGAAAGAAATTGAAGAGGAACTCTTCAAAGAACAAGAGATCAACGATAAGTCTATCGAATGGTGCAAACAAAAGATGGATTATCGTTCTGATCTTCTTCCAATATCAGCCGTGACTATCTCTGGTCGCAAGAAGAAAGATCAACTCTCAGTGACCATGGAGATTACCAGAGAGGATGGAACCCAAAAAGCAATGTACGTATCAAAACTGGAGAGCTTCGGATTTACGGAATGGTTAGAGTTCTGGGATGCGCTGAAGAAATCCAAATCTACATACAGAGGCTACGTTGAAGGACTTCTTGAAGCCCTCATAAATAGAGTCGTTTCTGTACTAAAGCTGCCATCTCCTTTTCCTCCCAAATATTTGAAACTCAAGAGAAAAATTGGGTCCTCCTCCTCTGAAGATGTCGCCATCATCAGGAATGAAACTTCTATCAAATTTTCAAGAGATGCACTGTTTGGTCCTCCTCCTGATCTTTCAGTTCTGGACTTATCTCTGCCTCCTGGTGGTCCTTTCCAAGCTGGTCAAGTAATCAACAATCCTTATGGAATATTCTTCAGAGATGATGATGAGGAACTCAGATTTCAAAGAATCTCTGAGATTCCTATCTGTCCTCTGAATCATCTCAAGGATCTCTTATGCTTATGGTGTGACTTCTTCCCTGCTGCTGAAGAAATTAAAGAAATTATCAGTAAAGAATCTTTGGAACGAAGACAGAAAGGAGAAGAAATACCTGAGTATATGATCAATCCTCCCAAATCTTCTTTTAATAGCTGATAGATTAGTTTCCTTCTCTGTAATCTGTTAGTTATACTTACAGTAGTTAGTTACTCACTTGTAATGTTTTTCATATCTTGTAATTCCATCCCTGAATTAAATGAAAATAGCAGTGATGTACTTAACCCTATCAGTACTGTAAAAGATCCCTCAAAATAGTAATTGGGACATGCATTCTATGAGTCCTTTTTATTCCTATATTTTGAATCAAAGTAATTTTCTTTTGTTACTTTGTCATTATCAAATAGGGGGAGATTGTTGATCCAAACTCTCTCAGTGATTTGATAACGACCCTCTTTTATACTTAGTGAAAATTACGTTATTATATGTATTAGTGTTTTATCATCAGCGATCAGACTGAGTCTGTTCAGTTATCGCTGATGACCTTTCTGTAAACATTAATATGTATGTGTTTCACTTTCAGCGATCAAACTGAGTCTGTTCAGTCATCACTGATCGTTTCCTATGTAACACAGTTAACGTAATCCCTGAAGACAAGTCTCGCGTCAACATAGTTCATAGCTGAATCAAAGACGAAGCCACTGAACAATAGATAAGTCTACTAGTGACCTGATGCGGATATCAGCGAAGATCAGACATCTACTTACGCGAAGAAGCCTGAGGAAAAGCTTCAGCGATAGCTGAACTTCTTTATCTCTGGAATAAGAGATACTCAGCGATCAACGATCACAAAGCTTATGCCTCAAGTTTTCTTTTGTCTTACCTTGCACAACCAGTACGATGTGTCAGAACGGACACGTCTCTGCCACAAATCGTACACCAACTCTGTCAACTACACTGTTCATAAAGCGGCCAAAAGCATGTCTCCAAAAGTGAGACTATCAAAGCCAATCTATGAATGCCACGTGTAAAGTACCCTGCCATGCATTTAATGCATAGGGTATAAATAGGAAGCTCACCCCTTCATCTGAAGGTGTGCTCAATCCTTGAACTCCAAAATAGAAACCCTTGTTTTCTATCTCTCTAAAAATCCCCCATTCTCTGAATTTCTTGTGCAACCATCTTAGTGTTTCTTAAGTTTGTTTAGATTGAGTCTGTCTTAATCTTATTCCGCAACAAACTTGTAAATTGTATTTTGATTTATCAATAAACAATTTATTAAACTTTAATTTCTGTGTTTGTATTCAACCCCCCCCTTCTACAAACTTGTTAAGCACCTTCGGGACCAACATATATTTGATGTATATGCCACTTGGGGGAAAGTAATCAGAAGTTGTTCCAGGGCTGATCTAGAAGAAATGCATAAAGTGGGGATGAAGCTTTATGAGCCTGTTTTGAAAGGAACTGAAGAAAGTCTTCTCAAGATTGCAATGGAATACCTATGTATGATGTTTGAACCAGAAAAGGTGGTTTATAGGATCAAGGATTTACATCATGAGTATGGGTTTAAGAAGATTGATAAGTGGACACTCATGGATTTACATGATCACAATAGATAACTGTTATCATGAATACTACCTGGTGGACAAAGTATATGATCATAGCAAGGAAAAGTTGAATGGGATGCTGAAAGCTAAGCTAGTGTGTGCAAAGGAATCAGAAATGGCCAGAATTGTGATAAGAAGGACAATCAATCAAAGTCTGGGTCTGGATCCTAATTTGGGCAACTAGGATGTAGTGTTGAAAGCATCTTGAAGACCATAATTGAAGAACTTGACTTCTCTTCCTAAAAGTCAAGTTAGGGGGAGATTGTTGGGAATTACAGAATTGCACAAGTATGGTTAATGTTGCTAGCACAACATGGTTACTACTTCTGAGAAAAGTTACTACTGTTGAATCAGATTAATACTGCTTGATGAAGTTACTACTGCTAAGCAAAGTTAGTACTGCTAGTAGTTAGTACTGATGTGTACTAATACTGCTCATGAAGATAGTGCTGCTTATGAGATGAAGACTTCGTATGGCAATGAAGACAACTGTATTGATTGAAGATATTCATGGAAAGCTTGAAGATAACTATGGAAGAGTATACTGAAGATCTTTTATATTTTGTAATTATCTTTTATCTTTAGTATATGTATAGAATTAGTCTGAATAGTTTGATAGACAACATTCTGAGTTTTTGTTTTTTTTTAAGAGAATTAACCTCAAGGTTTAGAACCCTAGTTCTAGAGAAGTAGAATTCGTATTGGTGAGCCTGTTCATCAATATTGAGGTTTTGTGTGAAATCTTGTAGCTTTAAATCATTAAATAAAGTTTACAAGATTGTGATTTCTGATTCACTGTTACATTGATCTTTGAATATTAAAGTGTTAGTCCGCAAACTTCTTTAATATTGTTTCTGATTTCATTATTCTTGTTATGAATTAGATCCTGACATATAGTAACTGAAGAACCAGAAGAATCTGAATCGATTCTGGAAGCGGAGGTACATACTCTGACTGTTACTGTTTATGTCAAGATGAAATGTGGTTACAAAATGTTTTTGACTTGTAAACATCCAACTTATTTGGGTGAACGTGACCCCATTAAAGCTATGCATTGGTTGAAAGAAATCGAATCTATTTTTAAAACTAGCAAATATGCTGATGAAGGCCGAGTTTTATATGGAACTGCAGTACTAAAATCTTATGCTATGTATTGGTGGGAAGCTTTAATATCTTCATAAGGACCCGATGTTTTTAAAACTTCTTCATGGGAGGATTTTTATAATCCTTTTTGGCCCCAACCCACAATCCAATAGTTAGAAGAAGAGTTTATGAATTTGAAGCAGGAAAACATGACTGTTAAGGACTTTACAACAATATTTTTAGAAAAGTCCAGTTTTGTTGAACACTATATATCCACTAAAGCTCAGAATGTAGAAAGATATATCTTTGTACTGAATTATTCCATTAAAGGATTGGTTATAGCTATGTACCAAACACTTTCACTTCCACAATTGATGCTACAGAAACAACCGAAAGATATCGGGGAAGGGATGTGAATGAAAGAAGTTTTGGAAAGAGGAAATGGGAGGGACCGTCTTTTGATCCCCAAAAGTCAAGATTTACTAGATTTAATAACTGCCAAACCTTTAGAACCAATGACAGATCGTCTCCTAAATGCAATAAAGTTCATCGAGGTGAGTGTAATGTTGATCCACGAAACTGCTATAAATGTCGGAAGCTGGATCATATAGACATGTATTGTCGAGTTATCATTATGTTACTACTGCAATTCTCCGAATCATTTACAATATGATTGTCTACAAATGAAGGATCGGGGAAGTAACATGCGTAGAAGTGCACAGGGTAGTAAGGGAGTCGCTCGAAATCCTGAACCACCTAAAGCTAAGGGATGTTCTTTTCAGATGACGACAGTTGATGCCGAAGAAACCCTCGACGTGGTGACAGGTACATTATTGATAAACTCAAAAGGTGCTAAGGTGTTATTTGCCTCCGGCACAAATTATTCATTCATATCTCATTCTTTTGTTAACTGTTTACATGTGAAACCAAAAGTATTAGATTATGCATTAGTAGTAGAACCTGCTAATGATAATCAAGTATCGGTTAGAGAGGTATTTGATACTTATTACATTGATGTGGAAGGGTGTCATGTACGAATTTAGTTATTCTCAATGTCTTTAAATGAATTTGATGTACTTGTGGGAATGGACTGGTTAGCTAAGAACGTTGCTTGTATTATGTGTAATAAAAAGTTGATTAATATTGATTTACCTAGGAAAGGACCAGTTTTAATTTATGGTGATCGTAGAAACCGTCAGTCTTGTTTGATCTATGTTAAAGGCCCGTAAATGTGTTAGTAATGGCTGGCAGAGTTTCTTAGCTTATGTGATTGACACCAAGAAAGAAAAGGGTAAAATTGAAAATATATCGTAAATGTGTTAGTAATGGCTGTCAGAGTTTCTTAGCTTATGTGATTGACACCAAGAAAGAAAAGGGTAAAATTAAAATAATACCGGTAGTATGTGAATTCTCAGAAGTCTTCCCTGATGATTTGATTAGCCTTCCTCCTGAGAGACTGTTAGTGCACATATTGGTTGGATACAAGATCATGAAGACTGAAGATCAAAGTTCAAGCAAGTCATAGCTCAAAAGTCAACTCTAAAGCAAAGTCAAAGTCTATTGTAATAAAAGTCAAAGTCAAAGTATGTTGTGTGTAAGTGTTTCTGTTTTGTGCGTGTTTGTAATAGTGTGCATGCATAGTGGTGTGAGAGTTTCCGTCTCGTTTTTTAATAGGGGTTTGTGCTTTGTTGTGCGTGTAACAGTGTGGAACATGTTAGAGAGTTGCATGCATACTGAGTGTTAGAGAGAGAAAGTTGTGAGAGCATACTTGTAATCATTCTGTGATTGTGAAATAATAATAGAGATTGATGGAATTGATTGTTGTCATCTGATTTACACTCATTTCTGGGATAATAATTGGTATCACAGCAAATCAAGATTCAGAAACAAGGATTAAATTTCAAAGATTTTTACGAATTCGCAAGTCGATCTGTGACATATTGATTTTTGGATTTCAGAGTATTTTGGACTAGAATTTGGTTGTTCTAGATTCGTTCTGTCATATAGAATGATTTTTGTTTGTAAGACGAAGCTCAATTTTCACTAGAGCAGTGTGAATTTGAAAATTTTCTTGATTTTTGTTCGAAATATTTCTTACGTATTGTCTTAAATCGAATTTGTATTTCTGGTGTATTAGCCTGAAATTAATTGATTGTAAGTGACTCAAAATATGTTTTGAGTGATCTCTACAAAATTTCAAGCCAATTGAAGAAGGTTTGAATCGAAATCAGTGAAGAAAGTCAAGTTTTTGTTCGACAAGTGAAGAACTCGCTAGATCTCAAGAACTCGTTAAGGAAGAACTCACAGATAAAGAACGCGCAAAGGCTTAAAACTTTTGTTTGAAGTGAAGAACTCGCAAAAGGTTCTGTGCGAGAAGCAGAAACTCGCACATCTCTAGGTGGGAGTTTACACTGTTCATCATCTGTGTCGTGCGTGAAGTATCCCTGCGAGAAGTGATCTATTTGCGTGTTTCCTTTTTAGCGCGAAGTTATTTGTCTAAAATTTTTCTAAGTCCAAAACTTGCAAGAGGTTCTGTGAGAAGTGGTTCTTGCGCGTTTACATTTAGCGAGAACTTATTTTTGAAAATTTTTCTAAGGGGTGAACTCGCAAGCCCTGCGAGAAGTGAAGAGAACTCGCACATAGTATAGTGCGAGAACCTGAACCTCGCACAAGGTTACTTGCGCGAACCCAAGTTTTCGCATCCTTGCTTGTGCGTGAAGCACAAACTCACACAACCCTGTGTGCGAGAAGTGAGTTCTCTCAGCCTATTTTGTGCATGAAGTTCAAACGCGCATACAGTGTTTTGCGCGAAGTGTTCTATTTCTTTGTTATGCGTGTTCTGTACTTGGTATATTTTTCTGATTTTTCTGAAATTTAACAAAGTTTGATTTTTGTAGATACAACCTTTATTTCTGAATGTTGACGATCATTATGAGCAGTGTAATTCAAAGATGACTTCCAAAGATGGTCTCTCTATTGGCACTGATGTAAAACCTCCTGTTTTAGTTAAAGGCGAATATGAGCAGTGGAAGAATCATTTTATGGATTTCATTGATAGCAATGATTTGGGAAAATATATCATAATATCTTTTATGGAAGGAAAGATGAAAACTCCAACAAGGATTTACTCTTATCCTGGAGAAAATGGATTCATGGAAAGAGGAGAGTTTCCAATACCACTTGAGAAATACACTGATGAGCTGAGATGGAGACATAAAGCTGACAAATTAGCCAAAACTTTTGTCTTGCAAGGAATTTCAGATGAAATTTCTATTAATTTAGATAGTAAAAAGGCTACAGGAAAACAATTGTGGGAACAACTTGAGAAGATGATGGGAGGATCAAAGATGTCTTCAAGAGAAAGAGTAAAGAGTTTGGAAACTGAGAACACTGAGCTGAAAAGAAAAATCTCTGACTTGGAAAATCAGATTGTCCAAATCCAGCAAGCAGTTTCTATTGAATTGTGAGGAGAAGATTAAGAATCTGGAGGATGCTAATGCTGAGCTTCAAAAGAAAATATCAGATTTGGAACAAAAGATGGTCAAAGACAAAGGTGATTTTGAGAAATAGAAGAAAGAATTTGCAAAGAAGTTCTCAGAATTTTCTAGGAAGAGTTTTGAAGAGAAGAAAACAGTTGAGCTTAAATGTTCTAAGCTTTCTCAACAAGTATCTGACTTTGAGAAAGTGATCATCCTAGAAAGAGACAGGTTTGAAAAAGAAAAGAAGACCATTGAACAGAAGAAAGTTGGAATCTTCATGAAAATATTTGGTCAAAGAAATAATGCTGAGAAGGGTTTTGAAGAAGAAAGAAATATGTTTGAAGCAGAGATAAGGAAGCTTACTGATAAGTTATCTGAACTATCAGCTTGTGCTTTGAAAGATCAGAAAGCCAAGTCTGAATTCAAGAAAGAGGTTGACATGCACATCAAAGAAAAGAACAATTTATCTTCAAAGATAAAAGAGCTTGAAGATATTATTTCTAAGGTGGTGGTGACTGAGCAAACGACTCCAGAGTAAAAAATCCACACACCTAGAAATAATTCAGCTGACTTTAAAAAGACAGACTCAAGCTCACATCAAAGAACTGTTTCTTCAAGAAGGCAAGTTAACTCATTTGATCATATTCGTACTACTAACATTTTCTTTGATAGAAATGTAGATGGTTCAGATACATTTAGAAGAATAAGAAGAAGGAGATATGAAGATGAGAAGTTGGTTTGGAAAGTGAAACCAGTTGATGATGAGAAGAAGGATAAGAAGAAAAGAAACCAGTCATTTGTATGTGCATCACAAGCAAAGAAGAACAATGTGCGGAATGGTAAACCTGATCTTGCTTACTCGAGAGATCAATTAATCAGGTTGTCTAGAAAAAGGTATTGTTCTTACTGTCGAACATATGATTTTGTTCATAAAGCTAGTGATCATTACTGGTATGGTTCTTACTCTATTACTCCCAGTAGAACTGCAACTCACAACCATGGACCCAAATACCAGTGGGTACCAAAGCCAAAGGATGTTTCTGTGTTGCAGGCACCTCAAGTCAAGGGAGAGTAAGAGAACCGAGGCTTCTGAATAAATCAGTTCAGAACCAAAGGATGATTCTGTGATGCAGGCATCTCAAGTCAAGGGGGAGTAAGAGAACCGAGGCTTCTGAATAAATAAGTTCAAAACCCGTACTTCAACGAAGCGAGGCTTCTGAATAAATCAGTTCAGAACCCGTACTTCAACGAACCAAGGCTTCTGAATACTATAGTTCAGGACCCGTACTTCAAAGATAAAGAATTTGACTTCTAAACACAACAGTTTAGGACTCGCTCTTCAACGATAAAAAGAGATGATGCTCCCGTGATGAAAAGAGATTGTACTCCAATACTCAAATGAGGAAATCAACCTTCAAGGGGGAGTACATATTTTTACTGAAAATATGCATTCGATAGATATGATGATCTACACTTCAGGGGGAGTTGTATCAGATCTCTATCATGTTTTTCATTGACATATTTTATGATGCATAATTTCAGGGGGGGGGGGTATATGACTTCTGATTATATCTGATAAGAACTCGTACATTCAATGTTTTACTGCTTTCTGTCATTTACTTTTCAATAATTTTTTGTGAATAAAGCTTTGCACTTTGACGACTTTGTGACTTTTGCAGAATTGAGAGAGAGCTTAAACGATCATATCTAATATGACTTAGAGCTGACTTGATGTGATTTAAGACTGAGCGAAAAGGTTTATTCCTAATATTAATCTCATACGTGTCTGAAAGAAGGACAACTTTCAGATATGAAAACTTGTTCTTAAATGTTCAAACCACTTCTAATTCTTAAAAGATTTCATGAATTTAGAAGTGTGCTTTTAAATGTTTTCATGACTATATGTGCTTAACTGATTTATAAACCGTGTGTTTCCAAAGATAAAAACCTGTGTATTGTCTTTTCCATATATTGTCAACTATTCACACACACCGATTTAATTTTTGTTGTAAATGTTATCACTATGTCTCAACTTGAACAAATTTTTCGATGGTGATACACCCCGCTTGAACTTCAGAGAATTTTGAGCGTGATTTCATTTCAAAACGTTCATTCAAGACTTGTCTATATCTTGTTTCGTATAGACAAAATCCAGTATTTTTGCTGACCTAAGACTTAATTGATAAATCATTTTGATTCTGATCTTTTTAATACAATGTCATATTTTCAAACAAGTTTCTTGTAATCGTTTCATTCATTCAATATACTTGTTTTTAAAAGTCTTCAATGTTTAAAATGCTCAACTCTTCATGATTATCTTATTGAGCATACTGACATCTGACTTGTATATATTGTGCTTTAACTGGAAAGTTAAACCATTTGAGCAAGATTGTTCTTATAAGACTACATGGGTTCATTGTGAGGACTTAACAAAACTTCTATGGACTCACGTAAACCAGTATTTTCTACCCAAGAAGTTAATCCTTGAGTGATTGAAGAGTGAGGAGTCAAATACTGAGTGTGGGTTGAGCGATGAGGTAAAATGAAAATGAGAGTTTGGTTAAATGCGAGCTTAATGATTAAAAGAAAGAGGGTGTGAGAACAGAGTAAAAGAATATCAAACTCTGCACCAACTTTTTTTGAGCCGGGCAGCCACATTACTAGTGTTTCACAATTCTTCGTGAATATTATTGAAACAGGCAACTAGCCCATGCCAATTCTTGATAAAAACCCCCACCAACTACTCATTTTCTTCTCAACAAGGAAATGTTTCAATACTTCAAGGGGACGCAACACATAATCTATCTGGTTTTTATTTTGAAAATCTAGATATTGAAAAAGAAGAAAGTCTGCCTCACCTTCGCACTTCGATCATGCACAATCGCGTTTGTGTTTAACTATTGTTGTCTCAATGGTTTACACAATTTTGAGCCTATATGAAAGCAATCATCATGTGCCTAATTCTTTCAAACATTTGCATTAACACAAAAGGAATATGTTTTCTTGTCATAACGTTCATAGAAAATTCTTTTGTGGTGTTTCGATGATTGAATGGAAGACCTGGGGGAGTGAACATCACAAAAGCTCCTTTCGAATGTGTATTCGTTACACACAGTGACTTCGTGTTACTAACAGGCATTTTAACTGATTCATTTGTTGATTCAGGTGCTACACTAATAATTTGTCTGAATTTGCAAAGATTCGGATGAATATCTTTGTGGATCAATAGATGGTCAGAGGCTTAGTATAAAAGATCAGTGATCAGAATAGATCAAAGACATTTCTTGTAAAGTTTTGATGATTTCAATGCTCCAATCATCAAAAAGGGGGAGAAGAGTTAAAGAAATGTTTGTGACAGAAATGTTAAAGTTGAGAAGTGATCAAGAATTGTCAATTTGAGTAAAGATTGTTGAAGTTTGTTCAAAACTGAAAGAGAAAAGTTCAAAGATTTCAGAACTGTTACAGATTTTACTGAAATTTTATTTGAAGACAATCTTGATGAAGCAAACTGAGCTAAACCTGAAGATAATTTCTTTTTGGTGTCTGAAAGAGGTTTTACATCCTTTGGGGAAAATGTTACTAATTTTGAAGACAGACGTTGGGGAGATTACACAAGTCTTTGAAGACAGTTTTATTAAAGAAAGGGAAGATTGTTCTGAGCATAAAAGAGAAGATTTAATCTGATATTAGTCTACAAAGAGGGAGATTGTAATGTTTGTACAGAAAGGGGGAGATGATTCAAATTGAGCTTAAAAGGAAGATAAGTTGATAAAGATCTTCAATGCACAGAAAGGGGGAGATTGTAGTGCAAAATCTTTTAGAGATGATCTTGAATCTAAAGGGGGAGATTGTTAGTGCACATATTGGTTGGATACAAGATCATGAAGATTGAAGATCAAAGTTCAAGCAAGTCATAGCTGAAAATTCAACTCTAAAGCAAAGTCAAAGTCTATTGTAATAAAAGTCAAAGTATGTTGTGTTGTAAGTGTTTCTGTTTTGTGCAAGTTTGTAATAGTGTGCATGCATAGTGGTGTGAGAGTTTCTGTCCTGTTTTGAAATAGGGGTTTGTGCTTTGTTGTGCGTGTAACAGTGTGGAACATCTTAAAGAGTTGTATGAATACTGAGTGTTAGAGAGAGAAAGTTGTGAGAGCATACTTGTAATCATTCTGTGATTGTGAAATAATAATAGAGATTGATGGAATTGATTGTTGTCATCTGATTTACACTCATTTCTAGGATAAAATCTTTGAAATTCAATCCTTGTTTCTGAATCTTGATTTCCTCTGATACCAATTATTATCCCATAAATGAATGTAAATCAGATGACAACAATCAATTCCATCAATCTCTATTATTATTTCACAATCACAGAATGATTACAAGTATGCTCTCACAACTTTCTCTCTCAAACACTCAGTATGCATACAACTCTCTAAGATGTTCCACACTGTTACACGCATAACAAAGCACAAACCCCTATTTAAACACGAGACATAAACTCTCACACCACTATGCACGCACAGTAGTACAAACGCGCACAAAACAGAAACACTTACAATACAACGTACTTTGACTTTGACTTTTATTACAATAGACTTTGACTTTGCTTTAGAGTTGACTTTTGAGCTATGACTTGCTTGAACTTTGATCTTCAGTCTTCATGACCTTGTATCCAACCAATATGTGCACTAACATAGACATAATGAATTTAGGATTGATATGACATCCGGAGCCCCTCCTGTTACTTGTGAACCTTACCGTTTGGCTCTTTCAGAAATGAAATAAATGATGTCATAGTTACAAGAACTTTATGATAAAGGTTTTATTAGACTGAGTACTTCTCTGTGGGGTACAACGGTTTTGTTTGTGAAGAAAAAGGATGGGCCAATGGGAATGTGTATCGATTATCAGGAACTGAATAAACTCAAAATAAAGAATAAATATCTACTTCCAAGAATTGACGACCTTTTTGATCAGTTAGTTGGGGCCAATTATTTTTCAAAGATTGATTTACGATCAGGTTATCATCAGTTTAAACTAAGAGAAGAACATGTGTTAAAAACCTCTTTCCGTAACCGTTATGGTCAATATGAAATTTTAGTAATGTCTTTTGGTTTGACGAACGCACCGACAACTTTTATGGACCTGATGAATTAGGTATGTAAACCGTATCTCGGTAAATTTGTAACCGTTTTTATCGATGATATTCTTACTTATTCCTGATCTGAAGAAGAACATGCTACTCATCATCGTTTGATTTTGGATTTATTGAAAAGTGAACAGTTATATGCTAATTTTTCTAAATGTGAGTTCTGGTTACGATAAGTACAGTTTCTTGGGCATATTGTTTCTCAGAAAGGTATACAGGTCGATCCATCTAAGATTGAAGCAATTGAGAATTGGGAACTGCCGAGAACACTGGCAGAGGTAAGAGGTTTTCTCGGTTTGGCAGGTTACTATCGAAAGTTCATATAGGATTTTTCTTGCATCGTGACACCTTTGACCAAATTGACGAAAAAGAATGTAAAGTATGAATGGAAATAAGTATAAGTTGAACCCTTCAGAAGTCTAAAAGAAAGAATTTGCAGCACACCAATTCTATCCCTACCCGAAGGTTTAGAAGAGTTTTTTCGTTTACAGTGACGCTTCAAATTTGGGTTTGGGGTGTATTTTGATGCAACACGAAAAAGTTATTGCTTATGTCTTCCGACAATTGAAAGATCATGAAAGACAGTATCCACATATGATATGGAACTTACCGCAGTTGTTTTTGCCTTGAAGATTTGGAGGCATTATCTGTACGGTACCAAGTTTCAGATTTACACCAATCACAAAAGTCTTCAACATCTATTCAATTAGCGGGAACTGAATATGCGACAACGAAGATGGTTGGAATTGGTAAATGATTACGACTGTTTATAACTTCGTTATCTGACAGGTTTTTACCCTTCGAATCATAAGTTTACGGTTCGTCTTGAAGTAAGAGTTGGCAGTTCGGACTAATATTTTGTGCAAGTGTTGTGTAGACAAACAAGGTGTCAAGTGGAAGGAAAAATGCTTACTTATACTCCATTTTGACGTCCCTAATGAAGAATGTGTTGAACCAAGTGAACCAGCGACGAAAAAACCAAGAATTCACCCTAGGCTAATGGGCCATACGATAATGACATATGTCACTATCGCTGGCACAATCACCCAACATGTACTGCGAGCATGAGGAGCTAGGCGATTGTGCCATGCTATTGTGACATTGCCACTATCGCCTAGCACTATCGCGGTCGAGGTCTGAGACTATAAAAAGCTGCTGAAACTTAATGTTTAGGGTTATCTTGGGATTGTTGAAGGCTAGGCTTCTAGGAGAGCTGTTTAAATGGTTTTTGAGCTGGAAAGAAGACTTGGCATTGATTTGGAAGGTGGAATCAACATTTGGATCTACAAGTTGGTAGCTAGTATCAACCATTGAGGGAGTTTATCATTCTATTGTATTTTTGTTGAGAAACAATGTATTTTGGTGTTGTCATCTTCTCTTTTATGTTGGTATTTGCTACTAGTAGCATGAGCTAAACACTTTGAGGTTGGGGGAAGGATGGATTTTGGTTTTATACCGTTAAATATATGATTATTGCATTTATTTAGTCATTGCACTTGTTGGTTGAAGTTTATCTTCCTTGTTGTTATTGTTTATGAGATTGTCCATCTTATTAGTCTTGTGGTTGTATTTCCTCTTGAGAAATTGGTTTTATAACTTGATAAAAGTTAGATAAACCTAGAGTGAGATATTAGATAGATATATACCAAGTAAACCCGACTTTTGTGTTTGTGATTCTTATGCTTAATGAGTTGAGTGTTCATGTTTATTGGTTGAGATACTTTAATATACATTACATGATGCATTATTGCTATTACTTGAGAGAGAGAGAGTAGTAAGTATTTATGGAATTGCTAAATTTGACCTTGTGTATTGATTTATGGAATGTATGTTGTTTATTTGTTGGTGGAATCCAAATGAAATCCAACCCCTAGCCTTTCCTAATCAATTAAGTATTCTCTTTGTGGTGCTTGAATCGTTGTTTGAATTATATTTCTGTGCTTGCTTCCATTTCCCTAGATAAATTGTTAATTAATCATACTCAAATCACTTTATCAATAGTCTAGTTAGAAGTTGTGGTAGCATTTGTGGTACTTAAACTCGTAGTTCCATGGATCGATACTCGTAGTTCCATGATGCTTTAAGACGTAAAGAAAAGAGTCCGACGATAAAAGCCATCGCATTACGAGCCGAACTATTACCAATATCTTTGAAGAATTGGAGAAATGTCAGATCGAAGCTTCCAAAGATGAACACTTGAAATGGGAACGCCTCGTAGGTATATCATCTTTACGATTAAAAGATGATCATTGATTATTATATTGCGAAATTCGAATATGGGTACCTCGTTTGGGTGATTTACGTGATAGAGTATCAAAGGAAGCTCACTAGTATCATTTTTCTATTCATCCTAGCACTAACAAGATGTACAGGGACTGACGGAAATTCTATTAGTGATCGGGTGTGAAGAAAGACAATGATCGGTATGTCGATCGTTACTTATCATGTTTGCAAGTTAAGGTGGAACATCAGAAATTCGTCTGGCAAGTTACAACCATTGGAAATACCAGTTTAGAAATAGGATGACAATACAGTGGATTTCATTATGAAGTTACCAAGAACTCTGAAGGGTTTTGATGCTATTTGGGTGATCGTTGATAGATTATCAAAGTTTGCTCATTTCTTACCAATAAATGAATTGTATTCTCTTGAAGGATTGGCTAAATTGTATATTGATAAAATAGTAACTCGACATGGTGTGCTGTTGTCAATCGTTTCTAATTGTGACTGTCGTTTCACTTCTATGTTTTGGAAGAGCTTTAAGCGAGAGATGGGGTCACAGATAAAGATAAGTACTGCCTATCATCCTCAGACAGATGGCTAAAACGAACAAACAATTCAGACACTTAATGATATGTTGTGGGCTTGTATTATTGATTTTGGTGGATCGTGGGAAAGGTATCTATCTTTCATTGAATTTTCATATAATAACAGTTATCATTCTAGCCTTCAAGCAACTCCCTTTAAAGTATTTTATGCTCATAAATGCCAAAGTCTTTTGTGTTGGAATGAAGTGGGAGATAAACAGTTAGCCGGACCAGAAATAGTACAGTGGACCGCTGATAAGATTGGACAAATCCGGGAACGACTGAAAGTGGCCTAAGACAAACAGAAAAGTTACACTGATAGACATCGGAAACCGTTAGAACTCCAGGTTGGGGACAGTGTTATGTTAAAAGTCTCACCATGGAAAGGGGTAGTTCGGTTTGGGAAACGGGGTAAATTAAGTCCGAGATATATCAGACTATTTATGATTACTGATCGAGTCAGTGAAGTGGCCTACCGGTTTGAACTCCAATATGAACTAAGTGGTATTCATAACACTTTCGACGTTTCCAATCTAAGAAAATGTTTAGTAACTCTCCTGATCAGGCAATACCGTTACCCAAAATACAGGTTGATGATAAATTGTCGTTCATCGAAGAACCGAAAGCAATAGTTGATCAGAAAGTCAAACTACTTGGAAATAAGAAAATCATTTTGGTATAGGTAGAGTGACGCTATCACAAGGGACAAGATGTGACATGGGAATCGGAATCCGAAATGAAACTAAAGTACCCTCATTTGTTTGACTGACCGAATTCCGAGACGAAGTTTCTTTTAGGGGGAGATATTGTGATAACCCAGTAAGTTATTCTATTATTTTATGTATAATTTTAGTTTAGGGGTAGTTAGTAATATAGTTATTCTATAGTTTTATATGCTTGTATCTCTAACAGGAGGGCTTATAGTTATGTCTTAGAAGTTTAGGGGTAGTTTATGTTATTTACTTTATTTGAAAGGGGTAGATAGTTAATTTCAGGTTAATATATAATGAGTCATCTTGTAGATAACTTCAAAGAGTTACACCTGCAGTTTTTAGAGTTTGTGTGTGTGTTTCTTTCTTAGCCCCAAATTCTGTCAATATAAAAGTATTAAAAAGAAGACAAGTCCTCAGAGCCAGAGGGCCTCTGTCGTAGAAAGTTGTTGAACTTCAGAAGCTATGTGATCACCTGCACAGAAGTACTTAACCAGAAGATGATCCATGGTCCACAGAGTCTCTATGCAATGCTCTATGGAAGCATCCTTTGTGCTACCATCAACTGAAGATTTCAACAATGGTTTCTCTCCTAGCTCAGTCAGCCAATGCAGCTCTGCCACGTCAGCATGAAGCAGTTATAACACCTTTACACATGGAAGCTTCTCATTAGTGCTAGGCTTGACCTTTGTGATATTCCCCTATAAAAGGGAGATTTATGTAGGAGATTTTGTACGCTCAACATATTACACACACTCAACTGCACACAATAGCTAGAGAGAGAATTCATGAGATTGAGATAGAATTACACACAGTCTGTGTGTGTTCTTGGTGTTCTTGCGACATTCATCTTATTCTCAATCGATACAAATGACTGTGAAGCTCAATCAAATCTATATGTTTGTGTTGATTACATTATCTAGTTTACTTGTGTTTATCTACCTTTGAACATTCAAAAGCTTCCGCACAACATTCTGATTATTTAATGTTTGATTAAATATCTGGGACAACAATTGGTATTAGAGCCAATTGAAGAAAATTTTCTTCAATTCGGTCATCTATGGCAACAGTTGAAGATTAGATGATTATTTTGATGTTTAGATTGATTCAATCACATGAGCCTAAACTCAAATATCATTTTTGTGTTTTATCTTCTGTTTTGTGCTTATTTGAGATCCATTCTTTCATTTGGATGATCTTTGATGGAAGATTTTATTGATTCTACACCAAATCTGATTTCTGCACACCACATGTTTGATGAAATTCCTCTGTGAAAATTTAATTATATTTTGGTTAGATCTGATCAGTTTTATTACAAGTGTGTATGTGTTTTTGATCCCCCTCATTTATTGATATTTTATCAAAACTTCTAGTTGGTGGTTGATCTTTGATCCTACCATGATGAATGCTTTAGTCTCATTTTTTTTGACAAACTGGTACCATGGCTGGTGATCTCAGATCTGGACAGAATAACTACCAATATGAGACTCTCTTTGTGTTTATAATCTGATCAATTTTTGCATTCTAATTGCTCGATGAATTGCATGAGAAGTATTTGGTTTAGTTTTGGGATGATATTTTGAAAATCAACATTCTGACAGATTTGCGGTGCTGAAGTAAATTGATCATATCTCATCATGGAACCAAATGAGGTGATTCAAAAGGCCCTGGATAGAAAACAGATGTATTAAAAACTTTCCTGTTTGAGCATTCAGAGATTCGAATTGTAGAAGGGTCATATGCATCGTTGAAGTGGATAACATTGTGCTGATGTAAAGTTGTTGGACAAATCTGCACGACTCTAGTAAATCGATCATATCTTATTCATCCGAGCTTCCAAGAAGGTGATTTCAGATTCTCTGAATAGATAACGAACCAATGCACACATTTTATGTTTTGAGTTTTTGCAAACTCCAGAGCTATCATGTTATAATTTAGTGTCAAAGTTGGTGTAAAGTTGCTGGACAGAGGTTGATCAAGAGTCTGTCCAGAGTTGTGTAGAGGTTGTTATGCGCAGAGATTTGTGCAAAGCCTCTGTAAGGCTGTCCAGAAGTATAACATGTGTAGAGGATACTCAAGTACAGATTTGTGCAAAGACTTTTTGCACGTGCAGAGGATGTAGTGCAGAAGCATATGCAGAGATGCTCTTAAGAGGCAAAGAAATGCTCTTAGGTTGTCCGCAGAGGCTTTGACCGAGGACAACGCAGAAGCATCCATAGAGGCTATGTGGAAGAAAACCTCAGAGGTAGACCAGAGGGGGGAACAGAGGTAGACCAGAGGTTGAACATCAATGTTCAGTGGTCCACAGGTCGCAATGAGCCAAGAGCCCGAAGCCCGAATTTTTCAGATTTTTTGACAGCACTGCGCTGTTTCAGAAACATGTGCACAACTTTTTACTCAGATCTCTAAATGACATGAATTCAGTTGCATTGGATTTAGAAAACACATACGTATGACTTTAACGTTTCGAGTTTTTCCAAATTCCGTTAGCTGATATGCCAGAATCAGTGTCAAAGTCTGCGTTAGGGTGCTGGACCAAAAGCATTGCATTTCACCAGTGCTCTTTCAGCTTTCAAGAACAGTGTCCTCTCGACGGTTCTTCATGGTTTCAAGCTGCTATTGTGACACATTTTTTTTCACTCCATTCTATGTTATTTAAGTCTAAGGATCGAAGCTGAATGTTTACTCAACAGGGTTTATAGAGTCAAATTTTCTGTTTTGACGACCGTTCTACGCATCTATGGGAAAACTTGCACAACTCACTCATTTTTCATCCAAAATGGATGAATGAAAACTCGTTGGAAAGCTAAGAGGCTGGAGCTTAATGTGCATGCCTTATGTTTTCTCTCAATCAGGCTCCTTGATGTTAAAAAATAGCGGTGAAGTTGAGTCATGAAAGCTGGACAAAAAGGGTAAATTGTCTCGGTCTTTCAAGAATATGAGCCTACATTTGAGGGGGAGCTTGTGATGGTTTGAAGACTCGAACAAAGGCACACCAAAGCTTCTAAAGAAAGTAAGGGGGAGTTCTTAAGTTAATGCTTTATTTATAAAACATTAGGGGGAGATTCTTGGTCAAATTAGGCCCAATTTAACAGAATGTTTTATAAGGAAGTATTTTATGGGCTTTGTAATTAGTTTGTGGGATTGAGCCTTTTTCTTGTAAATGGGTCCTATATAAAGGTGCCCATGGCTCATTTGCTCCTTGAGGAATCTTGGGAGAGAATACACTTTACACACAAAGATTATTTGTTCATGAGAGTCGTCTTCATGTTTAGTGTGGTATTCTCTAGAATTTTCCCTCCATTGTTCATAAATCAAAGCATATGAGATGAGTTCTTGATGATTGGTTTTGTTAATTTCTCTCTTATATGTATATTTTATGGAGTTTTTCATTTTGTTGCTTGAAATGGGATCTAACATTCTTTGAGGGGAATCGGCCATGACAAAAAAGAAAGCTAGGGTTTGTTCTTACTAAGGTAAACTTTCTCCTTTGGTTTGGTTTTGTTAGTATATTGAGTTTTCTATTAGTGTTGAGGATTGAGTTCTTTGAAGATCATCAATAGAAGAAGCTCCGATGTTTTAAAAACCTACTTTTTGTAGAAGAAAGTTTTGGTTTAACCATGTTTGAGTTGATTACTTCCTGTTGGATTGGTTTCCCGTGTTTGGTATGTGTTATCTCGTCTTCTTCAAGCGTATAGTTCTTAGAAATCTTTGGTATGGAAATTTGTTTAAGAGGAGTGTGTGCAAGGGAAGGCTGCAGGTTGAAGAACCCATCTCCAGCGAGTTCCACGGGTTACCCTACAACCTAAGGTAGAGAGGGAAACCATGCAAGGTGCTAGAGTTGTCCTTGTTGTTTTTATTCTTCAGTTCGTCTTAGGTTTGTTAGGAGTGTCGCTTAGGGTCGTTAGTCGTTGTATTTGTAACACCCTCAATTTGGAAAGAGCAACTTATTAAAATTTTCGATATTATGTCAAACAAAGGATGAATCTTCTTCCTATAAATCAAAACTTGATACACTTCCAAAATAAAATTCTACATTTAACCTCAGAAAACAAAAACTCCAGTCTTATACAAGGACTGAAACCTAAGTCGGTGTTACTTAACCCCAAACATAAGTCACTCTTCTCAAAACAGATGCAGAAGACTTGAACAAGCTAAGCTCCCCTCGAGCACACAACTAGCTCTCCTCTCTTCACGAAGTCACCAAGACTATTCCCAACCGAACCTGTTGCACATGCCGACAAATAAAAAGGTTAGGCTAACGCCTAGTGAGTTCAAGAGTTTTCAACATGAATAAATATATCGATGAAAGGAAGGGATGCAATTAAAAGTGTACTCTTTCAAAATGATAAACTTCGATTATGAAAACGACTCGTTGTCCAATAATATGCATTTTAGACGAAGGAACCACTAATATAAACATTTTCCCATCCCAACTATTTTAAAGGCGAAGATCCCAATATGAAACGTTCTCTCGTTCAATAAATTTAACCCAAAACTCACTCCAAATGAGAATAGAAATCAAACTCCCAAGAGATGAAAAACGGATAAAACTTTATATCCCAAAACACCTAAAACACGCGTGGGACGTAATACTCGACCCATAAATCATATATATAAAATCCGTAAATGTAAAACGTCACCGAAAACATGGATACAAAACACAATGCCCAAAACAACACTTTTCAGTGACGGGGGAGACCTGATTCCATAAAATGTGATGCTACACAAAGTAAGCCACATTTCATGTTGTTAAGACTAGTCATATAAACAAGCACACGCAAGGGATGTCAGGCTCAGTGGCTTTAAACTTACACCCACGGGATATCAACTTCAACCATAAAAGGTCCTTACGTTGAGTCCTTCATCCAATATCGTGTACTAGCACGTAGGAATTATAACCCAATCCGATGCCTAAACGTGCCTCAATGTCGAAAACTAGCATTCCATCATTGGACGTAATGATTCCAAGCGCAAGGGATGTCAGGATCAGTGGCTTTAAGCGTACACCCACGGGATATCAACTTCAACCATAAAAGGTCCTTACGTTGAGTCCCTCATCCAATATCGCAACCAAAGCTCGAAGTCGAGCTATCAAAACTGAACAAATGTTCTAAAACCCAATTATAATAAAAATACTAGGCCACAAGCCCAACAACCAAATGACTCATTGTCGAAGGAAATAAAATGCAATAAAACGCACTCGACCAACGTTTATGCAAACATGTGCTCCAAGGCTCATGACAAAACTCCAACACAACTTAAAATAAGATAGATCATTTCCAAAACAAGGTTATACCATAGACACATGCTCAATTGCTCGGAATTTACTCTTTGAAGTACTTAAAATGCATCTTTTCCCAAAATAAAGGTTTCAAGTTTCCAACATGTTCACAAGGTTGTAAATGACCAAAACTCAGGGACTCATCCATTGTTGTTTTCAAACCTCTCATAACCCAAATTATGCCTATTTCCAACCAGCACAGAAATTCATTTTACCAAATAATCTTCATGCATGAAATGAGTTAATCACACACTTTAGTTTATGACTTATTTGTCAAAATGCCCAAAAGTCCCAAATGTGGGTGTTTTATAAGTTTATAAAGTTAAACACTTCCAAATAACCAAAACATATCAAGTGATCAGCAGTTCAAAATTTCATGTAAAACACAAAACACTTTAAAATGAACATTTTGGCATGTACAACGTTTTCAGAAATCAACTTGAACTCACCTTGCTAGATTTAAGCTAAATCTAGATTTTACCCCAACTTGAGCTTTCTTGAAGAAACTTGAATCCACAAGCACGGTTCTTCCAAAACCTAGATCCACACATTTCCAACCATAAATAATCATATTCAAGTGTTTAGAATCATTCCCCAAATATCTTATATCAAAATCCCTATGTTGGCCAAAAACCCTAATTTGGACTTACTTTTCTCAAAATCTTCCAAACCGAAATTAGAATAATAAAACATTAGAATATCACCAATGAAGCATTTATATCTTAAAATAAGGTTTAGAAGTGGAAGTGATAAACTTACCACTTAGGTTTTGATGAAAACCTAGGAAACCCTAAAATGAAGCTTGAGGTTGAAGATGTCAATGGAGATCCTTGATATTTAGCTTCCATCCTTGCACTTGGTAGAGTATGGATACCTCATAACTTGGGGATTTGAGGATTTAGAACCCCTAAACACCATAGATGAAGAAAATGGGTCTTGGGAGAGTTGGGGAGAAAATAAGAAGTGAAGAATGAGAAAAAGAGGTTGAAACCCGTATTTTCAGCAGGTTGTCCCCACCATGCAACATTGCCAGATGACTATGCCCAGGGCAATGTCGCGTAGCATTGTCGCCTAGCATTGTCGCCAGCTTGCCCCAGGCTGCTGATTCCCTCCCGTGACTGTGCCATGTGCGACTGTGACTCGTCATAGTCACCGGGCATTGTAGCGGGACCTCTCCGGGGCCCCGAAACTCGATTTTTTCACTACCAACACTCCTTATACTCCAAGGGACTTTAAACAATGCTTTTCCCAACAAAACCCCACTGTTTACAAGTCACAGAAACGTCCGAATGACATTTACTTACCGAAAATTACGGGTGTTACAGTATTGAGTCCTATAGTATAATGCAATAATCTAGAGCATGTTATTATGTGTTTATTACAGGCTCCATGTCCTGGGTGTGACACCGGTTGTCGGTTATATTACGCTGTCCGATTTTGCTGTTTTACGCAATTTTGATCAAGGTAAGTTTTCTTTTAACCATTTTGGAACTAGAATACTTATGTTATTAAATACTTATTTTGGAATGCATAAAATGATGATTGTGAGCTGATGGATTATGGTTAATGGAATGTGATGATATTTGTTTAAGCATTATATTACACTATTGCATTTTGGTAAGTCACATGCGCTTTGCACGTTTTGTGCATATATAGGGTTAATTTTATCAGAACACAAGAATCATAAATATGGCAAATGCTATCCACGGTAACTGGTTCCCGAAACAAATAATTTGTGCATGCATGAGCAAATTCAAATAAAATAATTACCAAATTTAAAAAAGAGAAAACTATGAAAACAATACATGGAGAAAATATTGAATTTGTGCATACATAAACAAATTCAAAACCAGACGTTAAATCATTGCTTGAAATTCGTAAATAAAAAAATAAATTAATACATTATATCAAAACTTAATGTGTCCATAAAAGCACAAATTCAAAAACAGAAATTAAACCATTTATATAATTAAATACAAATAAAATAACTACCAAATTTAAAAAATTGAAAATATGGAAACAATACATGGAGGGGGTCTTGAATTCGTGCATACATGAACAAATTAAAAAACAGATATTTAACGAAGTTAGATGTGCATTTTTGTGTATGTGTGCATATGTGCACATGTGTATTTGAATTTAAAAAACATATTAATCAGTTAAAACATCAATATTGATCGATATCTTCTTTGATATTAATTTCTTTTGAAATAAAATAAATTTCGGAAATCAAGATAAACACATTAATGTAAATAAAATAACTACCATATTAAAAGTGAGAAAATTAAGGAAACATTAAATAGATGGAATCTTACTATTTGAGGTGTGAAAAGAAATCCCAAAAATGCTCTCATTTGAGAAGTCATGCATGTAAAGCAACCTCAAGGTAAAATGAATTATGATTGGTTGAAATACTGTTAGCATGGTTAGTACCAATGGGATGGTTAGCAAATGAATGAGACTCTCTTGCTCTCTCTCTCTCTCTCTCTATATATATATATATATAAAGAGAGAGAGAAAGAGAGAGAGAGAGAGAGAGTCATTCATTTGTTAACCATTGATTTAGTGTTAACTTTGTGAACCTTAACCAACCAATCAGAATCAAAGGTTTGTTTATGTATCATCTTATCTGATTAAGGGTATAATATTACTTCTTAATTATGTTATTTATTTCAATATTATTAATTGAAATCGATAATTTTTTTAATTGAAACCACTTCTTTAATTTTAGGTTTTTATGCATGGAAGTTATTCCTTCCTTTTTTAATCGATATCTTTTTCTTCTAGCATTACCATATTCTGTTTTTGGTTTTTTCAAGATGGGTGGTGATTGTTGTTCAAGTAAATCATTTTTTTTTCTGCAGATATGAATGGTTCATCACCAAAAACACAATCGATACCAACAGTTTCTGAATCATAGGATGATAGTCTTGATGATTTTTCCTATGAACACTTCAATAATAGTAACGGTCATCAAATGGAGTTTTCGATTTTAATGCTCTGGTTTAATGTTTTATTTCATTGTTTTTAGGTTTGGAAATTATGGTTTTGATTTTTTTTGTTTAGGATAATGTTTGTATAATTTGCAATGTGGATGAAATTTTTATTATTATTTTATTTTTCTTTTTTGTCGTTCCTGTGCTTGATGCGAACTGGGCATGGGTGTGTTTAGGTTAATGATTGTTCATGTGCTTGTTCGCATTTTGCAAAGTTTCATGTAGGTACATTAGGTGCTTGTGCACATTATTCACCAATGAAGTTTTTTCATGTAAGCAGATTCATTCTTGTCCATTTGGGATGTTCACTTATGCACAATTGCAGATCAAATAGCGACTTAATTCCCCATTAATTCAAAATAGTATTTTAGTGTGTTCACAAGTGAATTTGTCTACTTCTACACATTGTAAGTGATCATAGTGTTCATACCAGTGTTCACTAATACAAACTTTTGTAACACCAAGAATTTGTCTACTTCTACACATTGCACAATGTTGATAAGTGAAACTGTGAACTTGTGCATATTACAAATTTTCACATGTGCATACCGTTAATGTACATATTTTGTAACACCAAGAATTCTCGGTAAGAAGTTGGGTACTGGATAAATATATTCATGCTTGAAGCTTGGCCTAATGAAGTTTTTAGTTAAGGAATGTTTTACCTTAGACCCTAAGCTTATCAAGAACTTTCGGGCGCGAAAAAGGAAGATTTCGAGGTCTTGCACTGCTTGGGCGACAGTGCCCGTGACTGTGACATGTGTCACTATCACGGGGCAAGGTCGTCGGCCGGGGGAGTGTCGCGGTACATGTTTGCGAATAGTGCCCACGAGAGTGCCATGGGCAAAATCGTGGCCGATCCCAGATTAGTTTAAAACTCAGATTTCCAGCCCTATTTCATTTGTTGTTTTCCCCAACTCGTTTTATCTCTCTCTGTAAACGAAACCTCCTCCCTATTTTGGTTTTTGAGACATATAGGACTCTCATTTTGAGGAATCAAAGTGACCTTCCACATTTGGGGTAAGATTTGGAATCAAGTTGGGACTTCTCATCTTCATCCCCTTCATCAAATTTTCTAGGGTTTCACCTAACCCATTTCATCATTTTGAGGATTGGAAGTTTGTGGCTCTTTTAGGTGACCTAGAAGTATGTTGGTTGTTGAATTCAAGTTATGGTTAAGGTAATATTCTATTTTCTTCATCTATGGAAATTAGGGTTTTGGTATAAGTTGAGATCTTCATGTATAATGTTTGGTGAACGATTCTATATGGTTGGAAATGGATATTTATGTTTGGAACTTGTGGATCTAGGTTTTTGGAAGGATTTTCTTGTACATTCAAGTTTCTCCAAGGAAGCTCAATTTGGGGTAAAGTCTAGATTTAGCTTAAATCTAGCAAGGTAAGTTCAAGTTGATTTGTGAAAACGGTGTACATGCCAAAATGTCCATTTTTTAAATGTTTACATGTTTTACATGAATTTATCAACTGTTGAGCTAATTGGTGGGTTTTGATTATTTGAAGTGTTTTAACTTTATAAAGTTTGTAAAACACCCACATTTGGGTATTTTAGGCATTTTGATAAATGAATCATTAATATTGCTATTTTAATGATTTGTTTTATAAAGGTAGATTTTTGAGTATCAAAGAACTTTTATTGTGTGTTTTAGAGAAATGCTTGATTTTGTGTTATGAGACATTTTTGAAAGAATAAATGGGATAAACCCACTTGGGAAATGTTTTGTCCCAATCTAAACTACGTTGGAATTATTTATATATTTTGGAGCATGGGTTTGCATAAATGCGGGTTGTTTACTATTGATTTCATTTTATGATTTTCTTACAATTAGTCCTTTGATTTGTTGAGCCTATGGTTCGGTTTGGACCTCGTTGGGTCTTGGGGACAATTGTCCGGATTTTGAAAGCTCAATGTAGAACGTTTGGTCATGATTTGCATTTACTGCCTCTTATTTGAGAATTACATGTTTTGAATGTGCTAATTCATTCATTTGGAGTCATGTAATGTTTTTTTTAACTAATGCAATGGATCCATAAGCACAGGGTTCTTAATGTCCCGTTTTGGACAAGTTCACCATTTTGGCACGGAATAGGCATCGGGGGTCACCATGGTAAGTAAGGTGCGGACCTATATGGTCGATCAGCGTCACATGGGCAGTAAGATGTAATTCCATTTGTGCTTGTATGTTGTGTGTGGATTTGGATATCTCAAAGTATAGATCCAGAGGGGTTGAATTTGAGTCTCCACAGGCAAAAGATCTAGAGGGGTTGAGCTCGATATGTCTGATGAGTATAATCCATACGTTTTGGTTTTCTACATAGTTATGTGACCTACTTTTGTGTTCCGTCAAGTGCAATGTAATCGGGTCACCGAAAGGTGTTTTTTTGGGTATGGAGTTTTATAATCCATGTTTTCGGTGACGTTTTGAGTATGATTTGTTATCCATGTTCTAAGTTTTTGAATATCGAATCTAATCCATGTTTTTTGATGTTTTGGATGAAAGAGTTTATCCACGTTTTCAGTATTTGCTTTTTAAAGTATACATTATGTTTTGCGTGAGTTTTGGGTTTTGGATTTATATTCGAAGGAACGTTTTGTATCGTGGTTTTAATCACAAAGATGGTGAATGTTGGAAAAGAGATTGCTTTCAGACATAATGTATTTTATTTTGGGAAATCACGTTTTAAATAACACTCTTAAAGTTTATTGTTTACATATTCATGGTGAAAACTCTTGAGCTCACTAGGCGTTAAGCCTAACCTTTTATTTGTCGGCATATGCATCAGGTTACAGTTGGGGATTGGTTCTAGCAATACTATGAAGAGATGAGCACTAGTTTTACACGAGGGTAAGTAGCTAGGTGAAATCTTCTGCATTTTGGAGATAGTGACTGTTATTGGGTTTTAGTAACATCCATCCCTATTATAGACCGCGTATAAAGATTCAATTGTGTTTATTGAAGTTAAACCTTAAATTGTTGTTGTAGAAGAATCAGTAATCGATGCATTTAGAAAAAAAATTTAAAATTAGTTGCTATTTCCAGATTTGAGGGTGTTATAAGTTGGTATCAGAGCTTAAGTTTGAGAGATTTAGGTGTGGATTTTGAATTACTAGACTCAAACTAGCGTTCTTTTAAGTGAATGAGAGAAAAATTTGCACCAATAGGCACTTTAAGATAATATTTTTTGAGGCTGATGGAGTCTCTGGGACGAGAATCACGTCGAGGGTAGCAAGGATGATCATGTACAATATATCTCATAATTGCACCTGGATAGTGTTATGGTGAGCCTACGAGTTACATGTGCATACTTAGACTACTGTGATGTGACGACTGTTAGGGTAGTGAAGAAGTTCCTAAGTGGGTAGCCGTTAGAAGAGATTGATGATTATAGCATGCTTCACTTGGATTGACAATAGGCATGGTAATTGTGTTAAGTGGACCGTTACAGGTCGGAATTGTTAGTGGGATTAGAACCATAGACTTATGGAATCAACACTATTCGAGGAGAAAGTGTTGGTGAACCAATGAAGTCCTTATTTATGTCTTAAGATGTTTGAATGTCCGAATGACAATAGTTGACTGGAAATTGGGAAGCGTGATTTCAAGACGTTGAGTGCCGATCAAATTCATAAATGAAATTTATTTCTAAAATAAAAATGCATTAATTATTTATCATGTTTCCGAATCATCATGTGGATTATACTATGAAATCTTGGAAAAATGTTTAGCACAAACAAGATTTTAAACCTTGATTTTAAACATGCATAAAATTATTTTATTGCATGTGGCTGCAATATTTGTTGATACTTTCTTTATTCTTATTGTTGTCCAACGCTATTTTTTTGGATATTGCGATATCCGTATTTTGATGTTGTTTAAGGTATTGGACAAGTAACTGCGACTTATGACTTTAACATTGGATCTCCTCTACATGTGTTAAGGTTTTTGACGAATAGTTATCTTTCACTATTTTGGTGTTTTGGTTTTGTTGGGATTTTCATTTCATTCGAGTTTTGTTGAAAAGTTTCACTTTATATCACATTGCAATAAAAAGAATATTTTTTGGAATTATGTTGGTGAACGTTATCCCATATGTTATTTTGGGAAGTTTCTATAACACCCTCAAATCAGAAAGGAGCAACTAATTTTAAATATCCAAAAATGCCTTAAAGAAAGACAAAGTATCTTACAACAAGTCTATTCATGAAATACAGTTCTAGATTTAACCATCAACAAATTTAAATAAAGCCTTACACATAGACTAATCAAAGGTCGGATGTTACTAAACCAAAATACGAAATGCTATAACCCAAGATAACGGGGGAAGGCTTCACCAAACTACTCATCCTCGAGCATAATATATTTCTCATATCTTCACATTGTCACTAGTACCACACCCAACCGGGACCTGATGCACATGCCGACAAATAAAAAAGTTAGGTTAACGCCTAGTGAGTTCAAGAGTTTTCAACATGAATAAATAAATCATTAAAAGGAAAGAATGCAATTTAAATCATAATCTTTCAAAATGATTTACCTCAAATATGAAAACGACTCATTTTCCAATAACATGCATTTTTAAGGGCAAACGCCCGATACAAAATATTCTTTATGAAATGATGTTGCCCAAAACTCACTCAAACGTGAATAAAAACGGACTCCCAATTATAAAAACGCAGATAAACTTTGCATCCCGAAACTCCCAAAAACACGGGTGTGGCATAATACTCAACTCATAAATCATAGGAAACAATCCATATATTTATAATACGCAATCGGAAACATGGAATTAAAATCCAATACTCACGCGACCATAGAATGGGATGAAACCCAATGTTAAAACATGGATAATTAAATATCCAAAATACTGCTGTCCGACAACGGGGGAGACCTGTATCCGTTGAGAGTGGAGGAACACAAAAGTATGTCACTCATACAATGTTAATCGTATGACACTTCACGACATGAAAGCCCAAGTGCCCTACGACTCCCCTCAAGCTACACCCAAAGAGAGAGCTGACCTTAGCAAATATTACCATGAATACCGCCAAAAGCCCGACAACATTCGAGGACTACAACCATGGCATTACCCCGAATGACGGAGGTCCAAAATGCCCATCAATCATGATAGCACAACCGGACTCAGCCCTCCTAGTGTACACTTAAAAGGTTAAGGTCATAAAACATAGGTTCTGGAGTCCAACCCCTTAATACTCATTTGACCATCAAATAAATACTGACTTACGTGCCTATGGATCCAATGCAGCACAGTCTAACATTACTTGACTACACATGAATGACCAACGCACTCGAGCATTTAATTATAATAATTATGCAAAAAGATGCATTAAGGTGTAAATCGTACATGGGATCTACATAGAGCCATTAAAACTGGACAAGTGTCCATGCGACTCTTTTAAGTCGAAACCGAGCTAAAATGCTCAAACCTCCTTCGACAAACAAACATCGGTCCCTAAATAGAAAAACGTATTCAAACGGCGTTTATGCAGACACATACCTCAAAGATGTGATTAATCCAAAACTCGTCACGGATTGGGACAAAAGGTTTTCCAAATGGGTTCATACCCTTATGTTTTTTCCAAAATGTCTCATAACACAAAGACAAACATTTTCTAAATGATTTATGAAATCAAATACACCAAAATGCATAAATCATAGATTAGACTTCATGTGTTCAAAATCACCAAAAATGCATAAATCATAAAATATACTTCATTTGTGCAAAATTACCAAATGCATAAGTCATACTATTTATTTATCAAATATTCAAGTCCCAAATATGGCTTTTCATGAAATTCAAATAACCCAAGTTTAATAAATATGAAAACTTATCAAAATACTTAATATATTGACAGTTTCCATGTAAAACATATTTTTACTTCAAAAATACTCATTTTTGCATGTTCATAGTTTTCACAAAGCAACTTGAACTCGCCTTGCTAGGTTAAGTTAAACCTAGGTTCCAAGCTCAACCATTTGCCTCCAAAAGTGTAGATTCCACCATTTCCAAGTCATCACCAACAATAAGCTAGGGTTTCCAAACAACCCATTCCTTCAAGTCTAGAATAAACGATTAACAAAGAAAACCTTTAGATCTACGAAGATCCTTATACTAAAGCTTGACATATTCAAAGAAACTTACCACTTTAAAATATTTAGACTCTCCACCCAAAACCAACCAAAGGAACCATTAACTCTTCAAATCCAAGCTTCCGAATACCAAACCTCCATGTACCATTAGGATAGATCTACCATGGATGCTCCAAATATGATCTTCAAGCTCCCAAAATCGCACCAAAGAGAGAAATGAAGATTGGGAGTGAAATGAGAGAAATAGGAAGGGTAGGTGGAAATGAGAAAACCCTAAAAAATGGGATTTAAATCGTCCAGACCATTCCCGCGGCCTTGGTCGCGACCTCAAGTCGCGGGCCAAGCCGCGCGTGTCCTTCGAATGCAAACCACAACGACTTACGCGACTTTGGTCGCGACTTGAGGTCGCGGACCAAACCGTGCGTGTCACCTGTCGTGCTTCCTCGCATCTTTTCAACCGTTCCCCGACCGGCTGCTGACCGTTTTCCTTGGTCGGTCGTTAACCGTTTCTTTAGGAAGTTACGGGTGTTACAATCCTCCCAACCTTAAAGAGATTTCATCCTCGAAATCTAGCACTGGGCAGACAATAAAACGTCACATTTAGCGAGACCTATTGGTTCTAAATCCAAAAAGGGGTGCCCCCACGATACCTTGTCTCATATATGAACCGGATTACATCCCAGTTAAGGTTGTCGCTGGATTTCTCATAACGAGTTGTCATAATCTCAATCCCAAGGTTCGACGTATCTCACCGATGACGGAGTTAACATCACGTCCTTATCGAATCATTTTCCTATCATTTAGACCTCGATTGCCTCCCAAGCTTAGGTTGTTCGTATTACATCAAAAGTAGCTTACGATCTTAACCAACAATTCCTACCAGGGATACCTCAAAACGGCTTCACCCTTAAATACTTCTAATCGTCCCTCATCAATTACGTTACACTCCTTTCTTACCTTCATGAACACAACAAATTTTGCAGAAACGATTCAACCGTAGTTGACCATGCTCTTTTCAATTCCAAATATCCACAACTAGGTTGACTTTACCCGAGTGATAAGGAATCCATATATAGAATTGTTGAGCCGATCACCAGCTGCTGTTATAAAACGATATTTCTAATTGAGACAAATCAAGGTCTCCTCAATAAAAGATTTGTACTTACGTTCTACTTCGACACCTTCACCAAATTTCCCAATAATCCATACCATAAAAGATTTATCATCCCTTCCTTGACGAAGTTCCTAACTCTAGTTTGGTCCGATCCAGACTACAATGAATAACAAATGCAGGTAGAGGATTGGCCCAAACCTCACGGTTACACTTCTCCCGTAATGCTTTCAAGCATTGATTGTTAAATCAGCGAAAACCTCAATGATTACAGGATTACCAATGATTGATCCCTAATTGCCAGCATCTGATATCCTTAAGGTTATCACTTAACCTGCAAACACACTAAATTCAACGAAAGTGCACTGAAGCACCCAAACAGTCACTGTCCTCAAAATCGAATGTCGACTGCTATCAATAGAACAACTATCTGCAATGTGGATATACTACCAACCATTCCATTCCCAAATTGCAACGTCGATTCCAAGTTGACACCTATTTTCTGAGATAATCACCCAAATCATACATCCCTATTAGCCAACCATAACATCATCATCATTATTCGCAATTGCCCGCTAAGGTGGTATACCACATGCACACAACATGTTGCCGTACTATTAACCCCCAAATCAAGATCAACAAAAGCAAGCAGCCACCCAAAGCTTATCACATTGAATTCACCGAAACCGAAGATCACCACTTAATAAGTGGGAGAGTACTTAAATCTAATACCTCAATTATTCACACGAGCATCGGTTCATAAACTGAACCCAAAATTAGAACCGACCACCAGTCGGATCATCCGGCGCTTCAAATCCAAAGGATTCCTCTAGCCCTTATTAACAGTCCTTTCACACGAGCACTCATTTCTTTTGGACTCCTCACACTTAATCACCAAAGGATTAACTTCTTGGGTAGGAAACACTGGTTAACGTGAATCCATAGAAGTTTAATTAATTCCTAACACAATGATCCCATGTTATCCTATAAAGCATATGTCGCTCAGATAATTTAACTTGATCAGTTAAAGCTCAAAGATGAAGCAGAAAACATTTAAAATCACACTTCCAATTCAAGAAATCTGTTTGAGAATCGGGAAGTGTTTTGAACATTTAAGAACATGTTTTCTTATGATTGAAAGTTTTCCTTCTTTTAACCATAGATGAGATGAAGATAAAGAATTATACCTTTTGCATGCAGTCTTACATCACATGAAGTCAAGCTTAAAGTCATAAAGATATGATCTTGTAAGCATCTCTCAATCTGCAAAAGTCTAAAGGTCTAGTCAAAGGAACTTTATTCACGAAAATTAAAATGACATAAAGCAGTAAAACAATTAAAATACGAGTTCTGATCAGAAACAATCAGAAGTCATAGCCATACTCCTTTTACTTGTACGCTCCCCCTAAAATCATGCATCACTAACAAGTTATCAGTAATCACAATGCATACATTAGATATGCTCCCCCTCAAAATAACATTGACCATCTATGAGGTACTTCTCACACTCCCCCTGAGATCATGAACAGACTGTTAAAGTGCATATATCTTTCAGAAATAATGATAAAGAAAAATGCTGAAAAGACACAATAATAAAACTTTAATAGGTAACCACTGATTATGTCTTAAGATTTAGCATACCAAACCTAGAGACAAGAAAATTGAATCTCTTTTCGTCTAAGGGTTTGATAAACAAATCTTCAAGCTGATAATCCGTTTTTACAAATTAAAGTTCAATTGTTCTTTTTTCTACATTATCTTATATAAAGTGATACCTGATATCTATGTGTTTGGTCTTAGTATGCTGAATAGGATTAGCTGAAATCGCGATAGCGCTCTTCGAGTCACAATACATCGGGATTCTATTCCATTTTGAACTTCCGAAGAATATCAAGAATGTATTTAGATTGATTGATAAAAATCCCCGTTGAAAACTATTTGACTTGCAATTCGAGAAAGAAGTTCATCTCTCCCATCATACACATCTGAAAACGTGACACCATGAGGTTTGCAAAATTCTTACAGTACTTAGGATTTGTAGAGCCAAAACTAATATCATCCACATATATTTGAATAAGAATGATATCGCCTTTTTCCTTTTTAATGAATAAAGTGGTATCGACCGTACCTTTTGTAAAACCTGACTTGACCAAGAACTGAGATAAGATATCATACCAGGCGCGAGGATCTTATTTCAGTCCATAAAGAGATTTATCCAAGATGTAAACGTAATTAGGCTTATCTGGATTCACAAACCCTTCTGGCTGCGAGACGTAGACTTCCTCCTTGAGTACACCATTTAGAAAAGCTGTCTTCACGTCCATTTGATAGACGGTGAAGTTCTTGTGGGCTTCGTAGGCTAAGAACATCCGAATTGCCTCTATACGCGCCACTGGAGCATAAGTCTCATCATAGTCTATCCCTTCCTCTTGCCTATTTCCCTTGGCAACAAGTCGTGCTTTATTTCTGTAACGATACCATCTTCATCTTTCTTGTTTTTGAACACCCATTTCGTACCAATGATGGTTTTACCTTCAGGTTTGGGTACGAGTCTCCAGACTTTAAGTGCTTCAAACTGATTCAGCTCATCTTGCATCGCAGTTACCTAATCTGAATCGGAAAGGGCCTCAGATACACGAGTAGGCTCGATCTTGCTCAGAAAGGAGTCATGCATACATAGATTCAAAGTAGCAGACCTAGTATGCACCGGTTTGGACGGATCACCAATAACTTGGCTTATCGGGTGCTCTTTGGTCCACTTGTGTTCATGAGGGAGTGAATTAGATGTAGATTGATCATATTCAACATATAGGAATCCACTGTTATCTCCTTCAGATGGTTCAGAATGAATGGAGGTTTCAGTTGAAGTAGTAGTTGCAGAAGTTGCAGTAGATACAACTTGGTCAGTGTGTTGATCAGTCCTTACAGTACATCCAACTGAGTCAACTACTTCTGTCTCTTCGGTGTTGGTCACGACTTCAACTGTCGGAGTAAGCATTTGAACTGGAACTTCTTGCCGAATCGGGGAGTTGGATTCAGTAGAGATATCCGAAGTGGTTGGATGAGTAGTCATCGAGTCTTCCATCCTGTCAACCATAACAGATTTAGGCACATTAGATCCAAGAAATTCATCATAAAACAGTTCAAATAATAAATCCAAATCAGATAATTTAGAAGTAGACGATGATGCCCCATCTGATTTGTTCTCTTGAGGTGTAGGTCCTGGATTGGTTGGCCCAGAAGCTAGTACTCCGGTTATTACGGTTTCTGAAATCATTTCCTCATCGAAAGTAACATTGACGCTCTCGATCACAGTCTTCAACTTTTTCAAGTAAACACGGTATGCAGTAGATGTAGAGGAATAGCCAACGAAGATGCCCTCATCCGCCTTAGCACTGAACTTGTTCAGATTCTCTCTGTCGTTTACAACATAACACTTACACCCAAATATATGAAAATATTTGATTGTAGGTGTCCGGTTGTTGATTAACGCATACGGAGTCTTCTGAAATCTGCGGTGTATCATGGAGCGATTCTGAGTGTGACACGCAGTTGATAGAACTTCAGCGCACCGAAATATAGGTAATTCAGATTGGCTGAGCATAGTTCGAGCGGCCTCGACTAGTGTACGATTTCGCCTTTCCACGACTCCATTCTGTTGAGGCGTACGTGTAGAAGAGTATTGATGTGATATCCCGACCGATTCGAGATATTCGTCAACTGTTTTTTTCTTGAACTCTGTGCCGTTGTCATTTCTGAGAATCTTGACTTGTTTCTGCAGATTGACTTGGGTCGTCTTCAGAAATGTAATGAGAACTTAGGGCATCTCATCATTAGACCGTAGAAACTTGACCCAAGTGTATCGCCTATAGTCGTCCACGATAACTAACACGTACTTCTTTCCGCCTAAGCTTTGCGTTCGCATAGGACCGCATAAATCCATATGCAACAACTCTAATGAAGAGCTGGTACTTGGTTCAAGCTTTGGTTTGTGGGGAGCTCTCTTCATCTTTCCCTTTTCACACGCTTCACACAAGTGTTCTTTTTCATACTTCAGCTTTGGAAGTCCTTTCACTAGCTTTCCACTTACCAGTTTGTTGATGTACCGAAAGTTGAGGTGAGAGAGCCGTCGATGCCATAACCATCTTTGTTACATCGAGGCTTTTGAGAGTAGACATACCTGATTGTTAGCCTGGACCTTTGACAAATTGATGGTGTAGAGGTTTGACTTGCGAGTACCGACCAAGAGTTCTTTCTCGTCTTCAGTGCGTACCGAACATGTGTTGGCATTGAAATTCACCTCTAAGTCTTTGTCGCAGAACTGGCCAATACTAAATAGGTTGTGTCCTAAGCCTTCAACGTAGGTCACCTTCTTTATCGTAACATTTTCGTGTACAACATCACCATATCCCAGAATTAGTGAAAACTGATCATTTCCAAAATGAACTGTGCCGCAGTATTTGTCTGTATAATTAGACAACATACTCTTTTGCCCGGTCATATGCTTGGAACACCCACTATCCAAGTACCACATATGACGGTTCTGCACAAAACAAATCAAGAAATAAGAGTTTTTGGTACCCATTTATAAATGGGACCTACCGAGTCAGTACATGATTTTGGCACCCATTTATATTTGGGCCTGCTTTGTCTTTGAAAACCATATGAATGATAAGAAGAATAATAACGGTCAGAGGAAATATTATATGAGCCATACCAAACATCAAAATATTTACGAGAAGCATAATCATATCCACCAAAATTTGAAAGCTTTTTATTAGATGGAGCTAACTGGAATAATTGCTTTATGGAATATTTCTTGCGAGAATCAACAAGATTAGATTTAGAAGTAGCAACATCCACAATCAATTCATCTTTACTAGAAGTCTTTTTATTCAAATTAAAACAAGAACTAGATTTAGCCGTCTCGTCAATCTCCTGTTTTGGTCGCCATACCAACTTAACTTCATTTCTTTGCTTTCTCACATCTGAAACATTTGAAACTCTTGGGTAAGAATTGTGAGATTCAAAAGAATGCTTCTTCTTTCACTTACTAGTGGTGATCGGTTTCTATGAATACTAAGATTTTCTTTTCTTACCTTTTGCATTCTTCCATTTCACAGAAACCGATTTATCAACTTTCGTTGATGGTTCAACTTTTTCAAACACACTGGGTAAACCGAAAGAATTAACAACACAAGATGAATGATCCGGAAGTTTGGTAGTAAAGTCAAATTGAGCAACACATTCATTTAAAACACCATCAGAGTCTAAGAAATTAAGTTCATTATCAAATAAACCAGATCTATCATCAGATTTTAAAGCCTTGGAAAATTTAGAAAACTCAGTATTTTTGAACACTGTAGAAAAAACAGTTTGTTCTAAGTCCATCAAAATTCTTTCTTCTGTAAGAGTATTCTCGAGTTCAGAAATTTTACTTTCCAAAACTAGAGGAGGGACGTAAAGCTTACCTTCGATGGGCTTAGCCTCCAATTCTTTTACAGAGTAACTCTCAAAATAGTCATTCGAAAGAAATTTTGATTTATCAGAACTATAACTGTTATTCAACCTCTCATAGCGAAACGGAAGTTGAACTTTGGATGTGTTCTTTCTTTTAGCATATTCCTTGGCTTTATCGTCTTCAGACAGACTAGTCCAAAAAGGTTTGAATTCCGGTTATTGAGGAGCCAATATCATAAATCCAAAGTCATAAAGCGCAGGCACTTCAGATATACCCTTTTTGAGGTGATGTGGGTTCTTGTGACCAAGTCCCCAACAATCAGGTTTCTCTTTAGGTTTGTTCAAATGAATAGTGTGTTCAGTTTGACCTAAAGAATATAATTTCTCTTCCAAAGAATTCACCTTGTCAATTAAAGATTTCTTTTGCTTTGAAAGCGAATGATTTATTTTAGAAATCTCTTTTGACTCAAACTCACACATTTTATATTTGGAGACAGTTTCAGATAACTCCTTATAAATTATAGTTTTCTCTTTCCCATTGGTGTCTATCTTTTTGTGCAAAGTTTCAATTAATACAATTTTCTCAGCAATATCATTACTAAGTTTATGTATAGATTGATTTTTCTCATTAATGACAGCTCTCTCACGCTTAAGTTTAGACTCTAATTCTTGGAGTTTAGACATCATGGCATGCATTTGATTCAGAAAATCAGATTCAATTATGTCACATACCTCTTCATTATCTCCTTCATCTGAATCAACTTCAGCTTCTGACTGCTGCTTACCCATCAAGCACAGGTGTGCTGTCTCGTCCTTCTCTCCTTCTTCAGATTCTTGGTCTGAATGGTCGATCCAGAATTCATCCTCGGCCATTAATGCTTTTCCAGCCTCCTGTTGCTTGGCTAGAAGCATCTTATTCTTGTAGTAGTCGGAGTTCTGGACTTTAGTTTTTCGGCAGTCCTTGGCAAAATGACCGAGTTTGCCACTGTTGTAGCACTTTATCGGTTCTTCCTGCTTGGGCTCTTCGGCTCTATCCTTCGTCTTTTCTTCTGATCTATTTTCTTCAACTCTCTCTTTGTGTTTGTAGTTGTTAGGACCAGACGAGTACCTCTGACTGTTGGAGCTAGGATTTTTATAGAACTTCTTTTGGAACGCCTTGGTTAGCATTAGCATAGCTTCCTTTAGATTTTCACAATCGTTAGAGTCAGAATTCGCCTCATTATCAGCCTCTTCTGATTTAGATGCTATCATCTTCTTCTTCTTAGACTTCTTCTTGACCACAAGTGCAACTGGATCAACAACTGCTTTGTCAGCCTTTTTCATCTCAGCCTTGATCTCATTCACCTCTTCCTCATTCTGTCTGAGGATTTCATGGACTTCATGAAGTGGAATGTCTGGTGAATCTCTTCCACTCAGGCTGAAGGTTGCTGAGAAATTTCACATTCATCTCAACTTGAGATTTGCTGATCTTGTTCTTGCTTAGCTCGTTCAACAATGTGACAAATCTATCATAGTGGCTTCAAGTGATTCTCCAACTTTGGCTTTGAATTCTTCATAGTTGTTCAGGCAGTTGGATACTTTGAGTTGGTTGCCGACTCTAGATCCGATCATCATTTTCTCCAATTGATCCCACATTTGCTTGCCGGTAGCGTTGTAGCTATCAATGTTGACAGAAATTTCATTTGGTATGCCTTGGAGAATAAATGATCTTGCCAATTTGTCACCCTTGTGTCTTCTCTTCTGCTCATCAGAGTATTCACCAAGCGGTAATGGATACTCTCTCTCTGTTTCTTCACCATTCTATCCAGCTAAAGTGAGTACCTTGGTTGGAGGTGTCATGATTCCTTCTTTTAGGGATTTTTTGATGTACTCTCCCAAATCATTTCGATCGATGAAATCCAAGAATCTGTCCTTCCATTGCTCGTACTCCCCCTTGAAGAGTACTGGTGGCTTCACATCGGTTCCGATAGCAAGAGCTTCCCGAGATGACATCCTTACTGATATGATTTAGCAAAGAACTGATAAGAAATTTGAAATGATCGTTATTCCAGATAAAATCAAGTTAATACAGATTAATAATGAAAAAGAGAATCTGGAGCAAAAAGGCAGGAATGCGCGAAAAGGCAGTGGCGCAAAAGAAGATTTTGCGCTAATAGAGTTTGGCGCAAAGTTCAGGTTTGCGCTAAAAGAAGCTGGCGCAAAATAGACTTCGCGTGAACTTGAAACCCTTGAGTTTTGCGTGAGAGGATGGTGGCGCAAAAATCAGTTTGCGTGAGACGAAGCTGGCGTAAAAGTCAGATTGCGCGAAAGCAGGTCGCGCGAGATGAGGTTTGCGCGAGTAGTTGGTCGCACAATTTGGAGTTTTGCGTGACACGTTGATGGCGCAAAAGTGAGATAGTCGACAGGTATCAAGTTGTGACCAGGGTGTTGTGAGACCGGACTGTTGTGCGATCGGGGAGTATCTTCGACCGGTATTGAACTTTGACCGGAGTCTAGAATGGCGCAAAGTAAAGTTTGCGCGAACAGCAGGTGGCGCAAACGTTGTTTTGCGCGAGAAACTAATGGCGCAAAAAGGAAACTTTGCGCTAAGAGCTGGTGGCACAAATGTTCCTTGAATTTGGCAAAAATTACTTATGAACTGGCGCAAAACGTATGAACTGGCGCAAACTCGTTGTTCTTCCCTGTACTTCGAAAAACGGCTCTGATAATTCTAAAAACCAATTTACACATCGATTTACAGTCCCAAACATTGAAAAATAGGCTCACACACACATCTAGGACTGAATACAATCAAATAATTTCAATAATCATCACAATTATAAGAATTGATTGATGAAACAGTGTCGACTCGTGAAAGACCAAAAACATCAAAAACATCAAATAGACAATCGATTAATGGCAATACTCAAATAAACCAATACCAATTCAATAGAATAAGCAAATCGACTACAACCCAATCAATAACAGCTTGAAAGAACAATCACAAAATAAAAAAAAATTGAATGTTGACAGATGAACAGTACCAAAAAAAATTTATTTTTGATTTCAATCTGTTAAGCTCTGATACCAATTGTGTGTCCCTGTGATTCACGATTCAATCAAGCAAAACAATTAAACAATAAGATTAAGCAAACCTGATATGATTATTCAATCGATTCGAATGGTTACAAGATTTCTCGATCAAGCTCTCTCTCGATTTCTCTCTAGCGCCGCAGCTCTCACTCTATTCTCTCTCAACTGATACGTGCGGCTACTACCAGATTCAACAACCAAAACAAAACCTAATTTACTAATATTAAACCAAAAACCTATTTTAAGGAAAAGGAATAAAAACGAAAATACACAAATAAACTTTGGCTATTTATTACAAAGGACCTAGACTATTTGTTGAGAGTCGACTTTTCCAGCTTTGACTTCAGATTTCCATCTTCAGAAATAGATGATCTTGAATCCAATAAAACTGTGATCTAACACCCTATTTTGTGCATTTGACTCTAAAGCACTGTGTGTGTTTTTCACCGTGTAGCTCTTACCAAATCTGCGCATGTGTTCTCTAAAACTAACACTTAGACTTGCTATTTATAAGGTCAACATGACCTTTAGCAAAGTCAACTTCTAAACAATAAATACAAATACTACCACACACTTTACAACTATTACAAATTAGACCCTCCATTTAATCTTGAATACAATTCATATATAACAAATCACTAAGAAGGTTGCACTAGAAATAGAGAATAAGGGATTAGGAGAATATAGAAAACAAGGGTTTCTATATATTTAGAAAGATGAAAGCTACACTCAGATGGAGTGTTGATCTTTCTATTTATACCTTATGCATTAAATGCATGGCAGAGTACTTTACACGTGTCCTTCATTCGTTTGTTGCATGAGTCTGACTTTAGGAGACATGCTTTCGGCCGTATCATGAATAGTGTAGTTGACAGAGTTGTTGTACGAATTGCTGCAGAGGTATGTATTTTCCGACAATCGTACGATGTGTGCAAGGGGAAGACAAAAGAGACTTGAGGCATAAGCTAAGTGATCATCAATCGCTGAATATCTCTTCCTTCATAGATATAAAAAAGTTCAGCTATCGCTGAAGCTTTTCCTCAGGTTTCTTCGTGTGTGTAGACTTGTCTTTGCTTCACTGATATCCGCAACAGGTTATGTGTAGACTTTTCTTTGTTCAGGAGCTTCCTCTTCGATTCAGCAGTGAACATCTTTTGTAGCGAAACTTGTCTTCAGGGATTACGTCTAAATGTTTACATTCGAAATCATCTGCAATACTAAACATACTCAGTATTAGATTGCTGATGGTGAAACACTAATATATATGAATGTTTACAAGAGAGATCGTCAGCGATAACTGAATAGACTCATTGTGATCGCTGATGATGAAACACTAATAAATAATGTTAAACGTAATTTTTACTAAGTATAGAAAATGGTCATTATCACATTGCTGAGAGAGTATGGATCAACAATCTCCCCCTATTTGATGATGACAAAGTAACTATGAAGAAAATTACTTTAAGTCAAAATAAAGGATATTCAGGACTTATAACATACATGTCCCAATTACTATTTTGGGGGATCTTTTACAGTACTGATGAAGTAAAGTACTTGACTGAAATATTCATTAATTCAAAGAAAGAATTACAAGAGAGATGAATCTAACTACTGTAAGACTAACTAATAGATTACAAGAAATAGAAGAGAATCTATTAGCTATGTTTTCAGAAGGTCTCTAGAGAGATCATATAATCTGGTACTTTTTCTCCTTTCCTTCTTCGATCAGCGACTTCTTGCTGAATGAGAGCTTTGATAGGATCCGCTGATGTAGAGTATCCACACCATAAGCATTGAAGATCCTGCAGATGGCTTAGTGGGTAGATAGGAATTTCATAGACTCTCTGAAATCTAACATGTTCCTCATCATCTCTGAAGAAGATTCCATAAAGCTTCTTTATCACTTGCCCTGGTAAATAAGGTCCACTAAGAGGCAATGATAGATCTAGAACTGACATCTCAGGAGAAGGCCCAAATAGTGCATCCTTGGAAAATTTGATGGAGGTGTCGTTTTTTATCACTGCGACATTATCAGAGGAGGAGGAGGCAAGCTTTCTCTTTACTTGTTTTGCCTTTGGAGGAAGAGCAGAAGGAACTTTCAGAATAGTTGCGACTCTGTTGATGAGGGTTCCAACGATTCCTTCAACATAGCCTTTGTACGTTGATTTAGACTTCTTCAGTGCTTCCTTGAACTATAGCCATTCAAAGTAACCAAAATGTTCCAGTCTTGATACGAACATAGCTTTAACGCTTCCATCCTTTCTGGTTATCTCCGTAGTTACTGAAAGTCGGTCCTTCTTCTTTTTCCCAGAGATAGTGACAGTGACGATCTTCATTGGGTCAGAGCCATAGTCTATCTTCTTCTGTTTACACCAATCTAGATTTTTATCGTTGACCTCTTGTTCTTTTAAGCGTTCCTCTTCAATCCCTTTGAGCAAATCAACTTGAACCTTTACTGGATTCTTCTTCATCTTGTCATCTTTGAATAGAGATGAATGAACCTCAAGAGCTATATTAGCGTCTTTTTGGCATTCAACAATCAGTTTTTCAGCTTTGACAGATTATTCGATTTCAACTTGGGTTAAGAAGTCAAAATCTTTAGTTGAGGATTGAGGACGGATCGTTAGTCGCTGACTCTCTAGGTAAGAGATCATCTCTGTTCTTCTTTTGAGTTCATCCTCTGACCATTGAGCTGGTCGAGAGGGCTTTCCTGGATGGAGCAGGGTTTCATCTTCTTCTTCTTCATCGTCAACCTCATTGAAGGATGTTGGGATTATTTGATCATCAGTTGTGAGAGCTGAGATTATTTGCAGTGAAGTTCCCTTAAGCAGGGGAGAGAACTGACTGAGCAAAAATTAAAAAGGGAGTTAGTGTTTATTATAGAAGAAGAAAGATAAAGGCTAGAATGAGAGAGGGGTTTGGCAGGAAAAAAAGGAGAGATGGACAACGAATAGGCATACCTGAGAAGGATGCTCCCCCTCAGATGGTGATAAAAATTTTAGGTTTCCATCGATAGCTATTCCCATCTGCTTGCCTTGGGATGGGGTACCTGAAGCTTTATCCTTCTGTCTCACCCCTGCTTCAGTGATAACAACGCCTTTCATTCCTGGAATTGATGAGACGTTTGTAGCTGAGAACCAGAGAGACTGATCCTCTTCATAAGCATCTTCATCATCATCATCAGCGGCATTGTTATTTTCTTGATCAGGGAGATCAAGATCTTCATCATCTTATTCTTCGTCATCCTCTTCTTCTTCATCAACTAAAGCAAGGGAAGAAGACGGAGGGGCTTGATCTTCAGTGATCTTCTCCCACTGAACTTGAGAGGGAGTTCTTTCGTCTCTTGAACCTCAACTGGTTATTCATTTGATCTCTCCCCCTCTTTGTCATCATCAACGAGTGGGAGTTTAGCAGTGAGAGCTTCAGTAGCAGGCTTTGGACGGGCATCAACCTCTAACTTATTCAGACGGTCTTCAATAATAGGGATCTCTGAAGTAGCCTGAAGAATGAATTCAAAAGTGACATTCAGCGAAATACGATCGTTATTAGTTAAGGAAGGTGTCGGAGTAGGAGTTGGTTCATTCAGCTTAGCCAACAGCTGAGAGATCAGCTGATTTGCAGAGTCCATTTTGGTCTTGAGACCTCGGACTTCACCATTCAAGTTTTTAACATGGCCGGTGAGGGATTGGAGTTGACTTGTGTTCCGGTCCATGTTGTCCTTCAGCTGATGGACTTCTTCCAAAAGAGCGTTGACTTGAGATGCTTTATCTTTGGAAGTTGAAGCAGCAGTGAGTCTTTTTCAGCTCCTCACCAGTTTAGCTGACAACACTGGTGGTGGTGTTGAGTGAGGTGGAGAGAGAGTCTACTTTGTCAGCAAGTTTGTTGACACTAAAGTTAGTGGTTGAGCAAAACGATGCTCAAGCTTATACGGAGAGGCGGGAGGAGTGTATATGGGTTTAGGAATACCTGATAGATCAAACATATTGAAGAATTGCATATCTCCTTCAAAATTTGAAGGTTTTTTAGTACCAGGTCCTATAGATGCATTGGTAAGAGGTTGTTGCGATATGTTGGGAGGGTTAATGACCAAAGAAATAGTAGAAGAAGAAGTAATGGGGATAGAAGTATAGGTAACACTGGTGATAGTGGAAATTACCTCAGTTGGTTGTTGTTGAGGAACTGAGAAAAGTGAGGTTGTCACCGGTGTGGTGTCAACGATTGATGTCACTGACACGGTTGTTGTTGTGTTTGCTGATGTGGCGGAGCGACCCACAAATCCATCCAAAGTAGTTTGTTGAGAAAGTAACTCAAGTAAGTTACCATAAGGGGTTGACTCCTTGTTCTTTTTGGCCTTTTTAGCAGGGCCAGAAAGAGCTGTAGACTATCGCTTTGAAGGGGTTGTAGCGGCAGGGATAGCAGAAAAAGGAACCTTCTGCATGGCCGTTGAAGTCGAAGATGTAGTTGATCTCTGAAAGCATGTTTGCCTTAAGGATTTTAGTCAGCTTTTTGTTAGGAATCTGAGAGCGAGGCTTGTTGTCCCAAGTGTATACCATGTCATCAAGTAATCAGATGAGTTCAGCATCAGCGGAAAGATAGTCGAAACCGTTGGTGGTCTTGGTTGGGAATCGAAGAGCCTTGCGAATACCAAAGGCAGTGAGATTTTCGGGGCCATGTTCAGTCTGGAAAGAGATAACAGGGACCATTTCACCCTTTTTTGGTCACCGAGCTCTTATTAGCAGTAAACCAGAATTGCTGAAGTAGTGTTTTGGATGGCTTGGGGTCAACAGTAAGATCATATGCTATGTATGATTGTTTCAGAAAGGCAACAACTTCCACCAGATGTGGGTATTTTTCAGCTTCAAAGTCCAACCGATCCAGGTGGTTGTTCTTAGGAATTTCAGAGTCAATAAGTGCGAACATGACATTCTTTGAAGCAATAAGTGTAGCTTGGGCCATTTCTGGAATAAAGAAGAAGAGTAGAATAGAGGGTTTAGAATAAAATAATGTTCTTTATGAAAAGAAAGAACAATTTTAAAAACCAAATGTTTTTTAACAAGTTAAAATCAAAAGAAATGATTTTAATGTAAGAAACACTTTTAAATCCAAAATAAGAGGATATTTAAGATTCAAGAGTGTTTGAGAGGAAAGAATGTGAATAAACAAAAAAAAACTGATGATTTTGAAGATTTGAAGATTGAGGTGTGTGTTTTTGTTTGTTTGAGTGCCGAGAATGTTTTTTCTTGCCTTAGAAGTTTTTGTGAGCGTAAAAGGCAAAAATGTAAATGGCATTCCTTTTATATGAGGAGAGAGAAGGAATTTGGAGCAGGAAAAGGAGGTCATCATTACACAGACACGTTCCACGAAATTGATTGGACATGAAGTGCAACAGACAAATGTGTCAGAAAAAGGCGTGCCATGGATTATCGTTTAGAATGACGTCATAGGAGAGAGAAAATGTTTCGTTTTTAGAAAGTATCACTGATATAAATTCAGAGATGAATTTTCTTTTCAAAGGATTACTGACGAGAAATATTAGTGATGAGATTTGTTTATCAAAAAGATTTTAACCACTTGAAGAAATTCAGTGATTGAACATTTGATTTTTGAAAGTTATTCAGTGAGAGAGAATGAGAAAACATACCTGAGAGTCAAAGATATTTAGGCAGAGAGCAGATGATGAAGGGGAACTATGTATCACTGACATAATGCATGAAAGCTGAAGATTTAATCTTCAAGATTCAGCATTCCAAGCTCACTGATGAGAAAGTTAAATCTTGTCTGATCAAGAGGTTTGGTAAAAAGATCAGTGAGATGATAGTCAGTAGGAATGAAGTGAAGTTCAATATCACCATTCATCACATGATCTCTGATAAAGTGATACATGATCTCTATGTGTTTCGTCTTTGAATGTAGTAGTGGATTTTTTGCTAAAGCGATGGCACTAGTGCTCTCGCAATAGATTGGAATCTTTGATAGCTGAAGGTCATAGTCTAATAGTTGATTTCTCATCAATAAGACTTGAGAACAACAACTTCCAGCGGCTACGTACTCAGCTTCAGCTGTGGAAGTAGACACAGAGTTTTGCTTTTTACTTGTCCAACTTACCATCTTTCCTCCTAGATGTTGACATCCACCAGTGGTGCTTTTTCTATCAAGTTTGCATCCTGCAAAATCACTATCTGAATATCCAGTTAGATCGAACCCTGAGTCTTTGGGATACCAAAGATCGAGGTTAGGAGTTCCTTTCAGACATCTGAAGATTCGCTTTACAGCGATCATATGAGATTCCTTGGGTTCAGATTGATAGCGTGCACAAAGACATGTAGAGTACATGATGTCAGGTCCTCTCCCTGTAAGATACAACAGGGAGCCTATCATTCCTTTATAGGCAATGACATTAACAGGTTTTCCTGATGGATCGTTGTTTAATGTCAGAGGAGGTGCCATAGGAGTTTTCATCGCTGAAGTTTGAGTAAGATCAAACTTCTTCAGCATATCTTTAACATACTTACCTTGGTTGATAAAAGTACCTTTTTCAGTCTACTTCATTTGAAGTCCAAGGAAGTAAGTTAGTTCACCCATCCTACTCATTTTATATTCTTTCTTCATTCTTTCAGCGGAACGAGTACACAGAGATGGGTTAGTAGAACCAAATATAATGTCATCAACATATATTTGCACAAGAATAATGTGACCTTTTTTCTTTCTGAAAAACAAGGTATTATCAATTTTACCGCGTTCAAAATTTTCAAAGATAAGAAAAATGGAGAAAGTGTCATACCAAGCACGAGGGGCTTGCTTTAGACCATAGAGAGCCTTTTCCAAATTATATACATAATTTGGATGCTTAGGGTCGGAGAGCCCTGGGGGTTGTTCAACATAGACTTCCTCATTTAACTTTCCATTTAGGAATGTTGATTTTACATACATTTGATATACTTTGAAGTCTTTGTAAACGACATAAACTAAGAAGAGTCGAATTGCTTCGATCCTAGCCACAGGGGCAAAGGTTTTGTCATAGTCTATGCCTTTCTCTTGCCTGTATCCCTGAACAACAAGTATAGCCTTGTTGCGGGTTACAGTCCCTTGTTCATCTAATTTGTTTCTAAACACCCATTTAGTGCCTATAACAGTCTTACCAGATGGTCTGGGAACGAGATTCCAAACTTTGTTTCAAGCAAAATCAGTCTGCTCTTCTTGCATAGCGCTAACCCAATTTGGATCTCTGAGGGCATCATCAGTTTTTTTGGCTCTAAAAAAGAGAGAAAGTTGACAAAGAAACATATATTACCTGAACTTCGTTGAGTCTGATTACCTGTATCGGGATGACCAAGGATTTGAGCTATGGGGTGATCTTTGGTCCATCGTTGAGCAGGAGCATGATCGCTCACTTCAGGAGTTGGATCAACAATAGGAATGTTCACTGATGAAGAACCTTGAGGTACATCAGCGATTAATTGTTGAGTGTCAGACATACCATTGTTCACTGACAGATTTTTAGACGAGGAAAGATCTGATGGAGGGAGTGTGTTTATAGGCTCAGCTGAAACCCATGAGGTGGATTCAACATTAGGTGATATGATGTTTGGATCATCATCAGCGACTGAATGATATGTGTTGATGGTTTGTCAACTATAGGTTTAGAATTCGCTAAACGAGATTCGTCAAAGGTGACATGAATTGTTTCTTCTACAGTTTGTCTTCTCTTATTGAAGACTCTGTAGGCCTTAGAGATAGAAGAATATCCAAGAAATATTCCATCATCAGCTTTTGGGTCGAACTTTCCAAGAGCATCTTTGTTGTTTAAAATGTAACACTGACAAACCAAAGATATGAAAAAAACTGATAGAGGGTTTCCTTCCATGAAATAGTTCATAAGTTGTATTTCCAAATCGCTTCACTATCAGAGATCTGTTTTGAGTAAAGCATGCAGCGTTTACAGCTTCAACCCAGAACTGAGTAGGGAGATGAGAATCGTTGAGCATTGATCTGGCAGCTTCAATGATCGTTCTATTTCTTCTTTGAGCGACACCGTTCTGTTGAGGAAACAGTAAGATTATTCAGCACTTCCATCTTTCTAACAAAAGATATCAGTTCTTCTGCAGGGTCACTTTTGCAGTTAAGAAAGATAACCCAGGTGTAGCGAGAGTATTCATATACGATGACAAGTGTATATTTCTTTCCATCTATGGAGTGGATATTGACAGGGCCCAACAAATCCATAGGAAAGAGTTGAAGAGGACTTGTCACTGAGGATACTTGTTTAGATTTGAAACTAACTTTAGTCTGTTTTCCTTTCTCACATGTTGAACATAGAGATTTCTTGGCATATGAGTATTGAGGAAGACTAGAGACCAGTTGCTTAGTTGAGAGAGAATTCAGGGTTTTGAAATTGAGATGAAAAAGCCTTTTATGACATATGTTAGTGTATTATTGTATCCAAGATTTAATGAGAAAAGTCAAGTCTAGAGAAGTCAACAAAGTCTAATGTAATAGTTAGTATTATTCATGTGTTGTAAGAGTTTAGGCTTATGAGAGAAGTGTGCTAGCATAGTGTCATGAGAGTTCCTATTACTTGAGAGATGTAACATTGGTATAAATACCTTGTATATGTGTCTTGAGAGAAGTAAGGCTCAATCATTGTAATATTCAGTAACAGATATATCACTGACTTTCTCTCTCTACTCTCTCTCTAGAAATATACTTTGATTGTTACATTCTTGATTGAATTGCTTGATTGATTGGGAATCATACATTTTCAATTGGTATCAGAGCAAACCAAACAGATTCAGAAGGATCAGATTATCAGATTGAATCAAAATTGAGAAATCTTAATTTTACGAACTCGTTTCTTGAAAATTTCACTGTTGAATCGATTTTGCATTATTTTGTTGTTCTTAGATTGTTAAATTGATTTAGTTGTGATCGATTAGGATCATTGATCACATTGTACTCAAATTTGTGCACGAATTACTCACTAAATCGTTTGAATTTTGAATTTTCGTGATTTCTTGAAAACACGAACACAAACACACTGTATTTCGATCAATTGCACTGTAATTTCATGTTTTTAGCTATTTTGGATTGATAGAAAAATGTTCAAATATGCATTTCGAGTATACTGGTGAAATTTCAAGAATTAATTTGCAGAATTGAATCGATTTGGATCGATTTCGTGATCATAACTGTCAAAACGCGCAAGAAAACCCAAGAACGCGCAAGATCCGTAGAACGCACAAGAGTCATTCTGAAGAACGTGCAAGCCAAAGGATTTTAATTTTGGTCATAAACGCGCTAATAGTGGCCTGCGAGTTCTTGACAAACGCGCTATAAGAGACTGGCGAGTTTTAGAAACGCACTAGAAGAGACTGGCGAGTTTTAGAAACGCGCTAGAAAAGGCTTGCGAGTTTGAAATTCATTGAAAAATATTCTAAGTGTTGAAACGCGCTACCAACGTCTAGCGAGTTTTAGTTTCGCACTAACAACTACTAGCGCGTTCCTAAGTAAATAGTGCTTTGCGTGTTTAGTACCTTGCGAGTTTTGAGTTTTGCGCTAACAACGTCATGCGAGTTTGAGTTTTGCGCTAACAACTACTAGCGAGTTTCTCAGTGAATAGTGCTTAGAGAGTTTAGTGCTTAGTGAGTTTTAGTGATATGCGAGTTCCAGAGATAGAATTTTTTTTTGAAATTAATTTTTTTTGGTGATCCAAGTTTGACTTTTTTGTCAACATTTATGAACTATTTGGGAACGATAGAAATATAATCACTGACTTTCTCTCTCTACTCTCTCTCTAGAAATATACTTTGATTGTTACATTCTTGATTGAATTGCTTGATTGATTGGGAATCGTACATTTTCACAATAGCCAGTTGACATCAGCGGAGTCTTTAGACAGAAAACAAACATTTTCAGTGGCAGTAGAGTCCATGTCTATTACATAGACATTTTCCATACGGTAACCACTAAGATCAAGTTTTCCATTTTCACTCATCACTGAACATGCTTTCTTATTGAAGCGAACTTCGTAGTCTTCGTCACATAGCTGACTGATGCTTAGAAGATTATGCTTCAGTCCATCTACGTAAGCGACTCTTCTGAAGGTAGTTATCCCATTGCTGAGGACACCAAACCCTCGGGTATATCCTTTTCCATTTCCACCAAAGGTCACTGAGGGATCTTTCTCTTCCTTGTATTCAGAAAGTAGGTCTTTTTGTCCAGTCATGCAAACATAAGGAAGATTAATTTTTCAATGGTACCCACTTTTCAATGGGTCCAACAATGTTAGTGGAGATGGAAGGTTCAACAATCTTCACGGCAGATGAAGATTCAGCTTCAATGGTAAACTTCACTTTGGTTAATTGTTTAACCTTAGTGGTATTCTTCACCTTGGTTGATTTCTCAGCTTTGGTGACCTTCTCAGTCTTGGAGGCATTCATCTTTACTTTAGCTATTTTATCAGCTATTGTGGTAGTAGGACATTTACTGGAAATATGGTCAGTGAGTCCACAATGATAGCATTTTCTATATTTAATAGTGGATTTAGGACCATTAAAAGTAAGATTAGAAAACTTGGGATGAGCAGGGCCAGCTCCAAGAATACCTTTAGCATAAGATCTGGGAGGAACTTTTAGTACTTCAGATTTCTTAGGTTTAAGAAAAATTTTCAGCTTTGGAGTTGATCTCTAAGAAATGTTAGTGATTTTAGTTCTAGAGCTGGAAGATTGACTTATTGAAGGTTTGAAAGGAACTTTCAGTTTTGAATTCTTGGTAGCCATCTAAGGATGGAGAATGGATTTTCCGTTATCAGCGAGCTTAGAGCCTTTTGATAAGTCCTCAGGAATAGGATTAGAGGAAGAAGAGCACTGAGTAGAAGAGGTGTCAGGGATAGAAGAGACAAAAATTCCAAAATTAAGCATGTAACTGTCTTCTTTAGGTTCATCATGTTATTTCCAAAAACCAAGACCGGTTTTATCAAATGCAGTGATTTGAGCCCTGATGATTTCAGTGATGTTTGTAGAAGAGTTACACCATCCCTTAACAGTTGCCTTTTCTGCTTTTAAAGCAACAATGGCTTGTTCGCGTTCATTGCTGATAATTTCATTAACAATAACTTGATCTTTTAAATTTTCCTCTAAAAGATTAAGTTCTCTGATCCTTTCATGACACATTTTTCTGGCTATTCGGTTAAATCAATATTTTTGTTTTCAGCTAGAGTTTTACTATTCAGTGCATTGTACAGATCAATTGTCAACACATCTACAACGCGACTTCTCTCAACTTCAGAAAGAGAGGGATTAGTAGAGATAGATACCTGAGAAGAGATGTGACTCATGGAAGTTCCTGTTGATTCTTCCACTTCTTCTTTAATCTAAGCCATGAGACAAAGATTAGCAACATCTTCTTCGTCAGAATTAGATTCTTCTGATTCAGGCCAATCAATGTCTTCAGCGATAAGACCTTTACCTTTTCTTTTAAAACTTTTCAGTTTTTGGTATTTTTCTTTAACCTTGAGGTATTTGTTATCGCTAGACATTCTGGAAGAAGAGGGTTTGAACACTTTCTTTGATCTGCATTCACTAGCAAAGTGTCCAATCTTTTCACAGTTATAGAATTGTAGAAAAAGCCTTATCAACAGGGGTTGATTTTGGCTTGTCAGATATAGAGAGAGGCTTATTTCTTCTGAAATTGCTCTTTGTTGCAAACCTTTTGAAAGAGTTTGTCAAGAGTGCTAAGGATTCATCAAACTCTGAAAGATCAGTGTCTAATAATTCCTTAGATTCAGAATCTAACTCAGTGATAGTAAGAGTATATCGCTGAGATGGAATGATCTCTGAGGAGACTAAAGCAACAACAGTGCTTTTGGAGTCTTTAGAATCTTTTACAAGATTCTTTTTCAGGAGATTTGATTGCTCATAGTTGAGCAATATTCAATATAAGTTGCTAAGAGAGAGAGAGAGAGAATTTAAGTCTTTGTCAGCTTAAGACACATTGAGTAACTGTCCCAACTTTCAGGAACACATTCCAAGAATTTAGTTAAGACCTCAGAGTTTGAATAGGTCCTACCAGCAATCCTTAGATCAATGATTAGACAGTTAAATATCTGGTAAACATCAGATAAGGATTCATTCTTACCAATGATAAAACTTTCATATTGTCTTACCAAATTAATCTATCGGGTTTCTTGAACTTCAGTGGTACCTTCATATTGAACACATATAGTGTCCCACATTTCTTTTGGCAGTTTTAAGATGCAATATGGAATGGACGTCTTCATCAGGCAGTGCCATAGAGATAATGGTTTTTGCCTTAGCATCTAAACCGACTTTCTTTTTATCTTCATCACTCCATTGTCTTATTTCTTTTATAGCATATCTTATTAGGGACAACAGGAGTGGTGGTGGTAGTTGGACCTGCTTCTATAATAGTGAAAGGTTCATAAGGGCCATTACTCAGATGGAGTGTTGAACTTTCTATTTATACCTTATGCATTAAATGCATGTCATAGTACTTTATACGTGTCCTGTCAGGATCTGATTCTTAACAAGAATAATAAAACTCAGAAACAATATTAAAGAAGTTGCGGAATAACACTTTAATATTCAAAATATCAATGTAACAGTAAAGAATGAATCACAACTTGTAAACTTTATTGAATGATTAAAGTTACAAGCTTTCAAACAAAACCTCAATCTTGATGAACAGGCTCACCAAGACGAATTCTACTTCTCTAGAACTAGGATTGTAAACCTTGAGGTTAATTCTCTCTAAACAAAAACTTAGAAAAAATCTCGTATTAAAACTATTCTGAATACATCTATACATATACTGAAAATAAAAGATAACTACAAAACTTAAAAGATCTTCAGTATATTCTTCTATAATTATCTTCACACCTTCCATGATTATCTTCAAGCCTTGATCTGCGCATATTTTGATTATCACATAAGCAGTACTAAATCAGAGCAGCATTAATACTCTGAGCAGTATTAATCTTTAGCAGTACTAACCATTTTCTGCAGCATTAACCAATTAGCAGTACTAACTACTAGCACTACTAACTCTCCAAGCAGTACTAACTAATCAAGTAGCAGCACTAACTCTTTAAGCAGTATTAATTCTACTAGCAGTAGTAATCTTGTAAGCCTGCCAGTAGTAATCACTTAGACAAGTCTTCAGTTCCCAACAATCTCCCCCTAACTTGACTTTTAGAGAAGAGAATCCAAGTTCTTCAGATGCTCCCAAAACTCCATTGATCATAATCCCATATCAGGATTCAACCCCAAACTTTGATTAATAATTCTCTGAATCAAGTATCTTGCCATTGCATAATCTGGTGTACAACCTAGCTTTTTCTTCAACATAGCATGCAGCTTTAACCTGCTATGGTTGTAGATTATATCCACTAAGAAGTATTCAAAGTGACTTGTATTCACAACCAGTACATATACTCCACTTCTTTCATACAGAGTCCAGTTGTTGATGGTTTTGAAAACATTTCTGATAATATGCTGAACTTCCTCTGGCTTGAACAACATGCATAGATACTCCGTCACTAGTTTTGTAACAGGTATCCCTGGAGCTTTCAGCTTATCAGCATATAGTTTCATCCCCACTTCAAACATTTCCTCTAAGTTAGATCTGGAGCATACTCTTACAATCTTGGCCCAAGTAGGATACACTTCAAATTTGTCATATTTCCTCTTCAGCTTGATATACTCCTTTCCATCTACTTCCATAGTATCCCAGTGAATAATCTCATGAGGCTTGACACCAACTGGTTCAGCAGTTATAGGCTCAGGCACTTTGTCCATCACCACCATGTACATATTTACATCATAAGTACTAGATGGTTCTTCCTGAGATTGAGCTTTCTTTTCAGCAGATTTAGGTGCCCCTTCTTCTTCAGCTACCTTCTGATCTTTCTTAACTTATTTCTCATCCACTCTAGGTTTCATAGCAGATTTCCTTCTAGCCATCATTTTAGTTCTTTTCAGAGTCCTCAAACTTTCACCTAGAGTAGCTTCTTTCCTTGGAGTTTCTTGATCATCAGGAAAGGGTTTTTCTATTAGAAGGTCATGTCTTTCTTTCATCCTCTTTTCCGCTTCAACTCTTGCTTGGTCATTCCCTTGTAGTTTAGTCATCTCTGCATCATACAACCCTTTGATCTGTTCAAATGAAATCTTTGAGAACATCTCCTTTTTGACTCCCACAACACCTTTGAGGAAAGTGATCATCTTCTTTCTCTCTTGAGTGCGAAGGTAGGTCTTTGAAGGTTGTCTCTTCTTTGCAGCCATTTTGATCATCACAGGCCTTTTTAGAGTTGCAGCTTTCTTCTGTGCTATCTCTGTTGCCAAGCTCTGTTGATATACTTCATTAAGCTCTGCAGCTAGAGCTTTTGCCATCTCCCTATCTTTCTTCACTTGAACTGTTTCTGCTGGCTCAAGTTCTGCTTGAATCTTCCTAGCCAAAGCTTCATCTGACTCAATCAACTTTTGCTTTTTAAGTGGTTGGTCGGATTCCACTATCTTGGCTTTGCCTTTATCCTTGCTTGCTACCTTCTCAACACTAGCTTTCTTGATAACCTCACCCTTTTCTTTGATGACAACTCCTTTGGCCTTTGAAGTGACCTTGGGAGTATCATGTTTAGCCTTGATAAGTGCTTCAACTATCTCAAATTCTTCCAAATTTCTGCTAATGAGGTCAGTTAGTATCTCTTTAACAATTTCTGCTGCTTCATTTAATTTAGCAGCATTAACTGTTTCTGCTGCTTTGCTTGCTTCAGCAACATTAACTGTTTCTGCTGTTCTATCTGTTACTGCTGCTTCTTCAAACACAAGCCCTGTTTCTGTTTGTACATGAAACTCCCCCTCAACTCCATGTATCTCCCTCTCCAGGTTGATCTCAGCTTCTAACTCCCCCTTTTTGGGAGCATCATTCACTGGGTTCCTTCGTCTGAGCACAAATCTTTGCTTCTTTTTCTTTTGAATCACTTTCTTAACCAACTGCTTTAATGTGCTGATTTCTTCTTGCTGGTTGATGATGACCTTCTTGAGTTCATTGACAACCTTCTTTTGAGTATCCAGTTCAGTTGCCATTTTGGACATGGCAGAAATCAATTCATGGTAGTCATATCTATCCTCACCTTATCCAAGAGTGTTACCCCCTTTTGATGGATCATTGGAACTTTTAGTAGTAGAGGTCTTCTGCCTAGCAGAAGCACCCTCCACCCCCTTGGTTTCTTGGCACCTGGGACCTTTGGATGATTTCTCACCCAAAGTTGCCATGGGGAAGGTCTTAGTGATGTTACTACTGGCCTCCTCTGTGCTAGCAGGAGTAGTGGCAGCCTTCTCACCCACATGCTCAAGCATCTCCTCAGTGAGCACCTCCTTGGGGTTGGGAGACACCCAGTGGTTTCCCTATAGATATTCTCTAATGGAGAATGCTCCATTAGAGGGCTTTGAGGTTCTGGGATTGTAGGAGGTACAACAAGGGAAGGAGCCTTATGTACCTTTCTCTTAGCATAAGTTTTGGCTATAACTGGTGTTGTCTTAAGAACAAGAGACTGAGGAAATGATATAGTGGTTGAAGTTTGGGTTTGGCTATCAGTGGGATGGTCTAGTGAGGGCCTTGACCCTGATGCCATACCTTCTTGGTTGTAGGACACCACCATCATTGTAGAGAACAATGGGGAGTCAACTCCTTCCGTCAATTCAGTGGTGATAACTGCCTAGACAAATCTTGGATACATATAGAAACTCTTTTTATTATCCAAGTTTGACACAAGGTCATTGAAAATAATTTTTGAGAAATTATACTTTCTGGCAGTGGACAAACAGACCAAAGCATAAGCAATGGTACTACTGAACTGACTCCATCCAGTAGTTTTTCTAGAAATACAGTGCATAAGGGTATGAACAAAGAAACGCCATTGGGGAGAAAAATTAGCTTTGTAAAATTTGAAAACACCCATTTGACCTTCATACCCCATTCTGGTGAGATTGGAAAACAAGTCCTCATTTGGGATAGAAGTAATACCTGAGGCATCGTCTAGACGTAGACTGATGCGAATGACCTCTTCAGTGACTATCAAGGGTTTGTCACACACCTTTGTGTTGATAAACTGCACACCGTTTTTAGTAACAGCGGTGGCATTGGCCCAAAATTGCTTCTGGTGCTCGATAAAGATTGGTGGTGACACAGTAAGAGTATACGCTATATGATTGGTCTTGAGAAAATCAACTATTGGATGGAATCCATCAGCCTGCTTCGGCTTTCGAACCATTGCGATCTCATTATGTTCATCAATGAATGCCATGGATTCCATCGGTCTTGAGGATTCTTTACTGAAATACACTTGTTACTTGAGAGAAAAGAGTTAGAGAGAAGATGAACCGTATTCAAAGAGTCGTTGTGAGCTTTTAGGCGGGTAACGAGGGTATTTATATGATTCGGGAAATAAGCAGTATTAACCCTATTTTCAGTTAAAGCAGTATTAACTGAGAGCAGTATTAACTGAGAGCAGTATTAACTGAGAGCAGTATTAACTGATACCTGAAGTTGCAACTCAGACTAGCAGTATTAACTTTGTACTGGCAGCATTAAAACTGCACTGGCAGTATTAACAATACTTACACTTTTTAAGCTTGTGTTAGTCTGAGCAAGGCAATAAACTTCCTGAGAAAGATGATTAGTAACACCAAACCAAATAAACAAATAACAGGTATACAAACACTTTTTAAACATGTGCTCATTCAGAGTTGATCATGCCCACACTTGTGACCGAGAAAGTGCATATACCCACATCAAAAGCTTTAGTGAATAGATCAGCAAACTGGTTATCAGTATGAACTTTATTAACTTGAATAAGCTTCTTTTCATTGCAGTCTCTAATAAAGTGATACCTGATTTCAATGTGCTTTGTTTTGGAGTGCTTGACTGGATTGTTAACAATGCTGATAGCACTGTTATTGTCAATGAAGATTGGAGTGTGACGAAAGGTTACCCCATAGTCCAACATTTGATTCTGAATCCATAGAACCTGAGAACAGCAACTTGCAGCAGCAATGTACTCAGCTTCTGTTGTGGATAAGGACATTGTGGTTTGTTTTTTAGACTGCCAAGATACTAGTCTTGCACCCAAAAGTTGACATCCCCCTGAAGTAGACTTTCTATCCATATTAGCACCACCCAAGTCACTGTCTGAATATGCAATCAAATCAAAAGTAGATTCATAAGGATACCAAAGACCTAATCTAGGTTGCCCTCTTAAGTATATGAAAATCCTCTTAATAGCTTGAAGATGTGACTGCTTTGGCTTGACTTGGAATCTGTCACACACACACACACACACTGGAAACATGATATCTGGTCTTGAGGCTGTGAGATACATGAGAGATCCAATCATTGATCTATAAAGATGGACATCAACATCCTCCCCCTCAAGATCAGCAGTGATCTGTTTGTGTGTTTCCATTGGTGTGCTTGCTGGCTTTAAGTCTGATAAACCATACTTATCTAGGATGTCTTTCACATACTTTGATTTACTTATGAAAATCCCATCTTTCTGCTGTTTCACTTGAAGCCCAAGGAAGAAGGTGAGTTCACCCATTGAACTCATTTTGAAGCTCTTGTGCATCAACTCTTCAAAATCTCTACACATCTGATCTTTTGTGGATCCAAATATGATGTCATCCAAATAGATCTGAACAAGTAGGATGTCCTTCTTACTTCTTCTAATGAAAAGGGTCTTGTCAATTATTCCTCTTTCAAACCCATTTTCCAAGAGATAGGGACAGAGTATCATACCATGCTCTTGGGGCTTGATGTAGACCATAGAGAGCTTTCTTCAGTTTGTATACTCTGTCAGGATATGATGGATTCTCAAATCCAGGGGGCTGACAAACATATACTTCTTCATCAATTGTTCCATATAGAAAGGCACTCTTCACATCCATCTGGTATACCTTGAACTTCATAAATGAGGCATAGGCTAGAAACAGCCTAATTGCCTCTACCCGTGCAACTGGAGCAAACACTTCCTCATAGTTTATGCCTTCTTCCTGAGTGTACCCTTGTGCCACTAGCCTTGCTTTGTTCCTGATTACTATTCCCCTCTCATCCTTTTTAGTTATGAAAATCCACTTGGTACCAATTGCTCTATGACCTTTTGGAAGGTCCACCAAGTCCCAAACATCTTGCAAGTTGAACTGTAGCAACTGTTCTTGCATGGCTTCTATCCAACTTGAATCTTTCATTGCTTCATAAGCCTTCTTAGGCTCAATCTGGGATAGAAAACAAGAGAGTACTGTATGTTGCTGATCCTGCAAATCTTGAAGTCTGCTTTGATTCCTAGTCATCATAGGAGAAGAGATGTCTCCTATTACCAGCTCAGGAGGATGATTCTTTTGAGTTCTTGTCTAAAGACTAGGTTCTTCATTAATTCCCACATCTAAATTGGAATCATTTAAGTCAGCTGAGGGAATCTCATCAGCTGCTTTTGACTCTTCATGCTCTAAATTCTCCTCATCTCTTCTTTCTTCTTCACCCTGACTTGGTTCGGTAACATTCTCCCTTTCACAGATTTCAACAGGGATCATTGTAGGTATGGGAAAGATCACAGACTGAGGAATAATATCTTGTACTTGTTCATCCCCTGATCCTCTACTTCCTGATCCTGCATGATCATCACTACTGAAACCCAAAGAGTTAGTTAGTGAATCAATGTCAAATAACCACTGAAGACCTGAACCAATAGGATTTGGTGTGTTCTCATTGCATTTGACATTGTCACTTTCCTCAATTATTCTAGAAGAAGAATTGAAAACTCTGTAGGCCTTACTCTGAGATGAGTAACCAACAAGAAAACCATCATTTGCTTTGCTATCAAATTTTCCTAAGTGAGTTTTGGTATTGAGAATGGTACAAGGACACCCAAAAGGTTTGAAAAATCCAATAAATGGTTTTATTTTATTTAAAAGCTCATATGGTGTCTTGTTTTTAGGCTTGACTACTAGAACTCTGTTTTGGACATAGCAAGCAGTATTAACTGCTTCAACCCAGAAAGTAATTGGAAGTTTTGAATCAGCTAACAGAGATCTAGCAGCTTCAATCAGTGTCCTATTCCTTCTCTCAACAACACCATTTTGTTGTGGAGTCCTAGGAGCACTGTATTGCCTCTAAATTCCTTTTTCCTCACAAAAGATGTTTAGATCAAGATTTTTAAATTCAGAACCATTATATGACCTAATGACTTTTACCTTTTGATTTGTTTGGTTTTCAATTCTTAGAATAAAGGATTTGATCAGTCCACTTGTCTCATCCTTAGTCCTTAGAAAATATACCCAAGTAAATCTAGAGTAATCATCAACAATAACTAAGCAGTATGATTTCTTACCTATACTCATGACATTTGTAGGACCAAACAGATCCATATGCAACAACTGAAGAGAAGAAGAAATTGTGTTCAACTCTTTGGACTTATGAGAAGTTTTGTGTTGTTTGCCTTTGAGACAAGCAACACAATGATCATCACATGAAAATACTTTTGAAGGCAAACCTCTTACAAGGTTGTTTTTAACAAGTTTATTCATTGTTTTAAAGTTCATGTGACACATCCTTCTGTGCCAAAGTGATGATGCATCCAAAGAGGCTTTTGAAACAAGATAGTTTAGGGATGAATCATTTGAAACATTTTCCATATCCAAACAATAGACATTATCCTTTGTAGGAGTTCTTAGTACTATCATCTTTTCATCAACTACCTTGAATTCAGGAGCAAGGATAATGCATTCTGAATCAATGAATAATATACTATACTTTTTGTCACAATCCTGTGATACACTTAACAGGTTGTATCTTAACTGTTCAACATAGAAAACATCTTCAAAGGTCATCTTACCTTTTGTTACATCACCCTTACCACTAATCTTACCTCCATCTGGAGTATTACCAAAGGCAACATGCCCTCCATCAATTTTCTTGAAATTCTTGAGGCAAGCCATGTTCCCTGTCATATGTTTAGAGCAAGCACTATCAACATGCCAAATGCTCTTTCCCTTGAGCTGCTAGTTGCCCTCTGCCATGAGAGCTTGATTTTGAATGGCATCTTCTTCTTGATCACTCCAGTCAAACCCCATTCCTTTTTGAGAAACAAGAGCTTGAGCAGAGTTTCTGTTCTGGTTGCAGCTTCCAATCTGAGCTTGTTGGTGGTTGTTTTGAGACATTCCACTTCTGCATTCCCTGGTAAAGTGTCCCTTCATGTGACACTTGTAGCACTCCACCTTTGACTTATCAAAGCCTGCTCCATCTTCTCTTCTTTGGGGGAGGTTGTTCCTCCCAGTCCTTTTAATGAACTTCTTCACCCTCATAGAAAGCATGGCCATCTGCCATTTAATATCCATCTCTTCAAGATCATCCGGATGAAGCTGTTCCAAGTCATCATTGGTTAAAGAAGAGTTTCCATGGCTGGAAAGAAAGACTTCAAACACAGATTCATTGCCTTTTTCTTGATCTACTCCACTAGCAGTATTAACTGATTCAGGGTTAGCAGTAGAATCAGTTGATGCTGATAGGAGTGCAGCATTATGAACATATCCAGTAGGCTTCTTCTTTGCTTCCACCTCAGATTCAAACACTCTCAGATCATTATACAGATCATTCAGTTCCTTTTCTTCCAACATGTCATTCTGTCTGAATGAGACAGTGTACATGGTCCATTCATCTCCAAGAGATCTAAGGAACTTTCGGTTGACGTCATCTTGTTCCATCTGAACTCGAAAAGTAGCCAACTCACCAATTAATTTATTGAATCTATCAAAAGTTTGAGTCATAGACTTATTCTTTGAAGATGTAAAATTCTCATATTGCTGCTTGAGAATATCCCTTTGATTCCTCTTAGTGCTCTTGGTGCCGAAAAATCTCTTCTCTAAAGCATTCCATAGAATCTGAGCATCAGTGCAGTGATGAAACTGATGTTGATACTCATTAAGAATGGCCAAAAGCAGGGTGCTTAAGGCTTTCATCTCCAAATGTCTCACTTTCTTCTCAGCATCAGTTTTTGGAGGTGGTCTTCTTCCATCTTGTCCAATTTTACCTTCAGCAGAGGGACCATTCTCAACAATGTCCCACATAGAAAAGTATGTAAGGAGGATGTACTGCTTGATCCTAATTTTCCACATGTCAAACTCATTAGGTTTGAGCATGGGAACCTTTGAAACAAGAGTACTGGTTAATTCAACTTGTTGTCCATGATGAATGAAGGTTTCTGAGAATACTTGGCTCTGATACCACTTGTCAGGATCTAATTCTTAACAAGAATAATAAAACTCAGAAACAATACTAAAGAAGTTGCGGAATAACACTTTAATATTCAAACAATGTAATAGTAAAGAATAAATCACAACTTGAAAACTTTATTGAATGATTAATGTTACAAGCTTTCAAACAAAATCTCAATCTTGATGAACAAGCTCACCAAAACGAATTCTACTTCTCTAGAACTAGGATTGTAAACCTTGAGGTTAATTCTCTCTAAACAAAAACTTAGAAAAAATCTCATATTAAAACTATTCTGAATACATCTATACATATACAAAAAATAAAAGATAACTACAAAACTTAAAAGATCTTCAGTATATTCTTCTATAATTATCTTCACACCTTCCATGATTATCTTCAAGCCTTGATCTGCGCATATTTTGATTATCACATAAGCAGCACTAAATCAGAGCAGCATTAATACTCTGAGCAGTATTAATCTTCAGCAGTACTAACCATTCTCAACAGCATTAACCAATTAGCAGTACTAACTACTAGTAGTACTAACTCTCCAAGCAGTACTAACTAATCAAGTAGCAGCACTAACTCTTTAAGCAATATTAATTCTACTAGCAGTAGTAATCTTGTAAGCCTGGCAGTAGTAATCACTTAGACAAATCTTCAGTTCCCAACATGTCCTTCATTGGTTGATTGCATGAGACTGACTTTAGGAGACATGCTTTCGGTCGTATGATGAACAGTGTAGTCGACAGAGTTGTTGTATGAGTTGTTGCAAGGGTATGTCTTTTCTGACAATCATACGATGTGTGAAAGAGAAGGACAAAAAAGACTAAGGCATAAGCTAAGTGATCATCAATCGCTGAATATCTCTTCCTTCTGAGATATAAAGAAGTTCAGCTATCGCTGAAGCTTTTCCTCAGGTTTCTTCGCGTGTGTAGACTTGTATTTGCTTCACTGATATCCGCATCAGGTCATGAGTAGACTTGTCTTTGTTCAGCAGCTTCCTCTTCGATTCAGCAGTGAACATCTTTTGTCGTGAAACTTGTCTTAAAGGATTACGTCTAACTGTTTACATTCGAAATCATCAGCAATACTGAACATACTCAGTATTAGATTGTTGATGGTGAAACACTAATACATATGAATGTTTACAAGAGAGATCATCAACGATAACTGAACAGACTCAGTATGATCGCTGATGATGAAACACTAATAAATAATGTTAAATGTAATTTTCACTAAGTATAGAAAAGGGTCATTGTCAAATCGCTGAGAGAGTATGGATCAACAGTTGGGTACTGGATAAATATATTCATACTTGAAGCCTAGCCTAATGAAGTTTTTAGTTAAGGTATGTTTTACCTTAGACCCTAAGCTTATCGGGAACTTTCGGGCACGAAAAAGGAAGATTTCGAGGTCCTGCACTGCTTGGGCGATAGTGCCCGACTGCCCGCGACTGTGACCTATGTCACTATCGCGGGGCAAGGTCGCGGGCCGGGGGAGTGCTGCGGTACAGATTCGGCGATAGTGCCCGCGATAGTGACATGGGCACAGCCGCGGAGCACTATCGCGGTCGACCCCAGTTCAGTTTAAAACTCAGATTTCCATCCCCATTTCATTTGTTGTTTTCTCCAACTCGTTTTATCTCACTCTCTAAATGAAACCTCCTCCCTATTTTGGTTCTTGAGACATCTAGGACTCTCATTTTGAGGAATCAAAGTGACCTTCCACATTTGGGGTAAGATTTGGAATCAAGTTGGGACTTCTCATCTTCATCCTCTTCATTAAATTTTCTAGGGTTTCACCCAACCCTTTTCATTATTTTGAAGATTGGAAGTTTGTGGCTCTTTTAGGTGTCCTAGAAGTATATTGGTTGTTGAATTCAAGTTATGTGTTAATTCCCATTTTATCAAGTTCTAATTCAATTAAACACAAACAAGATGAACACAAATTGATTACTCAACCTGTTATCACTTTGATTTCCAACAATGAATTTGTATACAATCTCTCTCACACTTTCTCTCTCTAAAACTCTATGTCAGCGTACAATATGAATATTAACTTCTAGGTACAAGCTTACAACCACCAACTAAACTAGCTATATACCTAATTGGAAAACACACGCGCTAAAACACAATTACAAAAACAAATTACAATACAATTGACTTTGACTTATTACAAGGAGACTTTGACTTTGAGAGTTGACTTTGAGCTTTGACTTGCTTGACTTTCACCTTCAGATTTCATGATCTTGTATCCAAAAAATATATGCTCTAACAATCTCCCCCTCTGGATTCAAGATCATCTCTAAAAAGATTTTGCAATTCAATCTCCCCCTTTCGTTGCATTAACCCAGATCATCTTCAGAAATACACATTTGAACAATCTCCCACTTTGTCGGAATATTATCAGCTCTTTTCCTTAGCAATCTCCCCATTCTCTAAAAAAAAATTCTTAAAATACTTTTGTAATTTCCCCAAAGTCTGTCTTCAAAAATAATAACAATATCTCCCAAGGTTGTAAAACCTCTTTCAGACACTGGAAAGAAATTATCATCAGGTTTTTCTCAATCTGCTTCAGCAAAATGTCTTCAAAGAAAAATTTCAGTAATCTTTGCTCGCTTTCAGAAATCTTTGAACTTTCTGTTTCAGCTCTGAACAATCTTTAACAATCTGAATCAAACACTTGCAATTAACTCTCTTCAAACTTTCTTTAATAGCTTTCTTTCACAATCAATTCTTGACCATTGCTTCTATCTTTAACATTTCCTGACACACTCTCCCCCTTTTTGATGATTAGAACACGATATCATCAAAACTTTCACAAGAAATGTCACTAGCCAATCTGACCACTGATCTTTGTAACGAGCCTTTGACCATCTATCGATCCAAAAGATATTCATCTGAATCTTTGCAAATTCAGACAAAATATGAGTGTACCACCTGAATCAACAAATGAATCAGTTAAAGTGCCTGTCAGTAACACGAAGTCACTATGTGTAACGAATACACATAGGAAATAAGCTTTTGTGATGTTCACTCCCCCAGGTCTTCCATTCAATCATCGAATAACACAAGTTTATTTTATGAACGTTTTGACAGAAAAACAAATTTCTTGTGTGCTCGTGCTTGTGTTTGAAAGAATTAAGCACAAATGATTGCTTTTAATAAGGCTCAAAATTTTGTAAACCATTGAGACAACAACAGTTAAACACAGACTCAATTGTGAATGATCGAAGTTCGAAGGTGGGGAAGACTTCCTTCTTTTTCAATATCCAGATTTTCCAAATGAAAACTAGATAGATTATGTGTTGCGTCCCCTTAAAATATGAAACATCTTCTTTTTGATAAAAGGATGAGTAGTTGGTGGGGTTTTTATCAAGTGTTGGCATGGGCTAGGTGCCTATTTCAATGATGTTCACTAAGAATTGTGAAACACCAGTAATGTGGCAGCCCGACTCAGAAAAAGTTGGTGCAGAGTTTGATATTCTTTTACTCTGTTATCACACCCTCTTTCTTTTAATCATTGAACTCACTTCTAACCAAACTCTCATGTTCATTTTACCTCATCACTCAATTATTTTGACTCCTCGTCTCTCGATCACTAAGGATTAACATCTTGGGTAGGAAACACTGGTTAACGTAAATCCATAGAAGTTCTATTAATCCCTCACACAATGAACCCATGTAATCCTAAAAGCACATGTTGATTAAAATGGTTTAACTTTGCTGTTAAAGCACAAGAATACAAGTCAGATGTTTGTATGCTCACAGATGTAATCATGAATATTTGGGCATTTTAAACATTGGAGATATTTCAAAACAAGTATATTGAATGAATGAAGTGAATACAAGAAACTTGTTTGAAAATCTGACATTGTTTGAAAAAGATCAAAATCTGAAATGATTTATCAAGTAAAGCTTAGGTCAGGAAAATTGGATATTGTCTATACGAAACAAAATATAGACACTCTTGAAAGAAACGTTTTGAAACGAAATCAACGCTCAAAATTCTATGAAGTTCAATCGGGGTGTATCACCATCGAAAAATATGTTCAATTTGAGACATGGTGATAACATATCCAACAAAAAGTTAAACCGGTGTGTGTGAATACTTGAGAGTATATGGAAAAGATAATACGCAAGTATTTTATCTGTGGAAACACACGGTTTGTATAACTATTAAATCACAAGTAAAAAAAACATTTAAAATCACACTTCTATATTCATGAAATCTTTGAAGAATCAGAAGTGGTTTGAACATTTAAGAACATGTTTTCATATCTGAAAGTTGTCCTTCTTTCAGACACGTATGAGATTAAGATTAGAAATAAACCTCTTTGCTCAGTCTTAAATCTCATCAAGTCAGCTCAAAAGTCATATTAGATATGATCTTTATGCTCTCTCTCAATTCTGCAAAAATCAACAGTCGTCAAAGTACAAAGCTTTATTCACAACATTTATTGAAAAGTAAATGACATAAAGCAATAAAACTTTGAAAGTACGAGTTCTGATCAGATGTAATCAGAAGTCATATACTCCCTCTGAAATTATGCATCATAAAATGTGTCAGTGAAAAACATGTGATAGAAATCTTCAACTCTCCCTGAAATGTAGATCATCTTATCTTGCGAATGCATATTTTCAGTAAAAATATGTACTCCCCCTTGAAGGTTGATCTTCCCATTTAGTTTTGCGTTAGTTAAACACACACTCAATTGTGAATGATCGAAGTGCGAAGATGGGGCGGACTTCCTTCTTTCTCAATATCCAGATTTTCCAAATGAAAACCAGATAGATTATGTGTTGCATCCCCTTAAAATATGAAACATCTTCTTTTCGAGAAAAAGATGACTAGATGGTGGGGTTTTTTTTATCAAGAGTTGGCATGGGCTAGGTGCCTATTTCAATGATGTTCACGAAGAATTGTGAAACACCAGTAATGTGGCTGCCCAGCTCAGAAAAAGTTGGTGCAGAGTTTGATATTCTTTTACTCTGTTCTCACACCCTCTTTCTTTTAATCATTGAACACACTTCTAACCAAACTCTCATGTTCATTTTACCTCATCACTCAATTATTTTGACTCATCGCCTCTCGATCACTAAGGATTAACATCTTGGGTAGGAAACACTGGTTAACGTGAATCCATAGAAGTTCTATTAAGTCCTCATACAATGAACCCATGTAATCCTAAAAGCACATGTTGCTTAAAATGGTTTAACTTTGCAGTTAAAACACAAGAATACAAGTCAGATGTTTGTATGCTCATAGATGTAATCATGAAGATTTGGGCATTTTAAACATTGGAGATATTTCAAAACAAGTATATTGAATGAACGAAGTGAATACAAGAAAATTGTTTGAAAATCTGACATTGTATGAAAAAGATCAAAATCTGAAATGATTTAGCAAGTAAAGCTTAGGTCAGCAAAAATTGGATATTGTCTATACGAAACAAAATATAGACACTCTTGAAAGAAACGTTTTGAAAGGAAATCAATGCTCAAAATTCTTTGAAGTTCAATCGGGGTGTATCACCATCTAAAAATATGTTCAATTTGAGACATGGTGATAACATATCCAACAAAAATTTAAACCGGTGTGTGTGAATACTTGAAAGTATATGGAAAGGATAATACGCAAGTATTAATCTTTGGAAACACACTGTTTGTATAACTATTAAATCACAAGTAAATGAAAACATTTAAAATCACACTTCTATATTCATGAAATCTTTGAAGAATCAGAAGTGGTTTGAACATTTAAGAACATGTTTTCATATCTGAAAGTTGTCCTTCTTTCAGACACGTATGAGATTAAGATTAGAAATAAACCTCTTCGCTCAGTCTTAAATCTCATCAAGTCAGCTCAAAAGTCATATTAGATATGATCTTTATGCTCTCTCTCAATTCTACAAAAATCAAAAGTCGTCAAAGTACAAAGCTTTATTCACAACATTTATTGAAAAGTAAATGACATAAAGCAATAAAACTTTGAAAGTACGAGTTCTGATCAGATGTAATCAGAAGTCATATACTCCCCCTGAAATTATGCATCATAAAATATGTCAGTGAAAAACATGTGATAGAAATCTACAACTCTCCCTGAAATGTAGATCATCTTATCTTGCGAATGCATATTTTCAGTAAAAATATGTACTCCCCCTTGAAGGTTGATCTTCCCATTTAGTTTTGCGTTAGTTAAACACAGACTCAATTGTGAATGATCGAAGTGTGAAGGTGGGGCAGACTTCCTTCTTTCTCAATATCCATATTTTCCAAATGAAAACCATATAGATTATGTGTTGCATCCCCTTAAAATATGAAACATCTTCTTATTGAGAAAAAGATGACTAGCTGGTGGGTTTTTTTTATCAAGAGTTGGCATTGGTTAGGTGCCTATTTCAATGATGTTCACGAAGAATTGTGAAACACCAGTAATGTGGCATCTCTTTTGATCGTTGAAGAGCGAGTCCTAAACTGTTGTGTTTAGAAGTCAAACTCTTTATCATTGAGGTACGGGTCCTGAACTTTAGTATTAAGAAGCCTTGGTTATCTTTCTCCCCCTTAACTTGAGGTGCCTGCAACACAGATTCATCTTTCGGCTTTGGTACCCACTAGTATTTGGGTCTATATTTGTGAGTTGCAGTTCTAGTAGCAGTAATTGAGTAAGAACCATACCACTAATGATCACTCGTTTTATGAACAAAATCATATGTACGACAATAAGAACAATAATTCTTCTTTTTAGACAACCTGATTAATTGATCTCTCGAGTAAACAAGATCAGGTTTACCTTTTCGCACATTGTTCTTCTTTGCTTGTGATGCACGTACAAATGACTTGTTTCCTTTCTTCTCATCCTTCTTCTCATCATTCTTTTCATCATCAACTGGTTTCACTTTCCAAACCAACTTTCTTCTTCATACTTTCTTCTTCTTCTTCTTCTGTATGTATCTGAACCATCTATATTTCTATCAAAGAAAATGTTAGTAGTACGAATCTGATCATATGATTTAACTCACCTTTTTGAAGAAATAGTTCTTTGATGTGAACTTGCAGCTTTCTTGAATGAACATTCAGAATTTGTTCTTTTCTTTGATGAGTAGGTCAATCTTTTCTTGAAACTCAGACTTCGTTTTCTGTTCTTTCATAACACATGTTGACAGTTGAGATAACTTGTCAGTAAACTTCTTTATCTTACTCTCAAATATATCCCTTTCATCTTCAAAGCCCTTCTCAACATTCGTTCTCTGACCAGATATTTCTTTAAAGATTCCAACATTCTTTTGTTCTATGGTCTTCTTTTCTTTTTCAAACTTGTCTCTTTCCAATATAAGCACTTTCTCAAAGTCAGACACTTGTTGAGAAATCTTAGAACATTTAAGCTCAACCATTTTCTTCTCTTCAAAACTCTTCCTTGAAAACTCTAAAAACTTCTTCGCAAACTCTTTTTTTTTCTTTCTCAAAATCATCTCTGACTGTGACCATCTTTAGCTCCAGATCAAAAATCTTCTTATGCAGATCTTCATTATCACTTTTCAAATTCTTTATCATCTCTTCATTTGTACCAACAGAATCCACTTGCTGGATTTGGACAATTTGATTTTCAATGTCAGAGATCTTTCTTTTCAGCTCAGTATTCTCAGTCTTCAATTTCTCAGATTCCAACCATTTATCTTCTTTCAAAGCATGAAGAACTTCTTTTTCAAGTTGTTTTATATGATCTTTATATTCATCAAAGAAATCTGAAAATTTTCCCAAACCAGTTGCCTTTTTCAGTAAACCCATATGTGCATGCATCCATTCTTTAAGACTACTGAAAGTAGCAACTCGATCATTTTCTTTCTGCTTATAGTAATCAATCAGATGTTCATATCCAGCTATTTATTTGCGTAACTTGAAATTGTTCTCACGCTTTTGTGCAATCTTATCTTCAAGAGAGATAATCTTGGCCTTGAGTTTGGTAATCTCTTCTTTTGATGACAATGTTACCTGCCTGTTTTGAATTAGAACTTGAAATGATCGTTAGTCCAAGTGAAATCAAGCAATACAGAAAAAATTTCAGAAATTAAATTTCCAAAAATCACAAGTATGGAATTCGCACAGCACTGTTACACACTCAATTCACATACACAAGCACAATTCGCACAAACTACAGAATTCGCAGACTATACACACCAACCTTAGAATTCGCACATCAATCGTAGAATTCGCACACAAGCCAAATTATCAGAATTCGCATACAAGAAACCTTCAGAATTCGCATACAACTTTTCGCATGATTTCAGCTCGGATTTGCTCTGATACCAATTGTTAATTCGTAATTTATCAAGTTTTAATTCAATTAAACACAAACAAGATGAACACAAATTGATTACTCAACCTGTTATCACTTTGATTTCCAACAATGAATTCGTATACAATCTCTCTCACACTTTCTCTCTCTAAAACTCTATTTCAACGTACAATATGAATATTAACTTCTAGTTACAAGCTTACAACCACCAACTAAAATAGCTATATACCTATTTGGGAAACACACACGCTAAAACACAATTACAAAAACAAAATACAATACAACTGACTTTGACTTATTGCAAGGAGACTTTGACTTTGACTTTGAGAGTTGACTTTGAGATTTGACTTGCTTGACTTTCACCTTTGTTGGTCCCGAAGGTGCTTAACAAGTTTGTAGAAGGGGGGGTTGAATACAAACACAGAAATTAAAGTTTAATAAATTGTTTATTGATAAATCAAAATACAATTTACAAGTTTGTTGCGGAATAAGATTAAGACAGACTCAATCTAAACAAACTTAAGAAACACTAAGATGGTTGCACAAGAAATTCAGAGAATGGGGGATTTTTAGAGAGATAGAAAACAAGGGTTTCTATTTTGGAGTTCAAGGATTGAGCACACCTTCAGATGAAGGGGTGAGCTTCCTATTTATACCTTATGCATTAAATGCATGGCAGGGTACTTTACACGTGGCATTCATAGATTGGCTTTGATAGTCTCACTTTTGGAGACATGCTTTTGGCCGCTTTATGAACAGTGTAGTTGACAAAGTTGGTGTACGATTTGTGGCAGAGACGTGTCCGTTCTGACACATCGTACTGGTTGTGCAAGGTAAGACAAAAGAAAACTTGAGGCATAAGCTTTGTGATCGTTGATCGCTGAGTATCTCTTATTCCAGAGATAAAGAAGTTCAGGTATCGCTGAAGCTTTTCCTCAGGCTTCTTCGCGTAAGTAGATGTCTGATCTTCGCTGATATCCGCATCAGGTCACTAGTAGACTTATCTATTGTTCAGTGGCTTCGTCTTCGATTCAGCTATGAACTATGTTGACGCGAGACTTGTCTTCAGGGATTACGTTAACTGTGTTACATAGGAAACGATCAGTGATGACTGAACAGACTCAGTTTGATCGCTGAAAGTGAAACACATACATATTAATGTTTACAGAAAGGTCATCAGCGATAACTGAACAGACTCAGTCTGATCGCTGATGATAAAACACTAATACATATAATAACGTAATTTTCACTAAGTATAAAAGAGGGTCGTTATCAAATCATTGAGAGAGTTTGGATCAACAATCTCCCCCTATTTGATAATGACAAAGTAACAAAAGAAAATTACTTTGATTCAAAATATAGGAATAAAAAGGACTCATAGAATGCATGTCCCAATTACTATTTTGAGGGATCTTTTACAGTACTGATAGGGTTAAGTACATCACTGCTATTTTCATTTAATTCAGGGATGGAATTACAAGATATGAAAAACATTACAAGTGAGCAACTAACTACTGTAAGTATAACTAACAGATTACAGAGAAGGAAACTAATCTATCAGCTATTAAAAGAAGATTTGGGAGGATTGATCATATACTCAGGTATTTCTTCTCCTTTCTGTCTTCGTTCCAAAGATTCTTTACTGATAATTTCTTTAATTTCTTCAACAGCAGGGAAGAAGTCACACCATAAGCATAAGAGATCCTTGAGATGATTCAGAGGACAGATAGGAATCTCAGAGATTCTTTGAAATCTGAGTTCCTCATCATCATCTCTGAAGAATATTCCATAAGGATTGTTGATTACTTGACCAGCTTGGAAAGGACCACCAGGAGGCAGAGATAAGTCCAGAACTGAAAGATCAGGAGGAGGACCAAACAGTGCATCTCTTGAAAATTTGATAGAAGTTTCATTCCTGATGATGGCGACATCTTCAGAGGAGGAGGACCCAATTTTTCTCTTGAGTTTCAAATATTTGGGAGGAAGAGGAGATGGCAGCTTTAGTACAGAAACGACTCTATTTATGAGGGCTTCAAGAAGTCCTTCAACATAGCCTCTGTATGTAGATTTGGATTTCTTCAGCGCATCCCAGAACTCTAACCATTCCGTAAATCCGAAGCTCTCCAGTTTTGATACGTACATTGCTTTTTGGGTTCCATCCTCTCTGGTAATCTCCATGGTCACTGAGAGTTGATCTTTCTTCTTGCGACCAGAGATAGTCACGGCTGATATTGGAAGAAGATCAGAACGATAATCCATCTTTTGTTTGCACCATTCGATAGACTTATCGTTGATCTCTTGTTCTTTGAAGCGTTCCTCTTCAATTTCTTTTAGTAGTGCTGCTTGAACTTCCACAGGTCTGCTTTTCAGCTTTTTGTCCTTAACTTGAGAGGATTGAATCTTTAAAGCGAGTTGGGCATCTCGTTTGCATTCAGCGATCAACTTCTCAGCTTTGGCAGATTCTTCTCTTTCAGCGTCAGTGAGGAAGTCGAGCTCTGTGGATGTTTGAAGAGGGATTTTCAGCCGTTGACTTTCTAGTTGAGCGATCATTTCAACTCTTTTCTTTACCACTTCCTCTGACCAATGAGATGGTCGAGAGGGCCTTCCTGGATGGACCAGGGAATCTTCTTCTTCTTCTTCATCAATCTCAGCGATAGAGATTGGTATTATTTCTTCAGCTATAGCAGCTGGAATTATTTGTAGTTCAGAACCCATAAGCAGGGGTGAGAACTGTCTGGTTAGAAAAAGAAGGAAAGAAGGGATAAGTGTATTTTTAGAACGAGAGAGATAAAGGCTAGAAAGGAATAGGGGTTTGGAAAGAGTAGAAGAGTGGTACAATTGAAAGACATACCTGAGAAGGATGCTCCCCCTCAGATTGTGATCCAGTCCTCAAGCATTCTTCAGCGATCGGTTCCTTGTCTTTGCTTTGCGAAGGAACACTTGAAGATGTATCACCTCTCACCCCTGTTTTGACAACCTCTTGCGAAGTTGTCCCTGATACGACGTTCGGCTTAGAGAACCACAGAGATTGGTCTTCATCGTCGTCGTCGTCATCGGAGGGCTGATCCTTTTCTTGATCATCAAGATCTAGATCATCTTCCTCTTCATCGTCTTCTTCCTCATCCTCTTCAAAGAGAATGGAGTGAATTGATGATTCTTTTGCCTTCTCCCCCTCAGATTGAGAGGGAGGTTCCTTTGGAGTCTTAGCTTCCCCAGCAGCAGCAATAGAAGTTTCTTCAGTTTTCTCCCCCACTTTGTCATTATCAGCGGTAGGGGATTGTTCAGCTGCTGGAGTAGCTGTTGAAGCTTTTAGCACTTGAACGTCAGCCTCCAGATGCTTAATCCGGTCTTCAACCGTAGGGATGTCGCATGTGGCATCATGAATGAATTCCACAGCGATGTTGAGGTTGGTACGATCATCTTCAGTGAAGGAGGGAGGCAGCGCTGGAGCTGGTGCATTCACTTTCTGTAGAATTTGCTGAAGAAGGGACGTGCAGAGGTCAACCTTTGAAGAGAGACCCTGAACTTCAGCGGTAAGAGACTCAAATCGCCCTTGAAAGAGTCGAGAGGACTCTCTGAGTTGGACGACTTGTTCTTCAACAGCTGAAAGTTGGGAGTTCTCAGCTTTAGATGAGCAAGTGGCGGTTAACTTCTTCAGCTCCCCACCAGCCTGATTTACGGCGCTGGTGGTTTAATTGATGGTGTTGGTGAGTGCGTCCACCTTTTCTCCTAGACTGTTGACATGCGTGTCAATAGACGCCAAGCTAGGACCTGAAAATAATGTTAGTTCAAATATGGGCTTATTTGGAGAGGGGGGGAGAGAAGTGTTTAGGATTATAGGTGTACCTGACGTATCAAACATTTTGTAGAACTGCATAGATTCCTCAAAAGTTTGATGCTCAGGTCCTATAGGGAAAGAAGAGGTGGCGGGTTCAGAGACCAAGTGAGGAGAGAAGGGAAGAGTTTTGGGGATAGAAGTAGGGATGGGGTTAATCTCAGTGAATGAGATAGTAGGTGGGGTTACTGATGATGTGACAGCGAGTGAGATCGCTGACACGGCAGTATGAGTGACTTCTGAAGTTGTGGAGAAAAGACCCACAAAAGCATCTAAGGTAGCTTGTTGAGAAGCTCCCTCAGGTATAGTACTAGAGGGTGTACTTTCCTTAGTCTTTTTGGCCTTTTTGGAAGGACCAATCGGACCAGCTGATGGTCGTTTAGAAGTAGTGGTAGCGACAGGGATAGCAGACGAAGGAACCGTCTGCGTGGTCGCTGAAGATGAAGAAGAATGGAGAGAGAGACGAGAGCGAAGGAGAGAGATACTTACCTCGTCGGCGAGTGGCTTGACCTCCAGTGATCGTTGACCTACCCTGGCAAAGGTGCCATCATCTTTGGTGGGATAGGTGTTGGGATAGAGGAACTTGATATACGTACATATGAAACGTACGTATGAGATCTTGGGATCTCGTTCAGGCTTCTCTAATCTCGACCTCAGATCTTCAAAGATGGTTGTGGCGTAGTCAAAGTTTTGACCAGCGATAACGGAGTAGGCCATCTGCAGTTGTGTTTTGCTGGCTTGATCCAGCGAACCACTCTTCCCACTCATGCACTGAATTATGTGCGAGAAGATAAAGTTCAGTTGTGATGGCATCTGAGCTTTTAGGATCTTGGTGAGCTTCTTGTTGGGAATAGAAGATCTTGGTTTGTTTTCCCAACAATAGCCCATTGCGTCCAGGAATGATATCAGCTCATCATCAGTGGGGAGTGCGTCGAACCCACTCTTTGGTTTGTCAGGGAATCTTAAAGATTTCCTGAGGCTAAGAGCGGTCATGCTCCCTGGCCCTAATTCCGTGCTGAACGAGATAGCAGGGACTCGTTCGCCTTTCCTGTTGGTAAGTTCAGTTGCATCAGCAGTGAACCAGAACTGCTGAAGTAGAGTCTTGGAGGGCTTAGGATCCACAGTGATCGCGTAAGCTATGCATGACTGCTTGAGGAAATCAGCAGCTTCCACCAGATGTGGGTATTTGTCAGCTTTGAAGTCGAGTCTGGCCAAATGATTACATTTAGTAATCTCAACTTCAGTGAGAGCGAATCGTACATGCTTGGAAGCAACGATTGAAGACTGTGTCATTTCTGTTATGGAAAGAGGCATAATAGAAGAAATGATTTAGATTAAAAATAATATGATTACCAGTTTCCATAAAAGAAGGGAAACTGGAAGACTATCAAGTTATTTTTAGGAGAAAAATAGTGTTCTGGGTAGAAAGAAGAAAGAACACTTTAAAACCAAAAGGTTTTTATTTAAAAACATAAAATCAGAAAGAATGATCTTTAGTTTTTACAAAAAAAACGTTTTATAAAATCCATAGAAAGCGAGTAGGATTTTAAAAAGAATAGAAAGCATACGAACAAAGCATACAAATATGAAATAAACCTGTGTATCTTGAAGAAAAAGAGTTGCAGATTCAATATTCTGGGTTTACTTGCTTGAGTGTTCTTGAGAGAATGCTTCTTGCTTTGAAAGTTTTGAAAGCGTAAACCGTATAAAGGAGAAAAGAATTCCTTTTATACGAAGAGAGAAGAGAGAGAATGAAGCGGGAAAAAAAATCATCATGACATTGACACGTTCCACGAAGTTGATTGGATAGAAGGGCAACGGACGAACGTGTCAGAAAAGGCATGTCGTGGATTGTCGGTTCAAATGACGTCATAGAAGAGAGAGACTGTACATTTGTCCGTTTTTGAAATGATCACTGAAGAAAAGTCAGCGATAGATTTTCCTTTTTAAAAGTATCCCTTTTAGAAAAGAGAGGGATAGTTTTTCCTTTTAAAGGATCACTGACTAGAAATATCAGTGATTAATGTATTTTTCAAAAAGCTTTTAATCATTTGAAGAAAGTTCAGTGATTAAAGTTTATATTTAAAAAAACATCTTTGAAGAAAAGGAGAAAACATACCTGAGAGTCAGAATGTTTATCAGAGAGAATGATGAGAGGGGAACTTTTGATTACTAACATAATACATGAACGCTGAAGAATTATTCTTCGAGGTTCACCATTCCAAGCTCACTGATGAGAAAGTTGAACCTTGTCTCATCAAGAGGTTTGGTGAATATATCAGCAAGTTGAAAGTCAGTAGGGATAAAGTGAAGTTCAATATCACCATTCATCACATGATCTCTGATAAAGTGATATCTGATCTCTATGTGTTTTGTCTTTGAATGTAGCACTGGATTATTTGCTATAGCGATAGCACTAGTGCTGTCGCAATAGATAGGAATCTTTGACAGCTGAAGGTCATAATCTAATAGTTGATTTCTCATCCATAAGATTTGAGAACAACAGCTTCCAGCGGCTACGTATTCAGCTTCAGCTGTGGAAGTGGACACAGAATTTTGCTTCTTGCTTGTCCAGCTTACCAGCTTTCCTCCCAAGAGTTGACATCCACCAGTGGTACTTTTTCTGTCAAGTTTACAGCCTGCAAAATCACTATCAGAATAACCAGTTAGATCGAACCCTGAGTCTTTGGGATACCAAAGACCGAGGTTAGGAGTTCCTTTCAGATATCTGAAAATTCGCTTTACAGCGATCAGATGGGATTCCTTGGGTTCAGATTGATAGCGTGCACATAAACAAGTAGAGTACATGATGTCAGGTCGGCTTGCTGTAAGATACAACAATGAGCCTATCATTCCTCTATAGGCAGTGACATTAACAGGTTTTCCAGATGGATCCTTGTTAAGTATCAGTGGTGGTGCCATAGGAGTTTTCATCGCTGAAGTTTGTGTGAGTTCAAACTTCTTTAGCATATCTTTAACATACTTACCTTGGCAGATAAAAGTACCTTTGTCAGATTGTTTAATCCGAAGACCAAGAAAATATGTCAGCTCACCCATCATACTCATTTTATATTCTTTCTTCATTCTTTCAGCAAAGCGAGTACAAAGAGATGGGTTAGTAGAACCAAATATTATGTCATCGACATATATTTGTACAAGAATTATATGACCTTTTATCTTCCTGAAAAATAACGTATTATCAATCTTGCCACGTTCAAAATTTTCAGAGATAAGAAAAGATGAGAGAGTGTCATACCAAGCACGAGGGGCTTGTTTTAGACCATAGAGAGCCTTATCCAATTTATAAACATAATTTGGATGCTTAGGGTCATAGAACCCTGGTGGTTGTTCTACATAAACTTCTTCATTCAGCTTTCCATTCAGAAAAGCTGATTTTACGTCCATTTGATAAACGATGAAGTCTTTATAGACTGCATAAGCTAAGAATAGTCGAATTGCTTCGAGCCTGGCCACAGGGGCAAAGGTTTCATCATAGTCTATGCCTTCCTCTTGTCGGTATCCCTGAGCAACAAGTCGAGCCTTGTTGCGGGTTACAGTTCCATGTTCATCTAACTTGTTTCTAAACACCCATTTGGTGCCTATTACAGTTTTATCAGATGGTCTAGGAACGAGATTCCAAACTTTGTTTCGAGAAAATTCAGTCAGCTCTTCTTGCATAGCGCTGACCCAGTTTGGATCTCTGAGGGCATCATCAGTCTTCTTTGGTTCTATTAAGGAGAGAAAGTTTACAAAGAGACAGATATTACCTGAGCTTCGTCGTGTCTGAATACCTGCATCTGGATCACCGAGAATTTGATCTATTGGGTGATCTCTTGTCCATCGCTGAGCAGGAGCATGATTGCTTAACTCAGAGGTTGGATCAACAATTGGAATGTTTACTGATGAGGATGTTTGAGGTTCATCAGCAATTAACTGTTGAGTAGGTTCACTAGAGAGGTTTCCAGATGAAGGCAGATTTGATGGAGGTAATGTGTTTAGAGGTTCAGCTGAAACCCATGAGGTGGATTCAGCGGTGGGAGGTATGATACTTGGTTCTTCATCAGCAATTGGAGTTTCAGTGTGCTGATGGTTTGAGAAAGGTTCAGTTTCTCTATAGTGAGAGATCATCCAAGTATTCAGTTCTTCATTGTCAGCGATTGGTTTAGAGTTCGCTGAGCGCGTTTCATCAAACGTGACATGAATGGTTTCTTCTACGGTTTGTCTTCTTTTGTTGAAAACTCTGTAGGCTTTGGAGATGGAGGAATATCCTAAAAATATTGCATCATCGGCTTTTGGGTCAAACTTTCCAAGTTGATCTTTGTTGTTTAAGATAAAGCACTGACAACCAAAGATATGAAGAAAGCTGATAGAAGGCTTCCTTCCAAGAAAGAGTTCATAAGCTGTCTTCCCAAATCGCTTTATTATCAGCGATCTGTTTTGAGTAAAACATGCAGTGTTTACAGCTTCTGCCCAAAATTGAGTAGGGAGGTGAGAATCGCTGAGCATTGATCTAGCAGCTTCTATGATCGTTCTGTTTCTTCTTTCAGCGACTCCATTTTGCTGAGGTGTTCTTACTGAGGAGAAGTTGTGAGAGATTCCCTTGTTCTCAAAGAAATTGTTCAGGGAACTATTTTTGAATTCAGTTCCATGATCACTTCTTATTGATCGAACAGTAAGATTATTCAGCACTTCCATCTTTTTGACAAAAGATATTAGTTCTTCTGGAGTATCACTCTTGCAGCGAAGAAAGATAACCCAGGTGTAGCGAGAATATTCATCTACAATGACAAGCGTATATTTCTTTCCAGCTATTGATTGGATATTGACAGGGCCAAATAGATCCATATGCAAGAGCTGAAGAGGACTTGTCACTGAGGAAAATTGTTTCGACTTGAAACTAGCTTTTGTTTGTTTTCCTTTTTCACATGCTGAGCAGAGAGATTCTTTAGCATACGAGTGCTGAGGAAGACCAGAAACCAGTTCCTTAGATGAGAGAGAATTCAGGGTTTTGAAATTTAGATGAGAGAGCCTTTTATGCCATAGCCAGTTGACATCAGAAGAGGCCTTAGAGAGAAAACATAAGTTTTCAGTGATAGCAGAGTCCATATCTATTACATAGACATTCTCTTCTATAACCACTGAGAGCAAGTTTTCCTTTTTCATCTACCACTGAACATGCTTTCTTAGAAAAGCGAACTTCGTAGTCTTTGTCACATAGCTGACTGATGCTTAGAAGATTGTGCTTCAGTCCATCTACATAAGCGACTCTTCGAAAGGTAGTTGTCCCATTGCTGAGGACACCAAACCCACGGGTAAATCCTTTTCCATTTCCACCAAAGGTAACAGAGGGGCCTTTCTCTTCCTTGTATTCAGTGAGCAGGTTTTTTTGTCCAGTCATATGACGAGAACATCCGCTATCGAGATACCAGATGCCCTTTGATCCCTGCATACATAAGGAAGATTAAGCTTTGTTTGGTACCCACTTTTCAATGGGTCCTTCAGAGTTAGTGGATAAGGAAGATTCAGCAGTCTTCACCGCTGATGAAGATTCAGCTTCAGTGGTAATCTTCACTTTGGTTAATTTCTTAACCTTAGTGGTATTTTTCACTTTGGTGACTTTATTTGCCTTAGAGGCATTTTTCTTCACTTTGGCTGTTTTATCAGCTTCGGTGGTATTTGGACACTTGCTCGCAATATGGTCAGTGAATCCACAGTGATAACATTTTCTATATCTGATGGTGGTTTTATAACCAAAAGGTTTTGAAAACTTAAGATGAGCAGGTCCAGCTCCAAGAATGCCTTTAGCACGAGATCTGGGAGGAATTTTTATTTCTTCAGATTTCACGGGCTTTAGATCAACCTTCAGCTTTGGAGGACAGATATCAAAGATTTCTGTCACTGAGCTAGAAGGTTTATCCACTGAAGGTTTGGAGGGAACTTTCAGTTTGGTTTTCTTGGAAGCCTTTTGAGGGAGAGTAGACTTTCCTTTATCTGCAGGCTTAGATCTTGCAGATATCTCCTCAGGGATGGGATTAGAAGAAGAACAGGGATAGAATTGTTTATAAGAAGTGTCAAAGAAAGATGTGACAAAAGTTCCAAACTTAAGCGAGGAACTTTCTTCTTTAGGATCATCCTGTGGTGTCCAAAAACCAAGACCAGTTTTATCACTTTCAGGAGTTTGAGCATTTATTATCTCAGAGATCTTTGTTGATGATTTGCACCATTTTTCAACATGAGCCTTTTCTGCTTTTAGAGCAGCGATGGCTTGTTCGCGTTCAATGCTGATGATTTCATTTATAATGACTTGATGTTTTAGCTTTTCTTCTAAAAGATTTAGTTCACTGATCTTTTCATGACATTTCTCTAGCTCTTGTGTTAAATAAACATTTTTATTTTCAGCTTGAGTTTTGTCATTTAGAGCATTATAAAGGTCAATCGTCAGCACATCAACAGCGCGACTTCTCTCAGCTTCAGGCAGAGAGGGATTTGTTGAGATAGATACCTGAGATGATATGTAGCTCATAGAAGGTTCAGATGGTTCTTCTACTTCTTCTTTAATCTCAGCCATGAGGCAAAGATTAGCGACTTCTTCTTCATCAGAAGATGATTCTTCTGATTCAGCCCAGTCATGTTCTTCAGCGATGAGACCTTTACCTTTTTGCTGATAGCTTTTCAGCTTTTGATATTTGTTCTTCAGCTTATGGTATTTGTCATCACTGGATCTTCTTGAGGTAGAAGGTTTGAAGACCTTTTTAGACCTGCACTCACTAGCAAAATGTCCAACTTTTTCGCAGTTATAGCAAGTGGCTGTAGCCTTATCAACCGGAGTTGATTTTGGCTTTTCAGTAAGAGAGAGAGGTTTACTTCTTCGGAAGTTACTCTTTCTTGCAAATCTCTTAAAAGAGTTTGTCAAGAGTGCTAAGGACTCATTAAACTCTGAAAGATCAGGGTCTGATAAATCCTCAGATTCAGAATCTAACTCAGTGATGGTGAGAGTAGATCGCTGGGATGGAATTATCTCTGATGAGACTAAAGCAACAGCAGTGCTTTTGGAGTCTTTAGAATCTTTTACAAGATTCTTCTTCAGGAGATTAGATTGCTCATAGTTGAGCAATATTCCATACAGAGTGCTAAGAGAGAGAGTATGTAAGTCTTTTGTCAGCTTAAGACATATTGAATAACTGTCCCAGCTTTCAGGAAGACTTTCCAAGAATTTTGTTAGGACCTCAGAATTAGAATAGGTCCTTCCAACAGTTCTTAGGTCAATGATCAGGCAGTTAAACCGCTGATGAATGTCAGAAAGAGATTCATTCTTACCAGCGATAAAACTTTCATACTGTCTTACCAAGTTAATCTTTCGGGTCTCTTGGATTTCAGTGGTGCCCTCATATTGAACACATATGGTTTCCCACATTTCTTTAGAAGTTTTTAGATGCATGATGGAATGGAAAACTTCATCAGGCAGAGCCATTGATATAATGGTCTTTGCTCTTGCATCTATGCCTACCTTCTTTTTATCTTCATCACTCCACTGTCTTATTTCCTTAACGACATATCGTTCAGGGACAGCTTCAGTAGTGGCAGTAGCGGGAACCGCAGCTATAATTCTAACAGGTTCATAGGGTCCGTTTTCTATATATTCAGGTATAGTAGGATCCGCACCTTCAAGAAATAGCATCATTCGATTTTTCCATAGAGAAAAGTTATCTCTGCTAAATCGAGGAGGTTTAGAAAGTGAACCATTATCATAGTAGTTTGTGTTTGTGTTTAGTGCCATTTTAGAATAGCAAGGAAAAGTATACAGCAAGATCTTGTTTATTAGATTTAAACAAACTGCTCTGATACCACTTGTTGGTCCCGAAGGTGCTTAACAAGTTTGTAGAAGGGGGGGTTGAATACAAACACAGAAATTAAAGTTTAATAAATTGTTTATTGATAAATCAAAATACAATTTACAAGTTTGTTGCGGAATAAGATTAAGACAGACTCAATCTAAACAAACTTAAGAAACACTAAGATGGTTGCACAAGAAATTCAGAGAATGGGGGATTTTTAGAGAGATAGAAAACAAGGGTTTCTATTTTGGAGTTCAAGGATTGAGCACACCTTCAGATGAAGGGGTGAGCTTCCTATTTATACCCTATGCATTAAATGCATGGCAGGGTACTTTACACGTGGCATTCATAGATTGGCTTTGATAGTCTCACTTTTGGAGACATGCTTTTGGCCGCTTTATGAACAGTGTAGTTGACAGAGTTGGTGTACGATTTGTGGCAGAGACGTGTCCGTTCTGACACATCGTACTGGTTGTGCAAGGTAAGACAAAAGAAAACTTGAGGCATAAGCTTTGTGATCGTTGATCGCTGAGTATCTCTTATTCCAGAGATAAAGAAGTTCAGCTATCGCTGAAGCTTTTCGTCAGGCTTCTTCGCGTAAGTAGATGTCTGATCTTCGCTGATATCCGCATCAGGTCACTAGTAGACTTATCTATTGTTCAGTGGCTTCGTCTTCGATTCAGCTATGAACTATGTTGACGCGAGACTTGTCTTCAGGGATTACGTTAACTGTGTTACATAGGAAACGATCAGTGATGACTGAACAGACTCAGTTTGATCGCTGAAAGTGAAACACATACATATTAATGTTTACAGAAAGGTCATCAGCGATAACTGAACAGACTCAGTCTGATCGCTGATGATAAAACACTAATACATATAATAACGTAATTTTCACTAAGTATAAAAGAGGGTCGTTATCAAATCATTGAGAGAGTTTGGATCAACAACCTTCAGATTTCATGATCTTGTATCCAACAAATATATGCTCTAACATTATTGTTAAGGTAATCTTCTATTTTCTTCATCTATGGAAATTAGGGTTTTGATATAAGTTGAGATCTTCATGTATAATGTTTGGGGAACGATTCTATATGGTTGGAAATGGATATTTATGTTTGAAACTTGTGGATATAGGTTTTGCAAGGCTTTTCTTGTAGATTCAAGTTTCTCCAAGGAATCTCAAGTTGGGGTAAAATCTATATTTAGCCTAAATCTAGCAAGGTGAGATCAAGTTGATTTATGAAAATGGTGTACATGCCAAAATGTCCATTTTTAAATGTTTACATGTTTTACATGAATTTATCAATTGTTGATCTAATTGGTGGGTTTTAACTATTTGAAGTGTTTAACTTTATAAAATTAGTAAAATACCCACATTTGGGGATTTTGGGCATTTTGATAAATGAATCATAAATATTGGCAATGGAATGATTTATTTTATAAAAGTCGATTTTTAAGTATCAAAGTACTTTTATTGTGTGTTTTGGTGAAATGCTTGATTTTGTGTTATGAGACATTTTTGAAAGAATAAATGGTATAAACCCACTTGGGAAATGTTTTGTCCCAATCTAAACTACGTTGGAATTATTTATATATTTTGGAGCATGGGATTGCATAAATGCGGGTTGTTTACTATTGATTTCATTTTATGATTTTCTTACAATTGGTATTTTGATTTGTTGAGCCTATGGCTCGGTTTGGACCTCGTTGGGTCTTGGGGACAATTGTCCGGATTTTGAAAGCTCAATGTAGAACGTTTGGTCATGATTTGCATTTACTGCATCTTTTTTGAGAATTACATGTTTTGAATTTGTTAATTCCTTCATTTGGAGTCATATAATGTTTTTTTAACTAATGCAATGGATCCATAGGCACAGTGTTCTTAATGTCCCGTTTTGGCCAAGTTCACCATTTTGGCACGGAATAGGCATCGAGGGTCACCATGATAAGTAAGGTGCGGACCTATATGGTCGGGCAGCGTCCCATGGGCAGTAAGGTGTAATTCCATTTGTGATTGTATGTTGTGTGTGGATTTGAATATCTCAAAGTATAGATCCAGAGGGGTTGAATTTTAGTCTCCACAAGCAAAAGATCTAGAGGGGTTGAGCTCGATATGTTTTATGAGTATAATCCATACGTTTTGGTTTTGCTACATAGTTATGTGACCTACTTTTGTGTTCCGTCACGTGCAATGAAATCGGGTCTCCCCCGTCACCGAAAGGTGTTTTTTTGGGTATGGAGTTTTATAATCCATGTTTTCGGCGTTTTGAGTATGGGTTGTTATCCACGTTCTAAGGTTTTGAATATCAAATCTTATCCATGTTTTTGGATGTTTTGGATGATAGAGTTTATCCATGTTTTCAGTATTTGGTTTTGAAAGTATAAGTTATGTTTTGCGTGAGTTTTGGGTTTTGGATTTATATTCGAAGGGACATTTTGTATCATGGTTTTAATCATAAAGATGGTGAATGTTGAAAAAGAGATTGCTTTCAGACTTAATGTATTTTATTTTGGGAAATCACGTTTTAACACTCTTAAAGTTTATTGTTTACAAGTTCATGATGTAAAAACTTGAGCTCACTAGGAGTTAAGCCTAACCTTTTATTTGTCGGCATGTGCATCAGGTTCTGTCGGGGATTGGTTCTAGCTATACTATGAAGAGATGAGCACTAGTTTTATACGAGGGTAAGTAGCTAGGTGAAATCTTCCGCGTTTTGGAGATAGTGACTGTTATTGGGTTTTAGTAACATCCATCCCTATTATAGACCGTGTATAAAGATTAAATTGTGTTTATTGAAGTTAACCCTTAAATTGTTGTTGTAGAAGAATCAGTTATCGATGCATTTAGAAAAAAAATTAAAATTAGTTGCTATTTCCAGATTTGAGGGTGTTATAAGTTGGTATCAGAGCTTAAGTTTGAGATATTTAGGTTTGGATTTTAAACTACTAGACTTAAACAAGTGTTCGTTTATGTGAATAAGAGAGAAATTTGCATCAATAGGCACTTTAAGATAACATATTTTAAGGCTATGGAGTCTCTAGGAACAGGAATCACGTCGAGGGTAGCAAGGATGATCATGTACAGTACGCTCATAATTGCACCTGGCCAGTGTTATGGTGAGCCTACGAGTTACATGTGTATACTTGGACTACTGTGATGTGACGACTGTTAGGGTAGTGAAGAAGTTCCTAAGTGGGTATCCGTTAGAAGAGATTGATGATTTTAGCATGCTTCACTTGTAGTGACAGTAGGCATGGTAATTGTGTTAAGTAGACCGTTACGGGTCGGAATTGTTGGTGGGATTAGAGCCATAGACTTATAGAATCAACACTATTCGAGGAGAAGTTTTATGGTGAACCGATGAAGTCCTTGATTTTTGTCTTAAGATGTTTGAACGTCCGGAAAACGATAGTTGACTGGAAATTGGGAAGCGTGATTTCAAGACGTTGAGTGTCGATTAAATTCATACATGAAATTTATTTCTAAAATAAAATTGCAATAATTCTTTCTCATGTTTCGAAATCATCATGTGGATTATACTATGAAATCTTGGAAAAATGTTTAGCACACACAAGATTTTAAACCATGATAATAAACATGCATAAAATTATTTTATTCCATGTGGTTGCAATCTTTGTTGAGACTTTCTTTATTCTTATTGTTGTCCAACGCTATTTTTTTCGATATTGCAATGTTCGTATTTTGATGTTGTTTAAGGTCTTGGACAAGTAACTGCGACTTATGACTTTAACATTGGATCTCCTCCACATGTGTTAAGGTTTTTGACGAAGAGTTTTCGTCCACTATTTTGGTGTTTGGGTTTTGTTGGGATTTTCATTTCATGCGAGTTTTGATGAAAAGTTTCACTTTATATCACATTGCAATAATTTATTTTTTTTGGAATTATGACATTTTAGTCATCACTTTGTCTTATGCTATTTGAATATTGGGAACGAAAGTCTTGGCACAATTTGATTTTTGGATGTCATTGAGTTTTATGAAGATTTTGTTGGGTCTTATGGAGTTCCATTTTACGACATTTTACGTCGCGTAGATAGACTTTGAAACACGTATACTTGAATTTTTGTGTGCGTTAACTTATGAGTTTTTATTTAACATTTTGTCTCCTGCGAATTTTGCATAATTCTTTTCGCAACTGTAAGGGACGTTTTGAGAGTTTTGTTGGTGAACGTTATCCCAAATGTTATTTTGGGAAGTTTCAATGTCGCGTGATTTCTCTTTTCGGTTTTATGCAAGAGTATTTCGTTGCATGCTATTGAGTATTTGAATGGATTTATGCTTTGGTGTGAGTAAACATATAAAGTACCTCCGAGGGTTCGTGTTGAACTTTTGTTGTATGCATTATTCGATTGTTGATTTTGTCGTTATCGTTCACGCAATACATTGCATTGATTCGCTGGTATGCATGATTTTTGTAGCCACTATTTTTGGATAAGAGTATTTTATTTGCGCGTCTAAAGTTTATAGTCGATCTAAATTATTTTACCTTTGACCAAATCTCAAACACTTATCGTTTTACAAAATTTGGAAAATAAACTGACGTATGTGGGTCTTGTTGAAATTTTATTCCACATCATTTTATGGTTAAATAAAAATTTTTGTAACTTGATTACGTAATGTTCTCCTTCTGGAGTTTATACAAACAATTGTTGCACACCGCTTTAGTGTGGGAAATTATTTTACCTACATGGCATAAAGTGATGCATGTTCGGAGCATATCGGTACATTTGAAAAGTTGTTGCACATATTTTATCGCTGTCAGTATTAGCTTGAGTAATGGTCGAATGACTTTCGAAATGGTTTTTTGTGCGTGGCGTTTGTGAACACTTTGCACAACCGCCAAGTAAGCAGTAGCAGATTTTACATGTACGATTAATGGTTATGAAGATTTTTGCGTTTGAAAAATCTTACGAGACTTTTCAATTGGCATAATTGTTGAGTCCTATAGTTGAAAAACCTCGAACTCATTAGAGATATAGATTTAAACTCTCTTATGAAAAGGAATTGTGATTTAGGAGTCCTTGAGATTTGAAGCGACATATGTCTGACTGTGGTCAATCTTAAATTATGGGTTACAGTCATGATGCGTTGCACGCATGAGGAATTAGGGTATTAGATTTATGCCTTCTCCTAGTTAATTGAGGGGTGTTATGTTTGCTTTCGGTAAAATCTTCGGGTTGAATCCTTGTGTGGTTGTTTACGTATGGTTGGGTTTGAATTGGTGGGTTATTGTGCGGTACCATGTTATGTGTCGGCGGTGTACCATTTTCACAGGGATTCATGAATAATGAGGATGTTATGGTTTGTTCGCAAGGCTGTATGATTTGGAGTTTTTGTTTCCAGATTAGGTGTCAACCTTAAGTCTTTTTGGTGATCGGCTCAGTGCGACCTAGAATGAAGTACTTCGTGGCATACTCATGTTTTGACATGGCCATTTGGATTTTAGGTGTCGACTCGTTCCTTTGAGGCCAATGATCTTTGCAATGTTGGGAGTACCTCGTTGGATCGTGAGAAGTGTTTACCCTACAGTGGTAGAACTTTAAGGGGATTGGATGATGGTAATTAAGTATCGATGTCTAAGACCATCTTGATATGGTAAAGGTTTTTATATACTGAATGATTGATGTTTGGGTATAGTTTGGAGTTGCGTAATAGTCGAAATTGAATAAACCGACTCCCTGGTGATCGTATTATCACGTCCCTGGAAAAGAGACTCTGCCAATAACAATGGTGAATTATTAATGAATTTAGGGAATATCTTAGGTTTGATGCTGATATTTGGAATTCCGATTCAGAATCGTGTTGAGCTAGAATGAGTTAGTCGAAGAGAAGTTGAGGTCACAAACTGCACTTGAGGTAGTACGTGTTCCCTAAGGTTGGGAGACAAATGAGATCGTATAGTTGGAAATTGCTCCAGTAAAGTTCGATTTTCACTCTAGTAGGAGTGTAACGGACTTAGTATTGAATAGTTTGATTTTCACTCTAGTAAAAGTGAGGGTCTATTTTGTAAGTGTTGAATAGTTTGAGGGTTTATGTTGTAAAGTCAACTGAAGTTGACTTATAATAAACATGTTTGGTTCTCTGTTACATTTGTAAGTACGCAGACTTTTAGACAATCAGGTTGGTAAGGAATTCGTACACTGAGAACACACACGCATGTGAGACTTGTGATTTTGTGTTAAATCTGTAACTATTTTGTAATCATATGATTTGATCTATAAAAGTTGTGTTCTTAATTGTGATTGTTAATATTGCTAGTATAAACTGGGTCAGTTCAGAACCCGTGCTTCAAAGAACTATGGCTCTTGGATAAAACAGTTCAAGACCCGTTCCTTAATGTTTCAGAACTATGGTTTCTGGTTACATCAAATCAGGACCCGATCTTCATTGGTAAAAATGAATATTACTATTCTCAACGGAGAATATGTAATCATGGTTTCTGAATAACTTAGTTCAGAACCCGTACTCAAATGTTTTTCTTCTGAAGGATGCTAAGTTATTCAGAAAAACACTTGTGTATTTGTCATTATATTTCTTGACTTTGTTATTACCATGTATCAAATGTTTAATCTTTCTATGGTAATACTCCCGGTTGTATTCAATGTTGTTTGAATCAAACGTCATTTCATCATTTTATGTGCTTTCATTGATAGTATGTTTATATTTTGTTATATAAACATCTTACGTCTTTGATACCCCAAAATATTACTCTCCATGAATTTTGATCTGATCTTAATCATTGTCAGATTCTCAAAACATTCTATTCTTTCATGATTATTCATTCATACAAAGTTTTGAGAAATCTTAAATGCTTAAAATGCTCAAATTTCATTCTTATTCTTATGAGCATACTTTCACTGACAAATGATTACTTGTGCTTAAATTGTCAAAATAATCATTGTACAACACATGCTTTTTGGAAAATACATGGGATTCGATGTGTGAGCTTAACCGAACTTCCATGGATTCATGATAACCAGTGTTTCCTACCCAGGAAGTATTCCCTGAGTGATTGAGGGGAGAGGGGTAAAAAGATTGAGTGTTGGTGTGCGAAGAGGTAAAATGAAAATGAGAGATTGGTTAGATGCAAGCTTAAATGTTTAAAAAGAAAGAGGGTGAGAGAACAGAGTAAAAGAATATCAGACTCTGCACCAAACTTCTTTCTGAGTCGGGCAGCCACATTACTGATTGGTTCACATTCTTTGGTGACTATCATTGAAAAAGGCAGTGAGCCCATGTCATGTCTTGCATATAACCCCACCAAGCTACTCATTCTTTTCTTAAAAAGAGAATGTTTCACATTTTCTGGGTATGCAACACATACACTATTGGTTCTTCATTCGGAAGATATTGATATTGAACAAGATGGAAAGTTGCCCCACCTTTGACCCTTTATCATGCACAATTGAGTCTATGTATAATCATTGATGTCTCAATGGTTTACATACTTTGAGCCTTATGAAACACAATCATTGTGCTTAATTCTTTATAACACAAGCACGAACACACATAAAATTTGTTTTTCTGTCAGAACATTCATAGAAAATACCTTATGTTTTTCAATGATTGAATGGAAGTCCTGGGGAGTGAACATCACTTCAAGCTCCTTATATTGTACATTCGTTGTACACGGTGGCTTTGTGCTACTGATAGGCATTCCTAACTGTTTCATTTGTTGATTCAAGGTTACCACTCCTAATTTGTTTGAATTTGAAAAGATTCAGATGAATACATTCATGAATTGACGGCTCATTCAGATCAGATGCACGATTATCATTCATTTGGAGCGATTGTTAATTTTCATATATGGGGAAGATTGATCATTTTATCAAAGGGAGAGATCGTGAAGACTGTGCTTATTTGTTTATTTGGGGAAGGTGATTCAAAGACCGAGCTGATCTTGAACAAGTTTTAATGATTTTGATTCTCACAATTCATTTAAAAGGGGAAGATGAATCAGAGTTCAAGTTTAGATGATTCAAAGTTTGTTGTTCTGAAGAGATATGATATTGTTGTAAACAAAGAGGGTGATTCAAGATGTTTGAAAAGACAAAAAGGGAGACTTATTTCAATGTTGAAGAATGTCAAAGCTTCAAAAGTGTCAAAGATTTGAAGAATTCATTAAAGTCTGAATTTGAAGAAAGTTGATGTTTAAAGAAAAGGTTGATTTTTAAAGCTTCTAAAAGCTAATCCAAAGGGGGAGACTCATTTAAAGTGCTTTCAAAGAGTTTCTACAAATCAAAGGTGTCAAAGTTTAAAGCTGCTAAAGATCATTTGCTAAAGGTTATTCTGAAGATAAGAAGGCCTGAAGATTATCGTCAAGTTTTTTTTAATATTGAATCCAAAGGGGGAGATTGTTAGACTAATATTGTATTCCAGATTAAAAGTGAGGGTCTATTTTGTAAGTGTTGAATAGTTTGAGGGTTTATGTTGTAAAGTCAACTCAAGTTGACTTAGTATAAATAGGTTTGGTTCTCTGTTAGATTTGTAAGTATGCACACTTTTAGACAATCAGGTTGGTAAGGAATTCGTACACTGAGAACACACACATATGTCAGACTTGTGATTTTGTGTTAGATCTGTGACTATTCTGTAATCATATGATTTGATCTATAAAAGTTGTGTTCTTAATTGTGATTGTTAATATTGCTAGTATAAACTGGGTCACAATAATTCTTCGTATTAACCAAATCTTCAACCCCCTCAATACAGCAAAACTAAAGAGCTTTCTTTAACTCTTTATGAAATTCAAATAAAAAATTGTTCGTGTTACAAATTTGACGCGTGCACTTCAATAAGAAATATACTAGACAACTGCGGATACGTGGTCCTCGTCACATTCTCATTAACAAATTGTTTAAGGTGTTTCTTCTCAATGGCATGATCATAATTGTTAAGAAACTCGACAAGATCGAACGATAATGATATGTACACACTGAAAAATGCGTTCAAACATTCTGATCTTGATGTCATCTTCATAAAACCGGACATCGGGGTTTCTTTGAAAAATGCAGGTATCCATAAATGTCAAATTTCATAATATCATAAAACCATGAATCACTTATAAGATTTTATTCCTTAATTATACTGTGCCAATGCCTCGCAAACTCTTCTGGATTTATATGAACATTCTACACCAATTTGTTTATTACCCGCTTTAACTCAGGGTCCTGGTTTAACGCAACATTCACCTAAAATAAGAACAATAAAACTAGGAAAATTAATATAAAAGCTTACTACTCAAAATAACTTAATGCTACGACAAAATTTAAGATCACATAAATTACCTTTGAAGTAACTTTATTCATTAATTCCTATATATATAACTGATGCCTTTATTCTGTGAACACAAACGTAACAACTTGCTTCATAGCAGAACATTGGTCAATAATCACATTCAAACTATGTTTCTCATAACATTGCAAAAATGCCCTCAATACCCATTTAAAATTCTCAATCGTCTCGTCGCTAACAAAGCAGACCAAACAACTGTCAACGGCCAAATATATCATAAATACTCTCACATGCCTAAAAATATTACCAAACATTAAAAATAATAAAATATTATAAAAATGTTGGTTTATAAACATACTCACTCATTAGTCCAGTGGGTAGCATCGAACGATATTACATCGCCAAACTCCTTGTAATCAAGTCGAGCTACTTAGTCAGCCCAAAAAATTTCATGTAACTCCCGTTCGTTGCACTTATACTCACAAAAATAATTGCTTTAAATATCTTTTCTATTTGTCATCTTATTAATGAGCATATTCGCATCCTTGTTACTTGCAAAACAACACAACTTCTCTCATAAAATTCTGGTAATCAACAACGGTACACCGGTTGTTTCCAACTCCACCCTTCAACGCAATTTGTATTCGATGTGCTCTTGTTGCTTCAACCTTATAACTATAGTTGTTCAAAACATTCCTAAAATCGGTATACTGCATTTGTTTATTCTTCCAGGTGAAACGACGATCATTTCTATTAAACATAACATGATTATGCGCTTCGACAAACTCATAAACCACATATCGAGACTTGTTTTCATCAAAAAAATAAACTTCACACAAACATTGCAACCTGAAACGTTTTACATTGGAGTTCCGATAACGCCTATCACCCGGACAAAGATCAAGAGAATCAATGTTTTTATCTTTTATGGATTACCCTCTTTACTACAAACAAACCACCTAGTCTGAAGAGAACCGTTCTTGTTTATCTTCTTCGCATTCAACCTAACATCGAAACCAACCTTATCCACATAGTTCTTGGACATTGCCTCAGCCTCCGAAATAGAAGCATACTGATCCTTCAACTTCATTTTAATCTCATCAAGAACCTTAGGTATGAAATATTTTGTTCCAGTAGAATACTCAACAATATCTTTGTTTACATCATCAACTGAAACCAAAAACAAACTTAGAAAAAACATACATCATAAACAAAATTTAAAAATTCACAAGTTAATGCATTACCATCTTAAACTGTAGATCATAGATATTAGTGCACAAATATGTTGGATCCAAGATCATTGGAATTGAAAGTCAATTGCCCAAGTCAAAGCCTCATTGCAAAGTCAAAGTTTCTTAAAGGTCAAAATCAAAGTCAAAGTGTTTTATTAGTTTTGTCTTTGTAATCTTGTAGGTATAAATAGTCTTTTTCGTTTGTTGAATCAGGGGGCACATACATAGAGCGTAACATAGAAAGATAAATATTGTCAGAGAGAGAGAGAATTGTAATCTGTGATATGGAGATCAATAATATGGCATGTTGAATTGTAATTCTTGTTCATCTTGATCTGATTGCACATATTGGGAATAACAATTGGTATCAGAGCAAGCACATTTCAAAATTAATCAAGAATAAGAGATGTTTTGATCGACTTTTTGAAGAACTCGCATTTCACTGTTCATCACTCGAGTTTATTGTATTTCTGTTGTTTTGGAGTTGTAATTGCTTCTATTGTTTTCGAATTGTCATATAAACAAAATATCCAATTCAACAGAATCAGATAAAGTAACAGCTAATGTGATTAGTCAATCACCTGTTGATAACTCAACAGAATCAGTCTGTTTCTTCAAAACAACTTCAAGTTCTATTCATGAAAAAAATGTTTTCAAAAAGAAAAGTGTCAAACCAATCATTGTCAAATCAAGTCAGATCAGACCATCAAATCTATTCTATGACAAATCTGTTGATGGTGCAGCAAATTTTTATGTTAAATCTCTTGGAAAACAATCTAAGAAAAATCAGATGGTCTGGAGAGTGAAGAGTTCTTCAGATGAAGAGAAGAGGAAAGACAAAGCATCTGCATCCACATCCAATGCCAAAAAGAACAGAGCACACAAAGGTAAATCTTTTGATAATCCTGATATGTATTATTCTACTAACCATTTGATCAGGGTTGCTCAAAAGAAGATTTGTTTTTCTTACTGTGGAGCACATGACTTTGTAAGTAAGAACTTTGTTAATTACTGGTATGGATCATATTATGTAACCCCCCACAAGAACTGCAACTAACACATCAGGACCCAAATACCAGTGTGTATGAAAAGCTAAAATTGTGTTGCAGGCACCCAAGGTTTAAGGGGGAGCATAGAACAAAGACTTTTGAACAGAACAGTTCAAAACCCGGACCTTAAAGTCAAAGAATTATGGATTTTGAACAAAACAGTTCAAAACCCGAACTTAAGTGTCAAGATTGTGGTTTCTGATCATATGACAGATCAAGACCCATTCTTTAATGTTCAGACATGGATATTTTGCAAATATACAGGGGGGGCTTAAAAGAAAACAAATCATGATATAATGATTTGAGGGGGAGCCTAAAAGGTAAATATCTTCTGATCTTAGATCTCTAATTGTTTGGAAGAAGAACAACTTTCAAACATGAAAAACGTTCTCTTAAATGTTCAAACCACTTCTCTATTCTCAAAAGATTTCATGAATTAAGAAGTGTGACTTTAAATGTTTTTCATTGTTGAACTTTAATGTTTAACTGACCGTGTGTTTCCAAACATCAATACTTGTGTATTATCTTTTTTTATATACTGTCAAGTATTCACACACATCGGTTCAGTACTTCATTTTAATTTGTTATTACCATGTCTCATAATGCACCAAATTTTCGATGGTAATACCCTCGTTTCCTTTCAAATGTTGTTGAGCATCATTCATCATTTAAAAATTTGTGCTTTCATTACTAAACTGTTTATATTCGTTCATATAAACAAAATATCCAATTCTTTGATACCCTATACATTTCATTTGATCTGATTGATACATTGTCAGATTCTCAAAACAATTCTCTTGATTTCATTTCATTCATTCAATATCTTTGTTTTGAGAAATCTTCAAAGTTCAATTGCTCAAATCTCATGAGCATACATTTTGACAGTGTTATCTTAACTGTGATTAACTGTTCAAGTTAAACTATTGAGCAACTATTCTTTTAGGACTTACATGGGATTCGTGTGTGAGCTTAAACAGAACTTCCATGGATTCACGTTAACCAGTGTTTCTTACCTAGGAAGTTATCCTTGAGTGAATGAGGGGTTAGGGGTCAAAATCAAAAAGTGGGGGAGATAACTCATCCGGTTGAGTTTTTCTCAGTGTGTGGAGCGGTAAAATGTAAATGAGAGTTTGGTTAGAAGTGAGCGTAAATGTTAAAAAGAAAGAGGGTGTGAGAACAGAGTTAAAAGAATATCAGAACTCTGCACCAACCACTTTCTGAGTCGGGCAACCACATCTTCTGATTGGTTCACATTCTTTGGTGACCATCATTGAAAAAGGCAGTGAGCCCATGCCAACTCTTGCAATTACCCCACCAGCCACTTGTTTCTTTCTTAACAAAGAAATGTTTCATTTTCTTTGGGGACGCAGCATATCTGATATCTAGTCTTCACTCGGAAGATTTAGATATTGAAAAAGATGGAAAGTTGCCCCACCTTCGCACCTCTTTCATACACATTGAGTCCGTGTAATACCTTTTGCTGTCTCAACAGTTTACACAATTTGTGCCTTATGAAACACAATCATTGTGCTAAATTCTTTCATACACAAGCACACAGAAAATTTGTTTTTCTGTCAGAACATTCATAGATAAACCTTGTGTTTTTCAATGATTGAATGGAAGTCCTGGGGAGTCATCATCAAACCAGCTCCTTAAATTGTACATTCGTTGTACACAGTAACTCCGTGTTACTGACAGGCACTCCTAACTGTTTCATTTGTTGAATGAGGGTTACCAAGTTCATTATATCTGAATTTGAAAAGATTCGGGTATATACAGTTAATGATTCAGATAGTCAGATCAAAGGATGGAAAATGTCAAATTATCATAAAGGAGGAGATTATTACGTTGAATACAAAAGGGGATGATCAAAGAGAATGTTGAGATTGAAGATGTTTTGATGATTATGGTGCTCACAATCATCAAAAAGGGGGAGATATCTACAAAGATCAATTTCAAATAAAGACTTGGAGAGAAATTTTTCAAAAGTTCAATTTCAAAGACAAAAGACTTTCTGATGAAAATGGTGAAGATAATTCTGAAAGATCAAGCCAGATGAAAGTTTTTTAAAAGATCATGAAGAAGATTCGTGAAAGTTAGTTTTTCCGAAGACGGTCCACAGATCATAAGAGATGAAGATACATGATCAGAGATTCCCTATACATTTGATTTGATCTGATTGATACATTGTCAGATTCTCAAAATAATTCTCTTGATTTCATTTCATTCATTCAATATCTTTGTTTTGAGAAATCTTCAAAGTTCAATTGCTCAAATCTCATGAGCATACATTTTGACAGTGTTATCTTATCTGTGATTAACTGTTCAAGTTAAACTGTTGAGCAACTATTCTTTTAGGACTTACATGGGATTCGTGTGTGAGCTTAAACAGAACTTCCATGGATTCACGTTAACCAGTGTTTCTTACCTAGGAAGTTATCCTTGAGTGAATGAGGGGTGAGGGGTCAAAATCAAAGAGTGGGGGAGATAACTCATCCGGTTGAGTTTTTCTCAGTCTGTGGAGCGGTAAAATGTAAATGAGAGTTTGGTTAGAAGTGAGCGTAAATGTTAAAAAGAAAGAGGGTGTGAGAACAGAGTTAAAAGAATATCAGAACTCTGCACCAACCACTTTCTGAGTCGGGCAACCACATCTTCTGATTGGTTCACATTCTTTGGTGACCATCATTGAAAAAGGCAGTGAGCCCATGCCAACTCTTGCAATTACCCCACCAGCCACTTGTTTCTTTCTTAACAAAGAAATGTTTCATTTTCTTTGGGGACGCAGCATATCTGCTATCTAGTCTTCACTCGGAAGATTTAGATATTGAAAAAGATGGAAAGTTGCACCACCTTCGCACCTCTTTCATGCACATTGAGTCCGTGTAATACCTGTTGCTGTCTCAACAGTTTACACAATTTGTGCCTTATGAAACACAATCGTTGTGCTAAATTCTTTCATACACAAGCAAACAGAAAAATTGTTTTTCTGTCAGAACATTCATAGATAAACCTTGTGTTTTTCAATGATTGAATGGAAGTCCTGGGGAGTCATCATCAAACCAGCTCCTTAAATTGTACATTCGTTGTACACAGTAACTCCGTGTTACTGACAGGCACTCCTAACTGTTTCATTTGTTGAATCAGGGTTACCATGTTCATTATATCTGAATTTGAAAAGATTCGGGTATATACAGTTAATGATTCAGATAGTCAGATCAAAGGATGGAAAATGTCAAATTATCATAAAGGAGGAGATTATTACGTTGAATGCAAAGGGGGATGATCAAAGAGAATGTTGAGATTGAAGATGTTTTGATGATTATGGTGCTCACAATCATCAAAAAGGGGGAGATATCTACAAAGATCAATTTCAAACAAAGACTTGGAGAGAAATTTTTCAAAAGTTCAATTTCAAAGACAAAAGACTTTCTGATGAAAATGGTGAAGATAATTTTGAAAGATCAAGCCAGATGAAAGTTTTTTAAAAGATCATGAAGAAGATTCGTGAAAGTTTGTTTTTCCGAAGACGGTCCAGAGATCATAAGAGATGAAGATACATGATTAGAGATTTCTCAAAGTTTAAAGATGAAGTTTTCAAAGCAGTTTCAAAGATTCTAGGAATTTCAAAAGTTTTAAGAATTCAGATTCGTATTTGTGTTGAAGACTTGTTGACATTCCAAAGAGACAATGTGAAAGACTTTTCAAGCTTATCTGAAGATTCTTCAAAGACTGAAAGACTGAAGACTGTTAAAGGTTCAAAGTTTTAAAGATGTCAGAGACAAAAGTTGAAGAATGAAGTGCTGAAGATTAGTGTCAAATTTTTTTTAAATCTTGAATACAAAGGGGGAGAATGTTAGTGTATTAAATTGTATACAAGATTTAATTGGGAAAGCCTTGTAAAAGCATTTGTATTTGAATAGTCAAAGGAAGTCATGGAAGTCAAATAGTGAGAAGTCAACATTAGTTTTAGAGGGTTTTTAGTACTTGAGTGTAGAAGTACTTGAGAGTTTGGATCGAATTGACAAAGTTTCAATTGACAAAGTATCAAATTGACAAAGTATCAAATTGACAAAGTTTCAATTTGGATCGAATTTGGGTTGAAATTGAAGTTTTTGGACCGAGATATAAGAAATTCGCATCGTGAACTGAAGAACTTGCTTGATGAAGATAAACTCGCATAAAATTGAAGTTTGAAATTTGCAAACTTAGAAACTCCCATCGTGCAGTGTATGAGAAGAATGAAAATCGCATCACACTGTGGTAAAAGAAAATCTAAGGACAAAATTCGCATCTTAAAATGTACGAATTCTATGAAATTCGCATCCCATTACGTGCGAAATATGAGGAATTCGCATCGTAAGTCAGGAAAATTTTCTAAGGAAAGAATTCGCATCGATACGAAAGGTTTGAGGTTGAGAATTTTTCTAAGTCCAGAATTCGCATCACAAGCTCGTGCGAAAAGCTTTCAAGATTGGTGAAAATTCTAATTATGAAATTCGCATATCTCTATATGCGAGAAGTCTGAAATTCGCACCGAATTACATGCGAAAAGCTCAAAACTCGCATCCTTCAGTGTGTGAATTCGAGAAATTTGTATCCTTTTTTGTGCAAATTTTGTTGTTGTGCGAGAAGTTTCTTCTTTGGCGTGAGGATTCTATACTTGGTCATTTTTCTGACTGAGTTTTTCTGAGATTTTGATATTTTCTGATTCTGTGTGTAAAGATCAGTGATGTTGGTCAAGATAACATCAAAGGATGCTCTTTCAATTGGTACTGATGTCAAACCACCTGTTCTGTTCAAGGATGAGTACGAGCAATGGAAAGATAGGTTTCTGCATTTCATAGACAGACATGAAAATGGAGAATTCATCAAACAGTCTATTGATGAGGGTCTTATGAAACCAGTTACAATTATTGTGTCGAATGAGGAAAATGAGAGTTTTGACAGTGAAGATGGTACTGAGAACAGAAAGCCAAAGACCAAAGTGATTATTGTTGATTTTTCCAGTTATGCACCTGAACAAAACAAGAGATATAAGGCAGATAAACAGGCAAGATCTCTACTTCTAGAGAGTATACCGAATGAGATATACATAAAGATTGATAGCTACAAGGCTACAACTAAGAAAATGTGGGACCAGTTGGAGAAAATGATGATGGATTCAAAGATTGGTAATCAAATGAAAGTGGCTAACGGCATCAATAACCATGAAGAGTTCAAGGCCAAAACTGGAGAAAGCTTGGAGGAGACATATGAAAGATATGTTTCTCTACTGAATGAGCTGACAAAGAACAAGGTAAAGAAGAAGCAAATTGAGAATAATGTGAAGTTTTTGAGTGTGTTGCAACACGAGTGGAAGAAGCATATACGGCGGATGAAATAGATGAAAGATCTTAGTGAGATTCCTTTACATGAGGTTTATGAAACTCTTAGACAGAATGAAGAGGAGGTAGAAGAGAAGAGAGAAGAGAAATAGAAAAGTGAAAAGCTTGTGCATGATCCAGTTGCTTTGGTAGTGGAGAAGAAGAAAGAGAAAGAGAAGAAAGATAAGAAGAAGATAAAGAAAGTTGTGTTGACTGAATATGGGGAGAGTAATAGTGATGATTCTTATTTGGAGATCGAGAAAACCTGGAGCAAGCTATGCTATTGCTAACCCGTGCTTTTCAGAAGAAGTTTTATAAGAAACCGGGTTATAACAGTCAGAGATACTCTTCAGGATTGAGGAATTACGAACACAAGGAAAGAGTTGAAGGAAAAAGGTATGATGACAGAAGGTCAGAAGGAAAGAGATTTGATGAAAGGAAGTCGGAAGAGAGAAAGTATGTGAATCAGTATGGAGAGAAGAAAGCAGATGAATGAGTTATGTGCTACAATTGTGGGAAAATCGATCACTTTGCCAAGGACTAACGGAAGCCGAAAGTCAGAAATTCAGAATATTACAAGAACAAGATGCTTCTGGCCAAGCCAAAAGAGGCAGGCAAAGCTCTGATGGTTAAAGATGATCACTGGCTAGATCATACTGATTATGAGGATGACAAAGAGGAGACAACTTTTATGTGCTTAATAGGCAAAGAAGTCAAATATGATGAATCTGATGAGAAGACTTCCGAAGAGGTAAATAATTTTTCTAAATCTAATTTTTTAGAGAAAATGGAAACAATTTTTAAAAAGTAGAATTTACAAGCAAATCTCAAAAAGGAGAAAAGTAGAGTTGCGTAAAAGCATCAAACAATTTTTGATCTCAACAAGGAAATTGCTCGAAACAAAAACTTGATTGACTCTTTGAACAAATCTGCTACTAATTTTGAAAAACAAAAAACTTGTTTTAAAAATCAAATTTCTGAAACAATTTCTAAGTTCAATAAGTCTGGACTTGAGAAACAAGAGCCTGTTGTGAATTATAATAAATTACAGTTTGAAAACAAAGCTTTACTGAAAAAGATTAATGGTTTGGAAGCTAAGCTTTATGCTAGAGGTCAAACAGATCAAACCATTTATCTAAACAAACCAAAGGAAGTTACAAATTTTAAATATAATTGGGGTATTGGTTACGATAACTCACATTATCTAAAGAAAGCTATTAGAAAGCATCCAACTTTATATAATTTTGATTTCTTACAAGTAGCTGACAAATATCCTCATTTGAAACCCAAATTTGGTACAAAATCATCTGATGAGGTTGAAGCTAAGGAAGATGAGAACAGAAAGTACACAACCAAAATGCAACTACCATTCTGCTATAAAAAGCTGAATGATAGTTATCTTTCTGAGCAACCAAAGTTTTTGTCAAACGATTATTTTCAAAGCTATTCTACTATGGAGATGGAGGCAAAACCAGTTAAAGGACAGATTTATGTTCCTCCACTCATCTTGGAAAGTAAAATTTGTGAGCTTGAGAACACATTAGTAGAAGAAATAATTTTGGTTGATCTTGACAAAATTGTGTTTTCTACTGTTATGATGAACACTAATTTCAAATATGAAGTTATAAATGACAACCCTGAATCAGAAAGAGTTTGTGTAAACAACTCCACTGATTCAGATGCATCATTTTGTAATGTTTTCATGGGAAATATTTTTACTAATCCTAAATCTTCAGATTATGCTAAAATGTCTTATGAAAAGAAGTGTTCTAAAAAGACAAATGATTTCAAATTTTCAAATTCTTCCAAGGCACAACAATTTGATGATGATGTTGATGACTTATTTGTGAATGAAAATGAATTTTTAAATTCTGATGGATGTTTTGATGAAAGTGTTGATAAGTTTGATTTCAATGCTAAACTTCAAGATCATACTCCTTTTGTGATCAATAATGATGTTTTACTGTTGATCAAACTCTCTAAGTGATTTGATAATGACCCGCTACTATACTTAGTGAAAATTACGTTTAACATTGCATGTATAAGTGTTTCACCATCAACGATCAAATACTGAGTGTGTTCAGTATCGCTGATGATATCTATTGTAAACAGTTAGACGTAATCCCTGAAGACAAGTTTCGCGTTAAAAGATGTTCACTGCTGAATCGAAGACAAAGTTACTGAACAAAGGACAAGTCTACTCATGATTTGATGGGAATATCAGTGAAACCAAGACAAGTCTACATACACGTGAAGAAACCTGAGGAAAAGCTTCAGCGATAGCTGAACTTCCTTCTATCTCTGTGAAGGAAGAAATATTCAACAATCGAAGATCACTTAGCTTATATCTCAAGTCTCTTTTGTCTTACCTTTGCACACATAGTACAAATGTCAGAAGATACATACCTCTGGGACAGATCGTACAAAAACTCTGATATCTACAATGTTCAACATACGGCCAAAAACATGTCTCCAAAAGTCAGACGCATGCAACCAACCATCGATGGACACGTGTAAAGTACCCTGCCAGACATTTAATGCATGAGGTATAAATAGAAAGATCAAGACTCTATCTTAGAGTTGTCTTCTATCTATCTAAAACATATAGAAACCCTTGCTTTCTATATTCTGTTAATCTATATTCTCTATTTCTTGTGCAACACTCTGTGTTTCTTAAGTTTGTTTAGATTAGGTTTTACTTAGTCTTATTCCCCAAAAAACTTGTAAATTGTATTTTGATTTATCTATAAACAATTTATTAAACCCTTTAAAATTTGTGTTTGTATTCAACCCCCCCCCCCCTCTACAAATTTGTTAAGTACCTATGAGACCAACAAGTGGTATCAGAGCAGATTGTTTAATCTCATAAACAAGATCTTGCTTTATTCTCTTTCTTGTTATTCCAAATATGGCACTCAACACAAACACTAACTACTATGATAATGGTTCTCTCTCAAAACCTCCTCGATTTAGCAGAGATAACTTTGCTTTCTGGAAAAATCGAATGATGCTATTTCTAGAAGGTGTAGACCCCACTATACCTGAATATGTAGCAAATGGACCTTATGAACCCTTCACAATCATAGTTGTTATTCCTGCTACCGCCACCACTCCTGTTGTTTCTGAAAGATATGCTATTAAGGAAATTAAACAATTGAGTGATGAAGATAAAAATAAAGTAGGTTTAGATGCTAAGGCAAAAACAATTATATCTATGACCCTGCCTGATGAAGCCTTCCATTCCATCATGCATCTGAATACAACTAAAGAAATGTGGGACACTATATGTGTTCAATATGAAGGTACCACTGAAATCCAAGAAACCAGAAAGATTAATTTGGTAAGACAATATGAATGTTTTATCTATGGTAAGAATGAATCCCTATATGATGTTCACCAGAGATTTAATTGTCAAATCATTGATCTAAGGATTGTTGGTAGGACCTATTCTAACTTTGAGGTCTTAACTAAATTCTTGGAATGTCTTCCTGAAAGCTATGACGGTTATTCAATGTGTCTTAAACTGACAAAAGACTTAAATTCTCTCTCTCATAGCACCTTATATGGAATATTGGTCAACTATGAGCAATCAAATCTTCTGAAGAAAAATCTTGTAAAAGATTCTAAAGAATCCAAAAGCACTCTTGTTACTTTAGTATCTTCAGAGATCATTTAATCTCAGCGATCTACTCTCACTATCACTGAGTTAGATTATGACTCTAATGAATTATCTGACGCTGATCTTTCAGAGTTTGATGAATCCTTAGCACTCTTGACAAACTCTTTCAAAAGAATTGCAAGAAAGAGAAATTTCAGAAGAAATAAGCCTCTCTCTATATCTGACAAGCCAAAATCAACCCCTGTTGATAGGTCTAATGCTACTTGCTTTAACTGTGAAAAAGTTGGACATTTTGCAAGTGAATGCAGGTCAAAGAAAGTTTTCAAATCTTCTACTTCCAGGAAAACCAACGGTAACAAATACCTTAAGCTGTAAGAAAAATATCAAAAGCTGAAAAGCTTTAAGCGAAAAGGTAAGGGTCTTATCGCTGAAGAGCATAACTAGGCTGAATCAGAAGAATCGAGTTCTGATAAAGAAGAAGCTGCTAATCTTTGTCTTATGGCTGAGATTAAAGAAGAAGTGGAAGAACCAACAGGAACTTCCACGAGTTATATCTCTTCTCAGGTATCAATCTCTACTAATCCCTCTCTTTCTGAAGTTGAGAGAAGACGCGCAGTAGATGTGCTGACAATAGACTTATACAATGCACTAAATGGCAAAACTCTAGCTAAAAACAAGAATATTGATCTAACTGAACAATTAGAGAAATGTCATGAAAAGATCAAAGAACTAACTCTTCTAGAGGAAAGTTTAAAAGATCAGGTAATTGTAAATGAAATTATCAGCATTGAACGCGAACAAGCCATCGCTGCTCTAAAAGAAGAAAAGGCAACTATTGAAGGATGTTGTAAATCTTCAACCAATATCACTGAAATCTCCAGGGCTCAAATCCCTGCTAATGACAAAACTGGTCTCGGTAATCATCTTGAAAAAGATGTACCTAGTAGATGTTGTTCTATGCTCAAGTTTGGAATGTTTGTCTCTTCTATCCCTGAGACTTCCTCTACTCAGTGCTCTTTGTCTTCCAATTCCATTCCTAAGGACTTATCAAAGAGCTCCAAGCTCGCTGATAAAGGGAAATTCATTTCCCATCATCCTCAGAAGGCTACCAAGAAAGCAAAACGGAAAGTCTCTTCCAAACCTTTAGTAAATCAATCTTCCAGCTCTGGAACAAAAATCACTGATATTTCTCAAAGAACATCTCCACAACTGAAAATTGATATCAAGCCTAAGAAATCCGAAGAACTGAAAGCTCCTCCAAATCTTATGCCAAGGGCATTCTTGGAGTTGGCCCTGCTCATCTCAAATTCTATAACTCAACTGCTCATGGTCTTAAAGCTAATTTCGTCTATAGAAAGTGCTATCACTGTGGATTTACTGACCATATTGCTAGTAAATGTTCTACTGCCACAAAAGCTGAAAAGAAAGCTAAAGTGAAGATGATTGCCTCCAAGGCTAAGAAGGTCACTAAAGTTGAGAAACCAGATAAGGTGAAAAATGCCACTAAGGTTAATCACTTAACCAAAGTGAACGTTACCACTGAAGTTGAATCTTCAAATGTCGTAAAGCCTGTTGAACCTTCCATATCCACTAACACTGAAGTACCCATTGAAAAGTGGGTACCAATCAAAACTTAATCTTCCTTATATTTGCAGGGATCAAAGGGTATCTGGTATTTAGATAGAGGATGCTCTCGACACATGACTGGACAAAAATACCTACTTACTGAATACAAGGAAGAGAAAGGTCCCTCGGTGACCTTTGGTGGAAATGGAAAAGGCTATACCAGAGGGTTTGGTCTACTCAGTAATAGGACAACTACCTTCCGAAGACTCGCTTATGTAGATGGTGATGGATCATAAATTGTATTCAAGATTAAAAGTTAAAGTTCAGGGTTCAGATTGTAATAAGTTAATAGTTTTATTTGTAATTGGGCCCAAGCCTATTAGGCATTAGGCCTAAGTATATAATGGTTTTAGTTATTAGGTTTTTAGGTTAATCCTCATAAGTTACAATAATTATATTAGTGAGGTAGCCGTATTCTCTGTAATCACATTCAAGGTATCAAGAACACACATGGTTTTCACTGTTTAAACAAGGATTGTGGTATGTTATTCTGATTCATTAATCTCTTGATTTATATTGTGTTGTGTGTTAATCTATCAACTAGAATATTGGGTTTAACAAGTGGTATCAGAGCCTAAAGAATCAAGTTTATCGAATTATACTGTGTTCATCGACTTTTCACTGTGCGCTTATCAAAATCTTGAATTAATGTGTTTTTATGCGTGAAATCGATCTAATTAGATGAGTTTTATGCTATTGAATATCATCTGATAGTTTAATTGCACTTTAAAGCATTAATTGATTGAATTTTTGATGATTTTGTGAATTCTGGGTTCGACACATTCTTGAACTATCGACCTCTGTGTTCTTCAAATTGAATGATAAAAAGTGAGCTTTAATCATTGTTTGCATCTGGGTATTGGTCGATATATGATTGTGGACTCAAAAGTTTGAATTTTTGCATTCAATTTCTGTGTTCGTTGTGTTTTCTGGACTGTTTATCGTCGTTCTGGGTCGAACTAAGAACATACCGGTCGGGGTCATCCCGGTTGAATACATCGTATCGGTCGAATACACCCCGGTCAACAGCTTACCGTTCAGCCCACTCACAGTCCATCCCAGTCGCTGTATACCGGTCAAAGACACCGGTTGTGAATATCGGTCAACATATCGGTCCGGTCCGGTCAATATATCTGTTCGGTCGACACACAATACCGGTCGACACTCTTGTCCGGTCAAACAAGATACCGGTCAAAGCACCTCTCCGATCGTGCAACATACCGGTCGACAAGTTCCCGGTCAAGCAAGTTACCGGTCCAAGGAAGCTTCCGGTCGACCTCAGCTTTGCGCCAGTGCCTATTCGTGCAAGTTCATCTTTGCGCCACCCGCGGTTCGCGCAAACCTCCTCTTTGCGCGACCCACATCTCATGCAAACCTAAGCTTTGCACCATCCACTGTTCACGCAAAAGCATACTTTGCGCGACCTGTCTCTCACGCGAAACATCCTTTTGCGCCACTGCTTACTAGCGCAAATCTCACTTTTGCGCCACCCATTGCTTGCGCAAAACGCCAGATCTTTTGCGTAAAATTTTTTCTCTAGGGACCCCCGTGCTAAGTCTGCGGAGGGGGACAAAGTTACTGTTCGTGATTTGCGCCAGATTATCTGTTTGCTAATTTATTTGAGTTTTATACTGTTTGTGATATCTGCATTTGATTATTTTTGGAAATTTATTTTTCTGAAAAAATTTTAGTGTAGTTTTTATCCTATACTTGATTCTAACGATCTCATCTAGTTGATTCTCTTGGTACAAATAAGTTTGCTTTCTAACCTTACAACTAAAGATGTCTGAAGGTTATAGCCTTGATTTTGACAAGATGACTCTTTCTGAAGCAAAAGCAAATGTTGAACGTCTTGTTGGACAGTTATGATATACAAGCATGAATTTTGATTATGATAAGGAGAATAAAAAGCTCAAATCCGAGATATTACCTTTTGAAGCTGAGAACAAGGATTTAAAGATTCAGAACTCATCTCTTCTTACTCAGATCAATGTTTTAAAAGAAAATTCAAAAGATTCAAAGAAAGATTTCATCTGTTCAGTATGCATTACTGATTCTAAAATTGATTTTGCAGGAATAATTGAGTCAAAAGAAAAAGGGATCTTAAATCTTCAAGCTGAAGTAAAAAGTCTTAACTCAAGCTATACATGGTCAAAGAAGGATGCAATGCAAAAAGAGCTTGAGGAGCTTAGAAGAAGAGCAAGTGTTGCAAGTGATACTAGTAATGGACTAAGAAAGATAAATTCTCAAGTCGTTGCAGACAGAGATAAACTGAAAGATAAAGTCTTCAGTCTTGAGGATGAGATCAAAATGATGAAAGAAAAGGCAACCCAAGACAGAGACAATACAAAAGTCCAGTATGAGATGTTGAAGATTGAGAAAGAAAGAAAAGAATTTGCTAAGAAATTCTCTGATTTCTCCAGAAAAGCCTTTGAAGAGAAGAAATCTTTAGAGCTTAGATGTGTTAAGCTTTCTCAACAAGTTTCAGACTTTGAGAAGGTTATCATTCTTGAGAGAGAAAAGGCTGAGAATGAGAAGAAGAAAGCTGAGCTGAAGGATATAAATAAAGACTTTTCTGAAGAAAAGAAAGTATTTGAAACTGAGATAGCTAAGTTGACAGGAAAGTTATCTGAGTTGTCAACAAACATCTTGAAGGAGAAGAATGCAAAATCTGAGTTGCATAAAAAGTTTGATCTGATTGCAAAGGAAAGAAACAGTTTGTCATCAAAGATAAAGGAACTTGAAGAGATTGTATTCAATGTGAAGCTGACTGAGCACAAAACGCCAGAGTCAATAGCTCAATCACCGAGAGATGATCAAACTGATTCATATTGCTCACTCAAAAAGTCTTCAAGTTCACATGTTTCAAATGTTTTCTATAATCCTTTCTGTAATTCATATGATAGTCTTACTTCTAAATCTACAGATCAGATTCGTCCTTCTAACCTTTTCTATGACAAAAATGTTGATGGTTCAGGTAACTTAAAGAAGAACAAGTCTCAGAAGAAAAGGATCTGGAGAAAAGAAGATGAAGAAAAAGGCAGAGGAAATTGGATCTGGAGAATTAAAGGATCTCTAGAGGATATGAAGAAAGAAAAATCATTAGTGCATACATCAAATGATAAATGGAACTATGCTTCTAAATGTAAAACTTTTGGCAAACCTAATCTAGTTTACACTATCAATCAACTGATCGGGTTAGCACAAAAGAAAATTAGTTGTTCCTACTGTGGCTCAAATGATTTTGTAAGAAAAGATTATGTGAATAACTGGTATGGTTCTTATTTTATATCTCCCACTAGAACTACAACTAACCCATTAGGACCCAAATACCAGTGGGTACCAAAATTTAAATCTGTGTTGCAGGCACCCAAGGTTTAAGGGGTGAAAGAACGAAGGCATCTAAGTAAATCAGCTTAGAATCCGTACTTCAACGCAGTATGACTTCTAGACAATACAGTCTAGGACTCGGGCATTAACGTCAAAGAGTTTGACTTCTGAATTTACTTTAATCCTAGTAATTCAGAACTCTATTCCATGATTAAGGATTATGCACATATTAAGGGGGAGCTTATATGCTTAATATTTCTACTGATATATTTTTTCTGATTTAACTGACTTTTTACAGCTATCAAGGGGGAGGATATCTGAGTTTTGTTAAAGATACTTCATTAAAATATTAAAAGATCTTAATTGACAACTTCTTTTAGTTTGAGGGAGAGAATTACATTGTCAAACATCTTATGTATTTGACTTCTCCAAATTTTTATTCTTCATGTCTGTATTCATTTGTGCTATCGTGAACAAAAGGTTGTTGAACAACACGTTCTTTTAGGAAAATAAATGGGATTCAGTGTGTGAACTTAATAGAACTTTTATGGATTCACGATAACCAGTGTTTCCTAGGAAGTTATTCCCTGAGTGATTGAGGGGAGAGGGGTCAAAAGATTTGAGTGTTGGAGTGTGAAGAGGTAAAATGGAAAAGAGAGATTGGTTAGAAGTGAGAATTAAAGGAAAGAGGGTGAGAGAACAGAGTAAAAGAATATCAAACTCTGCACCAAACTTCTTTCTGAGCCGGGCAGCCACATTATCTGTTGTTTCACATTTTTTCGTGAATGACATTGAAAAAGGCACCTAGCCCATGATATCTCTTGCATACAACCCCACAAGCTACTCATTCTTTTCTCAAAAAGAGAATGTTTCACATTTTCTGGGGAAGCAGCACATATGCTATTGGTTCTTCATTAAGAAGATACTAATATTGAAAAAGAAGGAATGTTTCCCCACCTTCAAACCCTTTCTCATGCACATTGAGTCTTTGTATAATTTGTTGCTGTCTCAACAAGTTTACATATTTTGAGCCTAACTTGAAAAGCAATCATCTATGCTTAATTCTTTCATACACATGCACGAACACAAAGAAATTTGTTTTCTGTCAGAACGTTCATAGATAACCATGTGTTATTCAATCATTGAATGGAAGTCCTTGGGAGCCAACATCAAAAACAACTCTTTATATAGTAACATTGTGTTACTCAGTAACTTTGTGTTACTGACAGGCATTTTAACTGAGTCATTTGTTGATTCAGGGTTAAACCTATTAAACTTTTTGAATTTGAAAAGATTCGAATGGTTACTATTTTTCTTGAATATGAAAAGACTGAAATAATCACTTTCTCCATTTGGAGAGACTACTCTTATTTCCACACAGGGATCTGTACATGAAGACAGTGCTAAATTGAAGTCTATAATGACAAGGGGGAGATTGTTCTGATATGTTTTGATGATGATGATTCTCACCACTCATCAAAAAGGGGGAGAATAATCAAAAAGGGAGAATATAATCTAAAGACTGCTGAAGATTTTGAAGATGAAGATTGTGTAAAGCTACAAGATCTGAAGTTGTTAACAAGTTTTTCAAGAGAATTGAAGACCCGAAGACTATTGCAAAAAAAATTTAATCTTGAATCCAAAGGGGAGATTGTTGGATCATAAGTTGTATTCAAGATTAAAGTCAAAGTTAAGGGTTTAAATTGCAATTGTGTTAAAGTTAATTAGAGGTTCTAATTTGTGATAAGTTAATAGTTATTAGTTGTTGGGCCAAAGCCCATTAGGCTTATACAACCTAAGTATAAATAAGTTTTAGTTTTTAGTTTTAGGGTTAACTCTAATAATCTCTCATAATTTTTGTTTAGAGTCGTACATTCTCTCTAAAATCACATTCAAGGTATCAAGAACACACACAAGGTTTAACTATTTATTCAAGGGATTGTGGTATGTTATTCTGATCTTTTTATCTCTTGATCTTTATTGAGTTGTGTGTTAATTATCAACTAGAATACTGGTTTTAACAGATGGATTGAAGCACAATCTTCTCAGCATCAGACAGTTGTGTGACAAAGACTATGAGGTTCGCTTTTGTAAGAAAGCATGTTCAGTGATGAATCAAAAAGGAGAGCTCTCTCTTAGTGGTTATCGTACGGAAAATGCCTATGTAATAGACATGGACTCTACTACCACTAAAAAAGTTTGTTTTCTCTCTAAGGCCTCTTCAGATATCAACTGGTTATGGCACAAAAGGCTATCTCATCTTAACTTAAAAGTCTCTCCTCAAAAGAACTAGTCTCTAGTCTTCCTCATCACTCATATGCCAAGGAATCTCTTTGTTCAACATGTGATAAGGGAAAGCAGACTAAAGCTAGTTTCAAATCAAAACAAGTTTCCTCAGTGACAAGTCCTCTTCAACTCTTGCATATGGATTTATTTGGCCCTGTCAATATCCAATCCATAGATGGAAAGAAATACACACTTGTCATTGTAGATGAATATTCTCGCTACACCTGGGTAATCTTTCTTCGCTGTAAAAGTGACACACCAGAAGAACAAATATCTTTTTTTAGAAAGATGGAAGTGCTGAATAATCTAATTGTTCGCTCAATAAGAAGTGATCATTGAACTGAATTCAAAAATAGTTCCCTGAATAATTTCTTTGAGAGCAAAGGAATCTCTCATAATTTATCTTCAGTAAGAACTCCTCAGCAAAATGGTGTCCCTGAAAGAAGAAACCCAATGATCATTGAAGCTGCAAGATCAATGCTCAGCGATTCTCATCTTCCAACTCAGTTTTGGGTAGAAGCTGTCAACACTGCTTGTTTTACTCAAAATAGGTCTCTGATAGTAAAATGTTTCAGCAAAACAGCCTATGAACTCTTTTATGGAAGAAAAAATTCTAATGTTCGACCCATGAGTAGTTGGAATGTTCGACCCAAAAGCTGATGATGGAATCTTTCTTGGTTACTCCTCAATTTCCAAAGCCTACAGAGTCTTCAACATGAGAAGACAAACAGTAGAAGAAACAATTCATGTCACCTTTGACGAATCCAGATCAGCGAACTGAAAACCTATCGCTGACAACGATGAACTGAATGCTTGGATGTTCTCTCATTACAGGGAAACATAACCTCTCTTGAACTCTCATCAGCATACAAATTCTCCAAATACTGATGAAGATCCAAACATCATACCTCCTAACGCTGAATCCACCACTTGGGTTTTAGCTGTTCCACTTAACATAATTCCTCCATCAGATCTTTCCTCGTCTGAAAACCTCTTAGTAAATAATGGTCTATCTAACACTCAACATCTTATAGCTGAAGAACCTCAAGTTTCTTCATCAGTAAACATTCCTATTGATGATCCAACTCCTGAGGTAAGAGATCATGCCCCAGCTCAGCGATGGACCAAATATCACCCCATTGATCAAATTCTTGGTGATCCTGATGCAGGTATTCAAACACGACGAAGTTCAGGTAACATCTGTCTCTTTATTAATTTTCTTTCTCTAACAGAACCTAAGAAGACTGATGATGCCCTCAGAGATCCAAACTGGGTAAGCGCCATGCAAGAAGAGCTGACTGAGTTTGCTAGAAACCAAGTTTGGAATCTCGTTCCCCGACCATCTGATAAATCCGTTATATGCACTAAATGGGTGTTTAGAAACAAATTTGAAAAACATGGGACTATAACTCACAACAAAGCTAGACTAGTTGCTCTGGGATACAAACAAGATGAAGGCATAAACTATGATGAAACCTTTTCCCCTATGGCTAGTCTCGAAGCAATTCAATTATTCTTAGCCTAGGCAGTTTACAATGACTTCAAAGTATATCAAATGGATGTCAAATCAACATTCCTAAATGGAAAGCTGAATATAGATGTATATGTTGAACAACCCTCAGGGTTCTATGACCCTAAGCACCCAAATTATGTATATAAATTGGATAAGGCTCTCTATGGGTTAAAATAAGCTCCTTGTGCTTGGTATGACACCCTCTCTTCATTTTTTATCTCTGTAAAATTTGAGCCTGGTAAAATTGATAACACCTTATTTTTCAGAAAGATAAAAGGTTATATTATTCTTGTACAAATATATGTTGATGACATTATATTTGGTTCTACTAACCCATCTATGTGTACTCGTTTCGCTGAAAGAATGAAGAAAGAATATAAAATGAGTATGATGGGTGAACTAACTTACTTCCTTGGACTTCAGATCAAGCAATCTAACAGAGGTACAATTATTGATCAAGGTAAGTATGTTAAAGATATGCTGAAAAAGTTTGATCGTACTCAAACATCAGCGATGAAAACTCCAATGGCACCTCCCCTAACATTAAACAAGGATCCATCTGAAACCCAATTATTGTCACTGCCTACAGAGGAATGATAGGCTCTCTGCTATATCTAACAAAAATCTGACCTGATATAATGTATTATACATGTCTCTGTGCTCGCTATCAATAAGAACCCAAGGAATCTTAATGGAACTCCTAACCTCGGTCTTTGGTATCCCAAAGATTTAGGGTTCGATCTACCTGACTATTCGGATAGTGATTTTGCAGGTTGCAAACTTGATAGAAAAAGCACCACTGGTGGATATCAACCCCTAGGTGAAAAGCTGGTAAGTTGGACAAGCAAAAAGCAAAATTCAGTATCCACTTCCACAGCTGAAGCTGAGTATGTAGCAGCAAGAAGTTGTTGTGCTCAAGTCTTATGGATGAGAAATCAACTATTAAACTATGACCTTCAGCAATCCAAGATTCCAATCTATTGCGATAGGATAAGTGCCATCGCTATAGATAACAATTTTGTACTACACTCAAAGGAAAAGCACATAGAGATCATATATCATTTTATCAGAGATCATGTGATGAATGGTGATATAGAACTCCACTTTATCCCTACTGACTATCATCTTGCCGATCTTTTCACCAAACCTCTTGATGAGACAAGATTCAACTTTCTCATCAGTGAGCTTGCAATGTTGAATCTTGAAGATTAATTCTTTAGCTTTCATGCATCATGTCAGTTATAAAAAGTTCTACCTAATTCTCATAATCTCTGATTACCTATCTCTAATTACATGTATGTTATCTCATTATCTCTCACTGAAGCCTATTCAGTAAGACGTTTTCAAAAACCAAAACTGTAATCACTGAATTTCTTCAATTGGTTAAAAGCTTTTTGAAAAACAAACTCTATCACTGATATTTCTCATCAGTGATCCTTTTTAAAAAAAACATATCTCTGAATTTTGTCAGTGATACTTTTTAAAATGAAACGTTCTTTTCTTTCTCCTATGACGTCATTTGAATAGATAATCCATGTCACGAGTTTTTCTGACACGTTCGTCCGTTGCACTTCTTGTCCAATCAACTTCGTGGGATGTGTCCGTATCATGATGACCACTTTTTCCCACTCCAAATTCTTTATCTCTCCTCATATAAAAGGAATGTCATTTACAGTTTTGCCTTTTACGCTCTCTAAAAACTTAAAAGGCAAGTAACTTCCTCTCGGTATTCAAGCAAGAACCTAAGAACACTAACTTTTCAAATCTTCAAACAGTTCCAGGTTTATGTTCTTATCCTTTATCTTCTAAAAAGACTAGTTTAATCTTAAATGTTCTTTTCTATTTTGGATTAAGAGTGTTTTTCTCACTTAAAATAATTTTCTTTATGATTTTGTTGTACGCAAAAACCTTATGGTTTTTAAGAATGATCTACTCACTTCCTTTTTCAGGAACTGTTTTTCCTCTAAAAACAAACTTATTTTTCAAGTTTCTTTCCTTATCTAGAAACTGGTAAAATATTTTGCAATGTTTTTAGACTCTAAACCTTCTATTCTATTCTCTTATATTTTTTTCTCTATTCTAGAAATGGACCAAGCTAAACCCATTCCTTCCAAGAATGTTAAGTTCGCTCTTGCTGACTCTGAAGTCGCAAAGAACAACCACTTGGCACGTTTAGACTTTTCCGCTGACAAATATCCTCATCTCGTACAAGTTGCAAACTTTCTCAAGGAATCATGTCTAGGATATGCGTTGAAGGTTGGTCCCAAGCCTTCAAAATCTCTTCTTCAGCAGTTCTGGTTCACCGCTGATAAGGGTGAAGTTATCAGCATGCAAGGAAAGCCAATCCCTGCCATTACTTTCCATACTCAACATGGTCCAGGGAACATCACCACTCTCGTCATCCGCACTGCTCTTCGTTTTCCTTCGAAGACAACCAAAGGCTTAGACGCCCCACCAACTAATGCTGAATTTATTCAGTTTCTTGACTTCATGGGTTATCAATGGGACTTCAAACCTCACAATACGATTCCCAACAAGAAGCTGACAAAGATCCAAAAGGCAAACTTGCCCTTAGAGCGGAACTTCATATTCACTCATATCATTCAAAGCATGAGCGGAAAGGTTGGATCCCAGGCCCAAGCTAGCAAAGTACAGGTCCAGATGGGCTATTCAGTGATCGTTGGTCGATATTTCGACTATGATGGAGCGATCTTCAAAGATCTCATGTCAAAGATCGAGAAGACTGAAACGGACACCAAAATTCCCTACGTCCACTTTATCTCTGCCATTCTCCACTTCTTCCTTCACGACAAGTACCCTAAGGAAGGTGGTTGCAACTTCTCCAAGGTGGGACTTCGAGCCTTGGAAGTTAAGCCCGCTGACAACGAGGTAAGTCTACAAACCTTGCACTTCCGACTTTCCCAAATTTCTTCGACTTTAGTGGCTACGCCGATGGTTTCTTCATCAGCTATCCCCGCTGCTACTACCCCTCAGAAACGTAAATCAACTGCTCTTAGTGGTCCTTCTAAGAAGACCAAAAAGATTGTGGACCATACCTCCTTGACAACCATACCTGAGGTGGTCTCTCAACATACTACCTTAGATGATTTCGTGGCTCGCTCCTCCACAACTACTCCAACATCAACCATATCAGTGAGATCAAATATTGATACACCACCGGTGACTGCCCCAATTCCCTCAGTGACTCCAACCCCATCTCAGGTAACTTCTATCATCACTAGTGTTTCATCTTCTATACCCACCATTTCTTCTTCTCCTATTTCTTTGGTCTCTAACCTCCCTTCTTTACAGCAACCAATTCTTAATGTTGCACATGTAGGACCTATTGTGCCTCAAACATCGTTGCCATTTCCTTCCTTTGAAGGCGACTTGAATTTCTTCAACATGTTTGACACTTCAGGTATCACTGAAAACCTATACACTTCTCCCACCTGTCTAAATAAGCCTAAACATCATTTTGCTCAAATGCTAACTTGTTTTTCAGGTCCTACATTGGGAACGGTCGATGCTCATGTGACCAACCTCGCTGAAAAGGTCGACTCTTTTGTTGCCTCTCTCGACACCAACACCACCGTTGTTAATACATCTAGTGAAGAGTTGAAGACCCTCTCTGCTGCTACTTCCACCAAAGCTGATGTTTCTCAGCTTAGCTCTATTTACACCGAGGTGAACATGCTGAAGGAAAATGTGGCCAAAAATACAACACAGATCCAATTTCTCACTGGCTACGTTGATCACCTGACTGCCGAAGTCAAGAACCTCAATGGCAAGCTGAAGACTGTGAATCAATTACTCGCTCAAATTCTACCAAAAGTGAATGCACCAGCTCCCGCTTCAACTCCCTCGTTCACTGAGAATGACAGAATGTCTCTGAATGTTGCAGTGAAATTCATTCATCAGACCACTTCTGTTATTCCAGATATAGGACGTCTGGATATGTTGGAGGTTGATGTCCGCTAAGTCCCTATTGCTGACGCTGTTGCCGCTTCTTCTACTGACCTCCCCCATGATGATGACAAAGAGGGGGAGAAGAATCTCAATGAAGAAAATCCAGCGGAAGCACAGGAGGAAATAGCGGATGAACCTCTCTCTCATACTGAGGGGGAGAAGGTTGCTGAAGATCTGTCCTCTCCTAGTTCTTCTCAAGCGTAGGAAGTAGATGATGAAGAACAAGAAGAAGAAGAAGAAGAAGAAGAAGAAGAAGAAGAAGAAGAAGAAGAAGAAGAAGAAGAAGGCGAGGAAGAACTTGATCTTCAAGATAAAAAAGGTAACGACGACGTCATCGCTGATGATGATGAAGACGAAGACCCATCTCTGTGGTTTTATGCAATAAACGTTCATCAGCGCCAGCGATGAAAGGCGTTGTTATAAATGAAGCAGAGGAGAGACAGAAGGACAAATCTTCAGGTACCTCATCCCAAGGCAAGCAGAAGGGAATCACTACCGAGGGAAACCTGAAACTCCTATCACCTTTTGAGGGGGAGCTACCTTCTCAGGTATATCTCTCCATAGTACCCCTATCTTTCTTTTCATACCATCCACCCCTGTCTTTCTAACCTTTATATTTCTCTTCCTCAAAAACATACACTAACTGTCAAGATCGAAAAATTCTAATTAAGAATTTAATTAACACGCTCATAAACAATGTTAAAGAAGTTGCGGAAAAACACTTTAACACTCAATCAATGAAACAATACTTGAATGCAAATCACAAGTTATATTGATTAACTTAATGATTACAAACAAAACCTCAATCTGTTGAACAAGACTCAACAGACGTTCAATACTTCTCTATTGAAAGGACTTCTAAGAATCTTAAGGTTAATTCTCTCTAAAACAAACGTATATGAAAAACTATCAATGTATATTCTAAACTATGCCTTCTATACAGTATATATACAAGACAGATTACAAGATAATTATCAAAACAAAATTGATCTTCATAATCCATTCCATAATTATCTTCATCTCTATCTCCAGCTCCTATTCTTTCTCTTCAAGCATTATCTTCATAAGCAGTATTAACTTCATCCTTATCCAGCAGCATTAACATCCTCAGCAGTATTATCATCCTCACTTGCAGTAGTAATCTTCAAGCAGTACTAACTACTAGCAGTACTAACTCTCCAAGCAGTTCTAACTATGCTTCTAGCAGTACTAACTTTTCAAGCAGTAGTAAAAATCTTCAACTAGCAGTATTAAACTTTAAGTCCAGTAGTAGTATCCATCCTTAGCATATTTCAGACCCAACAATCTCCCCCGAACTTAACTTTTCAAATTGAGAAGTTAAGTTCTTCAGCATAGGGTCTTCATGATGCTTTCAAAACTCCAACTTTAATTCCCAAGATTTGGATCTAGTCCCAGACTTTGATTAATTGTTCTTCTGATTACTATTCTGGCCATTTCTGATCCTTTAGCACATATCAGCTTAGCTTTTAACATCCCTTCCAACTTAACTTTGTTGTGGTCATAGATCTTGTCAACCAAGTAGTACTCATGATAGCTTTTGTCAATTGTAATCATGTAGACACCACAGTTTTCAAACAACATCCAATGATCAATATTTTTAAAACTGTTGGGAACTGAAGAATTCATCAAGTATGGTTAATGCTGCTGGTTCAAAGTTACTACTGCTAGAAGACTTAAAGGTTAATACTGCTGAGTGTTACTACTGCTAGTACTATTAATACTGCTAGTTAAAGTTAGTGCTGCTTAAACAAAGTTAGTACTGCTTAGTTAGTTAGTACTGCTAGTAGTTAGTACTGTTTAGTAGTTAATGCTGCTAGAAGAAGTTAATGCTGCTGATCATGGTTAGTGCTGCTAAAGAGATTCGGATGGAAAGAATGACAGCTGGATAATCTGAAGACTATGGAAGCTTAGAGATATACATGGAAGATATACTGAAGATATTTTATTTATTGTAATTATCTTTGTATTCAGTATATATATATTGTATAGTTTAGAATAATTTTCAATTTTTTAGTTTTCATTCTTTCAGAGAGAAAATCAACCTCAAGGCATAGATCCTAATTCTAGAGAAGTAGAATTCGTATTGGTGAGCCTGTTCATCAATATTGAGGTTGAGTGAGTAATCTTGTAACTTCAAGGCATTCAATACAAGTTTACAGTTTGTTGATTATATTCTGTTTTGATTTTCTGTTTGATTAAATATCAAAGTGTTATTCCGCAAACTTCTTTGATATTGTTTCTGAGAATTAATTCTTATTGAGAATTCGATCCTGACAAGTGGTATCAGAGCTAGTATTCTCAGAAACCTGCAATCATCATTCTTCCTTGAAATCAGAAATCATCAATGGCTAAAGTTTCAGATTCTTCAAGCACATAAATCCCCACAGAGGTAATGTCTAATCTTTGCTCTAAAACTTGTATGGAAACTGTTAAAAGGTACAGGGATCACAACCAGACAATGTGTGATGACCTTAAAAGATTAGAGAGAGATATAAAAGACTATGTAAGAATTGTTGAGAGTTTTGAGGAACAGATCAAGAGTTTCCAAGCCAATGAGCTTCAACACTCTTATGACTCAAACTACTGGAAGTGGGAGAAAGATCAGTATGAGTCTAAACTTAAACAGAAAGAAGAGGAGAATGAGAAGATAAAGAGTGAGTTTGAGAAAGCAAAGCTGGATATTGAGAAATTTTCCAATGCTTCTAAAGCAATGGACTCTTTGCTCCAAACTCAAATCCATGACAAACTTAGAAGAGGAATTGGTTATAACACCACACCTCCACCATACAACAACAATTACATCCCTCCTATATCAGACTTGCTAGAGACCAAGAATAGGAAGGAATTGTCTGATGAAGCCATTAAGGTAGATCCATTAGACAAAGTGGTGGTTGAAACAGACTCTGAAGAAGAGTACTCTAATAATAAGAGTAAGGAGAACACTGTGAGTGGTGAGATTCCCCTAGAAAATCACATTATCACCAATGAGGGATGTGGAAAGACTTGGGTCAAATCTAAGGACATAGAAAAGACAGAGGGAAAGTCTGGTAAGGTCCACTACAAACAGACAACAGTTGTGAATCCTGTCCCTTGCAAACAGTGTACTTGCAATAAATCTGAGCCCCAAAAATATGATAAACCAAGGGGAAATCAGAGAAACTGGAATAATCAGTGGGCACAAAAACAAGGGGTTGATTTGAGTAAAATCAATAGACCAAAACCTTGTTTTATCTGTGGCAAATTGAATCATCTTGCCAAACACTGTTATTTCAACCCTATCAACCAAAGAGTCACTTTTCAAAGAAAACCACAAAACTCTTTTGGCTATAGGAATAAAGGAAGGAATCAAATGGTTGAGAACAGAGCACCTAAAAAGTCTCATGTTCAAAACAAGTTTGCTAAAACTAAGAAAAATACTTCAAATAAACAAAGGAGTAACTTAAAGACAAAGAAAGCAAACAACTTTACTCAAGTTTGGGTTCCAATTGCAAAGAAACCTGTTAGTACTGCTATCCCAGATAGTATTGCTTACAAGAATAGTGCTGCTAACTTGATTAGTACTGATAACCAAGTTAGTACTGCTAACAAGGCTAGTGCTGCTTCTAGTAGTAATGCAGCCAAGCCTATAATCTTGACAAAGTACTCAAGTCATGAGATTCCTAGACAACTCATTCAGACCAAACTGACAGATTATATTAATGAGAAAGGTCAACCCAAGACCACTTTGGCTTGGGTTCCATCAAAGACTAACTGATTTATCAAGTGTGCAGGGCAATCAAAAGCTCAAGAGGAAGAGCATTTGGAATGAAGATAATGGTTGCTCTTGGCACATAACAAGGAACATGGACTGCCTTCAAATTCTTTAAAAGATTTCATGAAGGACATGTTACTTTTGATCCAGCAGAAGGTTGAAGTTAGAAATACTCCAGAGGGAATAATGATCATGAAGGATCAAGAAGAAAAGGATCAGGGGATGAACAAAGTAGTAAGAGAAAAAGAATGGTGTCAAAAAGTGTAAGAGTAGTTAATATTGCTAGTGGTTAATACTGCTTTCAGTTAATACTGCTTTCAGTTAATCCTGCTAGTAGTTAATACTGCTAGTAGTTAATACTGCTTTCAGTTAATACTGCTAGTAGTTAATACTGCTAGTAGTTAATACTGCTAGTAGTTAATACTGCTAGTAGTTAATACTGCTTTCAGTTAATACTGCTTTCAGTTAATACTGCTAGTAGTTAATACTGCTAGTAGTTAATACTGCTCTAGGTTAATACTGCTTATGTTCCGAATACTATAAATACTCTTTGCCCGCCTAAAAGTTCATAACGACTCTTTGCATACTGTTCTCTTGCGCTCAAAACCTTTTCTCTCTCAAGTTCGAAGTTTTCAGACAAGCTTTTCACTAAGATCAATGGCATCCATGACTTTCATCGACGAGCACAACGAGATTGCGATGCTACAAAAGCCAAAGCAAGCTTCAGGATTTCATCAGATTGTGGATTTCCTCAAGACAAGCCACATTGCTCATGCTCTGATTGTCTCCCCTACAATCTATATTGAGCATCAAAGGCAGTTCTGGGCTAATGCAACCATTGTTGTTGAGAATGGTGTGCAGATGATCAAGACAAGAATCTGTGATCAATCACTCATGGTTACTGAAGAGGTTATTCGCATCAGTCTACGTCTAGACGATGCCTCTGGTATAACCTCTATCCCAAATGATGAACTGTTTTCAAACCTTACAAGAATGGGGTATGGAGGCCCATTGGGAGTGTTCAAATTTTCTAAAGCAAAATTCTCACCCCAATGGCGTTTCTTTGTCCATACTCTTATGCATTGTATCTCCAAAAAGACTACTGGATGGAGTGAGTTCAGCAGCACTATTGCTTATGCTTTGGTGTGCTTGGCCACTGCCAGAAAGTACAATTTTTCTAAAATGATTTTCAGTGATCTTGTCTCAAACATGGGAAACAAAAAGAGCTTCTTTATGTATCCCAGGTTTGTTCAAGAAGTCATTACCCATGAATTGACGGATATACCTCAACCTGTTGGGGTATATGTACCTAAACCCCCCAAAGGCAAGGTTCTCTCAAATATGAGAAGATCTGCTGGGGACTCTGAAGGAGTTGACACCCCATTATTCTCTACAATGATGGTGGTGTCCCAAACCAATGAAGGTATGGCAACAGGGTCAAGGCCCCCATTAGACCAACCCACTTCTAGCCAAGCCCAACCTTCCCTCTCAAAATCAATTCCCCAGTCCCTTCTTGAAAAACCAACCTCTCCAATCACACACACTTACAAGAGAAAACAGGTAAAGAAGGCTCCTTCCCTTCTTGTACCATTACCCACTAAGCCTATAAGCCCTCTAAGGGAGAATTCTCCCCTAGAGAATATCCAAAGGGACAACACAAGGGTGTCTCCCAACCCAAAGGAGGTGCTCTCTGAGGAGGAGGTAGAGCATATGGGTGATGAGGCTGCCACTACTCCTGCTAGTACAGAGGAGGAAAGTGGCAACATCAATAAGACCTCCCCCATGGCAACTTTGAATGAGCAATCATTTGAAGGTGCCTGGTGCCAAGAAACCACAGGGGTGGATAGTGCCTCTGCAAGGCAGAAGACTTCCACAAATAAAAGATCCAATGATCCTTCAAAGGAGGGTAACACTTCTGGAGAGGGTGAGGACAGATATACGTACGATGAATTGATGGAAACAATGGGGAACATCAATCAATATGTTCTCAAACAAGGCAAAGAAATTGAAGAAATGAAGCTAGTAATTCTGTCACAACAAGAACAGATTGCTAAGCTGAAGAGGATGGTGGTTAGTCTGGTACAAAGGAAGAAGAGAAAGCAATTCCAATTAAGGAGAAGGCCAACTGAGGATGATGCTCCCAAAAAGGGGGAGATCAACATGGAAGAAGCCACAAGAAAGGGGGAGCTTGATGGAGAGAAAGTTGATGTTCAGGGGGAGCAGCAAGAAGAAACAGTTACCACGGCTGACATTAATAAAGCAGCAGAAACTGTGAAAGAAGTGTTAACAGATCTTGAGAATGCAGAAACCTTACTAAAAGCCAAGAATGATACTCCCAAGGTCACTTCAAAGACCAAAGGTGTAATCATAAAAGAACAAGGTGAAGTGATCAAGAAAGATAACAGTAAGAAGGCAATGAGCAAAGACAAAGGAAAAGCAAAGATGGTAGAATCTGATCAACCAATCAAAAAGCAGAGGTTGGTTGAATCAGATGAAGCCCTAGCTAAAAAGATGCAGGAGGATATTGAAAAAGAAGAAAGAGTTCAGATGGAAAAGGACAGGGAAATGGCAAAAGCTCTAGCTGCTGAACTGAATGAAGCTTATCAACAGAGTATGGCAACTGAAATTGCACAGAAGAAAGCTGCAAGTATGAAGAAATCTGTGGTGAAAACAGTTGCAAAGAAGAGAAGACCCTCAAAGACATTCCTAGGTACCCAAGAGAGAAACAAGATGATCATATTTCTCAAAGGTGCTGTAGGAGTCAAAAAGGAGATGTTCTCCAAAATGTCTTTTGAGAAGATCAAAGAGCTCTATGATTCAGAAATGTTAAAGCTTCAGGGAAGTGAAACTACTAGGGTGGAGATGGAGAAGAGAATAAAAGAAAGTAATGACTTTGATTGTCAAAAGCCATTTCCAGATGAGCAAGAAACACCTCCTAAGAAAGAGTCCACCCTGGGAGAAAGTCTAAGGACTTTAAAGAGAACAAAAATGATGGCAAGGAGAAAGTCAATCAAAAAGCCTAGAGTATCTGAAGAAGAGACTGATAAAGTTGCTGAAGAAGAAGGGGTACCTGAGTCATCTAAACAGACAGAGCTATCTAACACTGATGATGTAAATTTGTATATGGTAGTGATGGACAAAGTACCTGAACCAATTTCAGCAGAACCTGTAGGAGTTAAGCCTCCTGAGGTCATTCTCTGGGATACATTGACAGTGGATGGAAAGGAATACATAAGGCTGAAAAGAAAGGATGAAAAATATGAAGTGTTCAACACATGGGCAAAAATTGTCAGAACATGCTCTAGATCAGATCTTGAAGAGATGTTTGAGATATGAATGAAGTTGTATGCAGATATTCTAAAGGCTCCAGGAATTTCAATTACAAAACTGGTAATGGAGTATCTGTGTATGATGTTCAAACCTGAAGAAGTAAAGCATATGATCAAGGATGTATTCAAGTCGGTCAACAGTTGGACTCTATATGAAAGTAGTGGAGTATATACAGTGACTTTGGATTTAAATCACACTGAATACTTCCTAGTGGATAGAGTGTACAATCATAGCAGATTGAAGCTACATGCCATGCTGAAGAAAAAGTTAAGGCGTGTTCCAGATTCAGAAATGGCTAAATACTTGATTCAAAGAACCATCAATCAGAGTTTGGGATTGGATGCAAACACTGGAATTTAGGCCATGATAGAGTTTTGGGAGCATCTTGAAGATTAATTCTGAAGAACTTGACTTCTCTTCTTAAAAGTCAAGTTAGGGGGAGATTGTTGGGAACTGAAGAATTCATCAAGTATGGTTAATGCTGCTGGTTCAAAGTTACTACTGCTAGAAGACTTAAAGGTTAATACTGCTGAGTGTTACTACTGCTAGTACTATTAATACTGCTAGTTAAAGTTAGTGCTGCTTAAACAAAGTTAGTACTGCTTAGTTAGTTAGTACTGCTAGTAGTTAGTACTGCTTAGTAGTTAATGCTGCTAGAAGAAGTTAATGTTGCTGATCATGGTTAGTGCTGCTAAAGAGATTCGGATGGAAAGAATGACAGCTGGATAATCTGAAGACTATGGAAGCTTAGAGATATACATGGAAGATATACTGAAGATATTTTATTTATTGTAATTATCTTTGTATTCAGTATATATATATTGTATAGTTTAGAATAATTTTCAATTTTTTAGTTTTCATTCTTTCAGAGAGAAAATCAACCTCAAGGCATAGATCCTAATTCTAGAGAAGTAGAATTCGTATTGGTGAGCCTGTTCATCAATATTGAGGTTGAGTGAGTAATCTTGTAACTTCAAGGCATTCAATACAAGTTTACAGTTTGTTGATTATATTCTGTTTTGATTTTCTGTTTGATTAAATATCAAAGTGTTATTCCGCAAACTTCTTTGATATTGTTTCTGAGAATTAATTCTTGTTGAGAATTCGATCCTGACAAAAACCATATTCAAGATGCAAATCTTTGATCCTGTACTGCACTCTTTTAGGCTCAAACATCATGCATAAGTACTCCATGGCAATCTTGATTAAGCTCATTTCAGTCTCTTGCAACACAGATTCATACAGTTTTATTCCAACTTTGTACATTTCCTCCAAGTCAGCTCTGGAACAACTTCTGATCACTTTACCCCAAGTTGCATAAACCTCAAACTGATCACCCATTCTTTTGAATCTGAAATATTCTTTTCTGTTGTCCTTCAGAATATCCCAAAAGATAATCTCTGGTGCTTTCATAGAGATATGGTCAGCTTGCACTGGTTCTTCATTTGTCAAAGTCATGTACAAATGAAACTGCTCATTAGAAGGTTGATTGGACTGCTCTTGATTCTGCTCTGGCTCTGCTGAAGGTGCAACAGTAGGTTCTGCTTCTGCTTTTGCTCTTTCATATTTATTCTCCTTTTCAACTTCTTCAATTCTTGGCCTCTTTGCCTGTTTCTTGGTAGCAATAGATTTCTTTCTTTTTATAGCTCCAAATTTCTGAGCTAAGGTCTCTTCTTTCTTTACTTCTTCCTTATCTTTGATAGGAGTGCCTTCTTCACTGTCAGGGAAAGGCTGTTGTATGTTGAGATCATACCTTTCTTTCAACTTTCTTTCAAGCTTAACCCTTTGAGTGAAATCCCCTTTCAGCTTGGCCATCTCCTTCTTGTATAACTCTTCTATCCTTCCAAATGACATACTGGTAAACATTCCTTCAGGAACTCCAATAGCTCCTTTCAGAAAGATTATCATTTTCCTTCTTTCCTGATTTGCCAGGAAGGTCTTTGAAGGCTTTCTTTGACTTTGTCTAGTTGCTCTCAATGTTACTTTCATAGCAGCAACAACAGTCTTTAAACTCCTTTGAAATTCCTCATTATGCTTTGTAGATAACTCCAAAGCAATCTCTTTGTCTTTTGCAGATTGGATTTCTTCTTCCATTTCCATCTCTTCTTGCAGTTTCTTTGCTAACTCTTCATCCAAATCAATCTGTTTCAGCTTCTTCATTGGTTTCTCAGACTCAACCACTTTCTCTTTCCCTTTCTTTTTGATCTCTTCCTCACTGATCTTTTTCTTTATCTGTTCTGATTCTCCTTCTTTAATGACCACTCCCTTAGCCTTTTGAGTGGCCTTGGGAGTGTCATTCTTTGCCTTTACTAGAGTCTCTGCAATTGCTATTTCCTCTGTAGACATACCTGTTTCAGCTGCAACTTTCTCTGTTTCTACTGCTGTTGTTACTACTTCTGGTGTAGTTACTGCTGCTGATGTAGTTTTTACTTCTTTTGCTGTTTCTGCTTCTTCACCAATATCCCCCTCAAAATGAGATTCCATTCTAACAGGGCTTTTCTTTTCAACTTCAGCTTGACTCTCCCCCTTTTTGGAAGCATCATGACGAATGCTCCTTTTCTTCAATACAAATTGTGTTCTTTTCTTTTTGTGCACCGGCTTAAGAACCATCTTTTTGAGTTTAGCAATCTGCCCTTGTTGGGTAGTTATGACGTGTTGCATTTCCTCTATTTTGTACCCTTGAGAAATGACATCCATATTGATATTTTCTATGGTTTCCATCATTTCATCGTATATATATCTATCCTCACCACCTTTAGGTGTGTTGACCACCCTTGGAAGATCATTGGAACGTTCAGTAGAGGTCTCCTGCCTAGCAGAAGCATCCTCTACCCCCTTGGTTTCTTGGCACCTGGGACCTTTGGATGATTGCCCACCTAAAGTTGCCGTGGGGAAGGTCTTAAAGATGTTCACACTGTCCTACCCTGCACTTTGTGCAAAGTCAGTAGTGTGAGCCTCACTGCCCACATGCTCTTCCTTCTCCTCATTTAGCACCTTCTTGGGGTTGGGAGACACCCCTGTGGTTTCCCTTTGGATATTCTCTGATGGAAAATGCTCCATCAGAGGGATTTTAGGCTTTGGGGGTGAAGATACTAGAAGGGAAGGAACCTTCTGTACCTTTTTCCTTGTGTATGTATGAGTAATGGAGGATGTTGGCTTCTTTAGAAGGGACTGAGGGATATGCTTTGTAGTGGAAGGTGTGGGTAGGTCATAAGTGGGTTGGTCTAATGTGGGCTTTGACCCTGATGCCTCACCTTGAGAGTGGGACACAACCATCATTGTAAAGAAGAATGGTATGTCTATACCAGAGAAGTCCGTACTGGGCCTCTTCATATTAGAGAACACCTTCCCCTTTGGGGGTTTTGGTACATATACCTCATTGAAATGAGGTAAATCCGTCAATTCTTGATTTAGTACTTCTTGCACAAACCTTGGATACATATAAAAGATTTTGGTTTTGGTATCCAGGTTTGACAACAAATCGTTTAAAATCATTTGAGAAAAGTTAAACTTTCTAGAGGTCGCTAAGCAGACCAAAGCATAAGCTAAGGTACTGCTAAACTCACTCCATCCAGTTGTTTTTCGTGAAATGCAGTGTTGTAGGGTATGAACAAAGAATCGCCACTGAGGTGAAAATCTGTTTTTGTAAAACTTATATACATCAGTGGGACCTTCATATCCCATACGACTAAGAACTTGGAAGAGATCTTCCTTAGGAAGAGAGGTAATACCTGAGGCATCATCTAATTGAAGACGAATGTGTATGTTGTCCTCTGATATGGTAATGGGTTTATCACAAACCCTTGATTGGATGACCTGCCTTCCTTCCACAGTCTGGATTGAGGCATTTGCCCAGAACTGTCGTAGATGTTCCACATAGATTGTGGGATTGACAGTGAGGGCATAGGCAATATGCGACGAGTTGAGGAAATCCACAATCTGATGAAACCCCGAAGCTTGCTTGGGTTTCTGTAGCATTGCTAACTCGTTGTGATCATCCACAAACACGAGACCTGCCATTAGTTCTTAAGTCGATTGAACACTAGGGTGTAATCACAACAGCATTAACATAAATTGGCAGTAGTAGCACATACCAGCAGTATTAACACTTGCTAGCAGTAGTAACACATACCAGCAGTATTAACACAGGCTAGCAGTATTAACTCTTTTGGCAGTAGAAACAAGACAAGCAGTAGTAACATTACACTGGCAGTATAAACCGCCTAGCAGTAGTAACCATACTTATTTGTCCTGTCAGCATTTGTGCGAGCAGTATTAAATGAACCAGAAGTACTAACTTCCTTTATTTCAAAGCAACCTGAAACACTTAAAGACATAGGATTAAAAGCACCATATTCCATACATTATGAGAAAGTACACAGGGAAGAATCTATACAGGTACATGAGACACAAGATAATAGGCTTATTCAAAGTTTATCATGACCACACTTGTGACCAAAAATGTGAATCTGCCCACATCAAAAGATTTAGTGAATAGATCAACAAATTGGTTACTTGTATGGACTTTAACAACCTGAATTATCTTCTTTTCATTACAGTCTCTGATAAAATGGTACCTGATTTATATATGCTTTGTTTTGGAGTTCTTCACTGGATTATTAACAATGCTAATAGCACTGTTATTGTCTATGAAGATTGAAGTGTGAAGAAAAGTCATACCATAGTCCAGCATTTGATTCTGAATCCAGAGTACTTATGAACAGCATCTTGCAGCAGCTATATACTCTGCTTCTGTTGTAGAGGTGGACATTGTGGTTTGTTTCTTGCACTGCCATGACACTAGTCTTGCACCCAAAAACTGACATCCCCCTGAAGTTGAATTTCTATCCAAATTTGCACCACCCAGGTCACTGTTTGAATAAGCAAGTAGGTCAAATGGTGAGTCATGAGGATACCAAAGACCTAATCTAGGTTGGCCTTTGAGATATCTGAATATCCTCTTGACTGCTTGAAAGTGTGATTGCTTAGGCCTTACTTGAAATCTTGCACACACACAAACAGCAAACATGATATCTGGTCTTGAAGCAGTGAGATACATGAGGGAGCCAATCATGGATCTATAGTGATGAACATCCACATCCCCCCCCCCTCAAGATCTGCAGTGATCTGTTTGTGTGTTTCCATGGGTGTGCTTGCAGGCTTTGAATCTGAAAATCCAAATTTGGTGAGTATATCCTGCACATACTTGGATTGGCTGATGAAGATACCATCTGTCTTTTGTTTAACGTGTAGCCCAAGGAAGAATGTAAGTTCACCCATAGAGCTCATCTTGAATCTTTTGTGCATTATCTCCTCAAACTCCTTGCACATAACATCTTTAGTGGATCCAAAGATGATGTCATCCACATAGATCTGCACAAGTAGGATGTCCTTCTTCTTCCTTTTGATGAACAGAGTCTTGTCTATTATTCCCCTTTTAAAACCATTTTCCAAGAGATAGGTAGACAGAGTGTCATACCATGCTCTTGGTGCTTGATGTAGCCCATAGAATACCTTTGTTCAATTTGTATACTCTGTCAGGATAATTTGGATTCTCAAACCCTAGAGGCTGACAAACATACACTTCTTCTTCAATTCTCCCATATAGGAAAGCACTCTTTACATCCATCTGGTAGACCTTGAACTTCATGAAAGAAGCATAGGCTAAAAATAGCCTGATTGCCTCAATCATGGCTACTGGTGCAAATACCTATTCATAATCAATTCCCTCTTCTTGAGTATACCCTTGTGCCACTAATCTGGCCTTGTTCTTTATTACTATTCCTCTCTCATCTTTGTTGTTCCTGAAGATCCATTTAGTGCCTATAGCTTTGTGTCCTTTTGGAAGGTCAACCAAATCCCATACATCCTGCAGCACAAACTGCAGTAGCTCCTCTTGTATTGCTTCTATCCAGCTTGGATCCTTCATTACATCATATGCCTTTTTGGGTTCAACCTGTGATAGAAAGCAAGATAGTAATCCTGATTGTATGTCCTTCAATCCTCACAACTTGCTTTGATTCCTTGTGATTATAGGAGAATTGATGTCACCAATCACCAATTGAGGAGGATGATTTTTCTGAACTCTTGTTTGATGAACAACCTCTTCATTAATATCTTCTTCCAGATTAGAGTCATTCTTTTCAGGAGTGCTGCCACCAAAAACTGAAGAGTTATCATCATCTGTGTCATATGCTTCCAAACATGGTATCCCAGGACCATTGATTCCTGAATCTGAGGGTTGATCTTCCTTTTCACCTCTGTCCTCTTCATTCTGAATCTGAGCTGGTTCAGTGTCCTTTGAATCTGAAGTATCTTTCTTATCTTGGTCACAGAATTCAACAAGATCAGCAGTAGGTGTTGGGAATAGCACAAACTCTTGTCTTTGTACTTGTACCTTTTCTGTCCCTGTTCCTGCATTATGCTCATTACTGAAACCCAAAGAATTAGACAATGAATCAATGTCAAATAGCCAATCAGGACCTGAACCAAGTTGATTTGGTGTGTTCTCATTGCATTTGACATTGTCACTTTCTTCAATAATCCAAGAAGAGGTGTTGAAAACTCTGTATGCCTTACTTTGAGATGAATATCCAACAAGAAACCCATCCTCAGCTTTGCTATCAAACTTGCCTAGGTGAGTTTTGGTATTGAGAATTGTGCAAGGACACCCAAATGGTTTGAAAAATCCAATAAAAGGTTTCTTCTTTTTAAAAAGCTCATAAGGTGTCTTGTCTTGGGATTTCACTACTAGAACTCTGTTTTGAACATAGCAGGCACTATTAACTGCTTCTGCCCAAAAAGTAATTGGAAGTTTTGAATCTGCCAACAGAGATCTAGCATCTTCTATCAGAGTCCTATTTGTCCTTTCAGCAACACCATTCTGTTGAGGAGTCCTAGGAGCACTGTATTGTCTCTCAATGCCTTTTTCCTCACAGAAGCTGTTAAGTCATTGTTTTTAAATTCAGTTCCATTTTCAGATCTGATGACTTTAACTATTAGATTTCTTTGGTTTTCAACTCTAAGAACAAAGGATTTGATCAGTCCACTTGTCTCATCCTTAGTCCTCAGAAAATAGACCCAAGTGAATCTAGAGAAATCATCAACAATAACCAAGCAGTAGGATTTCTTACCAATACTCATCACATTTGTAGGACCAAACAGATCCATATGCAGTAAATTAAGAGGTGATGAGATTGTATTTGTCTTTTTGGACTTATGAGAAGTTTTGTGCTATTTTCCTTTAAGACATGCAACACACTGATCATCACATGAAAATACCTTTTGTGGCAAACCTCTTACAAGGTTGTTTTTCACAAGTTTGTTCATTGTTTTAAAGTTCATGTGACACATCCTTCTGTGCCAAAGAGATGAATCAGAATCCACACTCTCCAAGTCTAAGCAATAAACATTGTCCTTTCTAGGAGTTCTAAGTAGTATCATACTTTCATCAACTACCTTGAACCCTAGAGCAAGGATAATACATTCAGTATCATTGAATAATATGCTATGTTTCTTGTCACAGACCTATGATACACTTAACAGGTTGTATCTTAATTACTCAACATAGTATACATTCTCAAAGGTCATCTTACATTTTGACACATTACCTTTTCCACTTATCTTTCCACCTGCTGGATTATCACCAAAATCAACATGTCCTCCATCAATTCTTTTGAAGTTGTGAAGGCAGGCCATGTTACCTGTCATGTGCCTAGAACAACCACTATCAACATGCCAAATGCTCCTTCCCTTGAGCTGTTGGTTGCCCTGCACATATAATAAAGCAGTAAGTTTTTAATAGGAACCCAAGCCAAAGTGGTCTTGGGTTTCCCATTCTCATCAACATATTCATATTCAGACTTGATGAGATTATCAAACTGAGGAAACTTATTGCTTGAATACTTTGTCAGAAGAATGGGCCTGTCACTGGAAGCAGTACTAACTTGATTGGCAGTACTAACTTTCTTAGCAGTACTAACATCATTAGCAGTACTAATTGGGTTACCAGTACTAACTTTGTTAGCAGTAGTATTGCTTGCAGCAGCACTATTTCTGTCAGCAGGACTGTTTGTAGTAGCAGTACTAACAGATTTCTTTACTTTTGGAACCCAAACCTAGACAAAGTTGTTTGCTTTCTTTTTCTTTAAGTTACTCCTTGGCTTATTTGGAGTATTTTTCTTTGAATTAGCAAACTTATTCTAAGCATGAGATTTTATAGGTGCCCTTCTCACATTCTCAGCCATATGATTCCTTATTTGCTTCCTATAACCAACAAGATTTTGTATATTTCTTTGAAAAGTGATCCTTTGGTTAATAGGATTGAAATAACAGTCTTTGGCTAGATGATTTAACTTTCCACAGATAAAACAAGGCTTTGGTCTGTTAATTTTTCTCAGATCAATTCCTTGTTTTAAAGCCCACTGATTATTTCTGTTTGTTTGATTTCCCCTTGTTTTATCATGTTGTTGGGGTTGATTCTGTTTACAAGTACAGGGATTAACAACAGTGGTTTGCATGTAATGGACTCCCTGTACCTTTCCCTTCCCTCTCTTAGAACTTTCAGCCTTCTCACTCTTTACAAAAGGTTTACCCCCCCCCCTCCATTAGTAAGGATATGATTTTCTAAAGGGATTTCTTTAAGGTCATCCTTATTCTTACCCTTAGTGGTCTCTTCTTCAGCCTCTTCCTCAATCACTACACTGTCAAGAGGATCTACATCTGTGGCTCCTGCAGGTAAGTCTATTTTCTCTTGTCTTTCTAAGAGGTCTGAAGTGGGAGGGATATAGTTATTGTTATAGGGTGGAGGGGTACTGTTGTATCCTAAACCTCTTTTCAGGTTGTCATGGACTTGAGATTTTAGAAGTGAGTCCATTGCTTTAGAGGCATTGGAAAACTTCTCAATGTCCAGCTTGGCTTTCTCAAAATCACTCCTTATCTTATCACATTCCTTTTCAGACTTTTTAAGCTTAAACTCTAACTAATTCTTTTCCCACTTCCAGTAGTTAGTATCATATGTGTGTTGAAGTTCATTGGCTTTGTATGCCTTAATCTATTCTTCCAAATTCTCAACAACCACAACATACTCTCTTCTATCTTTCTCTAACCTTTTTAGGTCATCACACATGCTTTGATTGTGATCCCTGTACTTTTTAACAGTTTATATGCAAGATTTTGAGCAAAGGTTAGATTTTACCTCTGTGGGAATATCAGTGCTTGTTGACTCTGAAACTTTAGCCATTAAAGCTTGATTCTAAATTGCTTCTTCTGCTTGGTCACTCCAATCAAATCCCATTCCTTCTTGGGAAACAAGAGCTTGAGAAGAGTTCCTGTTGTTGAAGCTAGTGGACTATGATAGTTGATGGTTGCTAGTATGTTGTTGAGGCATTCAACTTCTGCATTCTCTTGCAAAGTGCCCCAGCTTGTGACACTTGTAACATTCAACCTTGGATTTATCAAATCTAACCCCATCTTCTCTTTTCTGAGCAAAGTTGTTCCTTCCAGTCCTTTTGATGAATCTTTTTACCCTCATTGTGAGCATAGCCATCTGCCACTTGATATCCATCTCTTCCAGATCATCAACATTTATCTGTTCTAAGTCATCATTAATTAGAGTGGAATTAGCATGACTGGCTAGAAAAGCTTCTAGAACTGAGTCATTAGATCCATCTTGCTTTGATCCATAGGCAACACTAACTGATTCTGTATTAGCAGCAGAATCAGTAGAAGATGATAAAAGAGAAGCATTGTATAAGTATCCAGAGGGCCTTTTCTTTGCTTCTACCTCTGCTTCAAACACCCTAAGGTCATTATAGAGGTCATCCAGTTCCTTGTCCTCCAGTTGGTCATTCTGTCTGAAGGAGACAGTGTACATAGTCCATTCATCACCAAGAGATCTTACAAAATTTTCTGTTGACATCATCTTGATCTATCTGGACACCAACAGTAGCCAATTCACCAATTAAATTATTAAATCTATCAAAAGTTTGAGTCATGGACTCATTCTTTGTAGACATGAAGTTTTCATATTGCTGCTTCAGGATGGCCTTCTGATTTCTCTTGGTACTTTTGATACCAAAAAATCTTTTCTCCAGTGCATTCCATAGAATTTGTGCATCCGTGCAGTTGTAGAACTAATGTTGGTACTCATTAGGTATAGCCAAGAGCAGAGTGCTCAAGGCTTTCATCTCTGTCTGCCTCATCTTCCTCTCTCCATTAGACTTTGGTGGAGGTCTTTTGCCATCTGTTCCTATCTTTCCTCCATCTGAGGGACCATTCTCAATGGTATCCCAGATTGAGAAGTCTGTGAGAAGAATATATTGTTTGATTCTGATCTTCCACATGTCAAATCCTTGGGTTTGAGCATGGGAACCTTTGATACCAAAACGTTGTCGCATGAACTGTCCATGATTATAGGTTTCTGAGTTTCCTTGCCTTGATACCACTTGTCAAGATCGAAAAATTCTAATTAAGAATTTAATTAACACACTCAGAAACAATGTTAAAGAAGTTGCGGAAAAACACTTTAACACTCAATCAATGAAACAAATACTTGAATGCAAATCACAAGTTATATTGATTAACTTAATGATTACAAACAAAACCTCAATCTGTTGAACAAGAATCAACAGACGTTCAATACTTCTCTATTGAAAGGACTTCTAAGAATCTTGAGGTTAATTCTCTCTTAAACAAACGTATATGAAAAACTATCAATGTATATTCTAAACTATGCCTTCTATACAAAATATATACAAGACAGATTACAAGATAATTATCAAAACAAAATTGATCTTCATAATCCATTCCATAATTATTTTCATCTCTATCTCCAGCTCCTATTCTTTCTCTTCAAGCATTATCTTCAGAAGCAGTATTAACTTCATCCTTATCCAGAAACATTAACATCCTCAGCAGTATTATCATCCTCACTTGCAGTATTATCTTCAAGCAGTACTAACTACTAGCAGTACTAACTCTCCAAGCAGTACTAACTATGCTTCTAGCAGTACTAACTTTTCAAGCAGTAGTAAAAATCTTCAACTAGCAGTATTAAACTTTAAGTCCAACAGTAGTATCCATTCTTAGCACATTTCAGACCCAACACTAACTCCTTTTCTTTTTTATCAGACAGTTCTCTCCTCTACTTAAGGGAACTTCTCTTCAAATAAACCCAGCTCAAAGAGCTGATGAACCAATAATCCCAATCTCTGTCAATGAGATTGATGAAGAAGAATAAGAGGATGAATCGTTGAATCATCCAAAAAGACCCTATCGACCTCTTCAAAGGTCTGAGGATGTTATACAAAGACGAGTAGAGGTGATCTCCAACCTGGAGAGTTTACGGCTGAAGATCCCTCCTCAATCCTCAACTGAAGAGTTTGACTTCTTGTCAAAAGCTGAAATTGAAGAATATGTGAGAGTTGAAAAATTGCTCGCTGAATGCCAAAAATACGTTGATCTAGCTCTTGAGGTTCATTCATCTCTTTTCAAAGATGACAAGATGAAAAAGAATCCAGTGAATGTTCAAGATGCTTTGTTGAAAGAAATATAGGAGGAAAACACTAAAAGAAAAGAGATCAGTGATGCCAACCTAGCTTGGTGCATGAAAAAGCTCGACCATAGATCATAAAGATTTAAGATCAAAGTCAAGCAAGTCAAATGCTCAAAGTCAACTCTCAATCATGAAAGTCAAAGTCATGGTAATAAGTCAAAGTAATAGTATTTTACTTCCTTGTTATTGTTAGTAGATATAAATAGGTTGGTTGTCTTTGTTTTCTGTAATGTGATGTAGACTAAGCATAAAAGAGAAGAGGTAATCGCATATCATTATAGTAAAAGAAACCGTTGGTAGTGAGAGTGTGCAATTGTAATCTTTGGTATTGAAATCCATGACATATGATTTGGAAATTCTCATTTTGATTTTTTGTGTAATAAGAACTTGATTTGGGACATTATCAATTGGTATCAGAGCAGAAGTTAATGTGAAATCAAGAAATTTTGTCAAGAAATGGAGTTCGACACTGTTTTGTAGAGTTTGGATCAATTTTTTGAAATTTTGTTTGTAATTCGAGTTGTAATTGATTGGATCTTGTTCGAATAGTGTATCAGATGGATCTTGTATAGGTTTGTTGGTGATTTGCACTATAATTTTTCATCAATTTTGAGTTTTTGTTAATTTTTGAGTCCACGAGTTCGAACACTGTGAAAGGATCAATGTATAAGTTTGGGTGATTCATGTTAAAATTCGTTGGTCGAATTTGTTTCTAGATGTATTAGGGAACAAATTGTTGAAGTTACAGTATGAAAATTGAAGATTTCATGTGTTTTTTAGCATATCAGAGGATATTTTCATCGCGAACTAAAGAATTCGCAGGAATACATGAAGAACTCGTAGATTCTGAAGAACTCGCATAGGATTTCAGAATTCCGTATCTAGATTTCGCAGATCTGTTGTTTTCGCATAGATTTTTGTCTAAAATTTTTCACAAGTGAAGAATTCGCTTATGTTTGTTATGCAAATTATCTAGGATTCGGTTATGTGAGTTGTGCGAATTCACAGATTTCGCATTAGGGTTTGTGCGAAAAGTTTTTCTTGAAAATTTATCAAGGACATAATTCGTATATGTGACTCTTGCGAAAAGTCAAGAATTCACAGATTGAATCATACGAACTCTAAGAATTCGTACCAAAGTGTTATACGAATTCTTAAGAAAAAACTTATGAAATTTTGTAAGACAAGAATTCGTATATGTTAGTTATGCGAATTGTGTTTGTTAAATGTTCATGCGAATTCTAAGGTAAGCTTGTGCGAATTTTGTTGATTAGTGTGTAATGTGTGAATTTTGTTTGAGTTTTTTTGTATGCGAATTCTAGATTTGTCTTGGGTGCGAAATCTTGATTGATTGTGCTTGTATGCGAATTCTTGTTGTTTCTAAGTAATCTGTGAATTCCTCACTTAGAGAATTTTGGAAATTTCGTTTCTGATTTTCTTTCTAAGATTTCTGTATTTTTGTTTTTGTGATTTCATTTGGACTAACGATCAAATTCAAGTTCTTTCTGTAAACAGATTTTCAAGATGAGTTTTTCTGATGATTATGATGAGAAGATAGCCAAGCTCATAATAGAGAACAAAAATCTCGCTTCTTCAGTTAACTACTATTCTAAGAGATCAAAAAAGTATCATGAAGAAAAGCGGATACTGAGAGAAGTTAGTGTTTTAAGGGCTATAAATGAAGATATTCTGAAACATACTTCTGGGCTTAATGAAGAAAAGGTACTGATTTTAGAAGCTGAGAATACTGAGCTGAAAAGAAAGATCTCTGAATTGGAAAATCAAATTATTCAAATCCAGCAAGAAGATTCTGTTGACAGTTATGAGGATAAGATTAAGAAACTGGAGGATGCTAATGAAGAGCTGAACAAGAAGATTACTGATCTGGAGCTGAAAATGGCCAAAGACAGAGATCATTTTGAAAGTGAAAAGAAACAGTTTGCAAAGAAATTCTCCGATTGTTCAAGGAAAAGCTTTGAAGAGAAGAAAGGTATTGAGCTTGAATGTTCTAAGCTTTCTCAACAAGTATCTGACTTTGAGAAAGTGATCATCTTGGAAAGAGACAAGTTTGAAAAGGAGAAGAAGACCATAGAACAGAAGAATGTTGGAATCTTCAAAGAGATATCCGGTCAGAGAAAGAATATGGAGAAAGACTTTGAAGAAGAAAGACAGATGTTTGAAGAAAAGATTAGGAAGCTTACGGAGAATTTATCTGAACTATCAGTAAGTACACTGAAAGAGCAGAAAGCGAAGTCTGAATTCAAGAAAGAGATTGACCTTCTTGTCAAAGAAAGAGACAGTTATTCTTCAAAGATAAAAGAGCTTGAAAACATTGTTTCAAAGGTGGTGGTGACTGAGCAAATGACTCCAGAGTCAATTATCCACACACCTAGAGATGATTCAGCTGATTCTGAATGTTCGTTCAAGACAGTTGCAAGTTCACATAAAAGAATTGTTTCTTCAAAAAGGTTGGTTAATTCATTTGGTCAGATTCGTACTACTAACATTTTCTATGATCAACATGTAGATGGTTCAGTTACACAAAGAAGGAGAAGAAGTAAATATAAAGAAGAAAAGTTGGTTTGGAAGGTAAAACCAGTTGATGATGAGGAGAATTACGAGAAGCAGGGAGAAAAGAAAGGAAACAAATCATTTGTACCTGCATCAAATGCAAAGAATAACAAAGTGCAGAAAGATACACCTGATTATACTTACTCGCGAGATCAATTGATCAGTTTGTCTAAAAAGAGGTATTGTTCTTATTGTTGTACTTATGATTATGTTCATAAATCTAGCGATCATTACTGGTATGGTTCTTCTTCAATTACTCCCAGTAGAACTGCAACTCACAAATATGGACCCAAATACCAGTGGGTACCAAATCCGAAAGATGATTATGTGTTGCAGGCACCTCAAGACACGGGGGAGTAAGAGTATAAAGGCTTCTGAATACTACAGTTCAGGACCCGTTCCTCAATGATAAGAAGTTTGACTTCTAAACACAACAATTTAGAACTCGCTCTTCAATAAACAAAAGAGATGCTCCCGTGCTGATAAGAGATTGTACTCCGATACTCAAATGAGGAAATCAACCTTCAAGGGGGAGTACATATTTTTCTGGAAATATGCATTCAGAAGATATGATGATCTACACTTCAGGGGAAGTTGTATCAGGTCTCTATCATGTTTTTCACTGACAAATTTTATGATGCATAATTTTAGGGGGAGTAAGAAATATGACTTCTGATTATTTCTGATCAGAACTCGTACATTCAAAGTTTAACTGATTTATGTCATTTTATTTTTCAATAAATGTTGTGAATAAAGCTTTGCACTTTGACGGACTTTGTGTTTTTGCAGAAATGAGAGGAAGCTAAATGATCATATCATTTTGACTTAGAGCTGACTTGATGAGATTTAAGACTGAGCGAAAAGATTTATTCCTAATCTCAATCTCATATGTATCTGAAAGAAGGACAACTTTTAGATATGAAAATATGTTCTTAAATGTTGAAACCACTTCTGATTCTTAAAAACATTTCATCAATTTTAGAAGTGTGATTTCAAATGTTTTCATATTACTTGTGCTTTAATGTTTATAAACTGTGTGTTTCCAAAGATTAATACTTGTGTATTGTCATTTCCATATACTTTCAAGTATTCACACACACTGGTTTAATCTTTGTTGAAAATGTTCTTACCATGGCTCTAAATTGAAACAAATTTTTGATGGTAAGACACCCCGATTGAACTTCAATGAATTTTGAGCGTGATTTCATTTTGAAACGTTCTTTCAAGAATGTCCGTATCTTGATTCGTATAGACAATATCCGATTTTTTGTCTGACCTAAGCCTTAATCGCTAAATCATTTCGATTTTTATCTTTTTCATACAATGTCAGATTTTCAAACAAGTTTCTTGTATTCATTTCATTCATTCAATATACTTGTTTTTGAAATATCTTCACTGTTTAAAATGCTCAAATCTTCATGATTACATCTATGAGCATACATACATCTGAGTTGTATATTATGTGCTTTAATTGAAAAGTTAAATTAGTTGAGCAACATGTTCTATTGGGACAATACATGGGTTCTTTGTATGAGCTTAAATGAAACTTCTATGGATTCACGTTAACCAGTGTTTCCTACCCAAGAAGTTAATCCTTGAGTGATCGAATGTGTGACGAGTCAATAATAATGAGTGTGGATTAATCGATGAGGTCAAATGTAAAAGAGAGTTTGGTTAGATGTGAGCTCAATGTTTAAAAAGAGAGAGGGTGAGAGAACAGAGTAAAAGAATATCAAACTCTGGACCAACGTTTTCTGAGTCGGGCAACCACATTACTAGTGTTTCACAATTCTTCGTGAATATTATTGAAACAGACAACTAGCCCATGTCAACTCTTGATAAAACCCACACCAGCTACTCATGTTCTTCTCAACAAGAAAATGTTTTATTTTTCAAGGGGACGCAACACATAATCTATCTGGTTTTTATTTGGAAAATCTGGATATTGAAAAAGAAGGAAGTCTGCCACACCTTCGCACTTCGATCATGCACAATTGAGTCTGTCTTTAACTATTGTTGTCTCAATGGTTTACACAATTTTGAGCCTTATTAAAAGCAATCATTTGTGCTTAATTCTTTCGAGCACATGCACAAACACACAAGGAATATGTTTTCTTGTCATAACGTTCATAGAAATTTCTTTGTGGTGTTTCGATGATTGAATGGAAGACCTGGGGGAGTGAACATAACAAAAGCTCCTTTCCATTGTGTATTCGTTACACAAAGTGACTTCGTGTTACTGACAGGCACTTCTAACTGATTCATTTGTTGATTCAGGTGTTACACTCATATTTTGTCTGAATTTGCAAAGATTTGGACAAATATCTTTTTGAATCAATGGATGGTCAGTGGCTTAGTGATGAAAGATCAGTGGTCAGATCAGATTATCAAAGACATTTCTTGTATAGTTTTGATGATTTCATGCCTCATTCATCAAAAAGGGGGAGAAGAATTCAAGAAATGTATGAATCAGAAATTAATAGGGGAGAAGGTTTCAAGAAGTGTTTGTAAAGTGATCAAGAAATTTGGATCAAGACAGTTTTTGAAGAAAGATTGTTCAAACATGAAAGAGTAAATTCAAAGGTTTCTGAAGATGAGCTGATTTTCCAGAAATTTTCTTTGAAGATAATTTTGCCAGAGCAAACCGAGCTGAACCTGATGATATTTTCTTTCCAAGTGTCTGAAAGAGGTTTATACTATCTTTGCGGAGATTGTTAATACTTTTGAAGACAGACTTTAGAAGATTTCAGAAAGTTTGAAGATTGTTTCGAGCATAAAGAAAAGACTGAGTTTCAAATGCAAAAGTTCAACAAAGGAGGAGAATGCACAAATTGAGCTTAAAAGAGGGATATTGAATTGCCAAATCTTTTTGAGGTGATCTTGAATCTAAAGGGAGAGAATGTTAGAGCACAAATTTGTTGGATGCAAGATCATAAAGATTGAAGATCAAAGTCAAGCAAGTCAAATGCTCAAAGTCAACTCTCAAGCATGAAAGTCAAAGTCATTCTAATAAGTCACAGTCAAAGTAATAGTATTTTACTTCCTTGTTATTGTTAGTAGATATAAATAGGTTGGTTGTCTTTGTTTTCTGTAATGTGATGTAGACTAAGCATATAAGAGAAGAGGTAATCGCATATCATTCTAGTGAAAAAAACTGTTGGTAGTGAGAGTGTGCAATTGTAATCTTTGGTATTGAAATCAATGACATATGATTTGGAAATTCTCATTTTGATTGTTTGTGTAATAAGAACTTGATTTGGGACATTATCACTTAAAACTTCAGATTGTGCTAAAATGTCTCATCAAAAGAAGTGTTCTAAAAAGTCAAATGATTTCAAATTTCCAAATTCTTCCAAGGCATAACAATTTGATGATGATGTTGATGACTTGTTTGCGGTTGAAAATGATTTTTTTAATTCTGATGGTTGTTTGGATGAAAGTATTGATAAATTTGATTTTAATGCTAAACTTCTAGATCATACTTCTTTTGTGATAAATAATGATGATTTACCTAGTGTTTTTGAAAAGGGTGAAACATCAACTAAGGTTGATGATTTAGTTCCTGTGAGTACCTATTACTCTAAAGGTAAGAAGCAAAAGAAAAGGCGCTCACAAAAACGGACCAATACAGGTAAGTACATGAAAACACAAACTCTTAAATCTCATGTTTCTGATAAATCTAAATCTCAAAAAGGAAGGTTGAAGAGTCTACGAAATCATTTTCTGAAACAGATTGTAATAGGACTACTACTAGTTTTTCTAATGTAATTGATCAATGTGCTTCTCATATAACAAAACTTGTAACTTCTTACAAGTTTTATACAATAAAGCAGTTGATCAAATTATCTCATTTGCTTAGTCAGTGTTCCACATACGATCGGAATGATTTTGTGACTGGACAATATTCTAACTGTTGGTTTGGTACTTATTATATACATCATTCTAATGTTTTTGAAAAACAAAGGGGACCCAAATTCAAATGGGTGCCAGAATCTTGTGCAAACACGAAGGGACACATCTATAAATGGGTACCTAAACCTGTTGTTGTCTGATTTCTGTTGTGCAGACCCGTCATATGTGGTACTTAGATTCAGGTTGTTCCAAGCATATGACCGGGAAAAAAGATAGTTTATCTAATTATACAGAGAAATTATGCGGCAACGTGAGATTTGGAAATTACCAGTTTTCACCAATTCTTGGTTATGGAGATGTAGTGCAAGAGAATGGGACGATAAAGAAGGTGAGTTATGTTGAAGGATTATGACACAATCTGTTCAGCATTACTCAGTTCTGTGACAAAGATTTAGAGGTAAATTTCAAGGCCAAGAGATGTTGTGTTAGAACTGAAGACGACAATGAACTCTTGGTCGGGACACCAAAGTCAAACCTCTACACAATCAATTTGTCAAATGTCAAGACTGATAATGCAATGTGTCTACTGTCTAAATCCTCTATGCAACAAAGTTGGTTATGGCATAGAAGGCTATCTCATCTCAACTTCAGATACATTAACAAGTTTGAGACTGGAAATTTGGTAAGAGGACTTCGAGAGATGAAATGCGAAAAAGAACATCTGTGTGATGCGTATGAGAAAGGTAAGATGAAAAGAGCCTCACACAAGCCTAAGCCTGAACCGAGCATAAGTACTTCTTTAGAACTGTTGCATATGGATCTCTGTGGTCCAATGTGAACGCAAAGCATAAACGGCAAGAAATATGTTCTTGTGATCGTGGATGATTTTTCAAGATACACTTAGGTCAAATTTCTGAGATCAAAGGACAAAACTCCGGAGATAATTATTTCATTCTTAAAGACCATTCAAGTGAACTTACAGAAGACAGTTAAGCTACTCAAAACTGATAATGGCACATAATTCAAGAACAAAACAGTTGACGATTATCTCGAATCGGTCGGGATAACTCTTCAGTTTTCTGCTGCCAGAACGCCAGAACAAAATGGGGTAGTTGAACGACAAAATCAGACTCTTGTTGAGGCTGCACGAACGGTCCTGAGCCAGATTGATCTACCTTTACTTTTGTGGGCCGAAGCTGTCTCAACTGCATGTTATACTCAAAATTGTTCAATCATTCATCGTCGGTTTGGTAAAAGTCCATATGCTATGATAAACAATAGAATACCTAGCAATAAACATTTTCACATCTTTGGATGCCGGTGTTTTGTGCTGAATGATAAGGAGAACTTGAACAAGTTCAGTCCCAAGGTTGATGAAGGCATTTTAATTGGATATTCTCAAACATCTGTTGCATGCAGAGTTTACATGATGAAATCTAAGATAGTTGTTGAGAGCATAAATGTTACATTTGATGAAGAAATGGCTTCTGAGCAACTTAGTTCAAAACCCGTAATAACAGGAGTATTAGTTTCTGGACAAATCAGTCCAGAACCTACGGTTAATGTTTCTAATTCTGATAAAGCGTCAACGTCTACGTCTCATTTAACATAATTGAATTTATTGTTTGAACATTTTTATGATGAGTTTCTTGGTTCAAAAGTGACTAAACCTGTTGTGATTGACAGATATGAAGATTCAAGTAATCATCATCCAATCACATCAGATGTCTCAACTGAATCAAATTATCCGATTCAAGAAGAAACTCCAGTTCAAACGCCAACTCAATCAGTTGAAGTTGCACATGAAACTGTTGAGCTAGAAGTTGCACATTCAGTTGGATGTACTGTCATGCCTACCCAACAGACATCAAATGTCCCATCCACTGAAACTTCTGCACCAGTTACTTCAACTGAACCCCTAAAAGAAGAACATACTGGAAATCTAGCTAATCAACATGATCAGTCTATATCTATACCACTCCCTCATGTACATAAGTGGACCAAAGAGCACCCGGTTAATCAAATTAATGGAGATCCGTCAAAGCCGGTGCAAACTAGGTCTGCAAATGCAAATTAATGCATGTTGGATTCTTTTCTTAGAAAGATAGTGTTAGATCACAGGTTTATTGGATTCAAGATCATCCAATCTGAATACTAGAATCTAAAGCTAAAGCTGAAAAGCCACTCTCGATATTAGTCTAATGTTAAGTTTGTAATAATTGTCAAAGTTAATTATTGTCTTAATTAATGTATTATGTATTATTCCTAAATATCTAATTAATAGATATTTAGGATATTAGATATTTTAGGATATTATAATATCTTAGTTTAGATATTATATTTTGAGATATTATGTTTGAGATATAAAAGGTTTTGAGATATTATTTATCTTATAACTTTCAATATCTCAGATCATCAATATCGACCCACGTCAAGAACAACAGAGAGAGAGAGCTTAACCTGTGAAGAACATCAACCATTTTAATGCATCGTTTGTAATAGAAACAGCTTGGTAACCATATATATATATATATATCTTGTTTAATTATCTGGTAAACGATCGTGTTCAATCTACGGACCGACAATTGGTATCAAAGCTGAAACCAGATCAAAATCAAATTTTCAAGAACTCTTTGTGTTCTTCATTTTCAACACTGTACCATCGATCCATCTATCAAACAGTGGTTGTGTTTAAAATCAAAAGGTTGTGTGTTATTGTAGTTGGCAAGTCGATCAACTTGTCAAAATTTGGGACTGTAAAACGTTTCCAGATTGGTGTATTTAGTGTTAAAAGAGTCGATTTGTCGAAAAACATAACCCTGGTTGAAAGTTCCAATCCGGTCGATATACCGGTCGCTGCACATCACCGGTCGCTACACAATACCGGTCGCTGCACCCGGTCACAGAACTCCGGTCAAAGCAAGACCCCGATCGAAATCAGTCCGGTCAACATCTCTCCGGTCGCAGGTCCGGTCGAACATAATACCGGTCTAGTATCCCTTTCGCGCCAAAAACGTGTCACGCAAACCTCTACTTTGCGCGACCAACGACTCGCGAAACCACAATACGCGCGACCTACATCTCAGGGAGACTTTATTTTGCGCCAACCATTACTCGCGCAAACCTTCAGTTCGCGTGCCCCGCTTCTCGCGCAAAACCCCTTTTGCGCTAACTTCTTATCACGCAAAGTTGATTTTTGTGCCACCTTCACTTAGCGCAATTTGTGCTTTTGCGCCAGTTCAATACTTGGTTAAATTTGGAAATTTTATTTTTGAATTTTATCTGATTTTATTTGGATTAACGATCATATCTGTCAAGTTCTTTTGTTACAGGAATCATGGATCATGATGATTTCTTTGCTCCACCTAGAGAGAAAAGTCTGTCATAGAAAGTTTCAGATCTTCAAGACCAGTATCAACTAGACCAGATGTCTATTTCGAAAGATTTTTTATCATCTGGAACTGATATAAAATCTCCTGTTTTAGTCAGAGGAAAATATGATCAGTGGAAAATCCATTTCTTAGACTTTATTGACAAACATGAATTAAATACTTATATCAGATTATCTTTGCAGGAAGGAATGATGAAAATTCCAACCAAGTTCAATTCTTTTCGAGGAGCTTATGGGTTTATGGAAATGAAAGAGGTTCCAGTATACCCTAATGAATACACAGATGAGCAGAGAAGGAGACATGAAGCTGATAAATTTGCCAAAATTCTTATTTTGAAAGGAAGTTCAGATGAGATTTCTATTCAAATAAATAGCAAATGGGCTACAGCAAAAAAGTTATGGGATCATCTTGAAGGTAAATCAATATTGTCTCCAATAGAAAAAGTTAAGGTTTTGGAAGCTGAGAACTCTGAATTAAAAGGACAGATTTCTGATTTGGAAGCTCAAAAACAGAAGCTAGATCTTGTTGAGAGCAATGAGAATAAATCTAAAGATTTGGAGAGTACAAATGCTAATCTTCAAAAGAAAATATCAGAGTTTGAGAAGAAGTTCTCAGATCTTTCCAAGAAGAGTATTGAGGAGAAGAAGGTGATTGAGCTTAAAAGTATAAAGCTTTATCAACAAGTTAGTAAATTTGAGAAAGTAATCATTTTAGAAAGAGATCAGTTTGCCAAAGAGAAGTAGGCAATTGAACAGAAGAACGTTGGATTCTTAAAAGAGATATAAGATGGAAGAAAGGGTGCAAAGAAGGAATTTGAAAAAGAAAGAAGCACCTTTGAAGCTGCAATTAGAATGCTTAATGCAAAGCTATCTGAACTTTCTAAGAGTGCACAGAAAGAGAAGAAAAAGAAGTGTGAGCTTGAGACGAAGATTGACCTTCTTGTCAAAGAAAAGAAACGGTTATTCTTTAAAGATTAAAGAGCTTGAAAAGATTATTTCAATGGTGGTGGTGACTGAGCACAAGACTCAAGAGTCAATTGTCCACTCACCTAGAGATGATTCAGCTGATTCGGAATGCTCTTTCAAGTCAGCTGCAAGTTCAACATCCAAATATGTTTCTTCAAAAAGGTCAGTTAAATCTTCTGATCAAATTCGTAATTATAACCTTTTCTTTTATAGGAATACAGATGGTTCAGGTACACATCAAAGAAGGAGAAGCAGCTACAAAGAAGCTGAACTGGTCTGGAACAGGAAACTAGTTGAAGAAAAGAAGAAATATGAGCTGAAATGTAAAAACTCATGTGTACATACGCCTAATGCCAAGAAGAACAATGCGCATAAAGGTAAACCTGATTTTGTCAACACGAGAGATAAATTAATCAGTTTGTCAGGTAAGAAATTCTATTGTTCTTATTGTCATACACATGATCTTGTTCATAAGACTAGTGACCATTACTGGTATGGTTCTTACTCAGTTACCCCATAAGAATTACAACTAACACTCATGGACCCAAATACCAGTGGGTACCAAAGAAAAGGGATAATTCTGTGTTGCAGGCACCTACTGTCAAGGGGGAGTAGGAGAACAATGGCAATTGAATACAGTAGTTCAAGACCCGGACTTAAATGTCAAGACAGAGCCTTCTAAGTAAATCATCTTAGAACCCGTACTTCAACGAAGTTTGACTTCTAAACACAACAATTTAGGACTCGTACTTCAGTGATCAAAAGATCTTACTCCTGTGCTGATAAGAGATTGTACTCCAATACTCGAATGAGGAAATGAACCATCAAGGGGGCGTACATATTTGTCTGAAATTTTAAATGCATATCTTTTTAACTAACATATTTTTGGATGCATAATTTCAGGGGGAGTAAAACACTTATGACTTCTGATTACTTCTGATCAGAACTCGTACTTTAATTGTTTTAATGCTTTTTGTCATTTTATTTTTAGTGAATAAATTAGCTTTGACTATAACATAAGACTTTTGCAGTTTTTGAGAGATGCTTACAAGATCATATCTTTATGACTTTAAGCTTAGCTTCATGAGATGTAAGATCGCACGTAAAGGTATAATCCTTTATCTTAATCTCATATATGGTTGAAAGAATGACAACTTTCAATCATTGAAAACATTGTTCTTAAAAGTTCAAACCACTTCCCGAATCTCAAACCGATTTCATGAATTGGAAGTGTGCGCTTAAATGTTTTCAAGATCTACTTTGTGATTTAACTGAGATAGTTAAACCATTTTGAGCATCATATGCTTTCTAGAAAAACCATGGGATCAGAGTGCTAGGACTTAACACAACTTCTATGGAATCATCTTAACCAGTGATTTCTACCCAAGAAGTTAATCTATAGTGATTGAGTGTACGAAATCGAAAAGAAATGAGTGTGGTTAGAGTGAGCTTAATGTTTAAAAAGAAAGAGGGTGTGAGAACAAAGTTAAAAGAATATCAGAACTCTGCACCAACTACTTTCTGAGTCGGGCAGCCACATTTCTAATGTTTCACAATTCTTTGGTGATGATTATTGAAACAGGCAACTAGCCCATGCCAACTCTTGATTAACCCCACCAGCTACCCATTTTCTACTCAAATAGAAAGTGTTTCACATTTTCAAAGGGGAAGCACCACATTTGCTATCTGATTTTCATTTGGAAAATCTGGATATTGAAAAGAAGGAAGTCTGCCCCCACCTTCGCACTTCAATCATGCACATTGAGTCTGTGTTTAACTTACTGTTGTCTCAGTGGTTTACACAATTTTGAGCCTATAAGCATTCATCACGTGCTTAATTCTTTCTATCACATGCACGAACACACAAGAAATTTGTTTCTTTGTCACAACGTTCATAGAATTTACCTTTGTGGTGTTTCGATGATTGAATAGAAGCCCTGGGGGAGTGAACATCAAAAAGCTCCGTTCCAATGTGTATTCATTACACACAGTGACTTAGTGTTACTGACAGGCATTTTAACTGATTCATTTATTAACTCATGTGTTACACGATTATTTTGTCTGGATTTGCAAAGATCTAGATGAATATCTTTTGAATTGGCGAATCAGAGGCTCTGTAAGATAGACATTTCTTGACATAAAAGTTTTGATGAACTCGTTGCTCTTTTCATCAAAAAGGGGGAGAAGAGCTACACAAGAAATGGTGAACAACACAAGTTTAGAGCAAGTATTCTGAAGACATGCTGATTTTAGAGAAATTTTTCTTTGAAGATACTTTGCTAAAGCATTCTGAGCTAAAAACTAGAGATTATTACATATTGAAGAAAGAGAAGGAGATTCCATCTTTTGAGCTGAAAATGAAGACTGAATTGCTAAATCATTTTATTAATGATCTTGATCCAAAGGGGGAGATTGTTAGATCATAGATTTATTGGATTCAAGATCATCCAATCTGAAGACTAGAATCTGAAGCTAAAGCTGAAAAGACACTCTCGATATTAGTCTAATGTTAAGTTTGTAATAATTGTCAAAGTTAATTATTGTGTTAATTAATAGTATTTTATATTAGTCCTAAATATCTAATTAATAGATATTTAGTTTAGGATATGTAGTTTTGATAATATCTTCTTTAGATATTATCTTGTTTGTAAGTTGGTAGGTGAGATCATATCAGATCACACAACCAACAACTCTCACCAACACACACAACACATATTTTACATCTAGAGAGAAAAGAGAGAAGTGAGAGAGCTCATCGAAGAACATCAATCTGTAATACATCGTTATTAATCGAACAGGTTGGTTTATCATCTATATGTTTGTTGTTTGATTTATCTGGTAAAGATCGTGTTCAATACACGGACCCACAGATAGAGCCTACACGAGTATCTGAAGCTCTAAAAGATCCAGATTGGATAACAGCTATGCAAGAAGAGCTCAATCAATTTAAATCGCCTAAAGTATGGAGACTCGTACCTCAACTGGAAGGCAAAACAATTATTGGTACGAAATGGGTATTCAAAAACAAGAAAGATGAAGATGGTATCGTGGTAAGAAATAAAGCTCGACTTGTTGCTAAAGGATATCGACAAGAGGAAGGAATAGACTATGATGAGACATACGCTCTAGTTGCACGTATAGAGGCAATCAAAATGTTTCTAGCCTACGCTGCACACAAAAACTTCACTGTCTACCAAATGGACATGAAGATTGCCTTTCTAATTGGCATACTGAAAGAGGATGTATACGTCTCACAGCCAGAAGGATTTGTCAATGCTGAAAAACCGAATCATGTTTATATTATTGACAAAGCACTCTATGGTTTAAAGCATGCTCCTCGAGCCTGGTACAATGTTTTATCTAAGTTTTTAGTCAAGTCGGGCTTCTCGAAAGGTAAAATCAATACTACTCTCTTTATCAAAAAAGAAAAAGCTGATATCATTTTAATTCAAATATATGTGGATGATATAATATTTGGTTCAACTAATCTGAAGTATTGTAAGAACTATTCTAATTTAATGGTGCCCAGATTTCAAATGACTATGATGGGAGAGATGAATTTCTTTCTCGGATTACAAGTTAGACAATTTTCAACGGGGATTTTCATTAATCAAGCAAAGTACATTTATAATATTTTGAAAAAAAATTAAAACGGAAAGTTGTACTTCAATTGGTACCCCGATGGCACTAAGAACTAAGATTGGAGCTGGTATTTTTGGAAAAGTTGTTGATCTTAAAACCTACAGAGGAATGATTGGTTCTTCAATGTACTTAACAGCAAGTAGACAGGATATTATGTTTTCTACATGCTTATGCGCTAGATAACAAGTTTCGCCTAAAGAATCCCATCTTTCAGCTATAAAGCGAATATGTAGATATCTGAAGGGAACTATAGATCTTGGTTTGTGGTATCCTAAAGATACTGGTTTTAAGCTAGCAGCGTATTCAAACGCAGATCATGTAGGTTGTTGTATGTTAGACAAGAAGAGTACTTCGGGACATATACAGTTTTTGGGAGATAAGCTCGTGAGTTGGACTTCGAAGAAACAACTGTGTGTATCTACTTCAATAATCGAGGCAGAGTACGTAGCTACAGCTAGCTGTTGTTCTTAGGTGTTGAGGATGCAAACACAACTCCGAGAGTATGGGTTCCAATACAACAAAATCCCGATTTATTGTGATTCCAAGAGCGCTATTTCTATATCTGTGAATCTTGCTCAGCATACGAAAACCAAGCACATAGACGTACGATATCATTTTATCAAAGATAATGTTGAAGAAGGTACAATTGAACTTTACATTGTAAACACATATTATCAACTTGTTGGTTTGTTTACCAAGCCGTTGGACGAAAAGAGATTTAATTTTCTCATTTCGAAACTTGGCATGTTGAACCTAAAGACATAATCTGTGGTTACCTAGTACAATTTATTTTTGTTTTTTTTTCTTCATTTATTTATTTTTATTCTGAACGATATCTGCACTGAAAGGTTTTGTTCATGTTTACAGAGGGAGTGAGAAAAAATTTAGATGATCTAAATTCGAGGGGGAGTATGAGATTTTGCATATGTTTTATACTGACAAATCTTTATGATGCATATTTTCAGGGGGGACTAAGGACATTGATTTCTGATTATTTCAGATCAGAACTCGTTATTAACAAGTTTTATTGCTTTCATGTTTTAATTTTCAAATAAATGTTTTTGTTTTCAATAAGACTTTGTTGCTTTGATGACTTTTTGACTGAATGCAGATTTTGAGAGGGAGCTTACATGATCATATCAATCATGACTTTGGAGCTGACTTTATGAGCTTAATGTGGAGCGTAAGTATTATTCTACTCTTAATCTCATTGTGTTTGAAAGAAGGACAACTTTCAAACATGGAAAACATGTTTCTAAATGTTCAAACCACTTCTCGATTCTTAAAATATTTGATGAATTTAGAAGTGTGATTTTCAATGTTTTCATTTTATGAGCTTTACTAGTTCACAAACCGTGTGTTTTCAAAGATAAATACTTGTGTAATTATCTTTTTCATATACCGTCATGTATTCATACACACTGGTTTAGTATTTCTATTGACTATGTTCTTACCATGTCTCAAAATGAATCCATTTTTCGATGGTAAGACACCCCGTTTGAAATTCAAAGTTTGTTGAGCGTTGATTCATTCAAAACGTTTATTTCAAGAGTGTCTATATTTGCTTCATATAGACAACATCCAATTTTTCATGACCTAAGCTTGTAATGATACATCATTCTTATTTGATATTTTCAATACACTGTCTGTAACACCCTAAAAATTGGGTAAATTTAAAACTTAAAAGTTCGGCATTATGACGTCTAAAATATAAGGATATTTAAACATGTAAATCATGAATGACTAAAAACCCAATAAAGTTTGGGGTAGTTGCAACAATTAATGTAGCGGAATAAATAAGACACATATATGACAACCTATTTAATCTAGAACAATTGACAACTAGATTAAGGTGGGTGTCGCTATGACTTCAAAACGCTCTTCACTCAAGAATCCCAAAAATGCCCGGTCCAAAGGTGTTCCGAGGCGTGCTTTCGGCGGATCAAGGTGCCCTATGCACACCGCTAGCCGAACCTGAGAGCCATTAAACACAATCACCAGTGTTAGGCTAAAGTCTTGGAGTATGACAAATAATTTACATTTTATAAGGTAATCATTAGCAACGTAATTAAGTGTTACTGGCATACTCTTTGATTGAACCAATGTTAACCTCCCATAAGGGAATAACAATCCATTTCCTGTACAAAACCACCAAAGATAACCCCTGGAAGACGGGGGAGACCTGTTACCATCTTGGGTGACGAGAACACGTGAATGGGGTCACCCGTGATGTTTATTGGATTTCACCACATATCCTGGTCCTAGTTCCCATGCCATGCCAGACATCACAATCCTCGGACCGTTTGTGCCTCTAGTGCTTACTCCGTCGAGTTACACCTCAAGGGCTTACGAACATGGGTGCCTAACAAGAGTAGACGAGTTACAACTCGGAGACTTGCATCACCTATTGCCTACTCGCTAGCGACCCAACGGTCAACAGTTAAGTCACATATACATACTATCTAAATCCTAGTGCACAAGGACATAGACATGAATTCCACATATAGATCATGATCAAGTATAGGTAACAACTTTCATGCAATGCATGTTCCTTTCAGATGATGTAATAAAGTTCATTTCATGCATATATTTCTACTTCATCACTTGTTTGACAATATAGCAACCAACCCAGTGTAATAATTCTAACTGTTGATAAGAATAAATGTAATCAATTCTCATATTTATGTGGATAGTCCTTTGCCATAAAATTAACTTGCTACTATATGGCATGCATAGAGGATTTCCCAAGATGTTCAATAATTCCCACAAGCATTAAAACCCTTAGAAGAGCGAAGCGAGCTGCGCTAGCCTATTACGTTTTTCAGCAGCAAGATACGGTCTAACGCTTGCCTCCGACTATCTATTAGATTAGTTTAGTCAAGGGTAGATATGTAAAACCCTAGTTTTGGGTTAACCCTAAACACATCATGTTATTCACATAAGCAATTAATAATGCAAGTATAGACAAACAAGAGTTAGGAGACTCACCTAGAGGTTTACTAGATGAAACCCTAGATGGTGGAAGTAATGGAAGTAGGTGGCGAAGAATCTTGAACTTCAATGAGACTTGAACCCTTAACACATAGTAGAGATGAACCCTAGGTTAGCATTCAATGCACCCACTAAAGATCAATAGAGGATTAAATACAAGAAGGATGGAATTGGATGAGGAAATCTTACCTAGATGGAGAGGAAAAATCGGTTGCCAAAACCCTAAGTGAAAAATAAATGAGCTCTCCTAATTAAATCAGGCATTTAAAGCCTTAACGCTCGAAGGCGATTATGCCATGCGAGAGTGAGAAGGGCACTTTCACCGGTCACTCTCGTCGTGAGTGTATTGAATGTCTCGGCCCTAGCCTCCTCGCGATTGTGACCCCGCAAGAGTGCCACTGGCATTTTCGCCAGGCACTCTCGCCGAAAACGTACCGAAAGTCTTGGGTTTTCTGAAGCGATTTTGACATGCGAGAGTGCCCAATAGCACTATCGTCGGGCACTCCCGCTGAGTGCTTTTCCATACTTAGAATTTGACAGATTCCGAATCCGAATTCACGACTGATCTAAGATGACTTCAGATGAGCGATTAATATGAAATTATAAATACGAAATAAACAATAGTCCCAAAAATTCGGGGTGTTACAATCCTCCACCCCTTAGATTAGATTTTATCCTCGAAATCCCAACTAGTCAAGTAAGTGCGGATATCGCCTCTTCATGTCCTCCTCCGACTCTCAAGTCACGTTGGCTCCCCGATGGTGTTTCCATGGAACCTTCACTATAACCACCTCCCTGTGTCGTAGCCTCTTTGTCTTCTTTTCTAAAATAGTTTCGGGCTCTTCCACACATCGATCGTTGTCCACTCTAATCTCTGACAATGGAATGATGCTTTCTTTTTCGGATAGACACCTCCTCAAGTAGCATACGTGAAAGGTAGGGTGAATCCCATCCATCTCGGGCGGAAGGTCCAACTTGTAAGCTTGAAGCCCGATGCGTTCGATGATGGTGAAAGGTCCAAGGAAATGGGGACTAAGCTTCCCACGCTTTCCGAACCTAATTATCCCCTTCCATGGTGAAATTTTCAACATAACTCTTTCCCCCACCTGGAACTCGACCGGTCTTCTCTTCTTATCTGCGTAGCTCTTTTGACGGTCTTGGTCCACCTTCAAACATTATCTAATACCTTTCACCTTGTGGGTCGTATCTTGCACAATCTACGGTCCGGCAAACTACTTCTCTCCCGCTTCTAGCCAACACACGGGAGTCCTACACTTTCTTCCGTACAATGCCTTAACGGCGCCATACCAATACTCGAATGATAACTGTTGTTGTAGGAGAACTCCACTAAGGTGTGAATCCCAACTCCCCCCGAAGTCAATGACGCATGACCTTAACATGTCCTCGAGAGTCTGGATAGTCCTCTCGCTCTGACCGTCTGTCTGAGGATGGTAAGAGGTACTCAGTTTGATCCTAGTACCCAACTCCTTTTGCAAACTATCCCAAAAATGAGAAGTGAAACGGCTATCCCGTTCGGATACAATAGAAAGTGGCACCCCGTGCCTCGAGATCCCCTCATCGATATAGAGTTTCACTAACTTGTCCATCAGTAGAGTATCTCTCATGGGCAGGAAGTGCGCGCTTTTGGTCAAACGGTCCACTATTACCCAAATGGTGTCATGATTCCTCAAAGTCTTCGGTAGCTTGGTTACAAAATCCATGGTGATGTGTTCCCACTTCCATTCCGGTATCTCTAGGGATTGTCGACTACCATAAGGTCATTGTTGTTCCGCCTTCACTTGTAGGCAAGTTATGCATCGCTCCACATAACTGGCCACATCTAATTTCATCATCGGACACCAATAGTTAAGCTTTAAATCGCGGTACATTTTTGTACTTCCTGGATGGATAGAGTACTTGGATTTGTGTGCATCTTCCAATAACAGATCTCGACACCCTCCGATCTTCGGCACCCAGATTCGGCCTTGGAATAGTTTTAAACCTCTCCCATCTTCGGTCAATTGAAGATGTTGTTTCACCATAGTTTCACCTTTGAGATTTTCTTCTAGCAAAGCTTCCGATTGAGACGTCTTGATTCGGTCTATTAGGCTTCAGACGATTTCCACCCTAGAAAAAGTAGTTTGAACACTCCTACCATACTCTTTCCGGCTCAATGCGTCCTCCACGACATTGGCCTTTTCTAGGTGATATAGAAGTTCACAATCATAGTCTTTGAGTAGTTCGAGTCACCTTCGTTGCCGCATATTCAAATCTTTTTGGTCGAAGACATATTTTAGACTTTTGTGATCGGTGAAAAGGGTGCACTTCATACCGTAAAGGTAGTGTCGCCACAACTTCAAAGCAAACACAACTACCGCTAGCTCGAGGTCGTGGGTTGGGTAGTTTCTCTCGTGTTCCTTCAACTTCCTCGATGCATAAGCTATTACTTTGCCCCTTTGCATCAAGATACACCCTAATCCCATCTTAGACGCGTCGTTGTACACCACAAAACCTTCCGTTCCCTCGGGTAGGGACAAAATTGGCGCCTTGCACAATTTCTTTTGTAGCGTCTGAAAGGCCCGCTTTTGGCTTTCGACCCAAAGGTACTTCACATCCTTCCTCGTCAGAGATGTCAGTGGTGAGGCAATCTTGGAAAAGTCCTGGATGAATCTTCGATAGTAACTGGTAGACCCAAGAAGCTCCGAATTTCCGTGGGACTCTTAGGCAATTCCCAATTCATCATGCCTTCAATTTTCGACAGATCAACTTGTACTCCTTCGCTAGACACCATGTGTTCTAAAAACTGAACCTCAGGCAACCAAAATTCGCACTTAGAGAATTTGGCGTAAACTTTCTCGCTCCTCAATACCTCCGATACTTCTCTGAGATGTCGCTCATGCTCCACATCATCCTTCGAATATACCAAAATGTCGCCATGGAATACAATGACCGAGTTGTCCAGAAAGGGTCGGCAAACTCGATTCATCAAGTCCATAAACACGGCCGACGCGTTGGTTAGCCCGAAAGGCATAACCAAGAACTCGTAGTGACCATAACGGGTTCTAAAGGCGGTCTTGGAAACGTCCTCCTCTCTAACCTTCACCTGATGATAGCCCGATCGGAGATCGATCTTGGAGAAACATCCGGCTCCTTGTAGTTTGTCGAAGAGATCGTCTATCCGAGGTAGTGGATACTTGTTCTTTACGGTTACCTTGTTCAACTCCCGATAGTCGATGTACATCCGCATCGACCCATCATTCTTCTTGACGAAGAGTACCAGAGCTCCCCAGGGCGAAGAGGTCCGTCTCACGAATCCCTTCCCTAGCAATTCTTGAAGTTGCGACATCATCTCTTGCATTTCGGTCCGAGCAAGACGGTAAGGTGCACGGGCAATCGGTGCGGTTCCCGGAACTAGGTCGATCCGGAATTCCACCTGGCAGCTGGGCGGCAAGCCCGGAAGGTCGTCGGGAAAAACATCTGAATACTCACTAACGATTCGCACGTCCTCAATCTTTTTCTTCTCCGTGTTGGCATCCAGTACGTAGGCGAGGAATGACGGGCAACTCTTCATTAGGCATTTCCTAGCTTTGATGGATGAAATGAGAGCCACTTCACCGTTGTGTTTCTCCCCTTATACAAAGACGAAGTCTCCGCTTGAGATCGGTAATCTGATCAATTTCTTTGAACATAAAATCTCCGCCTTGTGCCGTGACAACCAGTCTATCCCGATCACCAGGTCGAAACTCCCAATTGCCATGGGAAGTAGGTTTACTTCAAAGAGTTCCCCACTAATATCTAGGTGACATTTTTCTAACACTTCACGTAAGATCACTTGCTCCCCATTTGCTACTTCTACTACCAGAGCTTCACTAAGAGTACTAGAAGGCATATTCAAGGTTTTGCAAAACTCAATGGATGTGAAAGAGAAGTTGGCACCGGAATCAAATAACACCTTAGAGGCAAGGGAGTTGAGTAAGAACGTACCCGACAACACATTAGTGGTCTTCTTCGCCTCCTCCCTCGTCATTTGGAAGGCCCTCCCTTGAACTTTAGGGATGACTTCCTTCTTCGGTTGAATCGTTGGGTTTCCTCTTCTTGCTCCTCCCCCTAGCTTGGGGCAGTCCCTCCTCACATGCCCCGCTTCCTTGCACTCGAAACATATTGGTCCTTCGATGGGACAATTCGGGCTAGTGTGACCCGGTTTGTCACACTTAATCATATATAATAAGCGTCTACGTGTTGTCAATGCAACATGTGTTTAATCATATAAGATTAAACTTGTGTATCATACGTGTAATCATATATTATACTGAAGCTTCTCGCTTTCTCGCAAAATATTTAACGTTTCGTCTAAAACCTGACCTTAAATATATCAATATTTTTAACCTTTTTTCTATGTTTCATTTACGATTATATTCACATGGGATTATATTCATACATTATTTTTTGTATATTATACAAAATTTACAGCTTAATATTAACTACAATTCATAACCAACTGATAAATATGTTCATATACATGATAAATATTGAACATCGCTAATATAGAAAAAACTCCATAAAGCTGATAACAAATAAAAGACTCACTTTCTCATATCCATATTCATAAAATATAATTGAGAAAAAGAAAACAAAAATACATTGTACGGTATTGTACGAGTTACGTTGTTTTTAATAATATATAATGGATAAAGAACATGAGATTCGTGTTCGTAGAGAGTCTTAACCAAACCCAAGTATCCCGTGGCTCCACCAAGAAAAGATTGCATCTTTGTGGGAGGATTTACCATAAATAGCAATGTTTTAAAACCCGGGTTGAACCGGGGACCGAGTCAATTACGATCGGTTTTTTGGAAAATTACGACCCGGATTGAACCACCGGTTTTTTGATAGAACCGGTCTAATTGAACCGGTAAAAACCCGGGTTGACCCGGTTAAAAAAATCAATTTCTTATATTTGTGTTTTTTATGTTTTTGGATTGATGTAAATCTTGTAGTTATGTGTTTTTTTAATATTTTTGGATTGATGTAAAATTTTTTGTTATGTGTATTTTTAATGTTTTAACTTGTGGACATCAAATTCTTGGTTTTATATATACATATATATATATATGTAAGAAAATAAAAAATACATAAAATTTCTTGAAACCGGGTTAACCACCCGGTTGAACCGGTTGGACGGGTTAAACCGTGACCCGGTCACCACACCGGGTCAACCAAAAAACCGGTTTTTAAAACATTGATTAAATAGTCAATTTTATATAATATTGTCAATCAAAGTTTATACAAGGATATCGTTGGTCTCATTTAGTATATCAATTAAACAATTTCTTTAAAAATAATATTTATGAAATGGTATGCAATTAAATTACTCAAGAGAGAATATTGAGATGGGGTCACGAGGGGGGCCTGAACATGAATATGGAACCCCCGAGGAAGTGGAGATGTGTTATTAATGGAAAGGACAAGATGCCCCTTCGCCTTTCGATTGAGCCTTCTATTTAACCCTTTGTATTTTTCACCCAAACGAAAACATTCAAGGGTAAATACGACATTTAACATCATCTCTAACATTTTTTTTTGAACGGCAGACTAACATACTCACACGTTTTTGGGGTATCCGGGCTCCCACTTAAGGGTGCCACCCGACTAATCCCCGTCGATCACGATCCAGCCCAATTAAGGGTACCACTAAGTGGCAGACCCATGATCATGGATGTCACAGGATGCTCACTACGGGGTTCGAACCTAGGTAGTCAGGGATACCATCCACTGACCCCCCCCCCCCCCCCCCCCGGATGTTACCAAACCACTGGGCTACAACATGAAGGACCATCATCTCTAACATTTAATATTCATGATTAGATACAAGAAGTAAGATTATTCGGTTCGGTCGTAGATGTTTTTATCATAATTTAGGTTGGCATCATTATGTTTTTGATGATTGATAAATTAATTTGTTTTGTATCAATGAGTTATTTTTCAAATGTTTATGATATTTAAATTATACTAAGGGCGTGTTTGGTTTGCGGGAATTGATTGGATTTTAAGTATGGATTTGGATTTGGATTTGGATTTGGAGGGATTTGGATTTGGATTTGGGGGGATTTGAAATCCCATCCCATTACAAAGGATTTTCAAATCCATCAAGTTAAGAATTTTAAAGAGGTCAAAGAATTTCAAATCCGGTCAACAAATTCCTTTCCTACAAACCAAACACATGATTGGAATGGATTTGAAATCCAAATCCCTCCAAATCCATTCCAATCCCGCAAACCAAACGCGCCCTAATATGCATAAAGAGATTCATCGATTACATGTATTTGAAACATTTCGACAATAAGAAGCATGACATAAAGAAGACATGTGTGTAGTCTGATACAGTTCCTTTCAAAGAAAATCAAATGGATTACTTATGCTTAAATGTATTTGGAAAAGTTCAAATCAACTCGATTCATTATGATCCATTAATTGCCAAATGAAATAAGATGGAAAAATATTTTGAGAAAATACTTATTAACTTCGTTTGAATGTAAATTTAAATAAGTTGATCTTAGCATGAACAGTGACACAATGTAGTGAGGTTCAAACGGTCAAAGTTCACACTACAAGAGAGAAGGCATTTGTTGTCACAACAAGCCCCATAATCTTCGTTATAACTCCATAGGAATGGCGGTTATCCCTAAAGAATCCATTACAATTTTTTGTCCTTTTTCCCTCTATTGTGATGTAACATCCAGAAATTTGAAAAAGAGCAACAAATTAAAACGATCATTTAACACCAAGTTTACTCCAAAATGATTAACAAACAGGAATCAATGGGTTACTTACAAGGTAAGATCAACTAAAAGTCAAGAAACTTCCAAACTAAAACTCATACAAACACTAGGTTAAGAACGGGTGTTGTTAAAACCCAATAACAGTCGATATCTCAAAACACGGAAGACGTCCCAAATGGCCGAATCCTTCTCGTGTCTCTAACTAGCACTTAACTTTTCACAGGGAACTAGTACAATTCCCCAACAAGGATATGATGCACATGCCGACAAGAAAATATGTTAGGTTTAACATCTAGTGAGTTCAAGCAATTTCCATTAGCATAAAGCGATAAAACTAAAAGAGTGTTATCTAAATCATAGCTTTTCCAAACGAATGCATTTACCATAAAAACATCTTTCTGAAACCCGCCATTTTACGTGATGAAAACATAGGGAAAAAACACCCATTATAATAGGAAATCAAAACTCAATACCCACACAAAATGGGAACAAAGTTTTAATATTCAAATACTGAAAATATGGATAAAACTCTATTATCAAAAACATCAAAACATTGATTAGTTACGATATACCAAACCATAAATTATGGATACACTTCATACCAAAAACAACACCGAAAACATGGATAATATAATATCCAAAACAACACCTTTCAATGACGGGAAAGACATGTATCCATCGAATGGGGTGGACAAAAAGTAAGAAGATTAATAAATAAAATCCTCATAAAATTAATGGCAATGGTCTACGTGACCTATACCGCAACCTAGGTCACATGACAGGTCGCATGAGACCCAAATTCGAATGTAAACTTCGATTTCTTGTCCGATCTGATCTCTAAGTGTCATAAGAAAATTAATAAATAAAATCCTCACAAAATTACCAATTTAATTGCCAAACAATCACAAATAGACCCCAAAACGGAATCGCAAAATCACGGTGTTGCAATCCTCCAAAGCATAAAATTGATTTACTCTTCTAAATCTAGCATTGGACCAACACTCGAACACCACACTCAACAGATTTTCCTGGTCCCAATCACTTGGTCCTTCCCCAGAACAATCGAACTCTGATAAACTAACGCGTTCTTCTAAACATTGATATCATTCCTTCCATTTTCTGCAAAAAAAAAACACCCGACCATAAAAGACGCCTGAGATAGTTCAAGAACACCAAACAACCCGGGGAACAAGTCCATCTGATGACTCGTCATTCACTCATCCGAAAAGGATAACAACATAAGGACGTTAACTTCAAATAACACACTTTCACAAATCAATTGACTCCCTTCCCAAGGGAGTGTCTCTAACCTAGTTGAACCTTAAATTAGGACCCGGTTACCTTTTTTTCTAAAACTGCCACATCAATTTTCATAATGAGCAATACCACATCCAACCTCCACCTCGATATGTTGCACTACTATAGGAGGTGAACACAAAATAACTACGATTATGAATAGAATTCTAGTTAACAACCATCGGTTGTTTCCCAATCTTTAATGACCCATACTACCTCATAGGGGTGAGCATCGGAAGTGGGTACCCGTCTTTGGAATCGAAACCGCTTCGGAACTGCCGGTTCCAAAACCGGAACCGGAACCGATATGATTGGTTCTGATTCCAGTTCCTAAAATATGGAATCGATCGGGACCGATTCTGATTCTCATTTTTTTGGAACCGTTAACCGTTGGGTACCCGCCGGGACCGGTTCCCAATTATAAAGAACCGGTGTAACCGGTTCCGGTTCCGAGAACTTTGGGTGGGTACCCGCCTTTGATCACCCCTACTACGTCAACGTTGTTTCTAAATCAACTACTTACTTCCATAATTGCTGCACATAAGTAAAATTACTCTTAAGTGTTCAAATCATCCTCTATCGAATTGTGTTGCACTTCTTTTGTCCTTCAAAACTACTATGATCTTTGCAAGGCTGATCCAACCAAAATCGTCCAAATCTATATCAATTTAGAGTACCCACAACCATGTTGACTTTACCCAGGTGGTAAATCCGCATAAGCATTATCTAACCGATCACCCTGTACCACATTCGTCGGTATTTTAGCTTCCATCTACTTAAAATCTCCTCGATAAAACAATTTCCACTTAAGATCTACTTTGATTGTTCCTACTTAATTCCATCATAGAAATCCTCTGAATACCTGAGCAAACAATCTCCATGGGTACTGACTTTAAGTCTAATTAACCACATATTACTCTAGTAGTCACTACCATAAAAAGGTTATCGTCATTCTCTCGACAAGATTCTTATTAACTAGTTTGGTCTAGTTAAACAAAACTTTGAATTCGTACTCCAAACTGTCACAATGCACGCTAACCGCAAGGATACCCAAAATTTCCTTTGTCAGACCATTCTTTACGATTGTACAGTTCCCGAAATACATCCACTCATCAATCATCCAACCGATAAAATCCTTAACAATCAAGATAATCTAAATCCCTAATCATGTACTACAAAAATCTAATCACCCTAAAGTTACCACTTACCTTCTAGATGCTTTATGGAATTCAATGGAAGTACCCTAAGCACTCCAATGGTCATCGACATTAAAATCCAAAATCGATAGGTAATCCACAAAATGTTCGTACCACAAACGTAGATACACCAACAAGTACTTCATCCTTGGGTAAACAACGTCGATCCACAATAACGACTTAAAGTTCCCATCTAGTACTGGAACTAGAATCCTATAACTATACAAATCTAGAGAACAAACTACAAAATCTTCTATACTTACAAAGACCAACTAGGATGGCATACCATGAAGTCAACAAAACATCCCATGTGGTCAAAACAACCTATATGTAAGTATTCACCTAAAACTTTGACCTGAAGATATTAAATCGGAAAGATTACTACTTTAATAACCGCGATGACACATAAATCTAATACCTCAAAATTCAAATGTGCACCGGCTTTTAGACAAATTTTTGAAATCGAAAACCAACCTCAATCGATCATCCGACAATCTCAATTCTCAAGGACCCTCCAAGTCCTCAAATATGACACCCTCCACAATAGGGGGTTTAAATCTATGGGTTTAGTTAGTTCAGGTTTTTTTTTACATGTATATTCTCTCAAGAAATATGTCAATTTACATCTTAAAACATTTACCAAACATAAAATCTTTATAATATTTACACCCACATACAGTAAATGACCACCCCAACTATGAGTCATACGAAGTGGTCGTAAATACCACTCACGTAAAACCAAAATATAATGCATTTTTGTTGCCCAAAAATCATGAAGACAACAAATGAAAATGCACACGACGAAATATTCAAACTGATAATCTTAGTCTCAACATACACTAACTCACCCCATGTATGTAAATCAACTTACGAACAAAAATAACATGCAATAAATTGCATTCGTATATAGCTCAAAGAAACACTACACAATCGAATGCTTTCCAAATTTTCTCCTTTAACAATAAAATTGCATGAGACAAAATTCTCAATATACTTTATATACAAACACACGTAATATAGAAAGTTGATGCATTTCAAAACTTCATGTGAATCAGTTGATTACTAAAAAATAACAAAATATGTGTACGCATTTTGGGTAAAAACATGGAACAATTCATGTCGGTTTCAAATTTAAAGCTATCTACCGGTGTGCTTTCAACAACTCACAGTCCTGACAAGAACAACATGAAGAGAACTTCTAATAAAATTTGTTTGTAAATCATCTGCAATAAAAGAATCCATGAATTTTAAATCATGGACTGCACTTCATGTGTGCCAAAACATTCTCCAAAATTGGTAACATGACAAGTACGAACGACTTGACAAAGCATGGGATAATTTATGCAATTTGTTTTAAAAATAAATTTTGTGCATGCATTTGGTCGAGACCCGAAGTCTTAGAACCATGCTCGCCAAGTCTACTAGTCACACTACCGACATCGAAATCCTTAAATATCTTAAGGTGATAAACCATAACTAAGTCGATTACCCGTATAATTTCTCCAAATTAATGATGATCCAACAAGTATATTGTTAAAACTTAACCAATATCTCTTAGCCATAACAGTCAACTTAATTTGATCACCATACTTAACATTAGCATAAAATTAGAATGCTATAACCAAAAAATCTTCTAACGATTATTCAATAGGAATACACTCACCACCCCATCGATCATCACTAAGAAGGCGATTCAAGCACACACATGCATCTATAAACTCATAAGCACACTGGTCAGGTATAACTACGAATGTGCACTACATAAGTATCGTAGTTTCCATTGTCATGATTCATGATGCTAGTGTTTCTATTGCCTCCAAAACATCTTAACTTAAAGTGTCTAATTGTACAATCTCACATCCATTCACTTAGAAAAACACGACTTTAAGTCTCGGAATCCTAAATCATTAGCCAAATCTCTCAAACTTGTGCTCTAATATCAAATTATTACACCCCAAATTTTGGAAAAGAGCGAATAATTAAAAACTTTGATTTAGCCCCAAGTTTACTCCAAACTAATTCCATTAGAGGAATCAACGAGTTACTTAAGGTATGACCAAATTAAAATTAAGAAACTTCCAAACCTGTTGTGTTTTAATTTTTTTTGCTTAAATGAAAACCTGATATGGTTATGGTTACCAAGTTAACACTAGCACTATTATCTTTCTTGTGATAGCTTTCAATGTTGTGAGTAATATTTTATTTGAAAATTTTAGAACCCATATCAATATTGAAGTTGAAAATATCACCTATTGTACATCTAAAGTCATATAGTAATTTTTTTGGGGGGAGCAGGGGGTAGTAACGTTCTGGCATCGATTACCTATAACTCGATTGTCAAATTCTAAAGTTATGTTTGCAAATTGTAATAAGTCGTGTCTCGAAATTGGTGAAGCAAGTGCCTGAAGAACAGGAAGAACAAAAGATAAATGCCTAAATTCAAAATCAACCGACCAATAATGAAAACAAGAAATCATCGATAGCATTTCAAGTTACAACAATCAATAAATTAAACAAACCATACAAGGGAAAAAGGCAAGACAATTACACAAACCCTCATAGGCTTTTTGTCGATCGCTTCGATGAGAGTAGAGAAATACGAAGAACTCCTGGCTAATGCAACAATTCCTGTAATGGATAAATATTTCAAATAACAGAGCATGTGATTTTGGAAATCAAATCGAACGACGACAATATTAACCCTAGGTTCAATCAAATGTAAACATGTTATTCGAGAAAAAAAGAATTATCGAGGTGTGTAGTAATGACAAGATGTTGGAAATTATTCAACAGCGTAGAATCGATGGTTTGAGATTCTGAATTTAGTGGTGGTTTGGGATTCTGAATTTAGTGGTTCACCGTCGATCGTCGTAGATACCGAAGAGAATGTGAGATTACGTCATTCGTCGGAATCATACGAACAATGAAGCAAATGTACTAATAGAGAAGAGAAAGGCGAGATAAAGAATGCGTGTATATATTCCGGGTCAGAAATATGGTCCAACAGGATTCGCGTGCCTATTATTAATAGATTATAGGTTTGGTAAATTCAACCGCTGTAGTTTGGGTTAGGGGGTTGTCATGCTAAGGATAACAATGGGAGCATATTTGGTCACCTGTTATTGTCTTCGTGATCTTGCCGGAACACTCGGAGTAGTACCTCCTATAGGTATTTTACGAGAACTGAGTGGAAGTCCTACCAACACTAACGATATTCCTATGCTAAATTGTAACACCTGAAAATTTATTTCCCTTACTTCATAAATTGTGATTATTTGATAAATTGTGATTATTTGAGAATATGAGGCCTTTTATATGGGCATTGTCATTATCATCATGTTGTAATGTTATATAAACTGCTTAATCTTCTTAATTGTCTAAACCTCGCGCTCGTATTCGAATTTGGATGAGTTTTCAGGATGTCAGAGGAGTGGCGCGATAGTGCCACGCGGCGGTCACTATCACGGGGATTGTACCGCGAGTGGTGAGTCTTGAGAAATTGTGACACGCGATAGTGACACTGTCACTATCGCAAGTCACTCTCGCGGGATTGGTACTGCGGCCTTCGGGCTTCGCGCGATTGTGACATGGGCACTATCGCCGACGGGCTAAGAGACTTAAATGAGTTCTTTGGCCGATTTTCATTTCATTTCTACACTTCTCTCTTTTTCTCTTTGGCGATTTTGAGCTCCCAAATCAGTTCCATTCCTCATAAACCCTAACCCTCATAAATACAAACCCTTTTGGTGGTTGGGAATCTTGGTGTGGCATTTATTCTTCTCAAGGGAACATTTATTAGGGTTCTCAAGTTCAAAAACTCTCTTCTTCAAGTCTCATATTCATCATCTAGGGTTTCACATTTTCTAGGTTTTGGTCCAAAAACCTAGATTGTGAGTTTATTAAACCTTTGTTAAAACTAGATACACATCATAATCTCCTATTTGTTATTATTGTATATTTACTCTAAATGTTCATCTCTAAATGTTCAAGTATTTGGGGTTTTCATATGGATATATGTGATGTGCAACTTACCATGATTTAATGTATGCATATCTTGGCATTATGATGATTTCTATTTGGGATACCTTTTGGTGAGTTAATATCTTCATGATGAATATGGTTGTGCTATGGGCTTATGTTGGATCTTATATCGAGTAGGATGGTAATATTGTACCCTTGGTTGGTATTGAAATATGATTGGTTGAAATACACCTCAAGACCTCCTATAAATTATGTTGGACGAACCAAGTCAGTAGACACTAGGAGGATGTAATCTTGGGCGCCACCGTAATGGTATGTGCCTAGACCTCCGCCATTCGGGGAATTTCCATAGTTGTAGTCCCCGGATGTGCCGGGATTTTTGGGGTGCCTCTTGTTAATTGACATCAAGGTATATCGACTCTTTGGGTAGAACTTGATTGGTGCTATGGGTCTCCCCTATTGACTCGACATTTATTGAACTTTGGTTAACTGTTGATAAGAATTGTAATTGATGACATATGCTATTTCTTGTTCAACTCACTAGGCTTTTTGGTCTAACACTTGTTTGGTGTCGATGTGTATCTCAAGTTCTAGCGGTGCCGGTTCTAAACAGGCATAGTTGTTGGGTGAGAGCTTGGGGAATTTGCACTTGGACATAGATTTTGGAGAAGACGTTTGGGTTTATAGATGACACCCTTTTTGTAATCTTTTTTCCATAGAAATTAGATTAGTTGGTTGTTATTTATTGTCCGTTAAATTACAATGGTAATTAAACATGTTTGAATATATCCCCATTTTTGGGAGGTTCTTGCTATGGCAATTTTATATACCACATGTCCGTTTTTTTTTGGATTTTTGTTATCCCTATTTTTAGGGTGTTACATAAATGTAGGCCATGCAGTTGACTCAACTGTTATGACAACTGGAAGTTAAAGTGACCTACGAGTTACCTTACCGGAATTTATTTCCACGGAATTTCTGAACATCGCCCTAAAGGCGGTTCAAGACAATTTTATGGAGGATATTTCTAGTATAGAAAGACTGTTAAAAGGAAAAGAGGTGATGTATAAATCTCAGCTGCCACAAATTCCTACACCCACTCCACCTCCAATTCATTCAGCTCAGCAACTTGAAGATTTCTCTATTGATGAACTGAAGTCTTAATTGTTTGCAAAGCTCCTATCCCAAACCTAATGTTGACTCCTTTGATGCGGACTTGATCGGAGTTCTCAGAAGTATCACTACTACTCAATCGAGCCCATCTTCTACAATTACTTCTGATGAATTCAACTTTTTCAAACAGGATGTTATTTCAAGTATGTCAACCATGAACTCTTCCATTCATGATGTTGATAAGACTTTAGTTGTTTTATCAGTAAAGGGTTCAGTCACTAGAAGATACATGCAAAGCCCAAGCTCAAGGCTAGAAATAAAAACATGATGACCAAGACGATCCTGATCATCATGAGGGGGTGATAAAGAGGCAAAAGGTGATTGAGGCTTCTGGATCTGATGCTACTCCTGTCAATCAAGAAGATGAAGTTATTGAGGCTAATGAAGCTGGTTTCTATGGTGAAGTAAGCGGTAAACAGATTGTGCTTTATGTTAATCCTGATATGGAACCAACGGTTGAAAAGACTGAGGTATCTGAAGAAGAGTTGAAAGAGATCAATAGTATGTTTGTTAAGATAATTGATGTCAATTTAGATGAAGAGGAATCAGAAACTGTGAAAGATTTTTAGAAAGTTAAGGAATAGGTAGATGATATGTTATCAGAGTCTAAATATGGTATTGAGGGATATTTTTCTGATGCCATGATAGCTCAAAGAAAGATAGAATTTCTGGAACATTCCTTTATTGATGAACCTGATTGTGATCATTTTACTTCTTTTGTCAAACCTGAGCCACAATCTACTCAAGCTGATTTGATCAATCCAGTTCTTCAAATGTTAAATCCTCTATTCCCAGTCAACCCGATTCCACCTAAGCTCAACTAGAATATGAAGCCAAGTGGGAAATAACAAGAATTAGAGCCTCATTTCTTGGAGATTATCACAAAGACGTCTCTGTTCATAATATCATAGTGTTGGATATTGAAAAGGTTTTGGGGATTAACTTGCAGAATGAGCTGTACAAGACAGAGTACCTGTATCTGATGAAATCCAAATACCAACCAAAACACCATGTTCATACCAACCACCTAATTGTCTTTATCAATGAAGTTTGTGCTAGAAAGTTCTACGAGCTTTGGTATCCTGTGTTTACTGTAAGAAGACAAGATGGTCATTTTTGGACCTTTTCTAAAGTTGATTTATGTAATTTGAAGATTAATGATTTTAAGTATCTGTATAATGAATTCAAGCAAAGAACAATTCGACATAAAAATATCACTGTTGTTTTGGAAGTTGTTAAGAGATTTATGCATAGACAAGTGAAGTATGCATATATCACTAATCTTTAGATTGGGTTCGAAAGCAATCAACCATCTTCAGATTAGCTTCGAAAGCAATCAGTCAAAGGTGAACAAGTTAAGACGTGATCAGAGCCTACCAAATGTTGAGAACTATACTTTATTCATGGTGCTGGAAGAACCCGAGTTCGGAGTAGTGTATAAGAATGTAAAGAACGAGAAGAAATTTATGAGATTTAGGGAGATTGCTAAGTATTCAGATGGTACTATAAAGGTGATAAGACTGAAGTTGGAGCACAAACTGAAAGAAGTCCTCAAATCAAGTGAAAATGAGAAGTTTAACCTGAGAGAAATGGTGAAAGAAAGAATGTTGATCTCCTGAGCTTTATCTGCAAGCACTTTAAGAAGAATTGAAACTTATCTTGGATTGAGGAAGAGGAGAAGACTGTTTTTGAGACCTTGAATCCAAAGGGGGAGATTATTAGGTTAAAATTGGTTGTATTCAAGGTCTAGAGACTTATTGTGTCATTTCCTTAAAGTATTGTTTTTGTCAATGTACTTGTAATTTGACTTGTTTAAATGTTTTTGTCCCGTGAGACTTATGACTAGTTCATCATATTCAATCCAATCGACATTCAGCTCTCAACTCTCTTGAACCATATTCAATACAATCGACATTCAGCTCTCAACTCTCTCTCTACAGTATACTTTCTCTCTCTAGATTCTTGATCAATTTGTTTATATTGTTCATGTGAAACTTGAATCTAAATTCCCAACTTGGAATTTTTGTTTATCTCTGCAGTTTTAAACATTCCGTGAAGCTCCGTAAGAGTTTTTCCAAATCATTTATATTATAGTTCAGGAAGAACTAATCATATGTTTTGGGTAAGAAATTAAGAACCAAATCGATTGTCAATTCCTTTTCCAGTGGGAAGCCTAGATGGGCTAACCAGTTGATATACCCTTTCATTTTCAAAAACATGGATACCGACGGATGAGCCCTTAGTCATCATCCAGGCATGGAAGGCCCTTACTATTTCAAACCTCTCTTGCCTTGCCTGTAACTGAAATATTGGTTTCAGTGAGGATATCATATCCTAGGCACACATATATTCATGATTCCCTAATAACTCGGGAGTCATAGAGGCAAACATCAGATAACCATATCTAGTGAGTCATTTGGTACATATCATAAGCAGCCCTGACTTCATCTGAAGCATTTATGGTAGGATCTTTTGGAGGGGGGGGGGGGGGGTTTCAAGAACATAGAACTTTTTTTCATGCCTAAGGACAACCCTTAGGAAGCGAAACCATTTGAGGAAGTTCGTTCTGTTCAGTTTTTCCTTATCAAGGATAGATGACAGTGTGAATTAAGAATGGTTGTTTGCGTCTTAGTTTGTGTTGGTATTTAAGGTAGTAGCAGACATCTATGAAAATCGTTCAATTTTAGTACAATCTCAAATGAATTAATTAACTTTTGAAAAATACTTTAATTTGAGCTAAGATCCATATTTCACGTATTTCCATAAATGGCCAAATGCATTTGTTTATGAAAATGTGTTATTAAGTTAGGAATCATCCAATTATGTTCAACATATCACTTTGGTGATCGTGAGATTAAAAATATATCATATATTGGAATTGACACGTTTAATCTCACTTCAACGCCTTGAAAATACTCATAGATGGCCAATGCAAGTTATTATGATTTTTCCAAATAAACTAACCATACTAAGGTATCGTGATCCCACCTAAATTCTTGACTTAAGGTTTATTGGTATCAGTTGTCCAAAATATGACTATTTAACTGAGTGACCAAATGCTATTGTTCACTTAAATCTCATTATTTTGGGACCATGTTTCACACTACAATCATCCGGCATGATTGACTAGTCATTGACCATACCGGAATCCACATCCCTTGACAAGTACCTTAAATAGGTGGCATTTAGTTTACGTTTGCAAAAGGTTTGATTTTTAGAAAACATTTTATTATTTTAAAAACGTTTGATTTTAGATACAATTTAAAATCTTTTGTTTTTAAAAGTTATACAATTAAAATAGAAAGATAACATATATTAATCTATTTTACAATTGTCCGTATCTAGAAAATAAAAAAAAATATTACAACCCATTGCAATTGTCGAAATTAAAATTAATCAACCAAACAACCACAAGTCATTTCGGAGCAAACCATATATTATCTACTACTATTTTATTTGGCCAACAATTAAATAACATAGATAACGCGGCCGAAAATATTGAAACAAAATACTATATGGCAAAACAAACCCAAACTAATCCAATCCAATCCAAATCATTAAATATCGATCTATGACCCAAAAACCAAAACAAAAGGGGGTCATTTCAGCCAGTAGCACAATCCAAACAGATTAGGGCATCGACCTAGACATAACAACGGATCAAGAGCCAGTCGAACGACCAAGGCATTGTGGTCGACGAGATGAGAACAGATCCGATTGAAAAACGATCAACTCAACCAATTGGCTAGCTATAGGGAAAAAATTCGCTAGCGGGGATAAAAGAACGGCGACAATCATTTGCGGCAGCCAGCCGTGGATCCATCGTCGATGGCAGTCGCCAAAACAGTCGCCTTACTTCCTGGCTAAATTCCAACAGCCATGAATTGCTCGATGACATCAAACCGATCGGCCAAAGAGCTTTGGAGGTTGAACAAAAACACCCAGTGCTCGAACTGCTTGGCACGATGGCCAACAGCAGCACCTAGCCCAATACCACACAGCATGACATGTGGCTAATAGCGGTTCCAAACCTAGGGAACACCCACTCGGTAGTAAGGTTGGCGGTGACACCAGAAACCAAGAGCGTTATGACCCTAAAGGCAGTGACACCAACGATCAAATGGCTCAATGCCAAATCGCTCGATGAAGGCTTGGGTCAGATCATTATCCTGACACCAGCCGCACTAGGCGGCTCCACCAGTGGCTACACGACCAAGAACAAACGAGGACTGCAAGGTCAACACGAAAGCCGCAAAACCACCAACCATTAACGCGATTGTTGTCAGTAAAAATCCTAACTTCCAATCGAGATGTTCAAACGGGATTGGTCTTATTTATTGCCATATAATTTTTTTTCCTTTTAATTAAATGTGCTCAAAGTGGGTCTGATACCACTGTTTGGGTTTAAAACTTTTTGCAACCTTTAAACGTTGTGGAAAAATTAAAATATTGGTTACAAAATTAAATCATAAAAACATTTCTAACTAAAATCCAGTCAGATTCAATGATGCATTTAATTAAATAATCACATGCTATAGGTTGTTTAGAATTGTATCTTTTCAGATCTTGTGTAGATTTGATACAACACTCAGAATCCAATGTAAAATTCCTCTATCAGTGAACCACACATGAACACGCTTAGATCTTCCACCAGGTGCAAGCTAAACCTAATTTATTCAATGAGTTAGAATTAGTTTAGCGTGTCACCTTATTTATATGGACTGTCTTACAATTTCTCCATAACTCATATAAAGTATTAGTGATTATCTGTAATAATTATATAATTATCTTATAAGCATTTAATATAATTATGCATATATACATATAACACAATGTAATTATCATAATTATCTTTCATGAATAATTATTTCCATAATCTACGTGATTTAATCTTGGTTTATTTAAATGGAAGAAAATGTATTATTTGTATGCGACCCTATAGGTTCACATACTCCTCAGTAGTATTATTGTGTGAAACGTGTTGTAGACATATATGAACTTACAAAACCAAACCTCAAACAAAAACTAGGTTAAAAATAGGTGTTGCTAAAAGCCAATAATAGTGGCTATCTCTAAAACACGGAAGACCTCCTTGAATGACTAAGTCTCATGTCTCTAACTAGCACTCAACTCTTCACAGAGTCATTAGTACCATTCCCCAACAAGGACCGGATGCACATGCCAACAAAAAAAAGTGTTAGGCATAATGCCTAGTGAGCTTAAGCAATTTTTATCTTTAATATAAAGTGATAAACTGAAATAGTGTTATTTAAGTCACGAATTTTTCTAAGTGAATGCATTTACATAAAAACACAATCTTTCCAAAATCCACCATTTTTTATGATGAAAGCACAGTGACCAAAGCAACCATTATAATAGGAAACCTAAACATAGAATTCACACAAAATGCGAATAAAGTTTAATATTCAAATACTGAAAGCATGGATAAAACTCAAAACATCAAAACATGGATAAGTTACAATATACCAAAACCATAAATTATGGATATACCTCATACCCATAACAATATCGAAACACGGATAATACACTATCCAAAAAAACACTTTTCAGTGACGGAGGAGACTCATATCCATCAAATGGGATGAACACAAAATAAGCCACATATATTTATATATATATATATATATATATATATATATGTTAATGAGCCCCAATACGGATCAATGGTCATCAAGTTCAACCACCCACGATCTATACCATTCTTGGGACCGTGATGATCCTAGATATGCTTGTTTACTAGAAATTACACCATATGGTCAATGGTCGATGTTCGACTCCATAAGTCGCACCATAATGCCTTTATGACCCAATGCCTAATTCTAGTTATAATATGAGAATAAATATCCCGTTTTCAAGCACCAAAACTGACTCATAAATTACACCATATGGTTAATTGCCGATGTCTGACTCTAAGAGCCTGCACCATAATGCCCTCGATAATTTAATGTCTATTTTTGGCCGCATTACATGAATAACCATCCAAATTTAGACCAACAAAACTGACTCCTACGTCTATGTGTTAAGTCTGATTTTATAGTAATCATTGTATTTATAGGCTTGGTCAAATGCTGTGTTGAGAGTCTAATATTGTGTTGTATTGACCAAGGGTATTTAAGTCCCTTTGGTCTTTGTCTTTGTAACACTTTCACGCATACATTGAATATATTCTACTTTGCGCTTTGAACTCTCTCTACTTTCTCTCTCTAGGATTTAGTGATCTTGGACTCACAATTGGTATTTGAGCAGTTCTAGATCTTGAGAGAATTGAGAGATTGTATTTTTTGTTTCTGAATTTGTAGATTAATCGAAAATTTGATCGATTTTCTTGAATTTTTCAAAAAATCTCGTTTTCTTGATTTTTCATCAAATTTGGGATTGTATTTTAATGAACTTTTTGTGAAAATCGGTTTGTTGGATTCGTTTTTGATTGCTAAACATCTTTGATTCACATCGATTTACAAGAAAACTTGTTTTGATTGTCAATTTTTGGAAATTGTCAATTTTCTGAAAAACGTGTTTCACGTACTGTGCTATTCACGAAATCTTGATTTTGTGGTTTTTAATCGAAATTTTTGATTGAAATGTGTTAAAAAGTTGTTTTCGAACGTATTTGTATAAGATAATTTCATCAAATTTAGTTTTGAAATCGATTTTTTGGAAGTTTTCTTGAATTACTAACGGTTTGCGCCAGATTGGAACTTTGCGCGAGTTCTTCATAGTTTGCGCGAGTTCATCTTTTGATTTGCGTGATCTTACTAATTTTGTCTGTGTTTCAGGTTTTCATTAAGATCATCACGCAAAGTGCAACTTTGTGTCTCCCGTTTATCAAGAGAAGATAAGTTCTCGTCTCTTCTGTGTCACGCAAATTCAGCTTTGCATCACCTTCTCATCACGCAAGTCTAGTTTGCGCATCGTACTTCTCACGAAAAGTTAGGTTTGCGCCTTCAGTATCTCACGCAAAGTCTGCTTTGCGCTACTGTCATTTAACGCAAAGTGAAGCTTGCGTCATTAAAGCCTCACGCAAAGTTCAGCCTCCAGTTTGCGTCTTACTCGGCTCACGCAAACCTAAGTTTGCGTTTCCTTCTGCTCGAGAGAATATCAATTTTCGTCTTCTGCCTCTCCCGCAAACCTCAAGTTTGCGCCAGTTCTCAGTCCAGACTTAGAATTTTTCTGAGTTTCTAAAATATGGATTTTGCGAAGTTTGCTTTCCAATCTCAATTTTACAAGAGTGATCTGATGATGCAATTAGGCACAAAAACTCGTCCTCCAGTTCTAGTTGACGAAAATGAATTCACTTAATGGCAAGATAGGTTCTGAACTTTATCGAGTGTCAAGCTAATGGAGATAACATGATGAAGTCTTTAACTGAAGGAACTTTCATAAAGCCTAATAAAGAGACTCCTTCAACAACTGAAGAGGCTTTACGACTGAAAGCTGATAAAGAATTAAAAGCTAATCTGATGCTAGCTTTACCAAACTCTGTCTACAACCGGGTTGATCATTGCAAGGATTATCCAAATCTTTTGTGGGCACAATTGGAAAAGATCATGCTTGGTTCTTCAGTCGTAACTCAACTCCGCCATACACGTTATATGAACAATTTTGAGGAGTTTAAAGCCAAAAAATCTAAGTCTCTAAAGAGTGTTTTCGACAAATTCTGTACAGTGCTGAATGATTTACGAAAGATAAATGTGAACAAGACAGAGCTTGAGATGAATCTGAAATTCCTCAACGCTCTTCAGCCTGAATGGAATAAATCTTGTCACAGACTGAGGAACGATGTTCGGATCTCTACCATGCAGATTTAGGAACTATATGAAATTCTGATGACTGATGAGAGCTTGGTGCTAGAGAAGAAAGCCAAAATGGAGAAGAAGAACAAGAAGTCAGTGGACCCGGTTGCTCTCGTCTCGAAACAATTGACAGAACAAGCATTGTCTGATAATGCTTACAACGGGTCAACTGAAGATGATGGCGAGTCACTGCAAAAAGCAATGAGCCTTCTCTCACAGCATTACCAGAAAAAGTTCCAACCACGTTCAAGTTCTAACACTTCTCGCTTCACTTCTGGTTCAAGAGTTAAAGTGCCCGAGCCAAAGACTGTTGCCTGCTATAACTGTGGAAAGACGGGTCACATATCTAAGGAGTGTAAAGCAAAGAAGGTTAGGGACTCAACTTACTATCGAAAGAAATTGGAACTGGCCGAAAAGAGAGAGAATGGAACTGCTCTTCTTGCTGAAGAAGAATTTTGGCTGGATCATTCCGACGATGAAGCTACAAATGTCGAGATCGCTCAGATGTGCTTGGTTGGAGATGATCAGTCAGATGATTCTGATACTGATGAAGATGAGGTATATTCAAAATTTGATTACAATTTCATATCTTCTCAGATGAATATCATGATAACTGCCATACATGAATTACGCTCTAAGTTAATATCTGAAAAGAATTTAAATTCTGAAAAGTCAGATTTGATTGACAAATTGAAAATTTCATTGAAAGATGAAAAATCTATTTTGGAAAATACTAAAGAAATCTTTCAAAAGAAATTGGATGATTTGGAAAATTCAAATAAGACTTATCTTGAATCTTTGACTGCTATGACTACTTTAAAAGATGAATTTTCAGATAAAATAAATAAATTAGAAGAAAAGTTGTATCGAAGGAACCAATCTGAACAAACAATCTTTATGAATAAACCAAGGAGTGAAGAAGCTTTAAAACAAATATGGGGACTTGGTTTTGAAAATCCACATTGTTTAAACAATGCGATTGAAAAATCTCCTACTTTATATAAATACGATTATCTAACTCTTGCTAAGTATGCTCCTCAATTTAAAATTGATTGGATGAATGAGAAGCAAGTGTTAGAAATCGAAAATGAGAAAAGAACGAATAATAAGAAGAAGGAAATTCCTTTTGTTTATATGAGTGAAAATGCAAAATATTTTCCTGACAAATCGAGAAGAGGCAGAAAAGTTTTAAATGATATATCTCCTGTTAAATCTTCAATGTTTGATGATTTTGTTGATCCTTATGCTTTTGAAACTAATAAGAAAAATATTTCTCCAATCATTTATGATTATACGAAATATACTCTGCCCATTAGTATTAGAAAGCAAAATCATCAATCTTGAAGATAAGATAGAAGATCAAAATATTTTAAAGGAACTTGAATATGATATTATTCTTTCTTTCATGACGTCTAGTCTTGAATAAAAATTATTTTTTCAAAAACCAAATTCTATTTCTAAACTTTCTTCTGATTTTAAGGAAAACAAAAAGGAAGTTTCCAATTTTAAAATCTTTTCTCAAAATAATTCTGACTCCGAGTCAAATTCAGATTTATTAGTTGATCAGATTGGTTGTTTAGGTAAAATTATTTCTTCTGATTTAAATATTAATTCGGAAATTCTTGATGAATCTTTTACGTTAAATGATAAGTATTATAAACATAAACGTAAAAGAAGACGGTCAAAGAAGTCGAAGAAACAAGATAAAGTTCTTTCTGACAGTTCTAATTCGTCTAAATCAATTATTTCAGATAGGACTTTGAGCAAGTCATCAAAGCAGATATGGAGAGCTAAGCGGACATCTGATGAACCTGTTACTGATGAGGATAGATGTGTAGACAGATTATATAAAAGTGATTCATTTGCTTATTGTAATGAGATTTCAAAATACTCTATAAAGCAAATGATTCAAATTTCAAAACATGTCTCATGTTCTTCCTCAGATTCTAGTTCTCATGATTATGCTTTATCTTCTTCTGATTCTTCTGTCCATTCTTGTGATTATATCTCTCGTGCTTATCGTATCAAATCTTCTAACTATTTCCCCATACGAACTGCAACTAACTTCCACAGGCCCAAGTTCAAGTGGGTTCCCAAATCTAAATCTGATTCCAAGTTGCAGGCATCTCATGTCAAGGGGGAGTAAAAGAAAGGTGGCTTTTGAGTAATTCAGCTCAGAACCCGTACTTCAACGACTACGACTTCTAGACATGAAAATCTAGGACTCGTTCTTCAAAGCTTTAAGCTTCTGAATAACGAGATATTGTGAGTACATCTATTTTTATTCCGCTGCATTTATCTCTGTGATGTCATTCCAGTTTTCTCACAATGTTTTTCTTGAATCTGAGCGTTTTCAATCTTTCCTGAACGTTGTTCAACCCAATATTTCTTTTGAGACACACGCTTAAAAAAAATTTATGTTTACAAATTTTATTCTATAAAGTAACAAATTTACAAATTTTCTTTCTTTTGAATAAAATGTGGGTCTAGGATAAATTTTCAAGTTGCTTTGTTTATATTAAAGTTTTTATATGTTCATCTTTCAACTCTAACAAAAGTCGAAAAGTCAGCAACATGTTTGTAGCTTTTGATACTGCTTTAAAGTTATGTGATTCGGAATATTTATAGTTTACAATGCTTAGAAAACCTAAAAAGTCAGAATTTTAGATTGTAATGAGAATATGGGCTAAGCATTTAGATTTAAAATGAGTGATTGAGATAAATATTAAATTCTTAAAATACAGAAATCACTAAGTTTAAAAGTTTGTACCTGTGACCTTTCTGGTTTGGGAAAGTAAGTTCTGTGGGATGCTTGTCATCTGGTCCCCTAAGGTCAATTGGTCTGGGAGTGATCGAACTCAAATCCTTCAATAGAACCAGATCGAAAGTCATGTTCTACTGGTATGAATGGGTTTAGGATATGTCAATGTAGCCTTTCTGATCCGGGAAAGTAAGTTCCAAGGGGTGCTTGACACCTAGTCCCCTAAGGCCATCTGGTCTGGGAGCGGCTGACCCAAATCCTGCAATAGGGTCAGATAGAAAGTTACGTTTACGGCATGTTCTTTACTTACTGAATTTTTTGATTAAAAAGATGCCAAAGTGCACAAGCTTAAAAGATGCCAAAGAGCACATTCATGTCAAGATGCCAATGTGCACACTGCTAAAAGATGCCAATGAGCACACATTTCATTATACTTGGTGATATGTTTGAGTTGCGATAAACCTGTAAATTTGTGAAAAATCTTAATTTTTGATGGCTTACTGTTAGTACATGCAAAGTTCTCTATTATATTTTTAGAATTGCATTTTTTTGAAGTTAATTGAAGTTCGCATGATTGAATACTGAATAGATTGATGAAGGTTTTTGAAACTGAACATGTTTTAACTTGATATGCAATGAAACTTGTTTCTGTATCCAACAACATATATTTGATTTCAACTGATTGATAAATCTATGATATTTTACTGATTAGAATTTTATTTGTTTAGTGTTTAAATTTTTATATGTTTAATTGTTTCAAATTTCATTTTCAGTATATTTTTCTTTCTCCATTGTCGTTTGATCATTGTGTTCTCATATATCTTTTCAAATGGGTTTGAGCATTATTCTAGGGGGAGTGAAAAAGGAGATTTTTTTCTTAATGATCATATCTGTTTTTGAGGGGGAGTATCTGATTCTCCATATGAATGCTAACTTGAATTGTCAAATTTAGTGCATTTGTGTAGGGGGAGTCAAAGAGCTCGACACGTAAAAATTTTCAAACTTCATGTCAGATTTGCGCCAACAGTTGGTAGCGCAAACCTCACTTTGCGCCACCTTGGTGTAACTCAAACCTTACTTTGCGCCACCAATGGTTAGTGCAAACCTCTCCTGTTTTCTCCGTTTATTTTATTTTGCAGATCTTAAGTTGTCTCGTGTCCAACGTTTGCATGACCAAGTTGATCCAGATCATTAAGGTTATGAGGGGGAGAAATTAAGGAGATGATAAAGAAACAAATATCTCAAATGTTAATCTGCTGATCAAGATTCACTCAAAGATTCAATATTTCTTCAACTTTACTTGTCATTTGTTGTTCAAGCTCCGATCACCACCGCTGCTTCAAGTTTATTTGAAAGAGGTGAATCGTTTAGAGCACAAGCTGATGAATCGACTGTTCTTTCAAGTTTATTTCAAACCAGTCCAGTCTTGTCAAGGCAGTAAAGACAGCAGAGCTTAAAAGATGATGAGAAGAAAATTCTTCAAAAAGTCAGAATGCTTCGCAAAGTCGCTTAGATGGTCCATGCTGATTTAGAAGATGATTTTTAAAGACCAAAGCGCCAATGATTACTAAGGGGGAGATTGTTAAGTCTGATTTTATAGTAATCATTGTATTTATAGGCTTGGTCAAATACTGTGTTTAGAGTCTAATACTGTGTTGTATTGACCAAGGGTATTTAAGTCCCTTTGGTCTTTGTCTTTGTAACACTTTCACGCATACATTGAATATATTCTACTTTGCGCCTTGAACTCTCTCTCTACTTTCTCTCTCTAGGATTTAGTGATATTGGACTCACACTATAAATCCATTACATTACATTCTACATTACATGACTCCAACTGAATGACTAACAGACTCAAAATATGTAATTTCCATATAATTGTGCAATAAATGCAAACCACACCCAAAGCTCAACATAGAGCAATTTGAACAGGATAAATGTCTCCAAAACTCAATTGTGCCAAAATCAAACCCACAAACTCCACAACTAACTTACCTATTCAAATAAAGTTAGTATAAACCAATAGATTAGAAATATCCAACGTTATAATATTTATGCCCCAAAAGGTTTGATTATTTTTACTATCGACATCAAGGGTCGGGCAAAAATACAAAACAAATGTTTATCTCAAATCCAATCCAATAACCTCTTCAACTAGTTTACTAATCCAAAATGAATCATCATAAAATCTAAAATGCATTAAAAAACTTTAATAAATCAAATAAAACAAAATCCAACAAACTTAAAATCATATGTGATTTCGAATGATTTATAATATCAATATATCAATAGTCAATAATCCCCATATGAACAATAAATTATTAAAATAAACACACTTTATGATTTAATATCTAAATGTCCAAAATCCTCAAATGTAAGCATTTCTCAAGATTTTATAAAATCAAATGTACCAAAATTGAAATTTCACCACACAACACATTTGATAAATCTTAAGAAAAATATTTAAAAACTCCAAAATAAACTTTTTTTTTGGATTGTATGTAATTTTCACAAATCAACTTCAACTCACTTTAATGGTTCCATTAAACCTAGATTCCAAACCCCAAACTCTAGCTTCCATTGACGAAGATTCCACTATCTTCAAGTCATCTTCAACAAGGACTAGGGTTTCTAAATCAACTATTTCCTCAAGTCAAGAAATGACCACAAATAAGCATAAGCTTTAGATGTATAAAGATTCCCAAACTAGAGCTAAAAAGGTTCACAAAACTTACCACATCAAGAACTTGACACCTCCCAACCAAAACTCTTCCATGGAGTCCATCAAAAATCCTCAACCCAAACATTCAAACACAAACCGTTCAAGCAAAGAAGTAAGATCTCGTCAAATTCTTCCAAAAATGTTGCCAATGGTTCCCAAAATTGAAGAGGATAGGAATGAAGAGGTCGAAAAAAATGAGTCAAAACCAGAAAAAATCAGACATATAAAAAGCCCAGGAGCTTTCCCGCGACCTTGGCCTGCAACTCAGGTCACCCGAATCAATGAAGTTTACAAGCAATATAGTGGTCTATACAACCTATGCCGCGACCTAGGTCACGTGAGACCCAAATTCGTGCAAAAACTTCGACTTTTTTTTCCGGTATGACCTCTAAGCGCCTTTAGAAGTTTAATAAATAAAATCCTCAAAGTAAACAATTTAAATGCCAAACGATCATGAATAGACCCCTAACAGAATCCCAAAATCTTGTTTGTTACATGTGACTTCATATGTTGTCGGTGTAGATATCAGTTTATTTTAGGGACATTGTCGTTGTTGAGAATTGTATTTCATTTAAATAAATTAAATAATTATTTTTAGAATGAATTACACTTGTGGTCCCTGTGGTTTGCTCAAATTTTGGATTTGGTCCTAATACAAACTATCTGCTGCACTCGTGGTTCCTAACTTTTCATTTTCGTAACACCTATAGTCTCTCCACTTAACAACGTTAGTTAGCAACCGTTAGGAAGGACTAATCGGGTTTTCAACAAACTATAGGGACCAAAAGTGTTCTGCTCTATAATTTAATTTGATTCACGGTTTTTTATTAAAAAATATTTTATATATCAATCACAAATCAAATTTATTCAAATAAATTACATATTAAATAAAAATACTTCTATTCATTTAAAAACTACTAAATTTTAGAAAAAATATTAACGTTAAAAAATCTCAAAGTTTATAAAAAACAATGGAAATCAAGGTCAATAACATATATTTTGAGTTGAGAATTGAAAACTATCACTCCAACAAAATTAGATTTATATGACGCCAAAAAAAAATTAAATGTTCTCAAAACCCATCTTTTTATAGTTTTTTTAAATATTGTTTTTTTTATATATATATATATAACTATATATATATATAACTGCTAATGCGACGCTTTGTATTATAAGTGTTCTAAAAACTTGTTAGAACATCCAAAGACGTCTTATAAACTTATTGCAACGCTTTTAGATAGAACACTTTATTTTTTGATCCGATAAATTAAGTTTTAGAAAGTGGTTTATTACTTATTTGGACGCTTATTTTTTTTTTGGCGTCATATAAACCTTTAATTTTTTTTTGGCGTCATATAAACCTAATTTTGTCGTAGTAGTAATTTTTCTTAATTTTTTAAATAATCAATGTTTTTTTAATCTTAGTTTATAATTTTTGTTTAGTTGTTATTTTAATTATTTATCGTTTGGATATATATTAGTAATTTCACGTTAATCGAACTTAATTTTCAGTATTTTGCTCGCATATTTCAATTCCCAGCTTAAAAGATATGTGAATTTATTTTGATTTACTTTGTTTTTCTAAACATGAGATTTTTTAAAGCTAAGTTTTTTTTTTGGTGAATTTAAAAGTTTTTAAATACATTCAAGATTTTTGTTTAATATCTATTTTATTTTAAGAAATTTGATTTGCTATTGGATATATAAATTATTTTTTAATAAAAAAACATGAATCATATTAAATTATGGAGCATAACACTTTTGGTCCATATAATTTGTTTAAAGACCGATTAGTACTTCCTAACAGTTGCTAAGTAACGTTGTTAAGTGAAGAGACCATGGGTGTTATGAAAATGAAAAATTAAGGACCACTAGTGCAGATAGTTTGTTATAGGGATCAAATCTAAAATTTAAACAAACCACAGGGACTATCAATGTACTTCACTCGTATTTTTAATATCTATACCGATAACTTGTCATCAAAAATGACCTTGTTGCCATAGGCTACTCTTTTATTTTCCAACAAATAGTTTATGCTATATGTTTTTGAAATATTTTTTAATATATATTATTGGATTTTTTATAAATGATTTTAGAATAATCTATATCTATACTATCTATACTATATTATAAAAGAGACATAAAAAACTCTTAAAAACAAGTTTTTAAGCGTAATGTACTATTATTTTATGCACAATCTCTTAAATTACAATATTATAAGCATTATGTACCAGTTGCTAATGCTAAACTAGGGATCTGATTCACGCCTTCATCCATTATTTGTTTTTCCAACCTCTCAGTTTCACCCTCCAAGGCAACGATTCGCAGCCTTCTCAATCGCCTGCTTCTCCCGAACGCCGATCACCATTAAGTGATTCTAGGGTTCTGCTTCTCTCAAAGGTAAGGGTTATGATCTTCAAGGTTCGGTTTCTTATCAGTATTCTATTTTTTTCTGCTTTCTATCGATTGGGTACTGAAATCGATTTTGGTTTGTTATCTTGAATTCGATTTTGATTTGATATCATGGCTACTGGAATCGATTTCCATTTTTCTATCCATGGCTACTAAAATCGATTTCGATTTTGGTTTCCATTCTTGGGCTCGATTTTGGTTTGTTATAGATTTTCTGTTTGCTTTCTGCTTGATGCATATTGAAATCGATTGCTTACCTGAAATCAATTTTGGTTTTTGTTTGCTTTCTTACTATGTTGTTTGCTAAATCGATTTTTATCTTTTTATGAGTAACTTATATTTCTTGTTTGCAGGTTGGTTTCAATGATGAGAACACACTTCTAAACCATTGCTTATTTTAAACAATCGTTTATCCAGATACCTTCTCAATCGAAGGAGTTTGGCTAGCTATTGTCTTTGTTTTTTGGGGTTTTGCTCTTTGTTTTTTTGGGTTTTGCCTTTCTTACTAGGTTTGCAATCCAGAATTTCCATTTATCTGTTTTGATCACTTGTGTGCATTAGATCCATTCTGATGAAAAAACAGATGATTTCAAGATAATTGGTGGTATCCAGAATGAATTTGATACTGGGAAGAAAATGGAACTCTGGGATACTCGATGCATTGTCTACTCTCCATACTTTTATCTTCATTATAATGAATTCATGTTAATATCATGCTTTGTTGCTGATGTTTTTAGGCTATAGCATAAAAGCCACGTTTATTATGTTAGATTGTACATTTACTTAATGCTGTCAAGATTATTATTAATAGGATTTGAGAGAGCTTTCTTCAATTGGGAAGGCAGCTTTCTTACAAGTGGAGCACAGGAGTTGGACCTCGAATCGGTTGTATGATGGATTACCCATTAGAGCTGCCATTGCCACTGTAAGCTTCTTCTCTATGTTGGGTTTTTGAATCTCGATTATTAGTTCGTTGTGATTGATTGGATGAGAATTGAATTGGGGTTTTCTTTGGTGTTCTAGATTAGATATGTATATTAGTGCGTGAATCAAAAACCCATATATTAAACCACAATTTTCAACCATAATTGCTTTATCTCAATACAATAAAGATATCTGTGTTGCTTGAAACTGCATTTGAAACATCATTTTCTTGTTGTTTTGGGTCTTCCATCTTTCTGATTTGAACGTTTTTCTTCTGCTTCTGGTTTTTTGAACTGTCTCTTGTAGTTACATTTTAGATATCTCCTGATAGTATCCTAGATAGGTCGTCCTCTTGTATCCTTGGTATAGATGAAGAACCATAAATGCAAGGTAAGAAGCCTTTTTCTTCATTAGCCTAAAAAAGATAAAAAAAAATTGGTTCTTGATTCGAGTTAAATCAATTACAAATTGTACTTTAATTAGACAACAAGGTAGGTAGCCATACTTGAAGCGATTCAATTTTTTCTATACAAAATAACGATTATTGTTCTGAAAGAAGCGATTCACCGCCTCGAAACGTCGTGGGTTTATAGATTTATCCCAAACCGGTAAGTTCATAACCACGATTTCCAGCCTCTATATGACTAAAAGTTCCTTTGTTTGATTTTGGTGCTAGATTTTTAACGTCTTTGCCTAAATCCATGGAGATGCTAGCCTCTAACGATCAGTTGTTTCTTCTTCGTTGTTTAGAATCGTTGTTTAGGGTCTTCCATCTTTCCGATTTGAACGTTTTTCTTCTGCTTCTGGTTTTTTGAACTGTCTCTTGTTGTTACATTTTAGATATCTCCTGATAGTATCCTAGATAGGTCGTCCTCTTGTATCCTTGGTATAGATGAAGAACCATAAATGCAAGGTAAGAAGCCTTTTTCTTCATTAGCCTAAAAAAGATAAAAAAAAATTTGGTTCTTGATTCGAGTTAAATTAATTACAAATTGTACTTTAATTAGACAACAAGGTAGGTAGCCATACTTGAAGCGATTCAATTTTTTCTATACAAAATGACGATTACTTTTCTGAAAGAAGCGATTCACAGCCTCGAAACGTCGTGGGTTTATAGATTTCTCCCAAACCGGTAAGTTCATAACCACGATTTCCAGCCTCTATATGACTAAAAGTTTCTTTGTTTGATTTTGGTGTTTGATTTTTAACGTCTTTGCCTAAATCCATGGAGATGGTAGCCTCTAACGATCAGTTGTTTCTTCTTCGTTGTTTAGGTGTAATCGATGAACTTAAAGAAGGAAAAGGTATGTGAAAATTATAGGTTTTGTTGTGAACTTCTTAAGCATATATGGCTCTATTAGAACTTCTTAGGCATATGGTACAAGTTCTCTCAAGATTTACTTCTACGTTCCAATGAGTGTTTTCACCTTTATGTTTGACCCAAGGTTGCATTTGTTGGTGGTTGGGTTTATTTGTTTCTTACAAATGATCTGAGGTTGGGTGTAGCAGTTTAGAGACAGTGAGTGCTGCTTCCCTGTTCTCCATTGAAATGAATGAACAAATTGCTTTGGATGAAGAGATAGTGAAGTGGTTGATTACTGGGATGACAAGTTCCAGGAGGAACGTATCCTCCTCCTATCCATGGCAACTTGCAATACTCTTCTAACAGGCTGTTTAGGTTGCTGGAATTCTCTGCCATTGACAAGCTTATGTGAGCATCAACTACTTTTTCTTTGTAATCTGCTAAGTAGATTTCATTTGTCTCTTTGTTTGTGGAGGGAAATAGATGCTGTTGGCTTTGTATATTCCAGATTTCCAGTGATAACTTGGTTTCTACTCTCTACATCTCTGTACCAGCTTATGCAAGAACAAATACTTGAGAAATATAAATGTCACAAGTCATCTATATCCTAACAGAAGATTGCCTATAATTGCACATTTCAATAAGTATTCATCAACTCTAGAAATACGCTTGGTATAACCTGTTACATATTGATCCATAGATTATATGACAAATTACACAACCAACAAACATTACATGAGACTTGTTTATTTTGATGATTGGAATTCTTTTTTGTTTTTCATTCTTTCTTGACTTCAGCTTATATCTGCAATTTTGCATTTGCCCTGCCAATCGGCTTATTTTATATCTATAAGTTTAACATACATTATCGCTTACAAGAAAATATTTGTTATTTTGAAACAAATTAAAGAATTCATGCGGCGTTCTCGACTTTCTGTTTTTTAGAAAGGAAACCTACAGCTGCTTTTATCCTTATTAACCCACAATTTTTATTTCGGTAGACTTGTTGTGACTGTAGTTGCATCTTGCAATGAGAAATTTATAGGGCAGGAAACAACCGAAGACAGGTGCTTATAGGAGTGTATGACAGTACATATCTCAAGAGCAGCAAGGGGATAGAGAAAAGTTACACCTCATGCCAGTTAGTTTACGCCTCAGAGGCCGCAGGCTGAACCTTCAACCAATCTCTTCATATCAAGCACCTCTGTCTCTCTCTCTCTATATATATATATATATATATCCCTCATATATATTGTTTTATATGCCTTTATTTCCATAGATTTCCCCTCTTTTGTACTTATTTCTATATATTATGTATAAACCCTACTGTATCAATCGTCTAGCATGTTATTTCGTTTTAAAGAGTTTATTTGATCAATTGAACAGTATGAGTTTACGATGATAACAATTGGGAAGTAAAAAAGGTAATATGGATACAGTCAGTTTTCTACTGTTGTTCTGTTGTAGGTATTTAGTGCTTTCTTTGTTTTGTTATCAATGGACATGGAAGTGCATTTGGGACTTTCTTGAGTGGACAAAAGAGAATCTACCATTTATACAAGTTTGTATCTTAATGTTTTCAAGGCTCATGTGACATTTTCCCTATATTCTATACTTTTTTTTCATGCTACCTCACCATCTGTTCTTTTAATTTTTTTTCCTCCTAATACCATGTATCAGATCTTCTACATGTGCTCGTTTACACAATTTTATATTTGTTGGTTGGAATCATGAGGTTCAGATTGCCTTTTAATTGTTTGATACAATGTATGTTCCAAGCAAGGTTACTATAAATTAAATAAAGCTCTTCATTTGGCTTTTACACCTTGTTTTTATGTTTTAAAGATGACTTTTGAAGTTTCTATTTTTGTTTCCAATGCCCTTTATCCTGCTCAAGGTGGCTATTGTTATTCTTCAGGTGAAAGCTTCATGTCAATTTCGGTATTTCCAATGTGCAAGATTTTATTTTGAAATCGGTTGAAATTCCCAAATTTGTCGATGGATGATGAATTCATATCCTCTTTTCTCCATGCATTAAATATGTCCTGTAACAGAAAGCGGTTGATGCTCATTATTCTTCTATCCACCATGGATGAACTTGCTTCCCTTTTCAGCAGTCCGACTCTGGAGACCAACGATCATCTCAAATGGCTACTTATCATCTTGGATATCACAACACCTGGTATTCTTGAATTTCGTTTCTACCAAATTCATAATCCATTCCTCCATTTCTATATATACATTCTTCTGTAACTGTTTATTTTTAAAGATATATAATCCTTTTATACATATTGTTCACAACACAGGACATCTTACACATTCTTCTTTACTTTGTCCTGAATTTTCCCAAGGCTTGTGGTTGATGTTTGCACCAGTTGTTCGTTTCATTCATCTTTATTCATCAGGTTTTTGGTTCAATTTGTTTTTTTTTTTGGCAAAAATCTAGTTTATTAAAACTGTTTTTTGAAACAGGAGCTCTTAATTTTTAATTTTTTAAACCATGGAAATATGATCTCTTTCTTTGAAGAATATATCCAACTGTATGCGAGAAGAAGGTTCAGAGTACTGAAGTAGGGCAATAAGGAGTGTGAAAGAAGTCGTATTTCTTGCCTTGTATAAACCTCCACCTTTGTCTTATGTCAGTGTATATTTCAAGGTCGTCGAGGAAGTTATGGAGAATATGATAGGTGGCCGCTTCTGCCGTAAGGAGGTTTTACTTGATCAGTTAGGTGAAACACTTCCATGACCATGTTTTTTCTCCTTTTTCTTTTCAATTTCATCCCTTGACTTGTATGGCAAACTATTATGGCCTTTCTTTGTGACTTCATTTTTCTTGTGGTGTGTTTCTCTTCCGTTTCTTGAATTCTGGTTTCAAAACCATTTTGATGGTGAGTTTTAAGTGATTCATATTGAGACCAATCCTGCAAAAGATATATTACATTAAGAGATAAGAATTTGCCTCCAAATTCCAATGATGATAATGGGTAGTGGTTGAAGGGAGAGAAAGTAGTTTACTTGTACAAATGGAGGTGGTTTGTACAATGATTGTTCCAAAGCCTTGGAATCCCACTGTATAACAGATTCAAGTGCAACCTCTTGCATCATTTGAAGCTTCATTTCCTTAGTGGGAGGGTCTGCCTTCAACTTCTTGACATACTAATAACATGGTTGTTTCCTTTTTAGTTTTGAGAACTTAATTAAAAGTAAAAGATACATCTTTTATATAAAACCCATGTTTTAACAAGGCAGGCCCTTCTTGGTTGACATAAGGTTCTAGATAATTCTCATATCTCTCTGCAAATAAACTTCTGACTTCACGCAATTCAGGCAAATCAACAAATCTTGCAACAGCAAAAATCAAAGATGGTATAGCTTTCTTACATTCCTCAGGCATTCCCTACAGGTGACACAAGAATAGCTTTATATTTCAAATTTGAAATTGGACATGAACCTTTTAAATAATGAACATAGTCATGGAAGTGTAATAAAGTTAATATCCTACATCTGTTTATTCATTGCTGAGATGACTTAGAATGAGCAAGCATGATTGTTCGAGAAATTCATAACATGAAGATAGATTCTGCTCAAGATATAGCCCTTCAACCTGTTTCCATCACATGAGAGATAACAAGTTTAGGCATGGCAATGGGGCGGGGATGAGGCGGGTTTTACATTCTCCGGCCCGGCCCCGGCCCCGGTTTGTAATAGAGGGCCCCGGCCCCGGTCCCCGGCGTGTACGAGGATTGATCTCCCATCCCCGGTCAACACACGGTCAATACCCAGTTCATCCCCGTTTTTATGCAATTTGTGCCATTTTCTGCATTTTTTTCCTACCTAGATCATGATCTGTCTTTAGTTCCAACCATAGGGTAGATGTCGGTATTCTAAAGGTTTTAATCTTCAGACCTTGCTTATACATGTCTGACAAACTAAGTATATATTGCGGCAAATAACATAAATTCCCATTTTGAATCAACCCAGTCAAAAGTGAACTGAAATTCCTATTAGTCCAATATTCCTCGATCTATTCTTATGCTACGAGGATTGAATATTCCTTAGCTGCAAAAGTGAGAAACACATATAACACACTCCAAGTTTTAACATTATTAAGATCCTATCTGCTTGACGAGGTCCGTGAGAAACATTCACCTTCCTCAAGATGCTAATGCAAGAATGAAGTTGGAATTTGGAAACCTATGTTAGGAAATAAATCAAATAAATATAGTAACGAATTAATGAATTATATAAATATAAATGATTAATAATTAAAATTAATAATATATATATATATACTAGGTATGGGGCGGGGCGGGGGGTGTCATACCCGACCCCGGCCCCATCCCCGGTATCCTCAAAACAGGGATCCCCGGACCCGGGACCCGGTTTAGCGGGGAATCCCCGGCCTCGGTCGGGGCGGGTGAACCATGTTCCCCACCGGGTCGGGTCAAATTGCCATGCCTAAACAAGTTATAACTATCGTCAAGATTTTATTGTCTTAAATTTGGAGATTGTAATGCATATCTTTCTATCATTTTCTTGAATTAGTCTTGTGATAAGGAGGATCTTCTTTGTAATTAGGAGGTAGAGCAAGTGGTATTGCAATTAACCATTGTAATGGAATGTTATTGCAATTGGTTTGATTTTAGGTTTGATGATAATGTGGAACACGAATATATTTGGTATCTACATATCTAATGTATGATTTATTGGCACTTCTATGGGTGGGGATAGATGAGTTTTGTAAGATGCATGTGGCATGTATGATGAAATGACTGTGAGAAACGAGTTGCTATTCTTGGTTAAATAATTTTAAGGGTTCATTGTTATTGTTTCATTTAATTTTAAAAATCTATGGCTATTGTAGGTTGATCAATTTCTTTGGAAGAAAAAACTTGCACATAATGAAAAAATAAACATTATTGTTAAAACGGTTTATTTAACACAATAAATAAATAATTTATTTCATATAGAGAACTTAATCAAAACAAGACTTAAAAAAAAAATAAGCAAACAACCCAAAGTCTTATACTTCAATATTTCATACCCTTTGCCTCAGTTGTGGTTAGTTTATAATTAAAAAAAGAATGCAATTGTAGCCTCTTTATCATTTCGGGTACATGAATGCATATGTACAACTTATCTACTTAAACCTTGATTTTGACTGAGATATACCAAGTATGTTAGTGATTATTTCTTGATTCACTATAAAATTTGACATCCCGCCGCATTGCGCGGGCACATAACTAGTATTATAAAGCACGGATAAAAAACTCTTAAATACAAATTATTAGGCACAAGGTACCATTATTTTATGCAATATTTTAAAAATCTCTTAATTTACAAGTATCAAAAACATAAGATACATATTACTACTGCAGACTTCTAACACCCACCAATTTGGTATTTACAGGAGCTTCCTTTTTATGCAGACTTTTCCATATATCACTATTAATTAATATATTATATTACTATAAATTTTTTTAATTATATTATTAAATATGTAATTGGTTATTTTTTCTAGATGTCATTAAAATATATAAGATAATCATTGAATTCTAACAAAATACTTAATTTTTTTTTTATATAAAAAACGTTATCTTATTATGCCTAAATTAAACAAATTTATATAAAAAAAACATTACCACTTTCTTAAAACCATCCAAAATCGTACTGTAAATCGACAAAAAAACAAAAAATAAAATGAAACATTAAAATCGTGATTTATCTCGCTGCATAGCGCGAATACGCTTCTAGTTAAGATAAAATATAATACTAAACAAAACATACATTAACTGTACCAAGTATTTAACTTGTTAAATGCACTTGGTAAACTAAATATATCTTATCATTCATTCCCTATATATGTCCTGCTAATTAGTCTGTTGCAACAATTGTTGTGGTGGTTGTCGATGTCGATGTCGATGGGGTTTAGCTCATGAATTGTTGGGACAGTGGCATGCATTAGAATTTCTCCTCATAAGCTCCTCATATATGCTGGAACTTAGTATATATAAGAGGAACCTTGTACCATATAGGAGCCAAGATATAATATAGAACACTTAATAAACTCCAAACAATGAACATTAAATGAATCATTTAATTGTTTGGGCTTTGGAATGTGGTGTTCTTGGTGGACTCTCTTTGACATGATATGTCAAAGATTGGGCGATTATGGAATGGATGGTGCAGGCAAGACAGTCGACGATGCGGGTTTCGGTCCGGCTAAAGCCACGACGATAGTCGCGTGAAACACTGGCCTCTTCGGCACACAGTGTATGGCACGGGTTTTCGTGCGTCTTTACCTGCGTGGAACGCTAAAGTTAATTCGGTTATTGACAACAACCTATAAATTGTTGTTTATTCCCACAATCATTTCTGACGATTTTCCATACGATTTTTTGGGTTTCTCTCCTCTTTTTCCATCATCAAACATGATTTGATTCACTGGATTCAAGTCTAACTTGAATTTGATTGTTGTATCCTCAAGACAGATATTATACCGGCGAAATTTCTGTGTTAGGACAGTGCATACGTGCAGACCTCAATCAATACCAAGAATTCTATAAGGATCTACTTATTAAGTAAAGTTTATTGATCGATTTTCATATGATTCTATGTTGTATTATGTTAACACATAGATATTATATATAAGAACTTCTATTATTTTCTACAATTTTATCCACATATATACAAAAGTTGTTCATGTGATTGTTTACTCCTAACAATCTAAGACATAAATTGGTTGTGGAGCGATGGATCAATCACATATATTGAAAATTCATGTGGAGAAACCCGAGAAGTTCAAAGGTTCAGACTTCTACCGTTGGCAACAAAAGATGTTGTTCTATTTGACAACACTTCACATTAAGACACTCAATGAGGAAGTGTCATGGGCAAATCATCCGGATGGTACAGACGGGGCTGCACCAACCCAGATCCAAGTCTCCGCATAACAGAAATCCGTTGAGAATTGGAGATCCAATGAGTATAGTTGTAGAAACTATATATTGAATGCTCTCGACGATTCCCCCTACGACATCTATTTTACCTTTCGAGCGGCAAGGGAGATTTGGGAATACTTGGATGCCAAGTACAAAACCGAAGTGGCACGTTCAAGAGCTTAGCAGTGGGAAAATTTATGCATTTCCGGATGGTTGATACTAAGCCAGTGGTAAAGTAAGTGGAAAAATTGCAAGTACTTGTCCATGAGCTCGAGGTTGAGGGTATGGGCTTGAAAACAAACTTTGTGGTCGATTCAATAATTGAAAAGATACCTCCTTCGTGGAAGAACTTCAAGCTTTATTTGAAGCATCTTATGGAGGAGATCACATTTGAACAATTGCCTCTCATGATCCGAGTTGAGGAGGACAACCGACTCAATGATAAAGTCGATGCCAATCCAATCGAACTACATGCAGACATGGTTACCAACATGAGTTTATACAAGTCATGTCAATCTCACCTACTCCCTAAATAAGTTTATTGGAGTAATTGTAGCCCACATGGTTACCAACATGGTAGATTGGTGGATTGACACCAGAGCCACACAACACATTTGCAATTTTGAAAGCTTGTTTGCATCTTACCAAAAGGTGAGCGATGGGGATCCAATGTTCACGAGGAATGCCTCGATTGCAAAGATAGAAGGAAAGGGAAAGGTCAACTTAAATCTGACTTCCTGAAAGGATCTAGTATTGAATAATGTTGTACGTGTACCTAGTTTAACCCCAAACTTGATTTATGGCACAATTCTGAGCAAGAAAGGGTTCAAATTTGTATTCGAATATGATGGTGTTAATGTGGGGAAGGGCTACCTCCATGGGGGACACTTCAAACTTAGCATTGTAAATAACTTGGAAGCAGCCACTGTGAATAAAATAAGGTAGGCTCTAGCTATGCTAGTTATAAGAACATGATTGCTCCTTCTAATCTTTGGTAATCTAGATTAGGACATGTCAACTTTAGAACAATTCAATGAATGATCAAACTTGACATGATACCTAAATGTTCCATTTACAAAATTACTAAGTGTGAGGTTTGTGTAGAAGCTAAATACACAAACCATCCACACAAGTTTGTTGAAAAATTAAATAAAGTACTTGGGTTGATTCACACCGATTTATGTGATTTTAAGGCAACTCCTACACGAGGAGGAAAGAAGTATTATATTACTTTCATAGATGATTGCAATAAGTATTGCTATGTGTATCTTTTACATACAAAATATGAAGCCTTAAACATGTTTAAGACATAAGACTGAAGTTGAGAACAAACTCGACAAGAAAATCAAATTTCTAAGGTCAGACCGGGGAGGAGAATACGAATCCCATGACTTTGAAGCATTTTGTACTACACATGGCATTGTACATCAGACTACCACTCCCTACACTTCATAGAAAAATGGAGTGGCCGAGCGGAAGAATAAAACATTGAAGAACATGATAAATTCAATGTTAATCACGTCCGGAGCTCCATACCATTTATGGGTTGAGGCGTGTCTTATTTCTAATATGATCCTAAATAGGATCCACAACAACAAGTGTGATAAATCCCTTTATCAACTATGGAAAAGGAAATTACTATCTTACAAATGGATGTAAGTGTTGGCTTGCCTTGCCAAGGTTCAAGTCCCTGTACCAAAAAGGACTAAAATTGGACTAAAACTGTATGTTGTATATATATATATATATATATTGGACCTGCTCATGATAGTGCTGCATATAGATTCTTAGTATATAAATCTAGTGTAAATGACATAAGTAACAACACAATCATAGAATCTGCAAAAGCAAAATTCTTTGAGACTACCTTTCCTTACAAAGAAAAGAAGAGGATCAAACCTCTAGTTCAAGGAAAAGGTTGTATGATGACACACACACAAACAGTAGTTGAGTCAAAAGAAAATGATTAAACACATAGAGGTGAAACTTCCAAGGCTCAAGAAGAATTGGAACTAAGGAGAAGCAAACGTGGTAGAGTAGCCAAAGTCTTTATACCTGATTTTATGGCCTTTAATGTTGAAGGAGAACCTCCATGGAATCATCGGAGGCACCTTATTAGGAAGAGGAAATCCAAAGTGAGATAGACTCTATAGTACAAAACAATACATGGAGATTGGTTGACTTACCTCCCGGTCATAAAGTAATAGGCCATAAATGGATATTTAAGAAGAAGTTGAAACCTGATGGCACTATAGAGATATACAAAGCTCGACTAGTTGCGAAAGAGTATCGACAAAAAGTAGGTCATGACTTCTATGATACCTAGTCTCCAGTCACAAGAATAACGTCTATAAGAACGTTGATGGCCATAGTAGCGATTGACAATTTGGAAATCCACCAAATGGATGTAGAGCTGCTTTCTTGAATGGAGAGTTAGATGAATATATTTTTATACAACAACGGGAAGAGTTTGTTATCAAATGTCAAGAAAACAAAGTCTGTAAGTTGATTAAGTCCCTTTATAGACTTAAGCAAGCGCCAAAGCAATGGCACGAAAAGTTTGATAACACGTTGATATCAAATTGATTTCAAATAAATGAGTGTGATAAGTGTGTCTATGTGAAGCAATACAAAAATGCATATGTCATTATATGCTTTTATGTCGATGATATGCTCATTTTAGGATCGAACTCAGATGTAATCAATCTAAGAAGATGTTACACTCCTCGTTTGATATGAAGGATATGGGAGTAGCATATATAATTCTTGGCATAAAGATTGAAAGAAATCCAAATAGTCACATCCTCACCCAATATCACTATATTGAGAAGGTACTTCATAAGTTCGGTCACTATGATGACAAACCGGTTGTGACTCCTTTTGATCCTTCAAGTAAGTTGAAGAAGAATCAAGGAGATAGTGTGGCTCAATTAGAATACACTCAAGTTCTTGGAAGCTTGATGTATATCATGAATTACACACAATCAGATCTAGCATACAGTGTGAGTTGACTTAGTCGGTACTCACACAACCACGTAAAACATCATTGGTATGCACTAGTGAGAGTGCTTCGATACTTGAAATACACAATGAATTATGAATTACATTATATCAAATATCCTCCCATTCTAGAAGGGTATTGTGATGCTAATTAGATTTTCAACCATTCCGAGAGTAAGTCTACAAGTAGGTATGTATTCACACTTGGTGGTGCAACGGTATCTTGAAAATCTTCTAAACAAACTGTGAATACCAGATTAACTATGTAAGCTAAATTTGTCGCCTTAAACAAAGCCGCTGAAGAAACCGAATGGCTTAAAAGCTTCCTAGAATGGCTAAAAAGCTTCCTAGTGGCCAAAAACCCGTGACTGCCATTTGTATATGTTATGATAACATGGCTGCTCTCACAAGAGCAAAGAACCGAATATATAATGGCAAGTCTCGACATATAAGACGACGCCACAATACAATACAGGACTTACTGAAAAATGGACGTATTTCCATTAACTACGTAAAGTCAAAGGAGAATATCGCCGATCCTTTGACAAAAGGACTAAGTAGAGAGCAAGTATCCTTTCTATTGAGGGGAATGGGCTTAAAGACAATACAATGAGTTTTCCTCGACGGAAACCTAACCTAGCGGAATTGGAGATCCCATGATCTAGGTTCAATCGGACAACAAGTTGAGGAACACTCAAGAGACAATATACACAGGTATGCCTATTCCTATGACGACTTTTATGTGTATATTTTCTTTGATGATTAAGGGTTGAATTTTATATTCTTAATAATGATGATAACTTTTTAGTAGAATAGAACGAAATATTCTTGATCGACATTACCTATGTGAGATAGATGTGATGTCATATCTTTGAGGACGGATATGGCTACGTCTTCTAAAGCTCTCATGACGAAAGAATATGTTCACGACTGAAATGAACACAACAGTAAGAATTATATTATGCATAGATGTAACATGTGTGATGCCTATTGTCTCGATCTATTAATTAGCAAGTGGGTTATCAAGTTTAGATACAAGAACATCAAAGAAACCTTGAAGAACATCAATAGGTTTTTGTCACATTCATGATTTTGGCAAGTGGGTTTGAAAGAGTGTGAACATTTATAATTAGGGTTAATATTAATTTCCTTTATGAAGTGGATTCTTAAAGTGAGTTTATTGTTGGAAAAACCGGAGAAGGCGATGGCATCGACCATGTGCATGCACGGTAGGAGGTTTAATTTTTTTATAAACATGTACATAAACTTGAAACACTTGTACACTTTAACTATTCTTTTAAATTGTTGTAAAATGACAAATTAAGATGCCCCTCACGTGACTGATATATATTGGCACTTAAAGAGTGACAACTAATAGAGTTTTAGTAAAGCACAACGATGATTTATATCATTTACTTTTCTTTTATGACCACCTATAGCAACAATTCGTCACTATTGTTTTCCAAAAAAATTATCACCCCCGTTTTTCCCACCAATCAATTAAACAACAAATAATGATGACATGTTCTTGATGCATAAAGTTTCGCGATATAGTTCCCACCAAAATATGTCGTTCATAGAGATAACATGTTGTCTCTGTAGGTTGATATGATTTTGAAAAATTCAATTACGACTAGTGACGATATGTCATTACTATAGAACTCAACAAGGACTAAAGAAATGCCATTGTTATAAACACTCGTGCCATAGGGCCATTTCTTTAGTGTCAATGAAAATGGCTCATTTTTGTATTGTCTAAAATATATTTCATGGATGTTTGTTAGTTAGTGATGGATCTTCTATTCGAGGGGTGGCAATGTGTGATCCCAGAACAACTAATTCAAGGTATAGAAACAATCAAGAACACTAGATTATGCGACAAGTCTAATTGCCATTGATGTAATATAGAAAGTACAAATAGAATGTGTTTGCATGAAAGTACAATACGAAATCTAGCTACAAATCTATTAGAGAAAAGAAATATTTATACCCAAGGGTTATTCACACAATAAGTCCCTCTACTTTTATACAAGGCAAATAAGCACTAATGATCTCCCCCTTTGTATCAAAGTAGCAAAAACAATCAAACAACAACAATAAACCTTTCTTCTGATCCCAAACATACATTCAAATCTTCTCAGAGCCTCTCTGTAATCAAATCTGTCTTTAATCTTTACTAGAGCATTCTCAATCAGCTTTCTGTCTCTCTCATTTATCTTCTTCTCCTTTTTATCATTAACTTTCAGTTTGCTCCTAAGATTCAACCTGTTAACCATTAGTGTTCCATCACAATACTTGGCAATTTCTCTGAATCTCAGAAAACACTTATTCCCAGCCTCATTCTTGTAAACAATGCCAAACTCAGGTTGCTCCAAGATCGTGTAGAGAGGAAAATTCTCTATGTTTGAAAGTTTCTTGTTAAGCTTCAAAAGGTTGACTTTAGGCTGATTAGATTCCAAACCCATCTGTAAGTCTGAGACATAAGAGAACTTTATATTCTTCATAGATCTTTTTATAGGAAAATAAGCAACAACCCATTCGACAGAATTTCATAAAGTGAATCAAAGTCTTCAAGATTAAGGCTTTTGAAATATGCTTCAGTAAAGAACCATTCCTTTCCATCTTGCTTGGCAACAATAAATTCTGGGTACTAGACTCTAAACAACTTATTTAACTCAATCTTCTTTATCACCACAATCCTTTTGCCAGTCTCCATTTTGGTTCTCTTTCTTTAGCTATCATCATGTGAATGTATTCAATTTGCATGATTTTGGTGAAGACTCTGATGTTGTATAGTTTCAGTAGATCTAGCTCCCTTTTCTTGTGAACAAATATTCTTTTCTTAGTATCTTCAAGAAATGGAACAAAAATTCTAGATCTTTCCCATCTCTGAACTGCTTCTAAGTTAGATGGTGCAACTACAAGTCTTTGAACACTTGCTTCAACTGACTGTGTTGATTATCGAGGTTGTGGTTCAAGAGTAATCTGTATAACTTCATTCAACTGATGGATCATATAAAAATCACTAACTTCCTCTGTTTCATCATCTGGACACTAGAAAACATCTTGAATTTCCTCTTTGATTCTCAGATTCACAAACTTATCCTTATTTCCTTCTTTAGGATCTGATTAAATATCAATGATTTCAGTCAGCAAACTATCAGCCATCCTCTCCTCCTTCGTCCTTTTGTCACTTGCCTTAGGATTTCTAACCATTGGTATAGTAACATCAAGTACCAACTCTTCCTCTCCTACAAAATCATTAGCTTGTCTCTCACCTTGTCTCCCCTGATCTTGATCATCTGAGACAAGTAGACCAGCAGAAGTCTCAACTCTAACATCACCAGAGATTCTCTGTCGTTTATTCTCCCCATCATGGCGATGAGGATTATCTTGATCATCATGCTTTCTTTTTTGACCACCAACTTGAGTTCTTCAAGTATCCTATATGGATGAAACCCTTACAGATAAAGTAGATAGAGACTTGCTGATATCTTCTAACTTTGACTGCATCAAGTCTTTAATATCAAGTAAATCTGACATTATCACAACTTGACTTCGAGCGTTAGTATCTCTTCCCAACAACCCAATCAAATCTGCTTCCTCCTGGTTAACCTCATTGCTCTTTGACAGCAACTTGGCAAATAGTAAAAACTTCAGCTTATCTATGGGTAAATCTTTCTTAGGTTGACTTGGTGGAGGTGGTGGTGGAGGTGTATGAGCTTCTTCAACAACTTTTTTTCCTTCCAACAGTGTCTGAACATCAGCAGATAATCTTTCCATAGTAGCATCCCCCTTTTGAAAGTAACTCTTGACAGAGTTGTTTATCGCCATCAAATCCTAAGTAACCGGTAATCTAGGTCCACTTAGGATCCCAGGTGTAACAACAGTTGAGTCAACTGTTATGCATGTGTCCAACATTGGAACAGTGTTAGCATTGATAGGACTTCCACCCAATCCTCGTTAAATACCTGAAATTGGTACCACTATAGGCGTTCCGATTGGGCCACTAAGGATGTCAATAGTTGATGTCTCAGAAAGTGTCCTAACCTGTATAGGCTCTAGACTCGAAGTGTTTGGAAATAAAGTCTACAATGAGTGCTAGAGCCTGTTTGTTTCAATACCAGTAACCTCGAAATTAGGTACCGATAAAGGCTGTGTTGACTCTCCGTGTATATATGAAACAATAACTTGTTGGGAAGCTGTTGAGTGGCTAGATGGGATTGTGCATTGCATAGCTGGGTCCACTACGCTTGTTCAATACCTGATGGCAACACATGTGCATCGGTAGTAGATGTGGCTACCCGACTGATAATGGTTTGGGAAGGACCTTCATTTACAGTTTCTTGCGACCCTGTCTCACACTTACCATATTCTTTTAAAGCACATTCACTCAAGTTCACATTTAATTCATTTTCAACTACATCTCCCTCAATTCCTTATATAGCTCTAGACTGCTGAGTGTATATCTCTATAGTCTCAACATCTTTAGTAAGCACAGGGTGTGTACCAATGTGCCACGGAATACGAAATGACTCTGGATCATGTGGGTCATCATCATCATCATTGTCTTCATTTGATGTGTCTTGTAGATCAACCACTTTATCCGCATCAAAATTAGAACTGGAATGGAATTCCTCATCAGTATCAACATAAGTTCTCCTCATCAACATCAGTAGCAAGACCAGCAGCACCCCCATCTTCTGATCCCCTCTCATCATCATTTTCCCTCATCTCTCCCTGATCAGGAAACCCATATTCCTGACCCTCCACCTAGATCTATACTCTTCTCACCGAATTGGTTTGCATCTTGGGACGGTCCTACCAGTTCTAGCCGGACCATTAATGTATGTTCTAACCTATACTGCATCACACTTGGTTCTTGCTGGTCTGCATGGGATAAAACTTCTTCTAGTGCGACTTTGATGAATGGGAAGTTGCCTTTAGGAATCTTGAAGAAGTGCTTGCAAGCCTGAGGACCTTTCACTGCATCCTCTCTCTTTAGAATCTCCTCGTTAGAATCCAACATACTCTAAATAATAATCTATAGAAACCTCTAGAATGGTACAAATGTTATGTCCTTTGTTCTCTTTGACTTGTCTTGAACCACTTTTATCAAATCATTCCATATTAGGATTGCATAATCATAATTCTTATTGAATACAATGCCATGAAACATTCTTAGAGTAGCTATTCGACATTTGTCCATACCGGTGCGTTTGGAAGTCATACACCTGCTGACTATGGAGAATAATGTATACCACATTGGTGGAAGAAATTTTCTCTTAAAACATGATCCTCTGGCCAGTCTTGTGTCTGAATGTCCCAAAGAAATGATAACTCTACATAGGTCTTCCTCAGAATCAAAGCATCAAAATTCTGGCTGTAAGGACTCTTCTCAGTCTTTTCAAAGTCAATATGGGTTCAAAATGATCAATTGATGTTGTGAAGTAATGGTTCCTCTCAACTATAAGATGGTAAGTAACGGTCTTACAGAACTGTTGCAGGTATATCAAAGGCACCAAAATTGTCTTGGAAAGAGCAGTTCGAGTGGATGACCCTTCAGAATTTACAATATCTCCTGATAGTCAAAGTTCATAGCAAAATCCAATGTATGATTGTTTGGTTTTATGTCTAGGTAGTGTTCAAAAAGGCGTGCCATAGCGTGCACCATGGCTAGCTCCATGGCGCGATATGTCGCAAGACGCGTCTCCACCGTTTTGAGATGACCCATAACGTTCCTGTAAGACATGGCTCACGCTATGGTGCCTTAAGGCGTGCCATGGCGCACTGCAGGAGCCTTTTTTCTAAGACGTGATTTTTTTTTTCAAAAAAAATATTTTTTAATTTATTTTTTGTCTTTTGTGTTGTTACATTTTTAACTTTATGTTAGGATGTGTTTTATATTTTGAATTGAAGTAGAGGGGTGCAAAATGTAATTTCTTTATTCTCTTATTTTATTATTGGGATTTGTTTGTTAATTAGGCCTTGGGCCTGTAGGTCTAGGTCTTGATATATATTGTTTTGGTTCTCTCTGTAAACCTATTGAGCTTTTATCGTTCATTACAAATCATATGGCCATGTTTGATGAATCATTGTGATTGTTCTTCATTGCTTTAATCAATACACTTGCAAACAGGGATTCACAATTGGTGTCAGAGTAGAAAGACGAAGATTTGATTAAAAAAGGTACCAATTTTTTTTCTCGATCGACATCTACTGTTCTTGGTTTCTAGGTTATTCGATTTCTCCAAAATCTTTGAGTTTGTTTACTTCCGATCTCATTAGTAGTGCTAGGTTAAGGTTTTGAAAAAGTTTGGAATTCTAATTCACAATATAAAAGTCGAATTTTTTTGATTTCTTTATCAAGTTGGAATTTGGGCCGTGTTCTTGAATTTTTGATTAAAAATATTTGATTTTGCTTCTAAATCGTTCTAGAGAAGTGTTATTTGTGGTTAAAAGAGCCTCAGGATTGACTATTGTTCTCAGATCTTGTTAATCAAGCTTTTCGATTAATCGATTAAGTTTGATTTGGCGGCGCATATGGTTAAACCCGAGTGGTGTATAACCCGGGAGCCGTTTCCCTATTCCACCCACTTCTCTTGTTTCCACCCGGGTGATACCCAACCCGGGTCCCCCCTTTCATGGCTTAAGTGTCCTCCCGGGGTTCCCCAAACCCGGGTCTCCCTTTCACGCCTCCTCCCAGCTGTGTTGCCTCCCCGAATCTTCACCCGGGACCCCATCCGTACCCGAGTACATCCCTAACCCGGTCTCCTAGACCATACGGGTGAGATACAAACCCAGGCTGCTCCTCACTCCCGTGTCAAGGCACCAGGACCCGGCTTCAACCGGAACCCTGCTCCACTCGGGAACAGGTTCCACCCGGTTGTCTCTTACTCCCACACTCGGGTCGCCACACACCTGGTTCCTCACCCGGCTCATCCGGTTACACCATCAATCAGACCCGGTTACACCATCACCCAAGTACTCTCACACTCGGGACTCAGCTCCTCCTTAATCAGACCTGGGACCTAGTTCTCACCCGGTTCACCTTGGACCCAACTCACATCTGTTGTGTTTGTTTTGGTCTGTGTTTTAATCTAAGTTATTTGTTTTTAACTGCATTTTGTCAATTTCTCCTCTTAGAGTATTTTTTGTCCCGATTAACCTTTCTTGAGCAAAATCGCGATCATCTTATGGTCAACTACAAGTGTTTGAACAATGTCTACCCACGAGACTTTGGCTATGGGTATACACACTAGGCCTCCCGTCCTTTTTAAAGGTGAATATCCTCAGTGGCGGGAAGGATTTCTGGATTTCATCTCAAGGCATTATCTTGGAGAGGAGATTCTTTCTTCTCTGACCAATTGACCAGCCATATTTTACTCTGACACGCCTCCTCTACCAAACACGGAACCACCTAGACCAAGAGGAGTGAAAGTGAAGGAAAAAGAGAAATATTTAGACGAAGAATAGGAAAGGGCTAAAGGTGATGAACTGGTAAAATCCTACCTGCTTCAGAGTCTTCCGAATGATATCTACACCACCATTGACAACTACAAAGAGATTGCCAAAGGAATGTGGGTATAAATAGAGAAGATGATGATGGGTACCAAGGTTGGAAATCAACTAAAAGTTACCATCTGCATCAACAACTATGAAGATTTTAAAGCGAGGGACGGAGAATCACTCGAAGAGACTTATGATCGGTTTTGTCTCCTTCTAAATGAATGCAACAATAACTAAATCCACAAAACACTCATTGAGAACAACGTCAAGTTTCTCAACAACTTGTAACCAGAATGGAAGCGTTTCACCTCACAGATAAGGCAAAACAAGGCCTTGTCTAAAATCGGACCGCATGAGATGTATGAGATTCTGAAGCAAAACGAAGAAGATGTTTTGGAACTTGTTGAGGAAATCCAAAAAGTGGAGAAACCAACCGATACTCTTGAACTCGTGTTTGATAAAATGGAACATGGATCGTCACGAATGTCAAGAAAAGAACGGGATCCTAGTGAACCAGAGGAAGAAGATGATGACAACGATGTAGATCTGTTGGATCATTGACCAACATCTTCCTAAATCGAAACGTGGCGCTGGCTGCTACGCTATAAGAAAATAAAGTTGTGCCTTCTCCATCATCAATTGCTTTTGGCGTAGTGGTAAGCGCTTGATTCTAACATGTGGTATCAGAGCAGGTCACGGGTTCGAAACCCATAGAGTGCATTTAAATGCCAAAGGCATGTTGTGCATCCATTGCATTCTAGCGAAGATCTTGTTAGTGTTGGCAGATGCTGGGGGTGGGATTGTTGGATCATTGACCAACATCTTCCTAAATCAAAACGTGGCGCTGGCTGCTACGCTATAAGGAAATAAAGTTGTGCCTTCTCCATCAGCAATTGCTTTTGGCGTAGTGGTAAGCGCTTGATCCTAACAAGATCCAAAGATTCAAGACATCAAACAAGCTATGTTGTTCCTAACCAAGGTCGTACAAAAGTTCTTCAATCGTTCCACTACCAATAATCAGTAGTACACAACAGGGGGTAACATCATGAGTACAAGGAAAAGTATGAGGGAAAGAAGCATTTTGATGCAAAAAGGCCAAATGAGGCTAAACTGGACATTAAGGGAACTGATGAGCCACCTGAGTCCTACAATTGTGGTAAGACAAGTCATTTTGCTCGTGAATGTCGGAAACCAGTTGTCAGAAATTCAAACTACTACAAGAATAAAATGCTCCTAGCCAAGCAAAAGGAGGTTGGGAAAGCACTATTAGCTGAAGATGATCACTAGTTGAATCTCACCTACGATGAAAAGAAAGAAGATGCACATGCCCGCCTATGTTTCATGGCAAAGCATTCCGAGACATACAACTCAGACAACGATGATCGCGCATCACAGTCTTTTGATGATGACTCTGAGGTAATTTCTTCTACTTATACTACCTTACTTGATCAGATGCAAATAATGATGCTCAAGCTACAAGATCTAACTGACCGTCTAAAAAGTGAACAAGCTCTTGTTGCCAAACTAGAAGCATGTTTACTAAATAATGATATAGTTCTTACTCAAGTAAACGGTTAATGTGATGATAATCTTAGTTGGGCAAAGAGTTGGCAAAAAGAAAAGCCCAAACTTGCTGAAAGTAACAAAGATTTAAATGAACAGTTATCTGATCTATCAATTAGTCTTAAAAAGTCTGAAAGTGAGACTGAAGATTACATGCATAAATATGAATTTGCTTTAGTTCAAAAGAATGATTTACTTGATAAATTAAAAGATCTTGAACTCAAGATGTACAAACTTGAACAGAATGTTGACACCATTCACTTGAACAAAACCAAAGAGTTCAAGTTTTTTAAAGAAAATGACAGACTGGGATATGATAATCCTGGCTACCTTTCCAAGGCTTTGTCAGAAACGTCCACATTCTACAAATTTGAATATCTGGATTTTGATCCAGAACATCAAATACAATTCATGAAATCTCTAGAGGAGGTTGAGGCACAAGAGGACTTAAATAGAAAAAGGATGAACAAAATGCAACTTCCTTTTGTCTATGATGAAGTCAATGTGAGTTATCGGACGAGAGAACTAACACTCTCTAACGATTACTTTTATAGCTACTCTAATGAAGAGATCCAATCAAAACCTGTTGAACCAAAGATTGATGTTCCGCCATTGATTTTAGAAAAGAAATTGGTTCAACTTGAAAAGGATTTTGAAAATGAAAGAAAGCTTTATGAAACATAAATTCATAAGCTGACACAACAGTTGTCTAGTTTAGCAACTGAGATTTTACAAGAACAACAAGTTAAAATGAATCTTCAAATGAGTTTGTTTGACAAGGAAAGGGAGTTGTTTGTTTCTAAAATTGAGGAAATTAAATTCCAAACTCCAGCTAAGTGTAAGGATACTTCTGCTCATGAAGTAAGTCATTCTGAAATTCATTAAGTGACATCAGAAGCATCCCTATGCAAAGATTTCATAGGGGTAACTGATATTCATTTTGACATGCCTCCAAATTCCTGTGACTCACCGAATCTAGAAGAGGACATCAAATCTGACAAATAAATGTTTTCTTCCCTAATGAATTCTAAGGAATGTTTAAATGATGATGTGAACAAGTTCGATTTTGATCCTAAACTTCCAAGCCATACTGAGTTTCTTGATAAAGGGAAGAATAAGATTTTGCCAGATCTCATGGATATGGGTGAAAGCTCTAAATCCACCTCTCAACGCATCTCCGTGAATGCCTCTCAATCTAAATCTAAATCTAAATCCAAAAGGCGTTCACAGAAACGACGAAAATCTGGCATATCTCAAAACTTAAGTACATATCAATTTCACCCTTTTGACCCTCGGTTTACTGATTTTTCAGATAATCAATTCAAACAAAAGGGAGTTAAACAAGTTTGGGTAGCAAAGCAGTAATTAAAGGACAAGAACAAGAACAAGAACAAGTCAATTAATTCTGCTACTTTTGGACAATGTTTTCCTTTTCCTTGCAAAGTTAATTCAATTAAGCACTTTATTAATATTGCCCATGATAATATTTATTGATTGTGGATCGAATGATATTGTTGATAAATATACTGCATCTGATTGGTTTGGCATGTATAATTCTTATTCTCGTAACTCTCATTCGTTTGCACCTAAACGTCACAAAGGCCCATTTTGTAAGTGGGTGCCTAAAACTGGTGCTTCACCTAACCAAAAAGGACCCATTTATGAATGGGTACCTAAACCTTGCTAATTGGTTTTGCAGGCCAGGCGTGTGTGGTATTTAGATTCTGGATGCTCCAAACACATGACTAGAAGAAAGGAGTTATTGTCAAACTTCACCGACAAGTATTGTGGCACTGTTCGTTTTCACAACGATAACTTCTCACTGATTATGGGGTATGGGGATATTATGCAAGACAACATCACGATCAAGAAGGTCTCGTATGTGGATGGGCTATGACACAATATGTTAAGCATCAATCAGTTTTGTGATAAGAATTTGGAAGTCAACTTCAAAGCCAGACGTTGCAGTATTCGCACAGATGATGGCACGGAGCTCTTAGCTGGGACAAGACGGTCAAACCTGTATACCATTGACTTGGCATCCGTTAAGACTGACAACGTTGTTTGCCTCTTGTCCAAAGCCTCCTTGCAACAAAACTGACTCTGGCATCGTCGACTTTCCCACCTGAATTTCAAGAACATCAATAAATTAGTCGTCAGAGGGTTAGTCAAAGGATTTTCGGAACTCAAATTCAAAAAGGAACATCACTGTGTGACCTGCGAGATGGTCAAGATGAAGAAAGCTTCACACAAACCGAAGGCAGTACCGAGCACAACTAGATCCCTAGAGATGATTCATATGGATCTTTTTTTGGAAAGGGTATCCTGGGCCAATGGCCCAGACTAATCCCTGGCAATTAGGGCCTTTGGCCCAGCTGCTAAAGCGTGCAACCCTGAGATTATCCTCAGTGGCCACAAGTACTGCTAGTGGGGCTCGAACCCGGGTTGAGCTCTATGAACTCCCCAAGCCTTTACCACCACGCCACAGCCCTTGTGGTTAATTCATATGGATCTTTGTGGCCCAATGTGCATCCAAAGCACAAAAGGCAAGAAATACGTTCTTTTCATGGTAGACGACTTCTCACATTATACATGGGTCAAGTTTCTTCGAACAAAAGATGAAACTCCCGAGCTTATCATCGCTTTCCTGAAGAGTGTGCAAGTCAATCTGCAGCTGGCAGCACAATCCATCAAAACCGACAACAGAACAGAGTTCAAGAACAGGGTGTTGAGTACATATCTCGAGCCTATCGGCATCACTCACACCTACTCGGCAGCTCGCACTCCCCAGCAGAACGGAGTCGTTGAATGAAGAAACCGAACACTAGTTGAAGCTGCTCGGACCATGTTGACTCAATCAAAGCTTCCACTGTTTCTTTGGGCTCAAGCCATTGCGACTGCTTGCTTCACCCAAAACCGATCGATTGTCAACAAACGGTTTGGAAAGACTCCATATGAAATAATAAACAACCGCGTCCCTAATATAAAATTCTTTCATGCTTTTGGATGTAGGTGTTTTGTACTGAATAATAGAGAGGATCTTGGAAAGTTCAATCCAAAATTCGACGAAGGCATCTTCATTGGCTACTCCTCTAAGTCTGCTACCTACAGAGTCTACTTCAAAATGACTAAAGTTGTTACGAAGAGTGTCAACGTCACGTTCGACGATCAAAAAGATTTGGCTTCAGAACCCGCGCTAACTGGTGTTTTAGCCTTAGATCATCAACCGCCCTCACCAAATCAAGCGTCTACATCGCAATCACATTCAAATGATTTGGATTTGTTATTTCAGTGTTTTTATGATGAATATTTTGGTTCTACTAAGCTTATCTCTTCTGTCTCAAACAGGGCCGATGGAGCAGGAACTTAAGAATCAACCACAAAAGTTGACCCACCAATCCCTATCACTTCCACTGAAGAACCAAGCTCCACTCCTACGGTTGATTCTGCTAGTGCATTTACCTTTACTGAAGGATCCACCGTGACAAGGTCGCCTGAAGATCCAAGTGGACCCTCATCTTCAGCCGTCACCCCAGAATAACCAACCACTGCACCATCATAAGCTCTTCTCTCAGTGAATATAGAGTCTATTCCATCTGGTTCCTAGCCAACTCTCGAATCAGTTCAAGACATTTCGTCGGAAAACTATGTCGACTCTACACCTGATTAGAACACTTAACCGCTTCCGCACACACACCGCTGGATGAAGGACCACCCACTACACCAGATCATCAACAATCCGAACACCCCAGTTCAGATACGGTTCATGTCCGCGAACGACTGCTTGTTGTTGATCTTTATGAGCAAGATAGAACCGTCGACCATTTCTGAAGCATTTAAGGACCCCGACTGGATTATTTCTATGCAAGAATAGTTGAACTATTTTGAAACCTTAAAGGTGTGGTGACTCGCACTCCGACCTCGTAACAAGACCATCATTGGAACGAATTGGATATTCAAGAACAAACGAGATGAAGACGGAATAGTGGTTCGCAATAAGGCACGAATTGTGGCTAAAGGCTATCGACAACAAGAGGGCATTGACTATGACGAGAAGTTTGCACCAATAGCTTGGATAGAAGCTATAAGGATGTTCCTGGCATACACAACACATAAAAATTTCACGGTCTTTCAAATGGACGTGAAGACGACTTTCTTAAATGGCATCCTGAAAGAAGCGGTGTACGTCTGCCAACTGGAAGACTTTGTGGATCCAGACAAGCCGACTCATGTCTACCGACTGGACAAAGGACTATACGGTCTCAAGAAAGCCCCAAAAGCCTGGTACGATGTTTTATCTAAATTCTTAGTCAAGTAGGGCTTCTCGAAAGGTAAGATTGACACCACTCTTTTTATTAAGAAAGAAAAGGCTGATATCATACTCATACATATATATGTAGATGATATTATATTTTCCTTAATGATGTTAAAATTTCAAATGAGTATGATGGGAGAAATGATCTTTTTTCTTGGACTTCAGGTCAAACAACTTTCAACTGCCATTTTTATTAATCAGTCGAAATATATTTTAGATATTTTAAAGAAATACATCTTGAAAAACAGTTCTCCATTGAAAACTCCTACGACACGAGGGTCAAAGCTACACTCCGATTCTGACGGAAAGGAATTAGATGCTATGACCAATAGAGGCATGATAGGATCCTTAATGTACTTAACAACAAGTAGACAGGATATTATGTTCTCAACATATCTGTGTGTACGATATCAGTCTAAGCCTAAAGAGTCTCATCTCATAGCAGTTAAGAGAATATTCATTTACTTGAAAGGCACTACTGAACATGCCCTTTGGTATCCTAAGGATACCGGGTACGAGTTAGTTGCTTATTTTGATGCAGATCACGCAAGTTGCATGCTGGATAGAAAGAGTACTATGGGTCACGTTCAATTTCATGGAGACAAACTCGTAAGTTGGGCGTCAAAGAAGACGAATTGTGTATCCACCTCAACAGTTTATGCGGAGTATGTTGCTGCCTCAAGCTGCTACTCCCATGTGATTTGGATGCGCACACAGCTGAAAGACTACGGGTTCCAATACTCCAACATCCCAATTTACTGTGACTCGAAGAGCGTAATAGCAATCACTAGTAATCCTGTCCAACACACCAATACGAAGACATCGATGTCCGGTATCATTTCATTAAAGATAAGGTCGAACGAGGTATGATTGAACTCTACTTTATGAATACAGACCTTCAGTTAGCAGACCTATTTACTAAACCCTTGGACGAAAAACGTTTCAATTTTCTTGTGTCCAAGCTTGGTAAGCTAAATCTGAACGTTTAGGTTGTTCATGCGTCTGACACAATTTCTATATAGTAAACAAGAATTGTATCCTTCTCCATCCAGAATTTACCCTCTGGATGGTCATGGTAACACTCCATGTTCATCATATTCTAATTGTGTCGTGCACAAAATCGTTTAAACTTATGTATTCTAGTTTTAGATTTCGTTCTTTGTTCTCTGTTTACGTGTTTCTGAGTTTATCTATGAGTTTCGTTTCATGCGTGTGTTCTTGTTTTCGGTCTATTATTTGTGATTAACGTATGGTCATGAGTTCAGGGGGAGTTAGAACGCTGTAAAATAGGTAAGTTATTCATTTCTTAGTCTCAGTTCGAGGGGGAGTACGATGTTCTCTTGCTTGTAGTTTGGTATTCGCAAAAGTCGAGGGGGAGTACAGTTTTTCGAAAAGGGTTTTCGGTTAAGGGTGAGAAGCACAATTTTTCAAGGGGAAGTCCTTTTCATAAGTTTGTTTAAATTTTTCTTAAGTTTATCTATTTTGTTTTTTAATAGTTAAGTTTTGACAATTTTTAATAGTTAAGTTTTAAAAGTTTATAGTTAAGTTTTATTTATTTATATATATATATAGGAACCGGGTAACCCAACTCGGTGCACCGGGTAACCGACCCAAGTCGGCCCCGGGATGGTTTATATCCCTCGACCCGGCCTCCCGACTTCCCTTTTCTCCCTATCGCAACTATATTTCTCTCACGCGACCCTCCCTCTCGGCTCCATCTTTCTAAATTGCCATCTCTTTCGATCTCTCTTCTGGCGTTCAACAAGTAACACACTCCTATCTCTCTCTGTTTTGTTTGCTCACTCTATCACCACTCATCGCCGCCATTATCGACGACAAAGGTCATCGCCCACGAGTTAGGGTTCATCGTCGCTGCCGCCAAGGCTATCGACGACTCCCATCGACCATCGCTCACCCTCCGACGATGACACCCCATATTTGGGTTCTTATTCAAATGCTTTTTGGGTAGATATAATTGTGTCTATGGTTTGATTTGAATGATGTGTTCGTTTAAATAGGTCGATTGCATAGATTGCATCGATTTCTTATTAATTCATGAGTTTAGATTTAATTACAGTCGATTTGGATTATGTTGTTGGCTCGAAGTCTATTAGGGCATATATTGCAAATTAGAATTAGGTTTCGATTACCGTTTTGATTGATTGCATTCGTTTACATGGGTGGCTAATTTTGGGATGTTTAATCGATTTGTTTTTGGCTCGATCTAGTTCTTTGATCTAATGTGGTTTAATCGATTCATCAATTTTGATTAGGGTGTAAATAGTTTTGTTTTGGGTTATTTGATAACTCGATTTCGATTAATCTAGGTTTAGATTAGTTATAATTTGATTTTGGACTGGTTTAACGGTTCGATTTTAGGAATCAATCGACGTTGTGATAGTCGAGATTGAATAGTCGACTTAGACTTATACCTAGGTTACCGACTCCCGACTCCCTGCCACCCGGGTCCTGGGTCTTGACCTACCCCCGTGTCGCGCCTTTCGTGCACCTCACGGGATGCCACCCCTCCCGGGTCATGCCGACTACTGGCTCTTTAACCACCCGTACCATGTTTCCCTAATCGTCTCTAGCCATAACTAGAATCACTGAACCACCCTATCGGACCATGACCTCAGGAACCATGCCGTGAACCAGAACCACCGAACCACCCTATCGGAAGCTGACCTCAGGAACCATGTCGTGAACCAGAACCATTGAACCACCCCGGGCCGTGAACCAGAACCATCGAACAACCCCGACCCGTGACCTTTGACCCGCCAAACTGTCCACTAGCCCGTGACCTACCGGACTATGTTTTGATTCCCGGTTGAAATCTGAACTACGTTCACGTTTCTAACCCGGATTTTGAGTTTAATCCTAGTATATATTGCCAAACTGGTTCGCTAACTCTCGAAACTTTCAGGTACCGAAATGGTACAACATCCGATCGATCTAGTTGTCGATGCCGCTCTTATCGGCCCTGACTCTTACCTGCCTTTGACCGCTAACAACTACTTGCTACATTTCGAAATTATCAGCAGTCACCATCCAGTCGTGCTTGAGATCCTACGTGGTCATCCACTACGTTATTCTCTCACCTCTACTGCCGATGTCCCAAACATCTATTTGCAGCAGGCTTGGCATACCATCCGATACATCTCCAATGATCGGAATGACAGGCTAGAAGCTCTTGTTGATGCAACTCAGCTGGTACTCACTCCTGATAGTTTCCGACCGCTTCTCATTCCCGATGATATCCTTGAAGGACAAGCAGGACGAGCAACTTTTGATCCACAAATCACTGATCAGCAGCTGTTCACGGACATCCATTCGCTCGGGTATGAAAAGCAACTCACCAAACAGATGGCATTCGATCACAAACACCTCACACCCATCTGGTACACGATGTTCACTATCCTCAACCGCTGCCTCTCATCTAAGACAAAAGGCATAGAGCAGTGCAGCGTCAACTTCTTACACCTCTTCCACGACGTCGCCTACCATGGACACGTCATCTATGCCGGTGTTCTATGGAATGAGTTGGTCCAGAACGTCCAAGACAAAGTTACCGGCAGACGAGGGAATTTCATTCCTTACACGCGGTTTCTTCAACTTGCCATCCACCGTTTGATGACCAACACACCTACCATTCCACGATGGGGGTCACATCTAGTATGTCGCGATGCGTATTATCAATTCCAAAACTGAAAATCCCAATATTGTCCCGATGCGTATACCTGATGCCTTACTAGCATATTGATGCGGATGTTTGCACACCTCTAAGACATGTGATAATTGAATCTCAAAGCAAGTATACAATGGGATCCAATATCATCTTTTCAAGTAATACAATGGTAAAATACCGAATATCGTCCCACATATATTAATGTAAAAGTATAATAAAAGTGTAGTAAAAGAAGAGATTTCAGATGGCGATTTTGAAGACGTCGTTTGAGTTGGTTAACAGTAATATGATTAACAAGATATATAAAGATAGTATGGGTGCAAGACATGAGGTGAGGAGTAAACAAAAATTATGGAGGCCAATGCTATAGGGATGCTATAGCATTAGTTCGACAATAACAAGTTTCACCATGTACTTTAAAGAGTATCCTTCCGGACATTCATCATTAAACTATTGTTTAGCCTTCAAACAACATATGCCTATGCAGTATCCGGACTAGTGTGAGTGTCAAATGATGTCTTTAAAGTATATGGATAAACAAATGCCTTTGTCAAAAATCACCCTTTTGAGTCGATTCCCATATCATTTAAGTTGACGTGTTCTTAGTGGCTCATTCCTAAGTCCACTATACTTAAACACTTTGACTAGTGATCAACCCGTCAAGAATCAATCGGTTTGAAAAACATAGATAGCAAGTTCCCTTGCTACCAACTCTTCCAAGTATACTTCCCGTATCATTCAAACTGGCGTGATTATTCATGGCTTATTCCTATGTCCATGGCACTTTAACACTTTAAGAAGTGATCAATTCGTCAAGAAGTGCCTTAGATTTTATAAAACATAAAATGACATAGTGGAACAATGTTATTAAAGAACAAAGTCCACTAGTTTTTGATTTTCAACCTCCCCTTTCGTCTCACACCCAAACTATAAAATTTAGCTACTTATTACATAAAATAAATTTCATGAAATGTAAATGACATAAAGTAAAAACATAATGTAAATGACGGAATGTAAATGACAAAAGGTAAATGATGGAAAATAAATGACGGAAATGTAAAATTCAATAAGTAAAGACAATAAGTAAATAAGGAATTTAAAGACTTAATCTTAGATTGCAAGTTTCAAAATAGAGAGTATCAATCAGCTCTAAAACTGATTGAAAACATATATATAAACATAAGACCATCCATACCTATTTATACAAAAGAGGGATGACAATACTTGTCAATAAAAAGCTTAAAATAATATTAAAAGTACACCAACTAAAGTTTTCTCTTAAGTTATGCCTAAATGATGTCATCATCTTTCCAACTCTAGCCAACAACTCTTTCCACTGTTATGAAAAAGATCTGGAGGGACCAAAAATCTGGATTGCAAACTTTATCAAAAATATCTTCATTGCTCCTTCCAGAAACAGCCCTGAATACTACAACATCAATCTGGCATCAACATAATAATGAGACTTTTAGTTGGATTTCACAAAATAACAAAAAAATAGGTAAATCATAAACTTAGCTCCATGAACAAGAAAAATGGAAAATAAGATATGAAAATGAATCAATTGTTGGGATAAAAAGAAAATTAAAATCCTAAGAGATAAAGAAAAAGTGCACTATGCATTGAATTCTTAATGCATATCACATATGCTCGTCCCACGTCACCTTGTACGTTAGCTTATAGGGAAATTCATGACCAACAAGCTCCTATGGTCCAACCAGCACAACTTGAACATCCGGAACGTAGGGACTTCCAGACAGGGTGTGAAGAGAGTTAAAATAGTGAGGGGATCTGGCGTGGGAGGTGTTGTGGACGAACAACCTAATGCTAGTGAGGTAAGACCAACCGAGAGTAACCTTGATACTTCATCCACACTCCATGATGTATAGGTCACCAATGATCCAGCTTTAGCCGGTACTGAGAGTAATGCATCACAGAGACATAACCCGTTGGGCTCTTCTTCCTCCTCCACCCAATCGGACGACGACAAAAACCAATTTCTACTTGCACTTACTCGAATAGGTCGTCGCCCCTCTCCTACCTCTTCCACTCCACCCTCCCCCAACCCACTCCACCACTCCATTGCTCTACCCAATCCCAACCTACCATACCCACTCCCACACACACATCCCCTACACCATCTAACCATACATCCCTACACCTTCTTCACCTAACCCAACCTCTCTTATACCATCACCATCATCACCTACACCCATCTCACCTCAACCTACCATTCCTACACCATCACACCATATCACCCCTACACCTTCCCCTTCCCAAGCCGACCCTAGAGAGATAAGGAGAGCGGTGGTAGAATCATTCAAAAATAAGAGTGAAAATGAAAGTGACAGTGAGAAGGAAAGGTGAAGTAAGAGCAATTTTGAGCAATCGAGTATCACTGCCAGATCGAGATGGGTAGCCACATCTTCTATCAAATCCCATGTGTTAGGATGAGATATTGAAGAAGATGTTGTGCACCCAGTGGCGTAAGCACTAACCCCTCCCGGCCACTCAACCATCTCACAACAGATGGTTGTTTCAGATATTCATGGGGACTTAGCGTACATGCTATCAGGCTCTCACTTGGATAGTAAAGGTATTGAAAAAGTTAGGCCCCAGCCCCAGCCATCGACTTCGATTGTGCATGTATTGAGTCAAGAGCCTATACACGATAGGATACATTCAGAGTCTATTGTTGCGACCTGTGTGGCCCAACCGGAACATCCATAGTGACACCGACAAGTGGTCCTTCATGTGGATTGGCTGGAAGTCCTACCACAGCTATCATCATGCCAGCTGTGAACGTAGGAGGTACGACATCAACTGTCGTTACCACAACTGGAAATCTATGTGACGTAGGAGTTATTTTACCCACTTTTATTGCACCGAAACTGCTGCAACAGGCTTTGCATTCTGTCAATGGTTCCATCACTCGCCAATTTGAAAATCAGCGTCAATCAGCTGAGGAGTTCCAATAAACGGTTCTCCGAATGCTGAAAGGCAAGTTCCCAACAGTTGTAGCTCCACTTACAGCACCAACACCACCTCCACCAGTTCAGCAGAGACCGTCCGCCAGCGAGCTCAAATCCCTGATTTTAGCCGATCTTCTATCTCACGGTACCCCTGAAGATGCAGGTCTTATTGCCCTTCTTTGCTAACAGTCTGAATTCCGTTCTTTCCGGGACGAAGTCAGAGCAGGTTCCTGATATCTCACCGAGAAGATGAGTTCCATTTCTATGGATTTCTAGTCTTCGATATATGCCTTTCCAACAGGGTTAAGGTACTCGAGGATTCTTTCCGCACTCAAGCCGGTTCTTCCAAACGTCCACATGACAATCGAGATGATCTCGATCATCATGAGGGGAAGAAACGCCAGCGACTTAGTGACACAACAACAAGGACAAAGACCTATCAGATCGGTATTCAGCCGTCAACAGTACATGAAAGGGCATTCGAAGGGGTTCAGGAAGCTGAATCAGTATCGGATATGGAGATCGATGCTACAATGACAGAAGTTATTTCAAAGTCGAGTCACCATCAAGCAGACTGCTCGGTCACGGAATTAGTCGATTGTCAAGAAGGTACAGATTCATCCGATGAGGTGGGAAATTTGGCTATAATTGATCTATTCGCAGATGTTTGTATGTCAGTTGAACCGGTAGTTTCATAAAGAGCCTTAGTTACGTTCCAAGAAGAAGTCAATGACTTGTGCACATTCCATGATGAAGAATGTATGCAACAAGGAGACTATGATAACTTATTTGAGCAGATGCGACCAAATTTCCAGTCTACTGAGGCAGTTCCTGGCATCATCCCTCTAAGTTCAGTTCCTTTTGTTCTCCCAGATCTCCTCGATCAGAACACGTTAGAAACTCCAGTTCATGAAAACGTCGACACTCGACCAGATCCACCGTTGAAATGGGAAAGAGTAAGGATCAAAGTTCCCTTCCTTGAAGAGACTGAGAAAAAGATCTTTGCTCACTTGATTCGAAAGTATGATAAGGTTGTAGCCTACGACATTGGATCATTGAGCACACGAAAACAGTTTGCATATATGTACTTAAGAAAGCAAAAGGTAAGCAGATCAAATAAGTTAGAATAAAGAACATAATTAAATACGTTGATGAGATTGGTACTGACTGTTACTATAAGTTGTGGTATCCGACTTTCCTTCTTACTAGAGATGATGGTAAGCAATGGAAATTCTCAGAAGATGATTTTGATAATCTAGAGCTACCATATCTTCTATGCTTAGTACGTCATATGAAGACACGAACCATTTGTCCGGGAGTAATTCAAGATGCACTGGTAGCCGTAAAACGATTCGTGAATAGAACATGAAGTTAGCAAGTATTGAAGATTTACAACTCGGTATTGAAAGCAACCAAGCTAAGGTAAATTTGTTCAAGCCATATCTGAGTCTACCTCATAACTATCAGAATGCTCCAACTTTCAAAGTAATTGAACATCCAGAACTTGGCATGACGTACACAAACAATAAAGGTGAAATGCACTTTATCAAATTCAGTCAGATCGCCAGATTTTGTGATGGTACTTTATATATGCTTAACGAAAAGCTTCGCGCCATGATTTCTCAAGATGAAAAAGGTCAGAATCCATTGGATCCAGGTTACAAAAGCCTTGTGCCTAAAGCGTTGGATTTAATTGTTGAACGATTGGAGTACAGAACTGCCATAAGGCATTTCGAGATTAGCTTTGGATTTCGAAAGATATTCGTTCCGAACTGGAGGGACTACGAACTTCAATTCAAAGGGGGAGATTGTTAGGGTGTGTTTTATATGTTGAATTAAAGTAGAGGGGTGCAAAATGTAATTTCATTATTCTCTTATTTTACTATTGGGCTTTGTTTGTTAATTGGGCCTTGGGCCTGTAGGCCTAGGCATTGATATATATTGTTTTGGTTTAACCTAATTTTAGGTTAATGGTCATTTACGGTTTACACGTATGACATTCATATTCTCTCTGTAAACCTATTGAGCTTTTATCGATCAATACAAATCATATGTCCATGTTTGAGGAATCATTGTGATTGTTCTTCATTGCTTTAATCAATAAACTTGCAAACTGGGTTTCACACTTTAGATTTAACATTTTTATAGATTTATCTAATCACATCATTCACAGTTTTGCGAAGTCATAAACGTTATGAACTCGCGATTAAAACGAAGTTGTAATATTATCTTTCTAATTTATATTTTAAATCTTCAATCAAAAACTATTTTTATACTAGTAATTTATATGATTTTTCTTCTTCCAATATGAATGTTCTTTAATATCATTATTTGATTAGAATAATATATATAAAACATATACGTATATATATAATTTTGAATATGACATACAAATTTGGTGACTTATGTCACGCCTTCAAAAACGCCGCCTCCTCGCCGTGGCGTGTAAGGCTAAAGGCTTGACCTTGCCGCCACGCCACGCCTCAAGCCATTTTGAACCTTGTGTCTAGGTACTCAACTTTGGTACTCAACTCATCATCTGTATTGATGGCATTTACTACTAGAATAGATGACCTATGAGAAGGCATAGGTGCGTCCTCATTAGATGAATTTCCACTATGTTATTCATTTAAGGCTAATGGTTATCCCGAAATAAAATACTGTTAGCCAAAAACCATCAAAATCTTTGAAAATTATTTTTGATCACTTTTTGGAAAAACCATCAAAGTTTGGGGGTTATCGCCTATCACACCAAGGTTGTCACCTAACACTCATTGAGGCAAGGTTGTCGCCCAAAGCTTAGGCGACAAGGCAATGTTATCGCCTAAGGCTTAGGCGACAAGATTGAATGTTAGGTTCAGGGGACAAGTATGAATTTTAAGAACAAAGTGTTGGGGGATAATTTTGAACTTATGAGTCTAAAATTAAAGTCCAAACCTAAATTTTTCAAGGAGTCGAAGAATGCCCTCAAGATTCAAACTTTATGGTCGAAAATAAAATACCAACATGAAACAAAGTTCAAATAACTCATTGAGGTCCAAAAAGGTTAAGTTTTAGTAGAATATGAACCGACTCTGTCCAAGTTTGAGTTTTTGATATTCAAGATTCGAATCTGAACCCTTAAAAAATATTTATATGAAGTTCAATCATCAAATAACAAACCTTTTTAGTCGAAAGATCTCTGAATAACAATATGTATCAAAGATATCAAAGTCAGAATATAAAACTCAGAGAGAAACTCATGATAGTTCAAGTGTGTGTAAATGTTTAGCCCTTTGAACTAGTGGAGTACTTATACTTCAAAGAACAAGTGACACATGGCAAACAAATATTGGTCAACAAGAAAATTGAACACGAAGATTCATTTTATCGCTCGATAAATGTGCTATAAGGACATAGGTTATCACTCAAGACATGGGCGATGACCTTGAGAAATGTTATTGCTCAACACATAGGCGATAAACATTGTTCACCCTAGTTTGTCGCTTAACACATGGGCGACAAACCAAGTCATGGTTTCTTGTCGCACAAGGCATAGGCGAAAAACGTTGTTCACATGGTTTTATCGCACAACACTTAGGCGACAAGAAACACTTATGAACCAAAACTTAGGGGATAAAACTTGATAACGCTCAAGGCTTAGGTGATAACTTCATGACTTAGACATTTTTCAAATTATTTCAAATTCGCCTAAAGATTATCCAGATTAAAAGATGTCTAACTTATAACTGGTTTATGCTCAAAACTTTGTAAAAAAAATTTACACCCCCTGAAATGATACATTTAAGATTTGAAAAATATTTTTCGACGTACAGGATTAGTACAAAAATATTGAAAAATCAGATTTTGAATAATTACCATCATCTCTTCCTGAGAACACTACACATAATGAATTTACCACAAAAATTATGTTAGTTAAAACACAATTATTTGTACTCCCCTTTGAATAAGATTTTGGTTAGTTTTTCTCTTTTCGATGCCTATTACTTTGTCGCATGTATATTCACGTTTTTACGAGTATTTTCAGTGTGCGAGTATGCATGGAATCGAAAAAGAGAAGAAGGAAGGAAGTTCAAACAGTGTAGAATGCGGAAAAAGTGGAGAAAAGAAGTTGGAAGTTGCTCATGCCCGCAAGTGATTGGCTGCGTGGCCGCGAGCAAGAGGAAATCTGGAAGCTGTTAATTTTGCGTGAAAGAGAAGAAGGAAGGAAGTGAGTGGCGTTCCTGTCCCGAATTTTTGGTTTTAGTTAGGGATATTTTGGTCATTTGGGCCTGGATATTTAATGTTTTTGGTGTTGTGTTTTTGGGCAAAGACCCCTATCATATACTCTTTACAAATTTTAGGGTTTCTTAACATTCTAGAGTAGATTTTCTTGACTCTTTTGGAGAGGGAGACTACAACATATGGATTTACAGTTATAACCATGGTTTAAACTCAATTTTGAGCATGAATCTATGAATAGAGAGTAATTGTATCTCCTTCTCCCCTTTTATGCTTTCATTCATTACTTAATTTATGTTTATAGCTTATATATTTGAGTTTTGTTTGTTGATTTTAATTTTCTGCACATATGTGGTTCATAGATTTAGATTCTCCAAGTAATTTCATTGTTTTTACCTTTTTTCTTGATTTTGGCTTTGTTTAGTCTATGAAATCAATAGTATAGTTTTTACATTCCTATTCTTCTTCAATATTGGGTTATAGTTCATGCTCGTTAGACTATATTTTATCATTGTTTAATGTTCTTGATAATCTAGATTTAGGGCTTTTATGTTTTATCTTATCTAAATTGCTTTCTTCATATATTAGTTCTTGTTTAATCTTCTTATTATGCTAATATACTATTTTCTTAATTTTTGTTCATTTGGTTCTTAGTGATTTCATGTTTCTTCAATTAATGTTTGACTAATTCATAGTTTAGGGTGAATATTGGTGAGTACTTGATTTGTATCAACTGGTTATTTTTAAGTAATTGATATCTCGATAAAATGGTTGTTTGATTAGCCGACTAACGAAAGTTGGGGATTGTTAAATAATCACTAATTGGTATTGTTGAAATTAACAGTTAACATATAACTAGAAATTTGTTTTTGACTTGGGTTAACGAATTGTTGATTTTTATCACATTATGAAAATAGATGTTTTGATTATTTGGGAATAATTTGTCTTGCTTAAAGATTCTTTTTAAAATTAATCGATATGGAAATAATATGTTTCCAATTAAGAAAGGTTTTTGTCTCTTTGGAATAGGGACAAAAGTAATGTTTGAATTAGGCAAATCCCACTTTGAAAGGTCTAAACCGATATGCACCAAATTAGATTGCGTAGTGTAGAGTTTAATGTCTTTCAAATTGAGTTCTTAGTGCTAATTAGTTTGTTATTTGATTCATGTTTAATTGTTAATCTAGTCTACTTGTCTCCTAGATTCATATGTTTCCTTAGTGTTGCTTGATTCTTAGTTTCGTTATGTTTAGTGTAGCTTAAGTGTTTAATTGTGTTATTGTATTTCTAGTGTTAATCAAATCTATGGAAATTGATTGCGCGCAACTAGCTAATATCATGAGTAAATATGTGCTTATTCCATTGTCTCCCCGTGTTCGACCCATATGCTACGACACCGTACGCTTGCGTTTACAAATGATTTTAACACTCAAACAAGTTTTTGACGCCGTTGCTGGGGAGGCAATTAGAGTAACATAGAATATAGCTTCTGGTATACTAGGATTCGTTTCCCTACCTTTTCTACCTTTTGTTGTTTTGCTTTGGATAAAAAAGCATTCGTGTAAAAAACTAAAACTTTTCCTTAGTCGCGGGCGTGAGGTTTAATCCGCGTGGCCGTGACCAACCAATGTGTCTAGTTTTTGTATGTTCCTCGCGGCCGCGAGCAAAATAGAGCGTAGGCGCGAGCACCTGTTCTGTGACAATTTGTTTTATTTTCTTCATTACTTCACATTCTTAGCATGCCATTATTCCCCAATGTTTTTAACCATTTGTTCAATGTTGTGATTCTCAGTAGCCTTGAGTTTTATGCATAGGAGATCACAAGTATCTATGAAACTACTCTTTGATCCCGAGATAGAAGCTACTGCAATGAGACTAAACGCGGAAAGAGTGGAAAGGATGAAAGAAGCAAAGATGGCAGAGAATGGAGCTGAAGAGCGTACACTCATGGACTTTATTGAGCCGTAATTTGGACTCACCTCAAGCATCGCAAGGCCAGCTATTCCAGCCAATAACTTTGAGATCAAGATGAACTTGATCATGTTTATCATCCAAGATTAGCTCGGAGGCACGCCTATAGAAAACTCGTCAAAGCATTTGAACTCTTTCATTGCGAAGTGTGATACAGGGAAGATAAATAGAACGAGTGATGAAGCGATCTGTTTAAAGCTATTTTAATTCTCTTTAAAAGATGTTTCCAAGGAGTGGTTGAATAGTCATGATACCATTTTCTTCGAGTCTTGGAATATTCTTTCGCCTGCTTTTCTTTCCAAGTTTTTTCCTCCCGGAAAAACAGCCACGCTTCGCAATGCCATCAACAACTTCTCTCAATTTGACCAAGAATCTCTATATGAGGCTTGGGAGAGGTTTAAACGACTTCAACGTCAATGTCCTCACCATGGAATACAAGATTGGACGCTAATCCAAGTTTTCTACAATGGATTGAAACCGGATATCAGATTTTCTGTTGATACAGTAGCCGGGGGGGTACGATCATGAGCAAGACTCCAGCCTTTGTCAAGTCATTGATTGAAAACTTAGCCACAAACCACTATCAATGGTCAAGTGAGTGAACTGTTTATAAGATGACGGTTAGACCTTTTGAGACTGATGTTTTTGCAGCCATAATGGCAAAGACTGATGATATGAGTGCCCGAGTCGATGATAAGCTAACAAAGATAAACAAGATTCAACAACCTCAAGAGTAATCAGTTTTATATTTTGAGATATGTGGGGCACAAGGTCACGAATTTGAGTCATGTCTGGTGGCTAATAACATGACCATGGAATAGATGAATGCTTTGCAAATTCACCCTCGAGGTTAACATAGGGTCAATGATCCAGATGCTCATACTTACAATCCGGGATGGAGCAAGCATCCCAATCTTTCATGGCATCACAACCTACCTCCACCTCAGATGCAACAACCAACTAATCAGCAGTCCCAATCCTCTTTCCAACAGCAGCAATAGTCACCGATGCACTATCAGTCAAAACAACCCATGATGTATCAACCTCAACCACCTTTTCCACAACATCCCCCTTTTCAACAGTAGCAGAAAGCTTTTCAGAACCGTCCTCCATCTCCAAACACCCCTTTTCAGCAGCAAGCACCGAGAACCTATCTAGAATCCCTCTTGGAAAGTTGCATTCTTAATCAAAACTGTCGGTCCACAATGCTATATAAAGTTTTATCAAAACAACACATAAAGATTACCAACCTGTTTATATAGATTAAACAACGATTTCAAGGTTTGGCGTTTGGATTGAAGTTCTCGTTTCTCTCTTGTGTATTACACCTTTTGTGTGTGTGTATTTTATCTTGATTTTTGAGAGAGTTGTTGAGATGAGATCTGATTTTAGATCTAGCTTCTAAGACACACTACCTAGACAACCACTTGCAACAACAAGTTGCAATATTAAACAATATAAACCAAATAATATCTAATCTAACTTAGATATTATAAAGCTAACTAAACTAACTAACTAAATTAATAACAATAAACATTAATAACTTTGACATTTATTACAAATAAACATTAAACTTTAATATCGAGAGTCGACTTTCCGGCTTTAGCTTCAGATTGCGATCTTCAGTTTGGATGATCTTGAATCCAATAGATATGTGATCTAACAATCTCCCCCTTTGGATCAAGATCATTACTAAAAAAGATTTTAGCAATTCAGTCTTCTTGTTCAGCTCAGAAGATGCAATCTCTTTCTTTAGCTCTGAAATCAGCATGTCTTCAGAATACTTGCTTTTGAAGAGTTCAATCTTGGACATGATTCTTGAAACATGTGATCTTTGCCATTTCTTGTGTAGTCATTCTCCCCCTTTTTGATAATAAGTGCAACGACTTCATCAAAACTTTGAGTAAGAAATGTCAACCACTTGGAGCCTCTCATCCGTCAATTCAGAAGATATTCATCCAGATCTTTTCAAATCTAGACAAAATAGTCATGTAACACCTGAATCAACTAATGAATCAGTTAACATGCCTGTCAGAAACACTAAATCATTGTGTGTAACTAATACACATTGGAAAGGAGTTGTTTGATGTTGACTCCTCTAGGGCTTCCATTTAATCATCGAAACACCACAAAGGTAATTTCTATAAATGTTATGACAAAGAAACAAATTATTTGTGTCTTCATGCTTGTGTTGAAAAAATTAAGCACAGATGATTGCTTATTGGCTCAAAATTGTGTAAAACACTGAGACAACAGTAAGTTAAACACAGATTCAATGTGCATGATTGAAGTGCGAAGGTGGGGCAAACTTTCTTCTTTTCAATATCCAGATTTTCCAAATGAAAATCAGATAGCAAATGTGTTGCATCCCATTTGAAAATGTGAAACACTTTCTTGTTGTGAAGAAAATGAGTAGCTGGTGAGGTTTGATCAAGAGTTGGCATGGGCTAGTTGCCTGTTTCAATAATGATCACCAAAGAATTGTGAAACATTAGAAATGTGGATGCCCGCCTCAGAAAAAGTTGGTGTAGAGTTTTGATATACTTTTAACTCTGTTCTCACACGCTCTTTCTTTTAAACATTTAGCTCACTCTAATCAAACTTTCTTTCTTTGTTTGACACACTCATTTATTTTCGACTTCTTACACTCAATCACTATGGATTAACTTCTTGGGTAGAAATCACTTGTTAACGTGATTGCATAGAAGTTGTCTTAATTCCTAGCACAAAGAAATTCTTGTTTTCCTATGATGCATATGATGCTCAGAATGGTTTAACTATTTCAGTTAAAGCACAATGTTTATCTTGAAAACATTTAAAGTCACACTTCAAATTCATGAATTCGTTTTGAGAATCGGGAAGTGGTTTGAACATTTGATAACAATGTTTTCTATGATTGAAAGTTGTCCTCTTTTCAACCATATATGAGATGAAGATATAGAATTATACCTTTACGTACGATCTTCCATCTCATGAAGGTAAGCTTAAAGTCATAAACATATGAACTTGTAAGCATCTCTCAAAAATTCTGCAAAAGTCTTATGTCAAGTCAAAGTAAAATTTATTCACTTAAATTGAAAAGACAAAAAGCAGTAAAACTGTTAAAGTACGAGTTCTGATCAGAAATAATCAGAAGTCATATCCATACTCCTTTGACTTGAAGAGCTCCCCCTAAAATCTTGCATTACAAAAAAAAAATTGGCATTAAAAGGTACATGCAAAAATTTTATGAGCTCCCCCTCGAAGTAATATTGACCACTTGTCAATTTCTTCTCATACTCCCCCTGGGATCATGAACATAAGATAGAAGTGCAGATATCAATCAGAGTTAAGAATGAAGAAATGATGAAAAAGTATACAGTTAGAAAACTTTGATAGGTAACTATTGATTAAATCTTTAGATTTAGCATACCAAGCTTAGAGACAAGAAAGTTAAACCTCTTTTCGTCTAAAGGTTTGGTAAACAAATCGGCAAGCTGATAATCAGTTTTTACAAAGAAAAGTTCAATTGTTCCTTTTTCAACATGATCTATAATAAAATGATACCTGACGTCTATGTGTTTAGTCTTTGTGTGTTGAACAGGATTCGCTGTTATTGCGATGGCGTTCTTGGAGTCACAGTATATCGGTATTTTGTTGAAGTGGAAACCGTAGTCGCGTAATTGAGTTCTCATCCATAAGACCTGAGAACAGGAGCTAGCAGCAGCTACATATTCTGCTTCGGACGTGGAAGTTGAAACAGAAAGTTGCTTCTTCGATGCCCAACTTACGAGCTTATCACTGAGGAACTGCACATGTCCTGACGTGCTCTTCCTGTCTAACATACAACCTTCATCATCTGCATCTGTGTACGTTGTTAGTTCAAAACTAGTATCTTTAGGATACCACATACCAAGATCTGCAGTGCCCTTCAGATACCTAAATATGCGCTTCACAACAATCATATGGATTTCTTTAGGATTGGCCTGATATCATGCACATAAGCATGTTGAGAACATTATATCTGTCCTACTAGAAGTAAGATACATTAAAGAACCTATCATCCCTCGATAAGTCCTAACATCAACAGCCTTTCCCGAAGGATCGGTGCCAATTTTATTACCTGGTGCCATTGGGGTTGTTGACCCCAGTTATGATGTTCTTTAACTTGATTTAACCTTTTACTGCACACAGATTAGTTAAATAGAGTGTGAAAGCGTTTAAGATGTGTAGAAAAGGTTGAACATACAAGGTAGTAAACACACAAGCAATTAATGAACAGAAAGTAAAGTATTACAAGAAAGGTACTCAAAGAACTGTTTCATTGATCACTCAAGAACACCAAGATCATGCACTGGTATGTGCAAATATGCTCAAGGATTATACAGACTGCTATTTTTGTGTGTGCTCTCGTTGTTTTTTGTGCTCTAAGGTGGTGATACCTTAATATAGCAGAGGGATGCACCCCTTAGTACAAGGCAGAAACTGACATTCCATAAACGGAATGCCACCTGTAAAGTAAACATCGTGGAACACCCATTACTTTGATCTTGAGGATCTTCGTACAGCAGGCCTCACGTGTTCTACACGTGGTCTTGCCTTGAACTTTCTAAGAAAAGCTTCAACATTGATCTCCAGAGGTTAGCCTTCACAGAGGCTCTGTGATCTAAGAATCATCATCAGGTTTGACCTCGGGTGCATCTTCTGCGGAGTAACTTCTGAGCTTTGCACCTTCTGTGGTGTACTTGGGTGTTCAGCGGCTGACTTCTGCGATTTCCATACTTAGCCTATTTTTCAATACTTCTATACAATGAGAGTGGAGCTAACAATATCCCCCTAAGTATTGAAAAAATAAAATTTGAAATTTGAGGTGTTGGCTAAAAGATGGAAACAAAAAGAGGTGAAAGGAACTCAACCTCTGAAAAGTGATATTCATTCATAAAAGAAAAATGCCAAAAAGCAATTACATTAAGCATCGAAATACATGAATGAACAACAAAAGATTACAGAAGTCATTGGGGAAAATCATTTATCGGGTTGGTAAAGCTTTCATCTAGAGTTTTTCTCATCGATAGAATGAGTTCCCTGTACTTCAGTTGTGCATCAATCTGTCCTATCATTGTCTCTGCAGGTCCTGCTTGCACAATCTCAGAGCCTTTCTTCCTCAGAATCGTGTTCTTTATCTTCTGCAGAGTGTTGTTCGAATACTTGTGACTTTGATTTGGACGATACATCTTTTTATGCCCATTATCGTGTCTGTAGATGAATCCGAACTCAGGCTCTGTGATTAAGGAGATTGAAGGAACGTTTTCGATTCCGGGGAATTGATCATGTGGTTTGGTAATCGACGGCTTTTCGACTCCGAGTTGTAGAGCTACCTCGAAGTCCATTTTGCTGTGATATTTTACATGTTCGCGCATCACCTCCTTGATCCTGCCATTCGCTATCATGTACTACTTACGCTTTTCAAGTCTTTGCTCTGTGAAGGCATGTAGTTGAGGAAGATCGTAGGCACAGAGGTTCTTTAAGTCTGCATCTGTGAACGTGTATTGCTTCCCATCTTTTCTCTCAACTAAGTATTTTGTATACATGATTGACTTGTTGGCGAAGGAGTGCAGAGAGATACTCATCACGGTTTTGATATCTTCTGTGGAGAATCATTCATCCCTTTCTAGTCCAGTTCGCTCGAAGCGTCTTCTGATGTCTTCTTTGATTAAGCGATGCAGATTTGGTGCTAAGAAGACGGTTTCGGGCTCTGCGCTGTAAAGATAGGTATGAATGTTCTCTTGAAACTTATGTTCTTTCGGTGGAGGCCTTGGGATTGGAACTCTCATGGCGTCCATCGATTGAATTATTTCTTTTACTCTGTGCTCTTGATGTTTCTGCTCTGAGTTCTGCTCTGAGGACTGTTTCTTCCGTGGAGAGGTCTCTAAAGTATCTGCAGCGTTTACTGGATTAAGGCTTTGAAACTGTACAACGGGTGTGGGTGCAGTGGGCATAAGTTTAGGACTTGAGGGTTCTACAAACTTTGTGAGTCCTTCTGCGATCTGTTCAGAGCCCACATTAACCTTCCCATTATGAGACCCTGCAGAAGTTGTTCCTTGGACAATTGAAGTCGGTATTGGGTCCTCAGAGGCACAGGGCGTGAGATTCTGTGTTTTGTGTGCCTCTGAAGATGTTCTTTGTAAGGGTAGGGCTTGAAGAGGAGTGGCTGAGATGACAGGTGCTTTTGGTGTTAATGCCTTCTCCCCCTCATGATGGCCAGGGCCAGAGGCATCTGGATCCTGGTCCTCATGCCTTGAAACCTTCTGTGAGGCCTCCGCTTGGCAAGTGGCCGGGGCTTTTCCCTTTTTCCTTTTGTAGAGGTGCTCATCAACATGTTTATTGATCTTCTGTAGAGCGTCCCCTGCGGCCATTGATAGCTCGTTGATTTCCAAGTCAGATTTGAACCGAAATGTGGCTACGGTTTTCTTCAAGTCCGCAACCACCTTTTCTCCTTGTTCATTGAAGTGGGATCGAAGAAGGTTGAGGTTGCTCAGAAACTGACTTCCCATTGCTTCTAGGTCGGCTTTTGTGGCAAAGGCAGAGGGGTCAGGCACAGAGGTTGATGCTTGGGGATTGAATGGGACCATAACACTGCGAGTTATGTCCTTTATTTCCTCTCGAAGCTTGGCCATTTCATTCACTCCAGTCTGAAATCCTTGTGTAGCATACTTTGGGAACCCTTCTGTGCAAAGATCCCCGAGTACCTGGATTTGATTGGAGTGTGCAATGTTGGCTTGTCCACAAGCTTGAAGATCAGCCCTTTTCGCGCAGTTTGTGTTTAGTTCATTGATCGCCGCCGAATGTTGAGTTGAGGATTGACGAAGAGCAGTCAAGGCAACGGTGTTTGCTTGAAGAGCATCTGCGATGGATTGAGAATCCACAGAGACAGAGCTTTTCTACTCGTCAAGTTTTGTGAGCACCATGTCAGAGGTAACCTCTGGAACAACACATGTTCCAAATTTAGCCAACGAGTTTTTGGCACCCATAGAGCCTGTGGGGATGTTGAGCTCTGAGGGATTTCCTTCCAATCCTCGGTGTTCCACAGAGGAAGCACCTATGGAAGTTCTGTCAACACGTTCTTTGGGGGAGGGTTCAGGGACTCCCTTAAGACTTATGTTGAATGGATTTTGTGGTTGTTCTAGAGCCACAGAATCATCGTGTTCTTTCACCACCAACTATAAGGTGGTTTCGGCGTCACTCTTGTGTGTGACAGAGGTAACAAATACCTCTGTGTGTGGAAGAGATGTGTCCTGGGGTGAATGGACACACAGAGCAATACTCTCACCCTTTTGAGAGGGTGAGGTGGATTTGGTTTCCCCGAATGGTGGTATAGAGGATGAAGGAATATCCTCTGTCTGGATGGCTTGGGCTGGGTTTGGACTGTGCGGTCCTGTTTCAATACCCCTCTGCACTAGAACTGCAGGGGTCGAAGTGTGGGTTGCACTGGGAGTTGGTTTTGGTGGTGTGCCAAGGGCATCTTTTTCTCTTATCTCCTTTGAGATTTTGTTACCCTCATCATCAGAGCTTGAAAGCCCCGTAACGTCTTGCACTGTAAAATCTGCGAATTCCCCTAAGGTTCCAGAGTGAAACTTCTGTATCTCCTCAACTATGGCCACTGCGACTCAGAGAGGGATTGATGGCCTTTCCTCAGAGATGTCAACGACTTGGGCTTTTCTTCTTCTCCTCTGCAGAGGTTGTTCGGATTCTGCAGGTTCACTCACGTCTGGAGAGGGTACAGGTTCAGAGGTTGTTGCCTTGGTCAATTTCTTAGCCTTCTTCTTTGCCTTGGCAACATCTGTTGGGGATTTTGGAGCCTCTTCTTCTGCGACTCTCTTTTTGGGAGTTCTTTTCTTTTTAAGCTTCTTTTCTCGTTTCTCGACGATAGCCTCTGTTCGCACTTCAGCTCCTTCAGCCTCCTCTGTTCTAACTTCAGCTCCCTCACCTATCTCTGTCCTAAGGAAAACAGCTATCTCACCCACTTGGAATCCTACACGTGGGGGGGTTGCAGGACTCGGTTCAAGAGTCCTGTGCCCACGAATGTAAGTTTTCATCCCATCTTCACTATTCAGGTAGGCCAAAATTCGGGCTGGCAGAGGTCTTGCTCCCGGATACCTAGATTTGAGAACTGTGGGCTTGTGCGACTTCATGTCATAGACCTTGATCATCTTACCCTCTGTAGGTAACTTCCCTTCTCCTATCAGAGCGTCTCCTAACAGAATGGCAAAAAATCTGTTGAAGACAAGGTTTTTGGGCTCTGTGCCACGAGCTTGGTCCTCTTGCTTGGCTATGACCGCGTTTCTGATTTCCCTGAATATTAGAGTTACATAGTCCAGAGGCAAATCGTAGTACATACCATACATTATTGCAAGTATGGTATGGCTAGATTGGTCAGGACTGCCTACCTTGCAAGTCAAGCAGCGATTTAGAATAGAGAAGAGAACATTCCACAGAGGTGGAAGGGTCTGGCGTCTGAAGTCGGTTCTTTTGGAAATTGGTGCAGCGTACCCGATGAACCTAAGGAACTCCAGAATCTCATCGTCAGAGGGCTCGTCAGAGTATCTTTTTAGTTTTAGCTGGGTCTTGGTAGGAAGCTCGAATACCTCTGCGACCCGTCTTCGGTTTATACCAAGGTCCAGTATTTGAGTAGTGGAAGGATGGGTGGCATAGCCCACGACACAGTAACCATAACGGTCCAGTTTTTCATGCTTAGCACTCAACCATAATTGTTGAATGTAAGTTTCTGGAATATCAGTTCTTTTTAGGGTTAGGGCTTTTGTGAGAATGTGGTTCTTTAGGATTTGAATTAAAGGAGCAGCTTCCTCAGTATATCCCTTTGGTTCCAAGACAACATAGTGAGTGTTAGGCTTGAGATTCAGTTGCCTGGAGTGATAATCATGGTGTGTGAAGGAGAGCATTCTGCTTGTGAGGACATGTTCTTGTTCAACATAATGGGAATCGTCCTTTTTAGATTCAGAATGCATCGAGTGGTTTGATGCAGAAGATCCCTTGGAGTTCTTGGAAGAAGCAGAATGAGATGCCATGGAAAGATATGGAGAGCGAGAATTATTTGCAAAGGGATTCTTGAAAGAGAGAAGATAGCAGGTAAAAAAGAATTTGGGGTATGAGCGGGTTTATATATAAGGAGAGAGGGTAAAAAGAATGAGCGGTAAAAGATAAAATTTTCAAATCCGTGATGAGTGGTAACGGATAAGAAGTCGTTCTAAAAAACGACGGTACAGGTTACGAACCAATCAAATATTGCCACGTCAGATGATGGCGGTGCACGATCTAGGACGTGTGCCACCTTATTCTCACGCGCGTGGCATTTACTATTCTCACGTGACAGTGAGATTCAAAAAAATAACCCGCAACACATGACCAGAATTTCTCAAGTGATGGGAATGATAGAAGCTCTGTGGATAAGAGGCTTCTGAGGTCATAGGGCAAGGTGATGATCAGAAGAGCTTTTTATGAGGGAGGAAAGTGCGATGAAATGATTGAGTTCTTTTTAAGGGGCATTTGGTCGAACATCCTCAGTTTAGAGGTGCAAATATTCTGTGATAGATCGCAGAGGCTCTGTGGTCGACCTCAGAGGTTCCGAGACCAAAAATTTCCTTTTTAGGAAAGATTTTCAAAGATTTGATCATTTCAAAGTTTTGACAGAAAATATGATACAGAGGGTGATTTTTCTGAGGACATTGTGCTCGAGAAAGAGTTTTGACCCTTGGTTCAGATGGACTAACCTTACTCTGTAGTCTGTGTTGCGTAGAACTGTCTTGCTCCCCCTTGAATAATCAAGATTGGCCTTTGATGGTTCGGTCTGCTCCCCCTTCAACTATGCTTGGATCAAGTAAAGATAAGATTTTCACAAGACATAGATTCGCAGAAAAGAGTATACGATAAAGAAAGCCGAAGAGATTATTTACAAACAAGGGATATGTTAAATACAAATATGTACAACAGAGGCTCTGTGGTCAACTCATGTTGAGCATACCAATCTTGCCAACTAGAAAAGTGAATCTTTTCTCATCCAATGCCTTCGTGAAAAGGTCGGCAAGTTGGTAGTCTGTGGGCACAAAGTACATTTCTATTGTCCCATGCTCCACATGATGTTTCAGAAAGTGATACCTGATATCGATATGTTTGGTCTTGGAGTGCTGCACAGGATTGGCAGAGATCGCAATGGCACTTTTGGAGTCACAAATGATGGGGATTTTTTCGATATCAAATCCATAGTCTCTGAGTTGGGTTCTTATCCACAGAACTTGTGAACAACAACTTACAGCCGCAACATATTCTGCTTCTGCCGTTGAGGTCGAGACACGGTTCTGTTTCTTGGAAGTCCAATTTACTAGTTTCCCTCCTAGGAATTGGCAACTCCCAGAGGTACTCTTTTTGTCGAGCTTGCATCCTCCGTAATCTGAATCTGTATAAGCCATGAGATCAAAGCCAGAGTTCTCCGGATACCAGAGACCAAGATTTTTGGTCCCTTTTAGGTATCTGAAGATCCTCTTGACAGCATAAAGATGAGATTCTTTGGGGTTAGCTTGAAATCTTGCACATAGACATGTGGCAAACATTATATCAGGTCTACTCGCGGTTAAGTACAACAGAGATCCTATCATTCCTCTGTAGAGTTTACACTCCACAGATTTGCCCTCTGGATCTACATGGATCTTGGATCCAGTGACCATAGGATTTTTCATTGGTGAAGAGTCAGAGAGCTTGTATTTTTCAAGTATGTCAGAGACATATTTTGATTGGTTTATGAAAATACCCTCTGTGGTTTGTTTGACTTGCAATCCTAAGAAGAATGTAAGTTCTCCCATCATGCTCATCTCAAACTCACTTGTCATCAATGACTCGAACTTTTTGCAATATAAATCATTTGTAGACCCAAAAATAATGTCATCAGCATAAATTTGTACAAGCAGAATCTCACCTTTTCTCTTCTTATAGAATAAATTCATATAAGTAGTACCTCTTTCGAAACCATTTGCAAGGAGGAAGTTTGAAAGTCTGGCGTACCATGCTCTGGGGGCTTGTTTCAGTCCATACAGAGCCTTGTCCAGAAAATAGACGTGATTTGGGTACTTAGAGTTCTGAAACCCTAGTGGTTGTTGGATATATACTTCTTCTTGAATCTGCCCGTTCAGAAATGCTGACTTGACATCCATTTGATATACTTTGAAACCTCTGTGGGCAGCGAAGGAAAGAAAGATTCTTATTGCTTCGAGTCGTGCCACAGGGGCAAAGGTTTCTTCATAGTCAATGCCTTCTTCTTGACAGTATTCCTTGGCCACCAGTCTTGCTTTATTTCTGATCACCACACCGTCTTCATCCTTTTTGTTCCTGAAGACCCATTTGGTCCCTATTGCGGTTTTGCCTTTTGGCAGAGGCACTAGGGTCCATACTTCGTTTCTTTCAAACTGCAGAAGCTCATCTTGCATAGCTTCTACCCAGTTTGGGTCTTCAAGAGCTTCATATATCTTTTTGGGTTCGATGATACTCACAAAATTTGTATAGTAACAGAAATTTGCAGTACTCGATCGAGTTTGGACCTTGTCAGAAGCGTCACCAATGATTTGGATCTGTGGGTGAGTCTTGGTCCACTTTGTCATGCGGGGCAGGTGATCATTGGAAACTTCTGTGGTTAATTCAGGAGCACGTTCGTCTTGATGTAGATCATTTTCTGTTGAGAGAAATTGATCATTTGTACTTGCCACAGGGCTTGGTTGTTCATTATGAGTTGAGGTAGAGAGCTCTATGGAGCCTTGATCTGGTGTTGACCCTTCAGAGAGATTTTGAGGATGACCATGATCTTGATTGAACTTGGGGCCTTGATTCGTATTGTCATCTGAGTGCTCCCCCTCGATGGTTGCACCTGCAGCATTACTGGAAGAGGGTGAAGCATTACTAGGACCAGTTAGACAAGTACCTATGTGGTCCTCAGAGGGTTCGGCTTCAGAGGCTCTGCGGTCACCTTTATAGGGGTCATCATCATTGAACATCTCTTCAAACAGATGATGAAGATCATTTGTTCGTGATGATCCACCAGAATCTTCATCTTGAAGTTTGAGTCCTGAGCTGATTTGCTCAGAAGTCACCTGAAAAGAATCATCAAATGAAACAGTAATACTTTCGAGTATATGCTTCGATTTGAGTACATAGATTTTGTATGCCTTGGACTTTGATGAATAGCCAACAAATTTGGCTTCATCAACTTTGGGACAGAATTTCCCTATCTGGTCTCTGTCGTTTAATACAAAGCACATGCATCCAAAGACATGGAAGTACTTAATGTTCGACTTCCTCTGGTGTAGTAAGTGATATGGTGTCTTTGCATGTCTCTTCACGATCAAGGATGGATTTTGGGTGAAGCATGCGGTTGAAATGGCTTTTGCCCAGAAAGAAATAGAGAGCCCTGAAGCAGTGAGCATAGTTCTTGCGGCTTCCACTAGTGTTCTGTTCTTTCGTTCAACAACACCGTTTTGTTGTGGAGTCCTTGCAGCAGAGAAGTTCTGTGATATGCCTTCTGTCGAAAGATAGGCTTCAATGGTTGAATTCTTAAACTCTGTCCCATTGTCACTTCGGATTCTCTATACCCTGCAGTCATAAAGAACTTGTATTCTCTTGATAAGATTGATTAGTACTTCAGTAACATCTGATTTCTTTCGAACGAATTCAACCCAAGTATATCTAGAGAATTCATCTATGAGTACAAGGATGTACTTCTTGCCACCAAGACTTTGCACAGATATAGGACCACAGAGGTCAACATGAAGCATCTGCAGAGGTTTTGTCACACCCCGCTAAAGCGGAAATACGGAATATGACAGTTCGATAAACATAGCATTAGGAAATGATAAAATACCTCCATACATTTCAACCATAGTTTACATCATGATCCAAAATAAGCTTTCTTTACATAACCCAAATCTTAATTACAAGATACTATTAAACGATAAAGTGCAATATCTAAATCTCAATCATTTTCCGAATACCTTCTTGTTCCCTGAAAAGCATGTATAAAACAAGGTCAACTACAAAGAGTTGGTGAGTTCACAAGTTTTAAAGATGCACAAAAATAAATTTTATATGCAAAAATGACCAATTAAAAACATATTATCAAATCAACCCTTTGAACAATAATTCACGATTATTAAATTTAAATTATATGACAGAAAATATGACTCAATAACCTTTTGTATGTTGAACCTCTACTAGACCGTCCACTGACCAAACAAATATGCCCCAAAAAGAACTACCGCTGTGGTCATGAATCACATAGATAGCTCCTATTTCTCTAGAATTAGTGCACCCTTACTCGTCAGTATAAGGTGGTCTTGTCACACCAAATAGCGCTATCCACTAAGACTATAGGCTCCCGCAGGAGTTAACTAGTAGAGTCGGGGACTTAAAGAAACAATCCAACATACTAATTTCTGCATATATGTCATATAATATCTAAAACAACGCTTTATCACCAAAGCGACCAAAATCATCCATGATAATCATAAACAAATTTCGTGAATTATTGAAATAAATAACATGCCTTTCACCCCAAAACATATAAAACAGTAAAAGAGGGGTTGTGAATACTCACCTTTTATGATGATGCAAAAATAAAACAACACAATTCTCTAGCCCGGACCTTTAATCCCTATAGAGTAATTTGTACCAAAAGATACCAAAAGTTAATACCCATCCTCAATAACCTATCTCGACCATTCTTACATCTCAATATATATATATATATATATATATATACCATTATGTTTAACTTATTGTCTAAAATAAGATTTTAGAATTACAATACCAAACTAATCACCAAAACATAAGCTTTTAAAGCTTTAAGATCAACTTTCTGTATTCAGCACTTGCTGTCCAAAATTTGTGATCTCAAAATGAGTTTCAAAATGACATTTCCCAAATACCAAATATAACCAAATTTTTACAGAAATTAATATACTGAGTTATGTACTAAACTGCAAAATTTTATGATTTAAAGAGGTGTTTTGGTGCCCCAAATAAATTCCACAAAACAGATTGTCACTGATTTTCAGGTCAGTGACACACTTCACTTGTAGCTTACATTTGGGATACCAAAGCTCAGAATTATGCAATGATACATATATGGTTCCAAAACTAACTCAAAAATCTTACATATGGAAAAAGATTCACTCAATTTGGACAAGAATTGAGGGAGTTATGGCCTTTGAAAGTTGGGTGTATGAATCTGCCAATTCTGGACAGATTACACCACTTTCTTCTAAAATACAAATGAGTGACCAAACCTCCATAATTTTGAGTGATTCTTGATGCTATAAATCACTAATACCTTAAATTGAAGTTTTGTAACAAAAATCCCAAATTTTTAAGGAGTATAAACTGACTTATAAAGCTTGAAAGTGAATGCACAATTCATGACAGCAAGCTGTTGACATGATGAAGTTTGTATTAACATAAAATGATGATTATTTGGCATGGTTTTCATTAATAACTCATGGCCTCACATCCTAAGTCAATATACAAAGATTCTAATAACACAAATATACATCATGGATTCATAGCAACTACAAGTGCTCATCCAATCCCATGCATGACAACATAATCACTAAATAAGTGATATTACACCATTTTAGATGCTCTTAATCATATGAGATTTGAATAATCTCATCCTAAGAGTTTCTTTATACACAAAATTGTTGTAAATATATAAATTTCAGTCCAATATCATCAAAATTTCGTGGACCATAGTACCACATTTCATAACACTATAAAATCTCAAAAATCTCACTTAAATTCCAAGTTTTATGGGAAGATCATTCAATGGTTTACTTGGCAAATGTAATATTTACCAAATGCATCCCATTTCTCTTCTAGAACAAGGATTTTATAACTTCTACATGAGATGATATGAAACCCTCACACATTGAATAAAAACTTGAAAAATGAAGATATAAAGTGATTACCTTCTTAATTGGAGATGAGAACTTGAATTCTTGAAGTAAAAGGGTGTTTAAATCTTGTTTTCTTCCTTGATATTTTCTGGAAATTTGATGATGATGGTTGTGGTGTATGGTGGCCGATTGAGAGGAAGAAGAAGAGAGAAGTTGAGAAGTTTACTTGAAATTTTGATAAATGGGTTAATAACCTCTAATTTCTCAAATTTAAATTTTAAAATGAAGAAAAGAGAGAGAGGGGGTCAAATTTTCGGCCATGTGGCCTTAATGACTCACCTCAAATTTTTTTTTTTTTTTAAATTATAATTATGATGTGTACTTGTTTAATTATGATACCAATTGTTGACCCCAATTATGATGTTCTTTAACTTGATTTAACCTTTTACTACACACAGATTAGTTAAATAGAGTGCGGAAGCGTTTAAGATGTGTAGAAAAGGTTGAACATACAAGGTAGTAAACACACAAGCAATTAATGAACAGAAAGTAAAGTATTACAAGAAAGTTACTCAAAGAACTGTTTCATTGATCACTCAAGAACACCAAGAACATGCACTGGTATGTGCAAATATGCTCAAGGATTATACAGACTGCTATTTTTGTGTGTGCTCTCGTTGTTTTTTGTGCTCTAAGGTGGTGCTACCTTAATATACCAGAGGGATGCACCCCTTAGTACAAGACAGAAACTGACATTCCATAAACGGAATGCCACCTGTAAAGTAAACATCGTGGGACACCCATTACTTTGATCTTGAGGATCTTCGTACAACATGCCTCACGTGTTCTGCACGTGGTCTTGTCTTGAACTTTCTAAGAAAAGCTTCAACATTGATCTCCAGAGGTTAGCCTTCACAGAGGCTCTGTGAGTGATCACAGAGGCTCTGTGAGTGATCACAGAGGCTCTGTGATCTGAGAATCATCATCAGGTTTGACCTCGGATGCATCTTCTGTGGAATAAGTTCTGAGCTTTGCACCTTCTGTGGTGTACTTGGGTGTTCAGCGGCTGACTTCTGCGATTTCCATACTTAGCCTATTTTTCAATACTTCTATACAATGAGAGTGGAGCTAACAAGGGTACCAATCGGTTTTGAATTTTCCATTTGGAACTTCCGAAGAATATCCATAATGTATTTTGATTGATTGATAAAAATCCCCGTAGAAAACTGTTTGACTTGTAATCCGAGAAAGAAATTCATCTCTCCCATCAAATTCATCTGAAATCTAGACACCATAAGGTTTGGAAAATTCTTACAGTACTTAGGATTTGTAGAACCAAAAATAATATCATCTACATAGATTTGAATTAAAATGATATCGGCTTTTTCCTTTTTGATAAACAAAGTGGTATCCACCGTACCTTTAGAAAAACCAGACTTGACTAGAAATTTGGAAAGGGCATCATACCAGGCTCGAGGAGCTTGTTTCAGTCCGTAGAGTGCTTTGTTGAGAATGTAGACGTGATTCAGCTTCTCTTGATTGACAAAACCCTCTGGCTGAGAGACGTAGACTTCCTCTTTCAGAATGCCATTCAGAAAGGCAGTCTTCGCGTCCATTTGAAAGACCGTGAAGTTCTTGTGGGCTGCGTAGGTTAGAAACATTCTAATTGTCTCTAAACGCGCCAGAGGAGCATATGTCTCGTCATAGTCGATTCCTTCCTCTTGTCTGTATCCTTTGGCTACTAGTCTTGCCTTGTTTCGGATAACGGTACCATCTTCGTCCTTTTTAATCTTGAAAACCCACTTCGTACCTATAATGGTTTTACCTTGAGGCTTTGGTACGAGTCTCCAGAGTTGAAGTGCGTTGAATTGATTCAGCTCTTCTTGCATTGAGATCACCCATTCTGGATCACCAAGTGCCTCTGATACGCGAGTTGGCTCGAACTTGCTCAGAAAGGAGTCATGCATGCACATATTGGTTGATGCTGACCTAGTTTGCACCGGTTTTGATGGATCGCCAATGATCTGACTTATCGGGTGCTCTTTGGTCCATTTATGTTCATGAGGCAGTGGATTATATGAATGTATGTCAGTTGTATCATCTATAAATCCACTTGTACCTTCTTCAGGTTGTTCAGGAGGAATGATGATTACAGTTTAAGTGGTAGGTTCAGAAGGCTCAGCAGGTACAGCTTGTTCCGGCTGTAGATTGATATGTACAGAACATCCTACTGTTTCAGCTACTTATGTCTCTTCATCACATGGAACTTCTTCAACTGTTGGAGTCGACATTTGAATTGGAATTTCTTGTTGAATCGGGGCGTTGGATTCAATAGGAGCATCTGAACTGGTTGGATGAGTAGTCGTTAAGTCTTCCATTCTGTCAACCACAACAGATTTCTTTACATTAGTTGACGTTGATGCTTCATCTGATTTATGCTATTGAGACGCAGGTTCTGGACTGAGTTGCCCAGAAGCTAGTACTCCAGTTATAACGGGTTCTGAACTGTGTTGTTAGGAAGACATATCTTCATAAAACGTGACATTGATGCTTTCTATAACCGTCTTTGACTTCTTCAGATAGATACGGTATGCAGTTGATGTAGAGGAATAACCAATGAAGATGCCTTCCGTCCACCTTGGCACTGAACTTGTTGAGACTCTTCCTATCGTTTAGAACGAAACACTTACACCCAAATATATTGAAATATTTGATTGTCGGTGTTCGGTTGTTGATTAACGCATAAGGAGTCTTTTTGAATCTTCGATGTATCATGGAGCGATTCTGTGTGTAACACGCAGTCGATACAACTTCTGTCCACAAAAATAGAGGTAAGTCTGATTGACTTAGCATAGTTCGAGCAGCCTCGAATAGCGTAGGATTTCTTCTTTCGACCACTCCATTTTGTTGATGCGTTCGAGCAGCAGAGTATTGATGTGAAATCTCGACAAATTCGAGATATTCTTCAACCTTCTTGTTTTTGAACTCTGTGCCGTTGTCTGTTCTTAGAAGCTTGACTGGTTTCTGCAGATTCACCTGGGTCGTCTTTAGGAATGTGATGAGAACATCTGGTGTCTCATCCTTTGAACGTAAAAACTTGACCCATGTGTATCGAGAGTAATCGTCCACGATCACGAGTATGTACTTCTTTCCGCCTAGACTTTGAGTTCTCATCGGACCGCATAAGTCCATATACAATAACTCTAACGGAGCACTTGTACTCGGTTCAGGCTTTGGTTTATGTGGAGCCTTCTTCATTTTTCCCTTTTCACATGCTGCACAAAGATGTTCTCTTTCATATTTGAGCGCTGGAAGTCCTTTGACGAGCTTTCCTCTGACCAGATTGTTGATGTACCTGAAGTTGAGGTGAGAGAGCCTTCGATGCCATAACCAACTTTGTTGCATCGAGGCTTTCGTCAGGAGACAAACCTGCTTGTCAGTCTGGATTTTTGACAAGTTAATTGTGTAGAGGTTTGACTTTCTTGTGCCGACCAAGAGTTCTTCGCCTTCTTCAGTGCGAACTGAACACGTCTTGGCTTTGAAATTGACCTCTAAGCTTTTGTCACAGAACTGCCCGATACTGAACAGGTTGTGCCGTAAGCCTTCTACATAGCTCACCTTCTTGATCGTGACATTGTCATGTTGTACATCACCATATCCCATTATTGGAGAAAACTGGTCGTTGCCGAATCTGGCTGATCCGCAATACTTCTCTTTAAAATTGGACATCATATCTTTTTGTCCAGTCATATGCTTGGAGCATCCGCTATCCAAGTACCACATATGACGGATCTGCACAAGAGAAATAATGAAATTAGATATTCATATGACAACATTGGAATAAACTCTTTAAGTATTGAAGAGCGGGTCTTGAACTGATGAGTTCAAAAGCCATAATTTCTTCTTAAGCACGGGTTCTGAACAGACGTGTTTAGAAACCATTGTTTTATCTTTGAAGTGCGGGTCTTGAACTGTTGTATTCAAGAACCTAGTTTCTTTGAGGAACGAGTCCTAGACTATTTTGTCTAGAAGTCATATATGTAAGCTCCCTTTTTAAACTTTGGGTGCCTGCAATACAGATTTAGCCTTAGGTACCCACTGGAATTTGGGTCCAACTGTGTTAGCACATGATTTTGGTACCCATTTGAAATTAGGTCCTCTTTTCTTTTGAAAATCAAATGAATCAGATGAATGATATGAATGATATGAGTGCACATGATTTTTGCCAAACCAATCTTCAGAATCTTGACAAGAAGTAGAAACATGTTTATCATAAATAGAAGACTTTTTAGTAGATAAAGATAACTGAAATAATTGCTTCATTGTATATTGTTTACGAGAAAGAACAAGTTTGGAGTTCAAAATAGCAACATCAGCAATTAAGACATCTTTACTAGGCGAAGTCTTACTACAATTTAATGGTCTTGTCAAGCTTCTGTTTCGGTTGCCACAGAGATTTAACTTCTGGCCTTTGCTTGCTCAGATCTGAAACATGTGAAACTCTTGAGTTAGATTTCTGAACAACAAACGAATTCTTTTTCTTCGGATTACCAATAGTGTTCGATTTATGTGAATGATTAGATGTATTCTTACCTTTAGCATTTTTAGCTTTCACGGAGACTGAGTTATCAACTTTCGTTGATTTTGCACTGTTAACAGGCATACTGGTTTTTCCTAAAGATTTCTTAACAAAGGATGAATGGTTAGGAAGTTTTGCATTAAAGTCAAATTGTTCAAAACAATCATCTAAACCACCGTCATAGTTCATAAAATCAAACCCTTTATTTGATGATCCAAACATATCCTCAGAGTTTGAAGCCTTAGAAAGAACATAATTTTTGAACACAGTTGAAAAAACTTTTTGTTCAATATTCATCAAAAGTCTTTCATCTGTTAAAGAATTCTCAAGTTCAAAAATTTTACATTTTAAAACGAGAGGAGGGACATATAGTTTACCTTGAATAGCCTTCGCCTCCATTTCTTTTTCAGAATAACTTTGAAAGAAATCACTTGAAAGAGATTACTTCTTTTGATATATTGGATTTTCATTATAACTATTATTCATTTTCGCATAATAAAATGGAAGATGAACTTTAGATGATTTCAAACGTTTTTCAGTTTCGTCGGCTTCATCCTTTTCAGATAGTCTAGTCCAGAAAGTTTTAAACTCAGGGATTCTTCGAGCTAATTTCAAAGAAAGATGATCATAAAGTGCAGGCACTTCAGATATTCCTTTTTGAAGACAGTGAGGATTCTTATAACCGATTCCCCATCTCTCTATTTCCTCTTTGGGTTTGTTCAAATGAATAGTCTGTTCAGTTTGACCCATTTTGTATAACTTCTCTTCCAAACTTTTTAATTTACCAAGTAAAGAAAAGTTTTCTTTGGTACATGAAGAATGCAATTTTGTAAGCTCCTATATATCAATCTCACTTTTTGTCAGTTTAGACTTGAGTTCAGAATTCTCTTTAAGAATTATTGTCTTTTCCTTTGCGTTGGTGTCATTATCTTTATGTAAAACCTCAACCAATACTTTCTTCTCAGCAATTTCATTGCTAAGTTTCTGTATCAGTTGGTTTTTGTCAGTTATAACACCATTTTCTCGCTCAAGATTCGACTCTAACTCTTGTTGTTTTAAATTCATGGCATGCATTTTATTCATGAAATTTGAATACGATAAATCACATACCTCCTCTTCTTCATCATCTGAATCAGCTTCAACATCTGATTCTTGCTTTCCTATCAAGCACATGTTGACTGCTTCATCTCTCTCTTCATCCTCTTCTTCCTCGTCTGAATGATCAAGCCAGTATTCATCCTCTGCCATTAGTGCCTTATCAGCCTCCTGTTGCTTTGCAAGAAGAATCTTGTTCTTGTAATAATCGGAGTTTCTGACTTTTGGCCTTCGGCAGTCTCTGGCATAATGACCTATTTTGCCACAGTTGTAGCACATAGGTGTTTCTGTCTGACTAGATACTTCAGCTTTAAAATTTCTCTCTTCCGGTTTCCTCTCCTCTATTCTCTTTCCTTCAGACTGATATCTTCTCTCTTCTGGTTTCCTCTCTTCTATTCTCTTCCCTTCATATCTATTTCCTTCAACCCTTTCCTTGTGGACATAGTTGTTAGGACCAGAAGAATACCTTTGACTGTTTGAAGTTGGCTTTTTGTAGAACTTTTTCTGAAAAGCATTTGTCAGCAGAAGCATTGCTTGCTTCAGTTGGTCATTTTCATCCGAGTCAGAGTTTGCATAAGCTTCATTTTCTTATGAATCATACACAATCGTCTTGTTCTTCTTCTTACTGACAACAAGAGCAACTGTGTTTCAACTGTCTTTCCTTTCTGTCTTTTCTCATCTATAATTTCATCCACCTCTTCTTCATTTTGTCTGAGGGTTTCATACACCTCATGAAGTGGAATCTTATTTAGATCTTTGATCTGCTTCATCTGCCTGGCAAATCTCTTCCATTCTGGTTGTAGAATACTCAGGAATTTGACGTTCAGCTCGATTTGAGATTTGGTGACCTTGTTCTTGCTTAGTTCGTTCAGCAAAGTCACAAACCTGTCATAGGTTTCTTCTAAAGTTTCTCCGACTCTGCCTCTAAATTCTTCATAATTATTTAGGCATTTGGAGATTTTCAGCTGATTCCCAACCTTTGAACCTAGCATCATCTTCTCTAGCTGATCCCACATTTCCTTGCCCGAGGCCTTGTAGCTTTCAATCTTTACATAGATTTCATTTGGAATTCCTTGTAGAATGTATGACTTAGCTAACTTATCACCTTTTGCTCTTTTTAGGTTATCATCTTCTAGCTCATGATACTTAAGTTCAATCTGTGTCGGCACAGTTCCAACCAAACGTGTCGTCATAACTGGTTTCATAACCCCTTCTTCTATCGACTGTCTGATGAAATCACCCAACTCATGTTTGTCAACAAAGTTCAGGAACCTATCTTTCCACTGTTCGTATTCTCCTTTAAAGAGAACTGGTGGTTTGGTGTCAGTTCCAATTGCAAGGGCTTCTCTGGATGTCATTTTGAATAAAAAAAAGATTGAAGTCTTGTATTTGCGCAAAGAGAGATTTGCGTGAAGAGTTGGAAGCGCAAAGTATGGTTTGCGTGACAAGTGGGTTGCGCAAACTGAGGTTTGCGTATCACGTTGATCGCGCAAAGTGAGCTTTGCGTTTCAAGTACGTAGCGCGAAGTGAGCATTGCGTTTCAAGAGGGTTGCGCAAACTTGACTTAAGCTTTTTGTGGAGATGATCACGTGAATTGAGGTTTGCGTGATGAGAGGGTTGCGAAAACTGAAGTTTGCGTATGCCGTTGGTCGCGAGAAGTGAGCTTTGAGTTGCGCAAAGTGAGCTTTGCGTATTACGTTGGTTGCGCAAAGTAGACTTTGCGTAAGTAGAGTGTTGCGCAAAGTGAAGTTTGCGTGAGTTCTTCCTTGTGTTTGCGCAAGTTCGTATGTACTTCGATAAAATCGACTTTTCAACCTGTTTTTCCAAGATTAACAGTACTAAACTCTACGAATATGGAACTCGATTAGAGCTCTATACTGAAATTAATCACTCACAACTCGATCTAGCAAGTATATCGATCACAACCTGATTGATTTTAACACCTAAAACACCTTAAATCTCGAAGATGATTTTGAAATGAAGAACACAGAGTCGTTTTTCTTTAAAACTTGATTTTGATCTCTTATCAGGCTCTGATACCAATTGTCGGTCCACAATGCTATATCAAGTTTTATGAAAACAACACATAAATATTACCAACCTGTTTAGATAGATTAAACAACGATTACAAGGTTTGGTGTTTGGATTGAAGCTCTCGTTTCTCTCTTGTGTATTACACCTTTTGTGTGTGTGTATTTTATCTTGATTTTTGAGAGAGTTGTTGAGATGAGATCTTATTTTAGATCTAGCTTCTAAGACACACTACCTAAACAACCACTTGCAACAACAAGTTGCAATATTAAACAATATAAACCAAATAATATCTAATCTAACTTAGATATTATAAAGCTAACTAAACTAACTAACTAAACTAATAACAATAAACATTAATAACTTTGACATTTATTACAAATAAACATTAAACTTTAATATCGAGAGTCGACTTTCCGGCTTTGGCTTCAGATTGCGATCTTTAATTTATATGATCTTGAATCCAATAGATATATGATCTAACAAAAACCAAAAGAATGAGCATTTCCAAAACTCAATTCAGCAAGTGAAAAGTCGGTTAAAGTCCATGGTTGCCCATAACAAGATGGTGGAAACTCAATTGACTAAGTTGGCTCAACAACTCACTAATTCTAATAGGCAACAAGGCCAATTTTCCGGATAGCCTGAAAAAAAACCCGAAAGGCCAAATGAATGTTATCATTTTGAGGAGTGGAAAGACCTTGTAAGAAGCTGAAAAGGAGGTTAAGGAGACGACCACTGTTGATGAAGACAAGGGTGCAACTCAAGGAAGTGATAAATCGGTTATAGAGGCGACCAATGTTCCTACACGTGCTAGTACCCTGATTGTCCCATTTCCCGCTCGCCTTGCAAAGGCAAAGCTATAAGAGAAATATGCGAAATTTTTAGACTTTGAAGCAACTGCATGTGACTATCCCTTTTATGGATGCTATTGTGGAGATTCCTTCTTAGGCCAAGTTTCTCAAATATCTTCTTTCAAATAAGAAGAGAAGTCGTATCTTGTTATCCGAGGAGTGTAGTGTGTTGTTATCTACTACACGTCCGGAAAAGCTAGGGGATCCTGGGAGTTTCTCTATTCCTTGCTCAATTGGTGAAATATCCTTTCATCATGCCCTTTGTGATCTAGGGGAAAGTGTGAGTCTCATGCCACTCTCTATTGTTCACAAGGTGCATTCTCATGGGCTCAAGCCAACCCAAATATCCTTGTAATTAGCGGATTGTTCAGGGAAATATCCACTAGGCATTTTGGAAGACGTACCACTTATGGTGGGTGGTTTGATGATTTCGTGTGACTTTGTAGTGATGGAGATGCCCGAAGATGCCAATGTTCCTATTATAGTGGGTAAAGCCTTCCTAGCCACCGTGGGATCCATGATTGATGTGAAAAATGGCAAGCTTTCCTCTCGGTCGGCGATGACAAAGTGGAATTTGAGCTGAAGAAATCCATGGTGCTACCACCTCAAGTTGATGAATGGTATACCTTGGATTCACTCGAGAACTTGCTGGATGAAGATGAATTGAAAGCCAAGGATTTGATTTGTGTTGATGAGGATGCAAAGATAGTTGAGGCAATTTTTGATGCAAGCCCCTATTTCTGAAAAATGAGCCAATCATGAATAGTTCAGTAGTTGTTGAGGGAGCAGATGTTGCAGCACCACCTAAGGTAGATCTCAAACCTCTCCCCTCTTATCTAAAGTGTGTTTTTCTATGTGTTGATGACACCTACATGTTATTGTTAATGCATCTTTGTCTAATGATGAGCTTGATAGGTTGTTAGATGTACTTAGGAAGTATCGTGATGTGTTTTCCTACTCTATTGATGATATCAAGGGGACTAGACCGACTTTTTGCACTCATATGATCCTTCTTAATGATGAGTGTTCCACCTCTATAGAGCCTTAACGTAGGTTAAATCTAAATATGAAAGAAGTGGTTCCTAAAGAGGTTTTAAAACTACTTAAGGCCGGAATAATCTACCCAATCTCCGATAGGCCTGGTTCTCAAAACTCTGTTGCCGATCACCTCTCCCGTTTGGACCCTCATAACCTTTCTTCTCTCCCTTTTAATGATTCTTTACCTGATGATCATCTTTTTGTCGTCTCGAGTGGCGAAACCCCATGGTGCACCGACATTGTGAATTTTTTTGCCTATAATATTGTACCCCATAGTTTAACATATCATCAGTGCAATAGATTATTTCATGATGTCAAGAATTATTATTGGGACGATCCTTTTCTTTATCGTTCTTGCTCAAATAGCATAATCTGACGTTGTATTTCGAAAGAAGAAACCGAGTCGATTTTGGCATACTGTCATGACATGCCTTGCGGTGGCCATGCAGGTGCAAGTAAGACAGTTGCTAAAGTCCTTCAAAGTTGTTTCTTCTGGCCTTCCATATTCAAGTGCAATCGTTGCCAACGTACCGGTAACATTTCTCGGGGTCATAAGATGCCCCTAAACTCTATCCTGGAAGTCGAACTTTTCGATGTTTAGGGTATCGATTTCATGGGACCGTTTATCTCCAACAATTCCAACAAGTTTATTCTTGTGGCTGTAGATTATGTCTCGTAATAAGGTTGAGGCCATTGTTTCCCCAACCAATGATGCTCGTGTGGTAACCAAATTCTTTAAGTACTTCATTTTTCCTCGATTCCGTGTACCAAGAGTCGTTATTAGTGATGGAGGAAGTCACTTCATTGACAGAAAAATCGAGGCCCTCCTAAAAAAATACGGAGTTCACCACCGAGTAGGACTTGCCTACCACCCCCAAACTAAGGGTCAATTCGAGATTTCAAACCGGGAGCTTAAGATGTGGGTGAGCGACGCCTCTTACAACTTAATGGGCTTGATGAAATACGCCTTGACGCGTATGAAAATGCGCGAATTTTCAGAGAAAAGACAAAAAAATGGCATGACCAACGTATTATGCGTCGAGAATTTCGGGAAGGGGATTTGGTGTTGCTCTTCAATTCCCGATTGAATCTTTTCCCTGGAAAACTCCACTCCCGTTGGTCTGTTCCATTTACTGTTATTCGCGTATTCCCCCATATAGCTGTAGAGGTATCGGGTGAGTCTTCTACATTCAAAGTTAACGGACAACGACAAAAGCATTACCGAGTTGGCACGACGATCGTCAACCCCGTATCCATTCCCTTACCCGAACCCCCGCAAAGCGATGGCCTATAAAGTCAATCCTTTGACTTTCACCGTTTTGCAACGTCTCTTCTCCCTTTCGTTTAATTCCTCATCAAGCTCGTGACAAAAGCTTAGGCCCTATTTTTAGGGTAAGGTCACGGGAGCGAGAGTTATAAGGAGTGGCCATGACCATAGCCACTGCCTTTTTTTGGTGTAAGATCGAGGTCGCGAGCGTTATAAGGCATGGGCACGAGCGACCTGAGATTTTTAAATTTCTCAATCGGCCCATTAAAAAAACCCTAGCCACCACTCCTCTTTTCCAGACCTCGTCTCTCTCTCTCTCTCTCTCTCTCTCTCTCTCTCTCTCTCTCGTTCTCAGTCGTATCCGGCCACCACCTACCACCATACCACTGTCGCTCTCCATCACTCGCCTCCGCACCGTCGTGACTCACCACCCCTCCCTTCTGAGTTCCTCATTGCAGGTTTCTTTCCCCCTCTTTTCTTCTCACCTTTCTCTTCTACTTCGGCCCCCATCACCATCAACCTCACTTCTTCGTTTTTTTTTCTCAACCTCTCCCCTCTCATCGTTTTTTTCTCTTTTCTATACCCTATATTTCGAAGCCCCCAACCCCTAACCCATCTCTCTCAACCATGCAGCCGTCAAGGCAAGAGTCCTCTCCTATTTTCTTTTTTCTTTTTTGTAGAAAAAGAATGTGAATGAAGATTAAAGTTGCAATAAACCGAGTTTGGTACATTCCTTACATACTTTTACGCTTACATAATTGCTTGGTGCTTGATATCTTCGTTTTAGTGTTACTTTCTTCTATCTCTTAGCTTTTCTTACTCCTATTGCTTGTTCGATTACTTGTTTAGTTAATAGTTTGTTTTTTCAAAAGTTGGGAACCCTTTCTTGTTGCTTATGGACTAAGTTGTTTCTTGCTTAAATTGATTGTATTTAGTTTCTTGGACTGCCACCACTGGGCGAGCATTGGTTTATTGCACTTGACCATTCAGTCCTGTAGTGCATTTCAATCAATGGGAAAATTGAAAAAAAGTCAGTTCCGGGGGGCGTTCCCCAAACAAAAACTGTGGAGAAGATTTCTTAAGACAGTCGATTCTCCCACCACCTACACTCGATACCCTCGGGATTAAGTTTGTATCGTCGGTTCACCGCGACAGATTTGCTGCTTTATCTAGTAGGACTCTCTCGGCAACCATGTTTTCCGACCAATCAACTTTCACCACTTTGGGAGTTGCCGTCATGTTAATTGTGAGGGTTTACTTTCCGTTTATGCACCATCTTATAGATGAGTAACCCATGAGGTCTTAAGCACTTTTTCTTGTTCTTTTGAAAGTCGATTGATGAAGTTCCAGGCATTTAACACTCCCCATTCCATCTCTTTTGATGATGTTAGTGAGATCTTTGGGTGCTAACCCAGAAATGAGGGTATCGTGATTGATCCCAAATCTGATTATGGCTCACATTTTCTAATGACTGATTTTGGAGCCAAATTTTTAGACCAATAAGTGTATAGTGCTCGCCTAGCCAAAAGCTTAGCATTTTGCACCCTTGCTTGCGCCTGACCCATAGGGTAATTTCTTCGACCCTCTTTTGTCGTGGGGAGAGGGGGTCTGTCTCTCACCACGAGCTTTTCTATTTATGGGCCATGGACAACTATTACTCCACAATTACCTTCGATGGTGAAGCCTGGATAGCCCATAAATTGGCTAAATTGAGTGAGTCCACTTTAGGTGAAATTTGTTGTGGCGGTCTCATCACCTTAATCCTCACTAACCCACCCCTCTCCATCGACATTCCCAATACCATATCCCCTCTTGAGGGTGTGACCTCCCTCTGAATTGCAACCCTTCAGCGTATGCAGATGATTAGGCATGTGAGAGAGCAGGGATATTCTTGGCTCGTAGCCCCGATCACACACACCACACTTATCTCCCCTACCCCACCTGCACTCAAATGACTATTGACACCGACTGGCATTTCCTTGCGCCACAATCTGAGGCTGATGATCAGGAGCCCCCTAGACAACAATCACAAATTGACACTTTTGGTTGCCACTGACGCTCATGAAACACGACTTTTGGTTGGGGATATCCACAAATACTTCGCCAATGCTGGTCATTTTCCACACCATAAGTTCTAGACATTGATTTTCTTTCTTTCCCGTCACCCTTACACAAGCATAGCTTATGGGTAGGTGTTTTCTTTTCTCTTACTTATTTGTAGTTTCCTTTTTGCATATAGGATACGTTTAGTTAGTTACATTTCATGCATGCATTCTATCCCGAGCATTGAGGACAATGCTCCTTTTTGCTTGTGGGTAGGCATTTTTCTTCTTCTTTTTTGTTTTTTGTTCTTTTTAATTAGTCTAGCCTTTGTTTGATGTTTGTATATTCCTTCCCCCCCACCAAAAAAAAATCCAAAAATATTTTTGACGTATCTCCACGGCATTAGTGCTCGAAGTAGCCACCTCTCACTTAGCATGATCCAAGTGTTAGGTGTACTAATGTATTTTGTGACATATAACCATGTTGTAAAGATTTTTTTAAGAAACATTGTTTTTCTTTAGTTGGTCACTTGCACTCACCACCTTGTAATTGCTATACATTACCTCTAGGATCAACTTTCTTATCGTAGTCCCTCTACATTACACTCGTGATTACTTGAATGGATTACACCTTGTGAGAAAATGGGTCGTATTGGATTGACACATTCATAATCAAACCCATTTTCTTTCTTCTTGTATGTTACCTCCCATTGAGGTGTATCTTTAGGTGTTTGACAAAGTTCTCGTCTAGGACGATTGTGAAATTACCTAGAGGTCATCATTTCCTAATAAATCCCCAATGTTTGAAATAAAAAAAAACAACACAAAAATATTTTCCCTTTGCATCCACTTTGAGCCTAAACACTAGCATTTCATTTGAATACCCATAAAACAACCAAAAAATGCACACTAAGGTTAAAATTTCCCGATTTGACATGGATTTAGGCATTTAGTCAAAAAAATAAAAAATAAAAAAACACAAGCATAGCTTGTGGGTGGTTTGTTGAATCCCTAAAACAAGCATAGCTTGTGGGTTCACAATACCTTAGGCAAAAAAAAAACATTTAGTATTTGCCTAAAATTGCAAAATAAGTCGTTAATCCATCGAAAACATTTGGGAGTAGCCTAAATGTGCATAAAACAAACCCCACTAACCCAAAAATAAATCCCCATAACCTGATAAGCACTCCTAACTCCTCTATAGCCCTTAGCCTTACCCAAAAGTCCTCGATATATGCAAATTTATAAAAATCTTTAGACTTGATAATTGTTTCAAACGCGTCAAAAGTGCATTTTCTATTTCTCGATTGGGAAGGCATTGAGTGTATACACATCCCAGAAACACACTTGAGTGAATTGAGCAAAATTGTGAGCTTCCATTATTGTAGATCACTCTCCCCTCCCTTAGCGGTTGCGGTAATGTAAGCAAAATTTTATTTGGTACGTTTTTTGTAATATGCTTGGCTTGATGTTGTGTCGGTTTGACACTTTGGTAAATATGTGTTTCTTCTACTATTGTTAATCTAAGCACATGGTAATGAGTAGCATATTTACATGGGGAAGCCGAATCATCGAGATATGTTTTATGAGGACGTATATTAACTCGCTTTAATGATCGTGGAGGTCGTCTTTTGTTTTTCTTTTTCCCCTTTCCTTCTCCCTTTTTTCTCGTTCCGTCTAATAAATTAGTCTAGATTCTTCCTTGGGGGCAAGGAAGGATTAGCTTGTGGGTATTTTGTTTTGCACGTTTTATTCTCATTTTATAGCATAGATTGCATCATTTTTGTGTCCGGTTCTAGTGTGTCTCATGCATTTTTCTTACATTTTTGGTTAGTTTTTCTCTTTTTGATGCCTATTACTTTGTCGCGGGTATATTCACGTTTTTTCGAGTATTTTCAATGTGCAAGTGTTCGTAGAATCGAGAAAGAGAAGAAGGAAGGAATGCAAGCTGTGTAGATTGGGGAAAAAGTGGAGAAAAGAAGTTGGAAGTTGCTCACGCCCGTGAGTGATTGGATGCGTGGCCGCGAGCAAGAGGAAATCTGGAAGCTGTTAATTTTGCACTGCTCGCGGCCGCGAGCATTAAAGAGCTAGTGCGCCTATGAGCGGCGTTGCTGTCCCGAAATTTTGGTTTTAGTTAGGGCTATTTTCCTCATTTGGGCTTGGTTATTTAATGTTTTTGGTGTTCTGTTTTTGGGGCAGAGACACCTATAATACTCTTTACTAATTTTAGGGTTTCATAACATTCTAGAGTAGATTTTCTTGCCTCTTTTGGAGAGGGAGACTACAACCTCTGGATTTGCAACTATAGCCATGGTTTAAACTCAATTTTGAGAATGAATCTATGAATAGAGAGTAATTGTATCTCCTTCTCCCCTTTTATGCTTTCTTTCATTTCTTAATTTATGTTTATAGCTTATATATTTGAGTTTTGTTTGTTGATTTTAATTTTCTGAACATATGTGGTTCTTAGATTTAGATTCTCCAAGTAAATTCATTGTTTTTACCTTTTTTCTTGATTTTGGCTTTGTCTAGTCTATGAAATCAATTGTATAGCTTTTACTTTCTTGTTCTTCTTCAATATTGGGTTATAGTTCATGTTTGTTAGACTAGATTTTATCATTGTTTAATGTTCTTGATAATCTAGATTTAGGGATTTTATGTTTTATCTTTTCTAAATTGCTTTCTTCATAAATTAGTTCTTGTTTAATCTTCTTATTTCTTTAATATATTGTTTTCTTAATTTTTGTTCCTTTGGTTCATAGTGATTTCATGTTTCTTCAATTCATGTTTGGCTAATTCATAGTTTATGGTGAATATTGGTAAGGACTTGATTTGTATCAATTGGTTGTTTTTAAGTAAATGATTTCTCAATAAAATGGTTGTTTGATTAGCCGACTAACGAACGTTGGGGATTGTTAAATAATCATTAATCGGTATTTGTTGAATTTAACAGTTGAGATCAAAATGGAAATTTGATTTTGACTTGGGTTAACCAATTGGTGATAATTTTATCACATCATGAAAATTGATGTTTTGATTATTTGGGAATAATTTGTTTTGCTTAAAGCTTCTTTTTATAATTAATCGATATGGAAATAATCGGTTTTCAATTAAGAATGGTTTTTGTCACCTTGGAAGTGGGACAAAAGTAATGTTAGAATTAGGCAAATCCCACATTGAAAGGTCTAAACAGGTATTCACCAAATTAGATAGCTTAGTGTAGAGTTTAATGTCTTTCAAATAGAGTTCCTGGTGCTAATTTATTTGTTATTTGATTCTTGTTTTAGTTGTTAATCTAGTCTCCTTGTCTCCTAGATTCATATGTTTGCTCAGCGTTGCTTGATTTTTAGTTTCGTTATGTTTAGTGTAGCTTAAGTGTTTAATTGTGTTATTTTATTTCTAGTGTTAATCAAATCTATGAAAATTGATTGCGCGTAACTAGCTAATATCGTGAGTAAATCTGTACTTATTCCATTGTCTCCCCGTGTTCGACCCGTATGCTACGACACCGTACGCTTGCGGTTACAAATGATTTTAGAAATCAAACAGACATTGAATAACATTTTGTAAAAAATACAAAAGTAGAAATGTTTTGAATTAAAATAGTGAAAATTCAATATGATGAAAATTAAAATTTATCACTCAAGAATGAAATCCTTGAATGAAAATTAGAATTTTCAACTTACTGAATAGGCATTATTATTAATTCAAACTTTTATATTCAACATGAGAAGCTTCGATATCATAAAATTAAAACGTTTTTCATCCAAAGCCTTTGTGAATAAATCAAGAAGTTGAAATTTTGTGTTAAAAAAGTGTAATTCTATAGTACCTTTTTCAACATGACCTTTTACAAAGTGATACTGAATATGAATATGCTTTGTCTTGGTATGCTGTACTGAATTTGCTGAGATAGCTATAATACTATTTGAATCACATTATATGGGAATCTTGTCATAATGGAATCCATAATCTTTGAGTTGAGTACACATCCATAGAACTTGTGAAAAAGCAACAACTACATATTCATCTTCAGCGACTACATATTTATCTTCCGCAGTAGATGTTGATACACAATTCTGCTTCTTAGATGCCCAACTTACTAATTTGTCTCCCAAGAACTATATATGCCCAGAAGTACTTTTTTTGTCTAGCAAACTCTCACCATGATCAGCATTTGAATACGCGGTTAAGTCATAACCAGTTCCTTTCGGATACCACAGACCCAAATATGTTGTACTTTCAGGTATTTGAATATTCTTTTTCAGCAGCAAGGTGTGATTCTTTTGGCTTTGCCTGAAATCTTGCAAATAGACAAGTTGAGAACATAATTTTGGGTCGACTAGCTGTCAAATACATCAACGAATCAATCATCCCTTTATAGTTCTTCAAATCTATATCTTTTCCATCTGGATCAGGACCATTCTTTGAATCTCGTGCCATCGGGGTTTTCATTGAAGCACAATCTTCCATCTTGAATTTCTTCAAGATTCAAAGAGGTACTTTGATTGATTAATAAACATCGTCGTAGAAAATTTCTTGACATGCAATCCTAGAATGAAGTTCATCTCTCCCATCATATTTATCTGAAATCTTATCACCATGAGAGTTGAAAACCTCGTATAGTATTCTCGATTCATCGAACCAAAGATAATGTCATCAACATATATCTGGATCAGAATTATATAACCCTTTTCTTTCTTGATGAATAGAGTTGTGTCAATTTTCCCTTTAGAAAATCCAGACTTGATTAGAAAATTTCAGAGAACATCGTACCATGCGCGAGGAGCTTGTTTTAGTCCATAAAGGCCTTTGTCATGTATATAAATATGATATGGCATTGACTTGTCTACAAACCCTTCAGATTGTGAAACATATACCTCTTCTTTGAGAATACCATTTAAAAATATAGTATTCACATCCATTTGAAAGACAATGAAGTTTTTATGAGACGCATATGCTAAAAACATTTTGATGGCTACAATTTTAGCTATGGGAGCATATGTTTCATCATAATATATCCCTTCTTGCTGACGATAACCCTTTTATATAAGTCTTGCTTAATACGAACCAATACCCATCTTCATCTTTCTTACTCTTGAATACCTACCTTGTACCGATTATGGTCTTATCCATAGGTCTAGGTACAAGTCTCCACACTTTCAGATCTTCAAATTGGTTGAGTTCTTCTTGCATTGCAGAAACCCAGTCTGGATCTTCTAAAGCTTCAGAAACTTTTAATGGTTCAATCTTGCTAAAGAAAGTAGAATTCTAACACTCATTACAAGTACTTGCTCCTGTTCGTACAGGTAAAAAAGAATCTCCAATTATCTGATTTATCAGGTGATCCTTAGTCCACTTTGTTGAGCATGGGAGAGGTTGATATGTTGTTTGATCATTTTGAGGGTCAACAATTTACATTTTCTTCAATTAAAGGTTCAATCACAAAATTTTCCACTAACTAAGACATTGAAGAAGAAACATCCTTAGGAACAGTTGTTGACTGAACTTGTGGAACTTCAACTTTTTCTCATTTAAAGAAACTTATGTTGAAATTTAATCTGATTTTGAACTTCCACTTGAGGAAATGTTGTCTGGCAGTACTTGAGAAGTAGATGTAACAGGTTTAATTGAAGTAGATTCAAAAGATATTTTTTCTATTGGAGGACAAGAAACAGATATTGGTTCAACTTCTCTTGCAACTTCTTTCCTGTTTGGAATATTATATAAAGAATTGTAAGTTCCAAAGTATTCATCATAAAAAATTTCATAAAGAACATCGAAATCAAATAAATGATATTTAGAAGTAGAATCTTGATCTGGATTTGTAGTTTTCATTGCAGGTTCTGGATTGATATGTCCAGAAGCTAACACTCCAGTAATGACGGGTTCTGAACTAATTTATTCAGAAGCCAAATCTACCATCTCACCAAATGTGATGTTAACGCTTTCAACAACAGTCTTTGTCTTCTTGAGATACACTCTATATGCTGCGGAAGAAAGAGAATATCTGATAAAGATTCCATCGTCAGTTATCGGACTGAACTTGTTAAGAGTCTCGTTGTCGTTTAAAACAAAACACCTGCATCCAATAAACATCGAAGTATTTAATGATCGGTATCCTTTTATTAATGATTTCATAGGAAGTTTTACCAAACCGACGATGAATTATTGAACGATTTTGTGTATAGCATGCAGTAGTGACCGCTTCTACCTATAGAAATAAAGGTAGATCAGACTGATTAAGCATTGTTTTTGCTGCCTCGACCAAAGTCTGATCGTGTCTTTTAACTACCTTATTATAATATGGCATTCTGGCTGTAGAGAACAGATGTGTAATACGACAAATTCCAAGTATTCGCCCAGAATTTTGTTCTTAAACTCTATGTCATTATCAATGCAGATAAACTGTATTGATTTCTACAAGTTCACTTGTACACTTTTGATGAATGATATAATCAAATTAGGAGTTTCATCCTTCGTTCGAAAAAATTTGACCCAAGTGTATCTAGAGTAATCGTCAACAATGACCACAACATACTTCTTTCCATTGATACTTTGCATTCGCATTAGCCCACAAAGATCCCTATGACGTAACTCTAAAGGACTCTTAGTGCTCGGTTCAAGCTTTGGATTATGAGGTACTCTTTTCATGTTTCCCTTTTCGCATGCACCAAAAATATGTTATTTTTCAAACTTTAACTCTGGCAAGCCCTTTACTGACTCTCCCTTAACAAGTTTGTTGATATATCTGAAGTTCAAATGGGAAAGACGTCTATGCCACAACCATCTATTTTGGTATAGGCTTTTGAAAGAAGGGATACAACATTTTATGTCTTGACATCGGATAAATTAATTGTATAGAGGTTTGACTTTCTCGTCCCGAATAAGAGATCTTTTCCATCTTCAGTTTTAACACAACATCTCTTAGCCTTAAAGTTAACATCCATATCTTTACCACAAAACTATCTGATACTGCACAACTTGTGCCCCAATCCTTCTACATAATTCACCTTCTTGATCGTGATATTTTCTTACACTACGTGTCCATAACCCGAGATTGGAGAGAAATGGTCATTCTCAAATATGACATTCCAACAAAATTTCTCAGTGTAATTTGTCAGAATCTCTTTTCTTCCAGTCATATGTTTCGAGCACCCTGAATTTAAATACCATTATTGTTTAATAGAAGCAACCTTTTCAATTACATCACATTTCAAGTTGTTCTTCCTATCACTATTCAACGAAGTTAATGATTTCATTGATTCTACTTCAGACGTGGACTTCTTGACTCTCCATATTTGCTTCACTCCATTCCTTTTCAAACTATTATATGAAAAACCAAAAGAATAATAGTCAGAAATATTAGAAGTTCGAGTTCGTCATTTATGAGACTTTCCAGATTTTTTGCGTTTCTGTGATGACTTCTTTGATTTACGTTTGGAGTAGTAAGCATTCACAGGAACCTTTTCATCTACCTACTTAGATGATTCTCCATTAAAATAAATCTGGTATCCCATTTTCTTTAAGAACAAAATTAGTATGATCTGGAAATTTCGCAATATAAACATTCCTCATAGTTCAAAAAATCAACACCAGAATCAGATAACTCAGACTCATCTAATGACTTTGATTTATAGGAATATTTAGGATAGATAAAATCATTATACACTCTATCACATTCTTTTTCATAATAAGTTTTATCAAAATCTTCTGACTTTCCTTTAAAAGATAAATTTCCCATGAAGGATTTACAAGAATATGCATCTGAGTTTGTAGAATTATTTTTACACATTCCATCCAACTCATATGTATCTTCAAGTTTAGTCACAGATTTCGATTCAACATTTTTAAGCACAGTTAACAATACAACGTTCTCCATTTCAATCATAATTCTTTCTCTTTCAAAATAATTTTCAAGTTGAGTTAAATTGCTTTCTAAAATCTAAAGCAGAACATATATTTTCCCTTCAACTGGTTTTCTCCATCTCAGCATCTGAATAACTCTTGAAATAGTCATTTGAAAGAAATTTTGAATTAGTTGAATAACTGTTATTTATTTTTTCATAGGAGAATGGAAGCTTAGCCACACCAACCACAGTTACCCATTTGTTAATTTCTTCAGATGATTTAGTCCATCTGATGTTGTATTTAGGGTTTATTTTTGCAATATCCAAAAAGTCAAACTTATACAAAGTTGGTCATTTTGAAAGAATTTGTTTCATCAAAGGAAAGGAGATTATAACGGACTATAGACGTGGCAACAGGACTCCTCATGTAACCCCTCCACGCATAGGATTCTCCCTCGGTGAGGCTGTAGTTGTTAGGCTGAGTTGAAAAGCTTAGCCACACCAACCATAGTTACCCATTTGTCATAGAAGATAGAGACTCTAAAGAATGTCTCTCTAGAAAATGCAGTAGAGTTGACCAAGCTTGCTACTACATCGAGCTCTGCAACCACTCAACAGTAGGTGAACACATTGGTAGAGGCAATTAAGGCGAACACTGAAGCAATTAAATGCCTTGCCGAAATCATCAACAAAAAATATGCAGAGTTTGTTCCCTCTGCCACGACCTTAGAGGAACTTCTGACCACACTTTGCTCAGAAATCAAAGATTTGGTCATGACTGCAATGCAACCAACATCCTATCCTCAGAATCAACTCAAGGTCCCATCTGACTACATTACAAGGGTAATGGTACACAAGCTTGGGGATAGGCTCCTTTAGAAGTTGACTTAATTAGTGATAAATTTACCTCTTCTGCCAACAGTGTTGCCGAGTCTATGAAGAAAAACATTGTCTTAATGCATTTCAAATGCGATTATGAGGTTATCAAGGCAACACTTGCAGTTGGTGACATCGTGCAAATGATTAAACAGAGCGTCAATTGTAATTTGAAGCCACAAGGTCAGAAGAAGAGGAAACCTATCTCGTGCCAGTTTGACGCATAGGAGAAGAGACAAAGGCATGATGACGAAGGGTCAGATTCTGCCTCTGGTCCTTCTAGTAATCATAAGGGGAAGACAGTTAGCATACAGAATGCTCAACCAATCGTCATTACTCCTCTGTCAACAGTCCCACTATGCTCAGAGTCAGGTTCTCACCAAAAGCAACAATCTATTGAACCCTCTGGAGCCACAACCAACAATCCTTCTGTAATAATAATTGTTGAACTTCGCCAACGATTCAGACTTGAGGCAGAAGTACTACCATCCGAGTTAACCAAGTTTTCCGCATTTGAAGATTCATATTCAATGCCAGAAGCTATCCCTGCTCCAGTCCAGTACTCACGCACAGACCCTATTAATTGTTCAGTGGAGGATAATCAGAAGAGGATGTCAGCAACAGAGCCTGAACTAAAGTCTCTGCCAATCACCACTACCTCTGAAATCAATGCTCAGAAGCCCACAGTTCCTTCAATGTCAAAGACATCTGCAAAGGCTACTCCAAATCTCGTGGCCCAGATTAAAGACTCGATGGATGCAATGAGGAGACCCATACCCAGAACCCCATCGAAGGAATTAGTCTTCCATGAGAACATCTACAACTACCTTTACGATGACAGAGACGACGAGGTGATAGTGGCACCAAATATCCATCCTTTGATGAAGGAAGAGGCGAGAAAGAGGTTTTGGAGAACTGTTAGAGTACAACTAGGCCCTGCTTTGCAAATAATAGAAGGAATTGATGATTCCTTGAAGTTCAGAGATCTTATCATGTCTATGCACAAAACCTTAACCACTAGCTTTGTTGATCCAATAGATTATTTCCCAAAGTAGCTTTATTCTATAAATCTTTTGTACTTCAATCTTCAATGAAATTTACTTTACAAAGGTTCTTTAACACCTCTTACTTTCTAGAATAGGTACACTTATTTTATTTCTTCTTTTTCAATACTTAGGGGGAGATTGTTATCCCTACTTCTTACATTGTAAAAGTATTGTAAAAGAAGACAAGTCCTCAGAGACAGAGGACCTCTGTCGTACAATGAAAAGTTAACTTCAGATCCTCTACCATGCTCTGCACGGAGGAGCTTAACCAGAAGATGACCATTAGACCACAGAGCTTTTATCCTATTCTTTGTGGTAGCCACCTCTGTGCTACCAACACCTGAAGATTCAACAAGTGTTCTCTCTATGCTACATTCAGCCAATGGAGCTCTGCCATGTATACAAGAAACAGTTACCGCACCTTTCCCGGTGGCAGTCCCTTATTAGTACTAGGCTTGACTTGTATAATATTTCCCCAATAAATAGGGAGATTTGTTTTGTATTCCATACGACTCAAAAGATTACACACACTTCACACACAAAACAACACACAATAGCTAGAGAGAGAATCGTGAGAGTGAGAGACAAATTCACACATAGTTTATGCGAGTTCTTGGTTTTAATTATTATTGTAATACTCAGTTTGTCAATCAATACAATGATGATGATGGCCCAAATCTCTATATGTGTTTGTATTGTTCTTCTTCTCTAGTTTACTACTGTTTTCTACCAATTAATCAATCTAGTTTACAAAGCTTCTGCATCTTATTCTTATTTTATACTTGGTTGATTAATCCTGAGCTAAATCTGGGACGACAATGATGTAAAGTATCAATCAAACCTGATTCATGAATGGACTAAGTAGTAAAACATAATGCCATAAACAACTTAACTCATTGTAGTAAGGCTACATCAAATTTTTTGAGCTGAAGTTTCACTCTACATTGATTTATGGATGCCCTAAACAAACATCAAATTTCATGAAATCAAACGTGAACTAACGTTTCAAGCAAACACGATTCATGAATTTTCTAACCAGGAAAACCCAACGACCTAATAAACCAGTTAACTCATTGTATTAAGGTAACATCCAGTCTCATGAAGTCTAGTTTCAATCTACATTGATTCATCAATGTAGTAATCAACAAACTCTAAGTTAGTCCACAATTCACAGAGGCAATTTTTACAAAATATATACATGAATTCAATTTCGTGTCGCATCCTAATTCAAGAACTCATTTTTTCCCCAATTTTATATCCATCAATTCAAGTTTCACTGAGACCTGATTCATGAAACATATATTCGTGGAAACCTAATGAAATAATAAATAACTAAACTCATGGTACGAAGTCAAGTTACAAGTCTCGTGAATGTAGTAGTCAGTAAACCATGAGTTATTTCACAATTCATAGCATCTATATCATTCATTAGCAAAAATTCCAATTAAACAAATACTACGAATCAATAAGTTTTTGGGTATTGCATGTGATGAATCTCAATTGTCTATAAAAAACCAGATTCTTCATATATTCATATTTCAGCAAAAGCATAATCATTATTTCTTCTCAAAATACCAAAGTTATACCTTCATATAATATTGATGGTCCTGCACCCATATATTTGCCATTCGAGATCTTGTAAGGGTTTCTGCAATCGTGCCAACAACTTCTGAATTCTTTGTCTAGTAATACTGGGTTGTTCGCATTTTTTTTTCAATTAGAAAATGAATTTTTCATCCTTATTCGCTCACTCGGTTTCCACATTGCGATAAAAAATAGCAATGAAGAACCCTAATTTATAAAGAATCAATGAATTTATTTCGATTTCAAAAGAAAGAAAACAAACCACGATTTAGGTAATTCATTTGTTGTGAAGAACGAATATCTTCAGAACGATTCCTTCGCAATCTTGTTTCACTATATCTTCTTAATGATTAGATGAACGAGAAACCGCTTCTGTTTTTATCAAATATATACTAGTAATGGTAATCCTGAATTATCGTGATGAAGACGGAACAACGTCGCTATGAAATTCTTTTGCCGGAAATACCTTGTGTGCGCCAAATATTTACAGAAAATAATTCAAGATCGTCCTATAGGTAGCGTTTGGTAAGTAGACTGTACGGGACGGGACATGACAAACATGTTTGGTACGACTAGAACAGGACAGGACTAATTGTCTGTTCTGCGTTTGGTAAGCTGGACTGTGCAGGACAAAACTGTTAAAATGATCAGATTGCCCTTATATGTTGTTTTATGTTATTTTATATAAAATAATTATTGTGAATGACATAAATCAACTAAAATGTATTTAAATAATTTTATCTATGATAGTTGTACTATTTGATATCATATAATCATTCCAACACAACAATTATAAATACATACAAAATTTTAAAACTTTCTGTAAAAATATAGGGACCAATGGTGTAAATATGTATTACCTTACTTTGATTAAGGCATCTATTTTAGATTAAGGCATCCCTACCTTATGTAGATTAGGGCATCCCTTTCCATTTTATTTGCCTTAATCTCTTGTATAAATGTACCATCTTTTGGGGTGGAATAAACACACAAAAAGTGAGAATTCTCACGCACACATGGTATCAGAGCAGGTTATGCTCTAATCGTTTTCTTTTTAATAGCATATGTGGTGTTCCTCCAGTCTCTCAATCGATCACAGTTACTGCTTGTGTCTGCCCTAAATCGAATCGACGTCCTCCCTCTCTTCTACCGGTCGACTGCCCATCAGCAGGCCCATCATCAACGACTCTCAAACAACAACCACGTAAGTCATATCCTCTCTTTAAATTGAATGAGTCTTAATGACAGGCTCTAATTCATCATCTCCTCAAAGCACCGTTGAGAATGTTCAACCCAATAATGATGGGAACACTCAGTCCAATAATAGTGACAATATTCAACCCAACACTGGACACAAGTTGAATGGACAAAATTTCCTTCAATGGTCTCAATCGTTATGTTATTTATCCGATGACGATGAAAAGATGGTCACCTCACCGGTGATGTACCAGTTCCCAAAACCAATGATCCCAAATTCAAAGTCTGGGTAATAGAAGATAATATGGTAATGTCATGGCTAATTAATTCCATGACTATAGAAATTGGAGAAAACTTTCTTCTGTATTCAACAGCCAAGGAAATTTGGGAAGTTGCCCGAGATACCTATTCCAACAGTGACAACACTGCTGAATTATTCTATGTGGAAGGCCACTTCCATGATCTCCGACAAGGAGAACTATCAGTCATGCATACTTTAATTTGTTGACAAGGTATTGGCAGGAGTTGGATCTGTATGAAGATCATACATGGTACTGTCAAAGTGATCAGAAAAAAATTCAAAAACTGGTAGAAACAAAGAGAGTCTTCAAGTTCCTCATGGGGCTTAATCAAGAATTGGATGAGGTTAGGGACGCATACTTGGAACCAAACCCCTACCTTCAATCCATAAGTATTTTCAGAAGTACGAAGGGAGGAAAGTCGAAATAAGGTTATGATGGGTCCCAATCTACCCCTAGTGATAGCTCTGCCCTTGCCGACTGCGGACACTCATACCCAAACACTCGCCAATGCCCAGCTTCCCAGAATAAACAGGGGAACGGGAAACCTTGGTAAACCATCAAACTTGAAATAGAATTGGCCACACTCGTGATACTTACTTGAAGATCCATGGCAAACCATCAAATTTGAAATCACAACGTCCAAGTAACGAGCATGAGAACAGCGGACATGTGGCTGCCAAGGCCTCTAAACCAGAGTCTTTCCTGTTCAACAAGGAACAAATGGATCTATTGCAAAAAAAATTCAACCCTGGGCAACATCCCATGAATTCTTTCAGCACCGGAAATATGGCTCAAACAGGTAGAAACACCTCTTTTTTATGATTGTACTTGGATTATTGATTTTGGTTCCTCCGATCATATGATAGGAAACTTCACGTTGTTTGATAAACTAAATCCCTGTGCCACTAACCAGTGTGTCCGTATAGCCGATGGGAGCAATTCAAAGGTGATGGGTATTGGAATCAATCAAAGTTTACCCAACGATCACTCTCACTTATGTTCTTTTTGTTCCTAACCTCACATGAAATGTTTTATGCATTTGTAAATTCTCTAGGGACAATCGGTGTACTACTCACTTTCATCCTCACGCTTGTGTTTTTCAGGATTTGGAATCGGGGAAGACGATTGGCAATTCTAAGTTTCGGGTCGTCCTATACCACCTTCAGATGGAAAGAAGTTCAGACAAATTCATCACTTGCTATCCTCAAACTCCAACAACCCTCACATCAAGACTGTTGTCGAATAAAAATATGCATATTTCTAGAGATAATGAGATCATGAATTTACATTATCATCTAGGGCATCATAATTTTGTTTCTTTGTCTCGATTATATTTGTCTTTATTTAGTTAAAAGAATGCCCGTGTTCTTCAGTGTGATATATGTCAACTCTCCAAGCATACTCGTGTTTCATATTTACCTTAAATCCATACACCGTCCAAGCCATTCTCCCTCATTCACAATGATATTTGGGGGAAAACTCGTATAAATAACATCAGTGGAGCACGATGGTTCTTACTGTTTGTTGACGATCACACACGTCTCTCAAAGGCGTTCTTAATAAAAGACAAATATGAGACCAAACATTTGTTCATCAAATTCCATACCATGATCCAAATTCAGTTTCATACAAATATTCAAGTCCTTAAAACTGATAATGCTCCTGAATATTTCAATCATTTCTTAGGAGATTATCTCTCAAAGAATGGCATCGTTCATCAAAGTTCATGTGTCGAAACTCCCCAACAAAATGGTATAGCTTAAAGGAAAAACAGGCATCTTCTTGAAACTTCCCGAGCCCTACTCTTCACACCCAATGTGCCCAAACAATATTGGGGTGAGGCGGTTCTCACATCTACCTATCTCATCAACCGCAAGCCCTCTCGAGTGTTGAATCATAAATCACCGTGCCAAGTCCTCCTTGATTCCTTTTCCCATACACACTTGCTTTCAAACATCCCTTCGAAAATCTTTGGTTGTACGGCATATGTACACATTTACTCTCAGTCCCGTAGAAAACTTGACCCAAAGGCAACAAAATGCATTTTCATTGGATATTCATCCAATAAGAAAGGGTATAAGTATTTTGACCCGATCACAAAGAAATTTTTCACCTCCATGGACGTTACCTTCTTTGCACCTTATTACTCGGCTGTTCAGAGGGGGAGTGTGAATGAACACTGGCTTCATAGTGAGGGAATTTCCATTGAACCACTCCACCTTGAACCACCTTTTGAACTTCAGTCTACCCCTACTGAATTGACTCCATCTTTTCCTCGTCTTACAGTAAACCCATCTGAACCAATTTCCACCTCGATTCCATACCCACCTGAACCACAAAAAGACACTCTGGTTTACTCTCGAAGAAACAAACAAGGTGGAGAAAGGTTGGCCCAATCTCAACAATGTCATGAATCAGAATCGGATCCTTCTCCTACCGAACCACAAGGTATGTCTCCTAGTGATACTAATGGTAGTGTTGCAGATCTACCTATTGCAAAAACGAAAGGTTTTTAGTCTTGTACGTTGTATCCCATTCAGAATTACCTATCCTATAAAGCATTATCACCAAGTTATCGTGCCTTTGTATTCAAAATTGATGAAGAACATGTCCCATCATCTATTCATGAGGAACTTCAGGATCCATCTTGGAAGAATGCAACTATTGAAGAGATCAAGGCTTTGGAGAAGAATCAAACATGGGAAATTACAGATCTACCTCCAGGAAAAAGACTGTTGGGTACAAGTGGATTTTCTAAATAAAATACAAGGCAGATGGCACAGTTGACAGGTATAAAGCACGCTTGGTAGATAAAGGATTCACCCAGTCATACGGGATAGACTACCAGGAAACATTTTCTCCAGTTGCAAAACTGAATACTATCAGGGTCTTATTATCGATTGCTGCAAATCTCGACTGGCCCTTGCACGAACTAGATGTCAAAAACGTTTTCTTCATTGGAGATATAGAGGAAGAAGTCTTTATGGATATTCCACAAGGTTTCTCTACTAAAAGAAACCAAGGAAAGGTGTGCAAACTCCGGAAGTCCCTCTATGGACTCAAACAATCCCCATGAACATGGTTTAACCAATTATCTAAAGTCCTAAAGGGTGATGGATATGCACAGTGCCAATCCGATCAGACTATATTTGTCAAGCAAACCTCAAATCAGAAGGTAATGATCCTAATTGTTTATGTTGATGATATTGTTATTACTAGAGATGACATGATAGAAATTGCTCGCCTAAAAGATCTATTGTCAAAAGAATTTGAGGTAAAAGACCTTGGAAATCTCAAGTACTTCCTGGGAATGGAAGTAGCTAGATCTCACAAATGAATCTTCATCTCACAACGTAAATACATGTTGGACCTGCTTAAAGAAATAGGAATGATAGGGTGTAAACCTGATGATACACCAATGGACCCTTACAACAAAATAGGCACCAAACAGGATTGTGCCCCAGTTAACAAAGGAAGATATCAGCGGCTGGTGGGAAAACATATCTACTTGTCCCATACTAGGCCAGATATAAGATTCTATGTAAGCGTGGCAAGCTAATATATGAATATTAATGCACAAATATGTTGAATCCAAGATCATTGGAATTGAAAGTCAATGTTCCAATTCAAAGTCAAGCTTCTTAAAGTGGAAGGTCAACAAAGTCAAAGTGTTGTTAGTTTAGCTTGTAGTTGTTTCCTTTGTAATTAGTCTTAGGTATAAATAGTTTCCTTCTTGTAATTTGTCATTAAGGAATATTAACTTTAAATATTTTAGAGAGAGAAATACTGAGAGAGAACCAGATTCTAAACGTTTGATTTGAATCAATGACATATGCCTATTGAAATAATAAAAAAGGGGGAGAAATGATGTCAATATATGTTGGTTGAAGAACAGTTTGTAACAGTTTTGGAGAAAGTTATCAAGAAATGATAAAAATATAGAGAGAATGTTCATAATGAAAAAGAAACTTCAAAAGTTCAGAAAAGTTGATGAAAGTTTGCTGAAATTTTCTTTGAAGATTATTAGCCGAAGTAAAGTGATTTGAATCTGAAGATAATTTCTTTTCTGAAGTCTGTATGAGGTTTTCATAACCGTGGGAGAGATTGTTAAAGTTCATAAAATGCATAATCACAGACTTTGGGGGAGATTACAGAAAAACTGAAGACATTTCAAAGAAAGAGAAATTTGTTAACGTGTTGAAGAGATTTATTCTAGGGGGAGATTGATTCTAAGAAGAAGATTTCATGTCTTCATGCTAAAGGGGGAAGTTTGATTTTTCTAAAGATCAGACAGAAAGAGAAGAGAAAAAGAAAATTGAAAAGTCAGTAGCTAATCCGATTGCTCTTGTGGTGGACAAGAAGAAAGAGAAAGAAAAGAAGGACAAGAAGAAGAAGAAAAAAGTTGTGTCAACTGATTCTGAGGAGAGTAAAAGTGATGACCCCGATTCTGATGATGGAGAAAATATGAAGCAAGCTATGTTATTGCTTACCTGAGCCTTCCAGAAGAAGTTCTGTAAGAATTCAGGTTCTAATAGTCAGAGGTACTCTTCACGATCGTGGAATTACGAACACAAGGAGAGGATAGAAGGAAAGAGATATGATGAAAGAAAGTCTGTTGGAATGAGGTATAAGGAGAGAAAGCCCGAAGAGAAGAAGTATTTCAACAACTATGAGAAGAAGGCGGAAGAACAAATAAAATGCTATAACTGTGGGAAAATCTGTCACTTTTTCCAAAGACTTCCGGAAGCCCAAAGTTCGCAATTCATAATACTATAAGAACAAGATGATTCTGGCTAAGTAGAAAGAAGCGGGCAAAGCTTTGATGGCCAAAGATGACCATTGGTTGGATTTTTCTGAATTGGAAAGCGAATGAGACGAAACTGCTCACATGTGCTTAATGGGCAAGGAAGTCAAGTATGATGAATAGAATGAGGAGAATTCTGAAGAGGTAAACAATTTTTCTGATTCTGATTTTTTATACAAAATGGAAACCATGATGGTTGAGCGTCAAGACTTACAAACTAAGCTTAAAAAGGAAAAAGGTAGAGTTGGAAAAAGCGTCAAAGAACTTTTGATCTCAATAAGGAAATTGTTGGGAACAAAAACTTGATTGATTCCAAGTTTAATATGTGAGAACTTGAGAAACAAGAGTTTGTTGTGAAACATAATAAATTACAGTTTGAAAATAAAACTTTGCTGAAAAAGATAAATGGTTTGGAAGCAGAGATTTATGCTAGAGGTCAAAGAGATCAAACCATTCATCTAAACAAGCCAAAGGAATTTAAAGCTTTTAAAGATAATTGGGGTATTAGATATTATAACCCACATTATCTAAAGAAAGTCGTTAGAAAACAGCGAGCTTTATATAATTTTGATTTCTTACAAGTGGCTGATAAAAATCCTCATAAAACCCAAATTTGTCACTAAATCATCTGATGAGATGGAAGCCAAAAAAAAATGAAAATAGGAAAAAACACAAGAAAAATGCAACTACCATTCTACTATGACAAGCTGAATGATAGTTATCTTTCGGAGCAACCAAAATTACTTTGAAACGACTATTTTCAAAGCTATTCTATTGAGGAGTTGTAGGAAAAACCAGTTGAAGCCAAAATTTATGTTTCTCTACTCATTTTGGAAAGTAAAATTTCTGAACTTGAAAACACCTTAGTAGAACAAAGAACTTTGGTTGATATTGAGAAAATTGTGTTTTCTACTGTTATAGTGAAAAGAATTCCACTGATTCAGATACATCTATCTTGTAAAGTTTTCATGGGCAATGTTTTTGCTAATACTAAATCTTCAGATTATACTCAAACATCTTATCAAAAGAAGTGTTCTCAAAAGGTTAATAATTTCAAATTTAAAAATTCTTCCAAGGCAACACAATTTGATGACGTTGATGAAGACTTATTTGAGGATGACACTGATTTTTTGAATTCCAATGGATGTTTTTGATGAAAGCGTTGAGAAGTTTGATTTCAATGCTAAACTTCCAGATCATTCTGATTGTGTTATCAATACTGATGCTTTATCTAATGTATTTAAGAAAGGTGAATCATCAACTAACGTTGATGAATCAGTTTTCGTGAGTACCTATTATGCTAAAGGTAAGAAGCAAAAGAAAAGGCACTCACAGAAACGAACCAACACGAGTAAGCATAAGAAAGCACAAACTCTGAAATCTCATGTTTCTAATAAATCTAAATTTTGTGTTTCAGAAGTCAGATGGAAAAAGTCTGAAGCTAAGCTTGAGTGGGGACCTAAAAGGAAGATTGAAGAGTCTACGAAATCATTTTCTGATTCAAATTATAATAGGACTACTACTAGATTGTCTGATGTAATTGATCAATGTGTTTCTCATAAAACAAAACTTGTAACTTCTTACAAGGTTTATACAATAAACTAGTTGATCCAATTATCTCGTTCTACTAGTCAATATTCTACATATGGTCGAAATGATTTTGTTACTCGACAATATTCTGATAGTTCGGTTGGTTCTTATTAAATACACAACTAAAATGCTTTTCAAAGAAAAGGAGGACCTAAATTCAAATGGGTGCCAAAATATGATGCTAACTTGAAAGGACCCATCTATAAATGGATACCTAAACCTGTTGTTGTCTGATTTCTCATGTGCAGACCCATCATATGTGGTACTTGGATTCAGGTTGTTCCAAGCTTATGACAAGGCAGAAAGATATTTTATCTAATTATACAGAGAAATTTTGCGGCAACGTCAGATTTGGTAATTACTAGTTTTCACCAATACTTGGATACGGAGATGTCGTCCAAGAGAAGATAACGATTAAGAAGGTGAGATATGTTGAAGGATTAGGACACAGTCTATTCAACATTGGTCAGTTTTGAAATAAAGACTTGGAGGTAAATTTCAAGGCCAAGAGGTGTTGTGTTAGAACTGAAGACGACTAAGAACTCTTGGTCGACACACGAAAGTCAAACCTCTACACAATTAATCTATCCAATGTTAAACTAGATAATGTTGTGTGTATACAGTTGAAGGCCTCTATGCAACAATGTTGGTTATGGCATAGACGGCTATCTCACCTTAACTTCAGATACATTAACAAGTTGTTGACTGGGAATTTGGTCAAAGGTATTCCAAAGTTAAAATATGAAAGAGAACATCTATGTAATGCATCTGAGAAAAGCAAAATGAAGAGAGCTTCACATAAGCCAAAACCTGAACCGAGCATAATTACTCCTTAAGAATTTTTACATATGGATCTTTGTGGTCCGATGAGAACTCAAAGCATCAACAGCAAGAAGTACGTTCTAGTGATTGTGGATGATTATTCCAGATACACTTGGGTCAAGTTTCTGAGATTAAAAGACGAGGCTCCTGAAATCATTATCCCGTTTCTAAAAAGTGTCCAAGTGAACTTGCAGAAGACAGTAAACCTGATCAGAACTGATAATGGCACGGAATTCAAGAACAAAACAATTGACGATTATCTCGAATCAGTCGGGATAACTCATCAATTTTCTACTGCCAGAATTCCAGAACATAATGGGGTAGTTGAAAGAATAAACAGAACGTTAGTCGAGGTTGCACGCACGATGCTCAGCCAGTCAGACTTACCCTTATTCTAGTGGGCTGAAGCTGTATCTACTGCTTGTTACACACAGAATAGATCTATCATCCATCGTCGCTTCGGTAAAACGCCTTATGCTTTGATTAACAATAGAACACCAAGCATTAAACACTTTCATATTTTTTGATGTAGGTGTTATGTGTTGAATGATAAGGAGAGTTTAAACAAGTTCAGTCCTCAAGTTGATGAAGGAATCTTCATTAACTATTCTCAGACTTTGCTACATATAGAGTCTACTTGAAGAGCTCGAAGATCGTTGTGGAAAGTGTTAATGTGAAGTTTGATGAAGAATTGGCTTCTGAGCACATATCAATTCAGAACCCGTTATAACCGGAGTTATAGCTTATGGACAAATCAGTCCAGAACCTGTTTCTAGTGTTACTAATTCTGATAAAACTTCTACATCTACATCACATCTTACAGAATAAAATTTACTGTTTGAACATTTTTACGATGAGTTTCTAAGAACTAACGTGACTAAACCTGTTGTGATTGAAAGATCCGAAGACTTACGTGCAAATCAACCAATCACTTCAGATGTCTCAACTGAATCAAATTCCCCGATTTAGAATGAAACTCAAGTTCAAACACCTACTCATTTAGTTGAAGTTGCACATAATACTGAAGAGCCAGAAGTTGCACATTCGGTTGGATGCACTGTCATGCCCACTCAAGAGACATCAAATATCCAACCAACTGAGACTTCTGCACCAATTACTTTAACTGAACCCCAACAAGAAGAAGATACTGGATATTTAGATGATCAACATGATCAGTCTACATCTAGTCCAATCCCTCACATAAACAAGTAAACCAGATCCATCAAATCCGTTGCAAACTAGGTCTGAAATAGTGAATGAATGCATGTTTGATTCATTTCTTAGTAAGATAGAACCGACAAAAGTTTTCGAAGCTCTTCGTGATCCAGACTGGATTACAGCCATGCCAGAAGAGCTCAACCAATTTGATGCGCTTAAAGTTTGGAGACTTGTGCCACGACCATAAGGAAAAACTATCATTGGCACAAAATAGGTATTCAAGAACAAGAAGGATGAGGATGTTATCATTGTAAGAAAGAAAGCAAGACTTGTTACTAAAGGATATCGGCAAGAGGAAGTCATAGATTATGACGAGATATATGCTTCAGTTGCGCGTATTGAGGCAATCAGGATGTCTCTAGCCTACGATGCACATAAGAACTTCACCGTCTATCTTAGATCTGTTTTTATAGTAATCATTGTATTTATTTTTTCTAGCTTTTACTGTGCTTATTGTTCATTTCTGTATTGTAAAGGCTAGGGGTATTTAAGTCCCCTTAGAGCCTTTGTTTTGTAACTTTTGGCACTCACTTTCAATACATCTGAGAACTTTGCGTTTCAATATTTTCTCTCTATACTTTCTCTCTCTAAAGAATCAGTGATCTTGGACTCTCAATTGGTATCAGAGCAATCTGAATCTTGAGAGGATTGAGAGATTGTTTTTCTATATCTAAATTTGTGATTGAAATCGAAAATTTGATCGATTTTCTTGAATTTTTTCAAGAAAATCTCGTTTTCTTGATTTCTCATAAAATTTGGATCTGTTTGTGATTGAATTTGTGCGAATTTGATTTCATTAGATGCGTTTGTGATAATCGATTGTATAAGATTCACAAAGTTTTTCATAAAAAACATGATTTGATTCTCAATTTGGTGATTTTGTGATTTTCTGAAGAAAAAAAACGTATTCTTGTTCTGTTCTTTTTCGAAATTGTTGATTAATTGTTTTTCAATCGAAATTGTTTGATAAAATTTGTTAGAAAGAAGTTTTCGAAGTTCAGTATATGCTTTTCTTGGTTAAATTTTGAAGTTGTAGTTGATCTTGCATGAATTGGTTTAGTTTATGAAATTTGCGTCTCATTCATGATGGTTTGCGCTTCATTCATATTAGTTTGCGTTTCATTCATGAGAGTTTGCGTGTGATTCTTATGCTTTGCGCCTCTTACATTCCTTCATAGATTTTGTGATCTAACTCGTATGTTAGTAATTTTTCAGGTTTGCGATTCTCATTGGAAACGCAAAGCCAAGTTTCTCGGTTCTAGTCTAACATGCAAACCATCAGTTTGCGGTTCTCTCTTCAAGTGAAAAGTCTTAGTGCATCAAACGCAAAGTCTCTCACCCGCAAAGTCTCTCACCCGCAAAGTCTACAAAGGCAAAGCTCAGTTTGCGTTCCCTTCAGCAAACGCAAAGCTCAGTTTGCGTTCCCCTCAGCAAACGCAAAGCTCAGTTTGCGTTCCTTTCAGCAAACGCAAAGCTCAGTTTGCGTTCTCCTCTGCAAGCGCAAAACCTTCTTTGCGCTCCTCTTTACAAACACAAACCTCTAGTTTGCTGGTCTCTCATACTTAGAAAATTTTCTAAATTTTCTGATTTTTTTCACAAGATGTCTTTACAAGCTCAACTTTACAAAAATGACCTCATGATGTCTTTGGGGTCTGATACTCGTCCACCAGTTCTCATCAATGAGAATGAATTCGAACAGTGGCAGGATCGGTTCATCAACTTTATTGAAAGGCAACCGAATGGGGAGAACATGATGAAATCACTAACTCAGGGTCCTATGGAAATTCCAAGGAAAGTGATCTCAGCTAATGCTACTACTCCAGCTACAACTGTTGAAAAAGATTTAAGAGAGTATGAAGCTGAAGAAGTCTTAAGATATCAAGCGGACAGTCAGGCTAAGTCAAATCTGATGCTTGCTCTTCCCAACTCCATTTATAACAGAATCGTTTGTTTCAAACATAACCCAATGCTGATGTAGACACAACTTGAGAAGAACATGCTTGGTACTGCAATGTCCACTCAGTTATGACAGACTAGGTACATGAACAACTTTGAAAAGTTCAAGGCCAAGGATAGGGAAGTTTGAAAAATGTTTTTGATCAATTATGGGCCGTTATCAATGATCTCTACAAGATTAAAGTTACCAAGACTGAGTTGGAGGAAAACTTGAAGTTTCTGAACGCTTTACAACCTGAGTGGAACAAGTCATGCCATAGAATGAGAAATGATGTTAGAATCTCAACCATGCCAATTCAGGAGTTATATGAAATCTTGAGGACAGATGAATCTTTGGTAATGGAGAAGAAGGCGAAAATGGATAAGAAGAACAAGCCTCTGTCAGTAGATCCCATTGCTCTTATAGCTAGCCAACTGGCTGAGCAAGCTTTGACCGAATCAGCTTATGATGGCTCTACAGATGATGATGGCGAAACTCTAGAGAAGGCCATGATACTTTTGACTCAGCACTATCAAAAGAGATTCAAGCACAAATCTGGTTCAAACAACCTGCGATTTACTTCTGGTTCTAAGAAGATAGAACCTGGTGCTCCTTCAAAGACATACACTCCAAAGTATGAATCGGCAAAGGTAGTTGACCAAAAGAAAGATGACAAAAAGGTGATGAATTTTTTTAACTGTGGGAAGCCTGGACATATGGTTAAGGATTGCAGAGTCAAGGTGGTGAAGGATGCGGCTTTTTACCGAAAGAAGTTGGCTTTAGCTGAAAAGAAGGAAAGTGGAACAATCCTGTTGGCCGAAGAAGAATACTGGTTGGATCATTCGGACAACGAGGCCGAAACTGAGAAAACTGCGGCTATGTGCTTTATAGGTGATGACAATTCTGATGATGAGGAAGAGGATACCTCATCTGATGGTTCTGAGGTAATATCTGAGTTTAACTATAATTTCTTTTTATCTCAAATGAATGTTTTTATCACTGCTTTGCATGAATTGCGCTCAAAGTTCGTTTCTGAAAAGGTTAAAAATCAAGAAAAGTCTGATTTAATTGATAAACTGCAAATTTCTTTAAAAGATGAAAAATCAATTTTAATTGACACAAAAGAGAAATTTAATAAGCAGTTGGTCGAGTTAGAAAATTCAAATCAGATTTATCATGATTCGTTGACTGAACTGACTTCTTCAAATAAAATCCTTTCTGAAAAGATAATTGTTTTAGAAAAGAAATTGTATAAAAGAGAAAAGTCTGAGCAAACAATCTACATGAATAAACCAAGGAGTGAAGGAGCCATAAAAGAAAAGTGGGGACATGGTTTTGAAAACCCGCATTTTTTAAATCATGCTAAAAATGAAGTTCCTACTTTATATGAATATGATTACTTTACTCTTGTAAGATATGCTCCTCAGTTTAAATTCTTTTGGACAACTGAGAAACAAATTTTGGAAGAAGAAAATGTGAAAAGAATGAAAAACAAGAGGATGGAAATGCCATTTGTTTACACTTCTGAAAATGCAAAGTATTTTCCTGATCAATCTAAGAAATTCAGAAAATTTCAAAATCTTTTAAATATCAATTCTTCCAATAAATCTTCATTATCAACAGACTTTATTGATATTTTTGCTAATACTGATAAGGAAAATGTATCTCCGGTGTCTTATGATACTATGAAATACATTCCCCCATTAGTGTTAGAAGAAAAAATTGTTGATCTTGAAGATCGATTGGAAGAACAACATAATCTTCAAACTTGTTTAGAAAACGATTTATTCTTTTTTATAATGAAAACAAGTTTTGAAGATAAAATTTCTTCTAGATTGTCAAAAGATTCAAAGGAAAATGCTAAAGTTTTGAAAAATAATGGCCATTTGCGTTCCACATTGGAAACGCAAACTGAAGGTTTGCGCATGCAGTTAGAAACGCAAAGCTCAGTTTGCGCCTCCAATGGGAAGCACAAACCTCTTTCAGAATTATGCAAATTTGAAAATTTTCACTCCAAGGCTAGTTCTTCAATGTCAAATGCTAAGACTGGTTTCTTTGATAAAGTTTCTTCTTCTGATTCAATTATTGATACTTCTTTACTGCTAAATACTCAATTTTATAAAAAGAAGCGTAAAAGAAGATGATCAAAGAAGTCAAAGAAACATGATACTGTCTTATCTGAAAATTCTAATGTTTCTGATTTTTCTTCTTCAGATCGGACTGTGAGGAAGTCACCAAGGCAGATTTGGAGGATGAAACAACCAATTTTAGAATCTGAACTGTTAGGAGTTAACTGTGTAGACAATATTTGTGATACTGATACATTTGCTTCTTGTAATAAAAACCCAAAATACTCTTTTCAGCAAATGTTTGATATATCAAAGAATATCTCATATGCTTCTTCTAGTTCTGATTCTGATGATTGTGTTTTATCTTCTATTGATAATTGCTTTCATTCTTTCATGAAAAATAAATCTGTGAGAAATAAAAGATATAAATCTAACAAGGGACCCATAAGCATATGGGTACCTAAAAAGGTGTAGTTTCTGTGTATGCAGCTAAGTCAATTTTGGTATCTGGATTCGAATTGTTGAAAACATATGACTGACAACAAATCACTTCTGTCTAATTTTAAAGATAAATGTTGCGGTCGTGTGAAATTTGGTAACTGTGAGACGGCTCCGATTCTTGGTTATGGTGATCTAGTTCAGGGTAACATAACAGTAAAAAGAGTAAGCTACGTCGAGGGTCTTAGTCACAACCTTTTCAGCATCGGCCAATTCTGCGATAAAGACCTTGAAGTCAGCTTCAAATCCAAAAGAGTTGCAGTGAAGAATGATAATGGGAAGGATCTACTGGTAGGAAAAAGACATTCAAATTTGTATACCATTGATCTTTCCAAGATCAAAATTCCTTCAGATATCTGCTTGCTTTCTAAAGCTTCAGTTCAAGAAAGTTGGATTTGGCATCGACGTTTAGCTCATCTCAACTTCAAGTATATGGATCGCCTGGTCAAGAATGACTCAGTGAGAGTTCTTCCAGTTCTCCGTTTCCAGAAAGACCATCTATGCCAGGATTGTAAGAAAGGAAAAATGAAGAGAGCTCCTCACAAGCCTAAGCCTGAACACTGCACTTCGGCTATTCTTGATCTTTTTCATGTTGATTTGTGTGGTCCGATGAAGACGAAGAGTTTAGGACGTAAGAAATATGTTTTAGTGATTGTTGATTACTACTCCAGATATACTTGGGTCAAATTTCTAAAGTCAAAAGACGAGACTCCTGAAGTACTCATCAACCTCATCAAGATAACTCAGACAAATAAGCAGAAGCAAGTGAAAGTGGTAAGATCTAACAATGGTCTTGAATTCAAAAACAGTACTCTTCAGGCATTCTATGAATCTCAAGGAATACAACAACAATTTTCTGTTGCACGTACTCCGCAAAAGAACGGCGTTGTTGAAAGAAGAAACAGAACGCTTGTTGAGTCCGCCAGATCAGTGCTTGCTTATTCAGGTCTACCTTTGTCTTACTGGGCTGAAGCAGTATCAACTGCCTGTCATACACAGAACAGATCAATTATGCATCTTCATTTCAACAAAACACTGTATGAACTTATGAACGGGATCAAACCGAACATCAAGTATTTCAAGTCATTCGGGTGTAAATGCTACGTTCTGAATGACAGGGAGAATCTCAACAAGTTTAGTCCAAAGGCAGACGAGGGTGTACTCGTGGGTTATTCTTCAAACTCTGCAGCTTATAGAGTTTTTCTGATCTCTGCAAGAAAGGTCATAGAGATTGTCAATGTAAAATTTGACGAAGCTGCTGGTTTGGTTTCTAGTCACTCAGGCTCAGAACCCGCTTTTACTGGAAATTCAGTTTCTGAACAAATCAGTTCAGAACCTGCTCTTTCACCGGATAACCAGGATTCTTCTACTCCCTCTCCTAATTTTTCTGATCTTGATTTTCTGTTTGAAAATTTTTATGATGATGTGCCTAGATCTAATTCTGAAAATGTTTCTAATGTTTTGAATCAAGAAACTGAGAGCTCATCTATTCCAAATTCCGCTGCATCTATCTCTGACAATGATGCTGCTCCAGTCTCTCCTATTCAATAAGAACCGGCACAACAAGATTTTGTTCAATCAGACACTATTCAATCAGAAGCTGAACCTATTCATGAAGAAAATACTCAAGAAGAGTCTATTCAAGATCAACCTGTTCAGGAGGAATCAATTCAGGAAGAAGTACAAAATGATGTTATTCAACAAACTGTTCCTGAATCTGATTCAGAGATTGTTGAGATACCTCCTCCTCAAGTGGAAACTATTTCTATCTCTTCATCTGATGTTGAAGTTTCTGAACCTCCCTCTCTTCAATTAGAAGTGGTTCAAGATGTCATTGATCCTCTCCCTCATACAACAAAATAGACAAGATCTCATCCAATTCATCAAATTCTTGGAGATCCTCAAGCCAGTGTTTCTACACGCTCCAAAACGGCTACTTCCAACGAATGTCTCTTCACTTGCTTCCTAAGCAAGATTGAACCTACAAAAGTTTCTGAAGCATTGGAAGACCCGGATTGGATTATTGCTATGCAAGAGGAGATCAATCAATTTAATGCGCTCAAAGTGTGGAGACTTGTACCAAGGCCGAAAGGAAAAAGCATAATTGGTACAAAGTGGATATTCAAGAACAAAAAGGGTAAAGATGGTATCGTTGTCAAAACAAAGCAAGGTTGGTAGCTAAAGGATATCGACAAGAAGAAGGTATTGACTACGATGAAACGTTTGCACCCGTTGCCAGATTGGAAGCTATCCGAATGTTTCTTGCCTTCGCTGCTTATCGAAACTTCACAGTATATCAAATGGACGTCAAGACGGCATTTCTCAATGGCAAACTTAAAGAAGAAGTATATGTATCTCAGCCAGAGGGATTTGTTGACAAAGATCGTCCAGATTATGTATATTTTCTCGATAAAGCATTGTATGGTTTGAAACAAGCTCCACGGGCATGGTATGACGAGCTGTCAGCTTTCTTGGTCAAATCCGGCTTCACCAAAGGATCTATCGATACTACTCTTTTCATTTATAGAATTAATCTTGATATCTGATTAGTAAAAATATACGTAGATGATATTATTTTCGGTGCGACTAACAAATCTTTGTGCACTTGGTTTTCTGATCTTATGACCTCTAGATTTCAAATGAGCATGATGGGAGAAATCAATTTCTTCCTCGGATTACAAGTGAAACAGCTTCCTGATGGTATCTTCATCAACCAGTCAAAGTATATATTTGACATCTTGAAGAAATTCAAGATGGACAAATCTACTTCAATCGGAACGCCGATGGCTCATGGTGCCAAACTCGGACTTGATCCAGATGGAAAAGCTGTGGATCAAAAGACATACAGAGGGATGATCGGATCACTGATGTATCTAACTGCCAGTCGCCCGGACATAATGTTCTCCACGTGCTTGTGTGCCCGATTCCAAGCTAAACCAAAAGAATCTCATCTTTTAGCAGTCAAACGCATTTTTAGATATATTAAAGGAACTCCTTATTTAGGATTATGGTATCCTAAAAGTTCTGACTATAATTTGATTGCTTATTTAGATGCAGATTTTGGTGGTAATCAATTGGACAGGAAGAGTACTTCTGGTCATCTTCAGTTTTTAGGTGACAGACTGATAAGTTGGGCGTCGAAAAAGCAAAATTGCATTTCAATATCAACAACCGAAGCTGAATACGTCGCTGCAGCTAGTTGTTGTGCTCAAGTACTCTGGATGAAAACGCAACTTCGTGATTACGGGATGCTATACAAGACAGTGCCAATTTATTGTGACAGCAAGTCCGCAATTGCGATATCGGTCAATCCAGTCCAACACACTAAGACCAAGCACATAGACATGCGATACCATTTTATAAAGCATCACGTGGAAGAAGGTAATATTGAATTATATTTTGTACCAACTGAATATCAACTTGCTGATATCTTTACAAAAGCCTTAGATGAAAAACTTTTCAATTTTTTGCTTTCAAAATTAGGCATGTTGAATTTAAAAGTTTAAATCTTTACAAAATTTATTCTATAAAATAAAATTTTACAGATTTTCTTTCTTTTGAATAAAACGTATGTCTAGAATCATTTACAAGTTCTTTGTTAATATTAAAGTTTTATATGTTCAAATTTCAAGTCTTACAAAAGTCGAAAAGTCAGCAACATGTTTGTAGCTTTTAATACTGCTTTAAAGATATGTAAGTCTGAATTTTTATAGTTTACTTTGCTTAGACTACCTAAATGATCAGAATTTTAGATCGGAATGAAAATATGGGCTAAGCATTTAGACGTTGTACTTGTGGCCTTTCTGGTTTGGGAAAGTAAGTTCCGTGGGATGCTCGACATCTGGTCCCCTAAGGTCATTTGGTCTGGGAGTGATCGAACAGAAATCCTTCTATAGAATCAGATAGAAAGTCATGTTTTACTGGTATGAATGGGTTTAGAATATGTCGATGTAGCCTTTCTGATCCGGGAAAGTAAGTTCCAAGGGGTGCTTGACACCTAGTCCCCTAAGGCCAGCTGGTCTGGGAGTAGCTGACCCAAATCCTGCAATAGGGTCAGATAGAAAGTTACGTTTACAGCATGTTCTTTACTTAATTAACTCTTTGATTAAAAGATGCCAAAGTGCGCGCGCTTAAAAGATGCCAAAGAGCACACTCATGTTAATATGCCAATATGCACACTGCTAAAAAGATGCCAATGAGCACACATCTCATGATACTTGGTGATATGTTTGAGTTGTGATAAACCTGTAAATTTGTGAAAATCTTAATTTTTGATAACTTAGTGTCAGTACATGCAAAGTTTTCTATAATAATTTTAGAAATGCATTTTTCTTGAAGCTAATTGAAGTTCACATGCGAGCACACTGAATAGACAAATGGAAGTTTTTGAAACTGAACATGTCTTAACTTGATATGCAATTATACTTGTTCTTGTATCCAATAATATATGTTTGATTTCAACTGATTGATAAATTTGTGAAATTTTTACTGAGAAGGACTTTAATTTGTTCTGTGTTTAAAATTTTATATGTTCAGTTGTTACAAAATTTATATTCAATATGGTCATCTTTCATACTGATGTCTTTATGTTTGAGTATCTGTTTTATTTGTATATGGTCTGTGCAATTTTCAAGGGGGAGAGCTGATCTGAAAAAGTAATCTGAACTTTTCTGTGGTTGAGGGGGAGTAAGTAAGAAATTTATCTGTGTTGATCAGCAGTTAAACATGTATGTTTCTCAGACTATTCTACACATTTGCTATACTAACAGTTAAATTTTTGTGCATGTGTGTAGGGGGAGTGAAAGAATTTCAGGTATTTTTTTTACAATTTTATTTTTTATTTTTTTTATTTTTTTTATATGTTATATTTTTTTTAGATTTAGTTTTGTTTTAGTTATCTAGGTTTAAATAGTGTTTTTCTTTTCATTTTCATTTTCCCGCCTACCTGTTCATTGCTATCTAACTTTTCGGCTCCCTCATTCTCTCTATCGCTCTCTGTGTTCAATCTGATTTCTTTCAAATTTTGTTTCACGAATTCAAGGTATGTTTCGATTCTATTCACTTCGTTTATTGATGTTGAGATACATCTGTTTGTGCTTATTAATCGATTAGAATTTTTCATGTATCTGATTTTCGTATTTCTCGTTTCATTCAAAATACTCAGATTGTGCTTTCGTGCATTTTTTATTAAAATCAAGTATTGGGCTTTGTTTAGATCTGCTAATCGATCATCAGGTTTTCGTTTACTTTAATTTCGTTTATTCTAGCTTTAATTTTGATTTTTGTGGTTTTCGGGTTTTGTCTCGCGTTTCCTAGGTTTTTGAACAAGGTTGATAGACCCACAAAATTTACTTTGCGCGTCTAGTTAGTAACGCAAAGTGAACTTTGCGTGTCTAACTAGAAACGCAAAGTCTACTTTGCGCTTCTATCTTGTGTAAATCTTTTGTTCTTTCTAAGTATAGTTTACGTATCAACTAGGACACGCAAAGTGTACTTTGCGTCTCCTCTTTGACACGCAAACTTTCTTTTTTCTTGTTTTTGGTTTTTAATATCAAGTATGATAGACCCGCAAAGTCTACTTTGCGAGTCTAGCTAGAAACACAAAGTGAACTTTACGCGTCTAACTAGAATCGCAAAGTGAACTTTACGTGTCTAGTTAGAAACGCAAAGTGAACTTTGCGCATCTAACTAGAAACGCAAAGTGAACTTTGCGCCTCTAACTAGAATCGCAAAATGAACTTTGCGCGTCTAGTTAGAAACGCAAAGTGAACTTTGCGCCTCTAACTAGAATCGCAAAATGAACTTTGCGTGTCTAGTTAGAAACGCAAAGTGAACTTTGCGCGTCTAACTGGAAACGCAAAGTGAACTTTGCGCCTCTAACTAGAAACGCAAAGTCAACTTTGCGCTTCTAACTTGGCTCGCAAACCATACTTAGAATATATATATATTTTTTTATTATTTTTTTCTGTCTAATTCTTTTTCATTTTTGTTTTTTTTTCAGGTCTACTATGTCTTCTAAAACCAATACTGATCCAATGATTCAAGACGAGAATGCCATTCTCGATGATCCGTCTGATCGAGCCTCTCATGATACTCCCATGCCGTCACATCCATCTGTTGGGGCCGATCTTTCTGCTTCTCGACGTACACCAAATGATGTGTTCCCAACCATCATGTATATGCCATACAAGCCGAACAACTATCACGTGGACTTTGACCGAATCAAGATACATCCAGTGATACGAGCAATTCTCAAAGGACATCCACTTGGTCCTGCTCTTTCTTACTACGCAGATGTTCCTGAGGTTTATCTCCAGCAGGCTTGGCATACAATCACAAAGAATGAAATGGATCGTCCGCACCGTTTTAAGCTTCAAGTAGATCAGTTTGAATCTTTCCTTTCCTACAAGCGACTAAGATTGATACTGGAGCTTCCTGAGCCGAACTCCAGACAAGGCCGAACTACATATGACAGTTTTCCATCTGAAGAGGAATTCTATGAAGGGATACGGAATCTTGGATATGTTGGTACTTTGAACAAACCTACAGAATTTGACAAGTCTAATCTACCTCCAGTATGGTATGCACTGTTCTCAGTTCTCATTAGGTGTCTGACGTCAAAACATTCTGGCACAGACAGTGCAAGTTTACTGTACCTCTGATTGTTCCATGCAGTCGTCTATGACTTGCATGTCGACTACACGTTTATTTTTTGGACCGAACTCTCGGAGGTGGTACATGACAAGTTCACCAACAAGAAACGGAAGTTCATTCCGTTTGTCAGATTTCTGAAGCTCATTGTTCGAAGCATGCTCCGTAGCAATCCAGCTATTCCTCGCAGGTTATCTTGGCCTCAGGTTCCAGACTCAGAAATGACTTATATTCAGAAACAGAAGAAGACTTTCAACTATTCTATGACTATTCCATATGCTCTTATTGCCAACTACGCTGATGTTGCAGATGAGGATGTCATAGAATATTGTATGGAAAATGAGTTCATGGAAGTTGTACAAGAAGAGCCTTCTCATGACAATCAAGCTGCTGAAAAAGGTGTTGAAGTTGAAGCACCTATTTCTGAACAAGAGCCTGAAGTTGAAAAAGAGGCTGAAGATAAGCAAGAAGTTGCAATATTTGTTGAAAAAGACATAGTTCAAGAGGATGTAGCGTCTCAACAAATTGAGAATGTTCTAACTGCAATTGTTACTGAGTCTCCTATTCCTGTTCCTTCTGATGATTCTGATGATGCTGATGATGTTGATGATGTTGTTGTTATTGCTAGTGATAATGATGAGGATGAAAGTGATTCTGATGATGATGATGATGATGATAGTGATAAACCAAATCTCAAGGTTTATGAAAGGAAGGTTAGAATACCGGAAGTGGTTGTCTCAACAGAAGTTCTCTCTGAAGATGAATATGTTCCTGTTAATCCTTCAGTTACACATCTTCAAGTAGATGAATTGGATACAACTTTTGATCAAGCTTCAGCTCCGGTACAAAGTCAAGCTCCAGCATCTTCGCTTGCAGCAATTCAGTCTTCTGATCAAATTCCAGCTGTAGCACTTTCTTCTGATCAAGGTAGGGTATCTTCTGACAAATTCTCTACTTTGAATGATGTTATTCGTCAGTTATCTGAAAGAATGGATGCAGAAAAGGAAGCTCAAATTCTGAAGTTGAAGACTTTCTTCAAAGGAAAGATGCCTGAGATTGATACTTCAGTGATTCCTCCAGAGATTCCATTCAGACGTCCAACTGGAGTAGTTCTTCGTGAACCTTCTTTTGCTGTGCCTACATCTACTTCTCCGGTTGTTTCTCTTCCGTTTCCTTCAATGGTTTCTTTATCTGCGGGAATTTCTACATCTACTCCTTCAAGGTCTTCTCTACATGATCTTCCTATTTCAGAGTTGACAGATTTGCTCTATGCTCGACTTCTCTCTATGTCGCCGCCTGAACATCAAGATCAAGATCTTATCTCTCTTTTACGAAACTTCCAACCTACGCCGCCTCCAGTTCCTTCGTCTGAAACTGACAAGATCACTGCTTTATCTGATGAGTTTCATGCATTCAGATCAGAAGTTCGATCAAGTTTTGCTGATCTCAAATCGTTTATGTCTCAAGCCTTCTCTGATTTATCTTCAAGGCTTGATTCTCATGACCAAAGCTGCAGAACTGAGGTCGGCCCGTCTCTTAACCGCCGATATGACCAAGATGATCCTGATCATCAAGGCCATGAGGGGGAGATGGCAAAGAGACCAAGAGTTGATGGATCTTCTAAAGCTAGAGAAGATATTCAAGAAGAAACGGCTGGTGATAGAGGAAAGAGTGGAGAATCTGTTGAAGATTGCAACATTTATAATTTAATGAATATGATGATTGAGAATGTTGATCTGTCTTCTTTGCATAATGAACTGAACATTTCTGAGAGTAATATTAACAATAATATGCAAATTGTTGTTTACATGGATCCAGATGTTTCTGCAAGTATTCATGAAGTTGAAGAATCTGAAGCTGCAAATGACATGAGGTCATTCTTTGCTAACTTCATCGAGATTAATTCTGATGATGATGAAGATGTCAGGTTGGAAAAGATATGTCAAGTCAATGAAGAAGACTGTGATGACATCATTATCATATCAGATACAGAAGATGACTTAGTGTTCATGGATGCGAAAGATGAAGAAGAAGCTGATTTGTTATACAGTGATCTTTCTGCTCACGATGAGATTCCTGAATCAGCTAATGTCACATCTACTTCTGTTGCTAGTTCAGCTCCGACTACCACTATTCCTTCAAGTTCATTTGAAGTTGGTTAGTCGTCAAGAGCAGAAGTTGATGTTCCATCTTCTGATCCTGCAATTCCACCATCCATTCTAGAAGAAGGACCATCTTTATCTAGACGTCAAAGGCAAAGGAATTTGCAGCGTAGATATTTGGCATCAAGGCAAAGATCAGCCTTTCTAGAAGACACTCAGAGAAACATCTTTGTCTCTAGAAGAAGGGTGATTAACATCTATGCAATCCTTGGAGTGGAGAAAGAGTCATATGCCTATCAATATGAGTACTTGATGTTTATCAAGTGTCAGCGCAAAAGGAATAATACCGTTTCTTCTCAACACTTGATTGTTCGAGTGATCAGTGTCACAATCAACAAGTTTGTGAACATCTAGTATCCCGATTTTGAAGTTGAAAGAAGAGACTGCAAGCGGTATAAATTTTCAGAGGAAGACTTCACTGATCTTTCTATAGATGATATTGAATTCATATTTGATCACTTCAGGAATCTGTATCATAGAACACAGGATATTTCTCAAGCTTTGTTCGTCATTAAAAGATTCATACGACGACAAATCAGATTCTTCCGAGTTTTTGATTTCCAGATGGCTGTAGAAAGCTTCCAACCGGTTGTTAATCTTCTCAGGCCTAACCGAAGCTTACCGAACTTAGAGTCTTATCCTTTTCTCTCTATTGTTGAAGATCCATATGGAGTGGTGTACAAGAATGGCTCTAATGAAAAATGCTTTCTCAGAATTGAAGAAATTGCTCACTTCTCCGATGGAACCTTAAAAGTGATCAAGCAACAGTTAGAGCAACGTCTGAAGGAAGCCAAAAGAAGATTTATGGAATCAAGAGAAAATGCATTCCTGGTTGATAATGATGAAATCCGTCTTATCCAGAAGACTTTAGATTCAATTCAAGAAAGATTGAATCTCCGCTCAACTCTAAGACGACTTGAAGTTTTAGTTGGTCTGAATCGACTTCATCAAAGAGAAGAGCGTCAGTGATTCTTCAAAGTCGCCTGATTGGTCTATGCTGTGTTTGAAGATTGTTTTTGAAGACCACGACGCCAATGATTACTAAGGGGGAGATTGTTAGATCTGTTTTTATAGTAATCATTGTATTTATTTTTTCTAGCTTTTACTGTGCTTATTGTTCATTTCTGTATTGTAAAGGCTAGGGGTATTTAAGTCCCCTTAGAGCCTTTGTTTTGTAACTTTTGGCACTCACTTTCAATACATCTGAGAACTTTGCGCTTCAATATTTTCTCTCTCTACTTTCTCTCTCTAAAGAATCATTGATCTTGGACTCTCAGTCTATCAAATGGACGTGAAGACTGCTTTCTTGAATGACATTCTTAAGGAGGAGGTCTACATCTCGCAACCTAAAGGTTTTGTCAATGCGGATAAACCAGATCATGTATATATCCTTGACAAGGCTCTTTACGGTTTAAAAAAAGCCCATCGCACCTGGTATGACGTTCTTTCAAAGTTCTTAGTCAAGTCTGGCTTTTCTAAAGGTAAAATTGATACCACCTTATTTATTAAAACGAAAAAAGCTGATATCATTTTAATTCAAATATATGTGGACGATATAATTTTTTGTTCTATAAACCCAAAGTACTGTAAGAACTTTTCTACACTCATGGTGTCAAGATTTCAAATGAGTATGATGGGAGAGATGAATTTCTTTCTCAGATTACAAGTAAGACAATTTTCAACGGGGATTTTCATAAATCAATCATAGTATATTGCTGACATTTTAAAGAAATTTAATATGTCAAATTGTACTCCTATTTCAACCCGATGGCACCGGCTATTAAAATTAGAGCTGATCATTCAGGAAAAGTTGTTGATCTTATAACTTATAGAGGCATGATAGGTTCATTAATCTACTTGATGGCTAGTCAGCCAGATATTATGTTTTCTTCATGTTTATGTGCTAGATATCAAACTTCGCCCAAAGAATCCCATCTTTCAGTTGTTAAAAGGATATTTAGATATGTGAAAGGAACCGCAGATTTTGGTTTATGGTATCCAAAAAATACTAGTTTTGAGCTAACAGCGTATTCAGACGCAGATCATGTAGGATGTATGCTAGACAGGAAAAGTACATTGGGTCACATTCAATTTCTTGGAGACAAGCTCGTAAGCTGGGCATCAAAGAAACAACTATGTGTTTCCACATCAACCGCTGAAGTAGAGTATGTAGCTGCTGCAAGTTGCTGCTCTCAAGTATTGTAGATGCGCACACAGCTTCGAGACTATCGATTCCATTTCAACAAGATTCCAATATATTGTGATTCGAAAAGCGCCATAGCCATATCAGCTAATCATGTTCAGCACACGAAAACCAAGCACATAGACGTGCGGTATCATTTTATAAAAGACAATGTCAAAAAAGGTACAATTGAACTTTACTTTGTAAACACAAATTATCAACTTGCTGATTTGTTTACCAAACCGTTGGACGAAAAGAGATTTAATTTTCTCATTTCGAAACTTGGCATGTTGAATCTCAAGACATAATTTGTAGTTACCTAGTACATTTTATTTTTTGTTATTTTTCTTCATTTCTTTATGTTTTAATATGAACGGTATTTGCATTGAAAGGTTATGTTCATTATTTCAGGGGGAGTGTGAGACAAAGTTTAGATGATCTACATTATAGGGGGAGTTGTTGATTTTTGCATATATTTTACACTGACATATTTTGTGATGTATATGTTCCGAGGGAGTAAGGACAATGACTTCTGATTACATCAGATCAGAACTCGTTCTTAAAATGTTTTACTGCTTTCATGTCTTTACTTTTCAATAAATTCTTAATAAGACTTTGTTGCTTTGACGACTTTTTGCCTATTTGCAGATTTTGAGGGGGACCTTACATGATCATATCAATCATGATTTTGGAGCTGATTTTTTTGAGATTAATGATGAGCGTAAGGATAATTCTAACCTTAATCTCATTGTGTTTGAAAGATGGACAACTTTCAGACGTGAAAACATATTTTCTTAAATGTTTAAACCACTTCTCAATTCTTAAAAGGTTTCCATGAATTTCAGAAGTGTGTATTTTTAAATGTTTTCAGGTATAAGCTTTAATGTTTCACTAACCGTGTGTTTCCAAAGATAAATACTTGTGTATTATCTTTTCCATATACTGTCAAGTATTCACACACGTTGGTTTAGTATTTCTTTTGATTATGTTCTTACCACGTCTCATATAAAAACTATTTTTCGATGGTAATACAATCCTTTTTGTACATTCACAGTTTGATGAGCGTTAATTCATTCAAAGTGTTTCTTTCAAGAATGTCTATACTTGTTCTTATAGACAACATTCTATTTTTCATGACCTAAGCTTTTATTGATAAATCATCCATATTTGATCTTTTGATACATTGTCAGATTCTCAAACAAGTCTTTTGTATTAATTTCATTCTTTAAATCTACATGTTTTTGAGAAAATCTTCTATGATTAAAATACTCAAACCTTCATGATTATCTAATTGAGCATAACTTTATCTGACATGTATTACATTTTCATGTGCTTTAACTGACAAAATTAAGTCATTGAGCAACTTTGTGCTTTTAGGACAAAATACACGGGAATTGTGTGAGCTTTAATGAACTTCTATGGATTCACGTTGACCAGTGTTTCCTACCCAAGAAGTATCCTGAGTGATCGAGAGGCGAAGTGTCAATATCGGAGTGTGGGTGTGTGTTGAGGTAAAATGACAAGAGAGGTTGGTTAGAAGTGAGCTCAAATGATTAAAAGAAAGAGGGTGTGAGAATAGAGTTAAAAGAATATGAAAACTCTGCACCAACTTTTTCTGAGTCGGGCAACCACATCTACTGTTGGTTCACATTCTTTCGTGACCATCATTGAAACAGGCACTAGCCCATGCCAACTCTTACTTAAACCGCACCAACTACTCATTTCTTTCTCGATGATTGAATGGAAGCCCTGGGGGAGTGAACATCAAAAAGCTCCTTTCCAATCTGCATCCGTTGCACAAAGTGGATTAGTGCTACTTACAGGCATTTTAACTGATTCGTTTGTTGATTCAGGTTCTCATTCTTATTTGTCTGAATTTGAAAAGATTCAGATGAATACATTATGAATTGACGGATGGTTCAGATGTTCGTTTGGAAAGATCAGATACTGAAAGAGTTCAGAGATTGAGCATATGACATTTCTTGGAGACAATTTTGATGATTTCTATGCTCTACATCATCAAAATGGGAGAGAAATAATTTCAAGAAATGTTCTCTGAAGAACAGTTTGTAACAGTTTTGGAGAAAGTTATCAAGAAATGACAGAATTAAAAGAGAATGTTCAGAATGAAAAAGAAAGTTCGAAAGTTCAGAAAAGTTTGCTGAAATTTTCTATGAAGATTATTAGCCGAAGTAAAGTGAGTTGAATCTGAAGATAACTTCTTTTCTGAAGTCTGTATGAGGTTTCTATAACCGTGGGGCAGATTGTTAAAGTTCCTAAAATGCATAATCACAGACTTTGGGGGAGATTATAGAAAATCTGAAGACATTTCAAAGAAAGGGAAATTTGTTAACGTGTTGAATAGATTTATCAAAGGGGGATATTGATTCTAAGAAGAAGATTTCATGTATTCATGCTAAAGAAGGAAGTTTGATTTTACTACAGATCAGACAGGAAGGAAGAGATTGTTCGTTATCGTCAAATTTCTTTTTGAAGATGATCTTGAATCCAAAGGGGGGATTGTTAATGCACAAATATGTTGGATCCAAGATCATTGGAATTGAAAGTTAAAGTTCCAAGTCAAAGCCTCTTATTGCAAAGTCAAAGTCAAGCTTCTTAAAATGGAAGGTCAACAAAGTCAAAGTGTTGTTAGTTTATCTTGTTGTTGTTTCCTTTGTAATTAGTTTTAGGTATAAATAATTTCCTTCTTGTAATTTGTCATAAAGGAATCTTAACTACAAATATTTTAGAAAGAAATATTGAGAGAGAACCAGATTGTACTACGTTTGATTTGAATCAATTGCAATTGGCTATTGAAATAAAAATCAATTGTTCATATTGATATTGCACATTCAGGGACACACAATGAACAGTCCCACTGAAGAGCACATGGAGGCAGTATACAGGATCCTTAGATACTTGAAAGGTAAGCTTGGCAAAGGACTAACATTCAGTAAAGGACATGATCGTGGAATTAAGGTATTCACTGATGCAGATTGGGGTGGTTCTTCTGTTGATTGGAGATCTACATCTGGATATTGTTCATTTGTTTAGGGAAACCTTGTCACATGGAGGAGCAAGAAGCAATCAGTTGTAGCGAGAAGTAGTGTTGAAGTAGAATATAGATCAATGCCACAAGTCATATGCGAAGGAATGTGGCTTATAAGGTTACTAAAAGAATTAAAGATAGAGAACTCTGATCCAATCACACTTCTCTGTGACAACAAATTTACAATCAGCATTGGAAAGAATCCAGTCCATCATGACAAGATAAAGCATGTAGAAATTGACAGACACTTCATCAGTGAAAAAGTTTATGCAAAAATAATAAGCCTCGAGCATACTCCTTCCCTGAAACAGACTGCAGACATACTCACTAAAGCACTTCAAAGATCTATATTTGAAGACTTATGCTCCAAGTTGGGAATGACAAACATACACTCCCCAGCTTGAGGGGGGGTGTAGAAATATAGGGACCAATGTTGTAAATATGTATTACCTTATTTAGATTAAGGCATCCCTACCTTATTTAGATTAGGGTATCCCTTTTCTTTTTATTTGCCTTAATCTCTTGTATAAATGTACCATCTTTTAGTGAGGAAAAAACACACAAAAAGTGAGAATTCTCACGCACACACTTTCCAACACAACAATGCTAAATTCATACATAATTTAGAAATCTTTCAACACAACAATTGTACCAAAAATAATTTAAACACATGCCATAGCAACATCAAAAGTTTAAACATTCACAAACATGTCAAGTGTACCAACATCAAAAGTTTAAACATTCCCAACATCAATAATTTAAACATTCCAAGACGACAATAGTTTTCATCATTTTCTAATACTAATACTTGTACTCATCATAAATCAACTTCACAAATTCTAGCTTCATAGCATCATCCAAACTCATCAGAAAACGATATTGGGATGGTTTCTCCCCAAAGTACTTACCCATTCGAATGATTTCCATCATACAAAGTCCAAGTCGCTTCAATTCGTTGCTCAATCCATCCATTTCGGTTGTAGAATCCGAGATGACTGAAACCAACCTTTTTATTTGATTGGTTGCTTCATGGATTTCATTCTTGGTTCCTTCCACTATCTTAGATAGCCCGGTTGTGCTTTTCCTTTTCTTACTTGTTCCTTCTCCTTCATTTGGAATGGAGGAATGTGAAGTTGTATTTGAAGGACTTGGAACGGGGGGAACACTAACTTCAGTCACAAAATCATCGCCATTCTCGATGTTCATATTCTCCAACGCGTTTGTAGCAGATTCGGCCATGTTTCCCGTCTCGCGGTCTTTCCTAAACTCCATCTTTAACCGCTCGTAAGCCGGTAATGGCATATTAGCCGTGTAGTTCTTGATGGGATGTATCTATGACAACAAACAAACAAATAAATAATTATAAATAAAAGTGTTAGAACATAATCTATGTTCTTATTAGAAGTTTAGTAAAGTAATCAACCTTATTGTATTTGGGCCTTGTATATGGGTTTGGGCTTTAATAGTGTACAAGAGTATTGGGGTATAAATAGAAGTCTGTAGTTCATTTGTAGTGTAAGTTTTCGTTCAACAATGTAGTCAAACGAATTGTACGCTCTCTGTGGTTAGTTTACATTTCAGTTAATAAAACAACTACAGATTCCAATTCAAATTACTCTTGTTTATCTATCATTCAATCAATCTATGATCTCAGGGACCCCCATGCTAAGTCTCGGGAGGGGGACAATATATTCATGAGATTTTCGTATAACGCATATGTGACATCATTCCAATATTCCGTTGGTCACATATTTTTAGCAATTAATCTACATTTCACGAGTGCTCATGCTTTTCAAGATTTTCAGACTCTGGATTTGATGATTTGGTCTCTGCTTGGATTGAGTTAGTTGCCTGAGCATCTGCAATCATCAGTCTAGAAAGTTTATTGAGTTGTTAGACCGTTGAGAGCAGTTTATCATTCTTCTGACCTGATCACTCAGTAGTGTGAGCGACTGCAATCATTGTTCTGATGCGTGAGTTGTGATTCAGAATCCTGAATGCTTATAATCATCCAACTGATTCGTGAAGAAAGGAGTTTTAAGTTTGATTGTTCAGTATTCTGGAAAATAGTCAGAAAATGAGCATATTTTATCAGTTGTTGAACAGTGCTTGCCTTCTGACCCTTGCCTTGTAGTGTTGCTACCGGATGCTACCGCTCATAAGCTTATCAGATTAAGTTCTTAAGTTGAATTCTTATTTCAACTCATGGTTCAAAGACAGATCAGATGTTACATACTGAAGATGCACTTGGGTGTCACTCCATAATCCACACATATCATTCTTGTGGGCGTTAAGGAATGTGTTGGGTTTACTAAAGTCAAAAGTTGTCTTTATGTGCACTCAGTCGACGTTATGGTCTACATCATATCTGATATTTCAATTGATACTTCAAGGATAAGAGCTACTTTCTAGGGAGATCAAGAGGAGCTTTGAAGTTTATGCAACGCTAAGTTTTATAAAGAAATCAAGGGGGAAAAGAGCTGAAGTTGGAGCTTAAAAGATTATGATTACTTTACAAAACTTAGGGGGAGAATGTTAGAACATAATTTATGTTCATATTAGAAGTTTAGTAAAGTAATCAAACTTAATGTATTTGGGCCTTGTATATGGGTTTGGGCTTTAATAGTGTACAAGAGTATTAGGGGTATAAATAGGAGTCTGTAGTTCATTTGTAGTGTAAGTTTTCATTCAACAATGTAGTCATACGAATTGTACGCTCTATGTAGTTAGTTTACATTTCAGTTAATAAAACAACTACAAATTCCAATCCAAATTACTCTTGTTTATCTATCATTCAATCAATCTATGATCTCAGGGACTCACAAAAAGAGTGACTAAAAACATCATAAGAAACCCATCATAATATCTAACTACTAACCTTTAAATATTCCTCCAAAATCTCAGGAGCTTCAACAGTCACACATTGATTTGCATCATTCCACCCAAATCTGCTTATATTTAGCATATCATAAGCAGTGGAATATTTATCTTTTAGACGTTTTATTTTATTTTGAACGTGTTTTGTCGTTATGCTAATACTGGGAATTCTTTCCCGCATCTTTTAAACAACAACCTCATATGTACCTGACCTAAAGCTTCCATTATCACCTCTACCTCTCGATAATATTTCTAGTATGTGAGTGATTCATATTAAAGTATTCCTCTTTATTAGTAGGTGCACGACTAGCGTCTTCCCACACTCGTATATGATACCTTGTGCCCCTATATGGTGCCAAAAAACCTTCACCATTTATATATCCTGCATCGGCCAAGTAGTAATTATTGGGTGTGATTTTCAATACATTTTGTCTGGTAACTGCATCTCGTAGAACTCTAGAGTCGGTAGCCGAACCTTCCCAACCAGCTAAAACGTAGACAAATTTCTGATCATGAGTGCACACACCTAACACATTAGTCGCAATATGTCCCTTTCTTGTTCGATACCTTGGTTTATCAGACTCTGGTACAGTTACTTCAATATAAGTTCCATCTATTGCTCCTAGAAAACCCAATAAAAAAATGTTTTAGCTAAAAAATGGACGTTATATTATGAATTGTATTAAAATTGTTATAACAATTACCTTAAACCATTTCCATCGTGAATCCATACAATCATCTTCTATAGGAGTTGGTTTGACAAACAACATATCTTCCAAATGCAATAAAGCATGCAACACTCGATGAACATACCGACTAATTGTTTCCCCCAACCTATAGAACCTAACTTGTATAGTTCTATTCTTAGTGTGGTGTGCTAATATATTTATAAATATAGCAACTTGCTCCTCGATTGTCATATTACCGTCATCTACTAATCCACCACGAGTTTTAAGCAAATCGCACAAAACTGCAAAAGCATTTCTATCCATTCACAACTCATTTATACAATTGACATCACTTTCACGTGTAATACGTTGTATTTCGGTTGATCTAATTTGAAGTCTAGTGAAAGTTTTTTGGTCCAAATTTTCCCTTTCATTATTTCTATTCTCCAATTCAATTAACCAAATCGTTAGGTGAATCATATACATAAGCATTTGAATGTAAGTATTCCACACGGTGACAAGTACAACCAAGTGATTCCGGTCCATCACTACAAAATTCACAAAACAAAGTGACAAGAAATAGTAAAAAATGTTGTAATTTTCATAGCATAAAGTTTCTTTCTTGAAAGGTTTTAGTATATAACAGTAGCAAATAGTGATTGAAGATAAATCTAAACAAACTTCCATAGCACAGTAGCCATGGTGATGGAAAGGTGTTAGTATATAATAGTAGCATATAGTGATTGAAGATAAATCTAAACAAAGTTTCATAGCACAATAGGTATGGTGATTGACAGTAGCATATAACAGTAGCCATGGTGAAGCACATAACAAATGCAATAACAGTAGAATATAAGATGGTACATGCCATATAACAGTAGCATATAGTGATTGAATATAAATTTAAACCACAAAAAACGATTCAACAATAGAAATCTATTGAAGCACATAACAGTAGCATAATCGATTGAAGAGAAATCTAAACCACATAAAACTGTTCAACAGAAATCGAACATATAACTCATGTTTCGAACACACAAAAATCGATTGAAGAGAAATCGCACCCACATAAATCGATTTAACATAAATTGAAACCAAATAAATTGATGAAGAACACCCATAAAAATCGATGAAGAACACCCAAAGAAATTGAAACCAAAGAAATCGATGGTGGAGCCGATGAAGATGGAGGCGATGGTAAACTCTGGTAGATGAGACTATGGATTGAAAAAATTAGGTTTAGGTCACGTATCAGATAGATGGTGTACAAAAAGGGTAGTTTAGTAAATTTTCAATTTAGTACTATGTTGTTCCACCTATTTTGGTGGAACAAAAAAATTCAAGTTATGTCCCATGAAATCAACTTTTTTCCCATGTTGATTTTTGTCCCATGGCATACCAAACATAGGACTATTTTTTTTATCCCGTCCCATCCGGTCTACATATCAAACGCACCCATAATTACTAATACTCCGACCGCTTCTCTCTTGATCGTAGATTGAAAAACTGAGTGGTTATGATGAGTTTGTAAAGTTTGCTGGAAGTGTGTGGTTTGCAAATGAAACCATAATGAGAACAACAAAAATATTGAGAACCTTTAGAACCAATCTCAACCATCTAATCACTCCAATCTAACAACCTTAATTAATGTTACATTTACAATTAAGGAAGGTCATGATGGTAAATTTTTCCTTTTCTTGATTATTTTTCACTTCCTTTTTTAAAAGTATCAAAATTTAGAATCAATTATTATTTTATTTTTATTCAATCTTATGCGATGTAATTTATATGTAACAATATGATATCTTAATTTCCATTGATTGATAATAATCTTTTATAGTTCATTAGTTGATTGTATTATTAATTTAATTTTAACTCGTTTACTTTCTCGCATATACATTATTTAATGGTAACATATAAAAAAACATACATTTTTATAAAATATATTTAACAATCTTAAATAATAAAAACATCACATAGGGAAAAAAATATAGTAAATATAAAGATATTCTAACTAAAACATCATTTGGAATTTTAGAAACACCAAAGTTTTATTTCACATAATGAATAATACAATGTCGCTAAAATTAAAAAAAATAGTGTTGTTTGAGATTGTGAAAACAAAACATAGTTTTTTTTAAGTATATAATATTTATATATGGTAAATGCAACAAATAAACTCACACACCCTCCTCACCTTTGGTGAGGTTTGAACCTCTGACCTCCTAGGAGGCCAAATTCTCCGATACCGCTAGGCTAAAGGCCCTTCGGTAAAAAAAACATAGTTGATCTAAAATGTGATATGAAAGTGAAACACTAAAGTGTTTTTTTCATATTGTGAAACAATAAAATGTCAGTAAAGTGAAACAATAAAATGTTGTTTCATAACGTGAAAAAATGTAGCGTTGCTTCTCAATTTTGAAAACAAAAGTTGACCTGAAATGTGATGTGAAACCCTAAAGTGTTGTTTAATATTGTGAAACAACACAATGCTGTTAATGTGAAACAATGTAGTCTTCTTTCATATTATGAAATAATATAATGTCGTTTGTAACACCCTCAAATCTGGAAATAGCAACTTATTTAAAATTTTCTAAATACATCGATAAATGAATCATCTACAACCACAAATTCAGATTTAACTACAATACACGTATACCATCTTATATATATACAGACTATAAGGGACGGGTGCTACTAAAGCCCAAACCATGTCACTATCTCCAACTCGCGGAAGACTTCACCAATTACTTACGATTGTAAGGCTAAGGCTCAACTCTTCATAGCACCGCTAGAACTGAACCCCCCCCCCCCCACTAGGAACCTGATGCACATGCCGACAAATAAAAAAGGTTAGGCTTAACGCCTAGTGAGCTCAAGAGTTTTAACATGAATAAATATATCTTTAAAAGACAGGAAATCAGTTTTAAAGCAAGATCCTTCGAAACATTATGCTTAAAAAATGGAATCGACACATTTTCCCATAATATACACTTTTAAAGACAATGCTCCCAAACACACATTTCTTATAAAACGATGCAACCCAAAACTCACCCAAAACGGGGTCATAGTTTGATACTTAAATTTATGAAATGTAAATAACACATCTTGTCTCAAAACACCCAAAACTCGGGTGGGACATAATACTCAACCCATAGAATCTAGGGTAAACCCAGATATACACAACGCCACCGAAAACTTGGATATTAAAACTCAATACCCAAAAACAACACCTTTCGGTGACGGGGGATACCCGAATTCCATTCAAAGTGGTGGGCACACAAAGTTAAAACACTTATCAAGGTTCTCGAGCTTCACATAAGACCATGGTTCCCCGTATACGGCTCCTCTGAGCTACCACCGCAAGACACCACTAACCCTAGTGTCTACTCGACCTCTAATGAGTGTCACAACCAAAGCCACAAGTCCCCGTATCCGGTTCATCTGAGCTACCACCGCAAGACTTAGATCTGTATACGGCTCCGCAGAGCACCACCGCAAGCTTACATAATCAACCACATGACTTGGCCCACTCACTAGAATTCAAACGCGGACACTAAATTCTACGATGAGTAACCAGACTGGATTACAAACGGTCCTCGAGTTCAACCACCCACGATCTATACCTCGAGCCCTCAATAAAGGTTACGCGGTTATCAAGTCCAACCACTAGCCACGGGGATATGATCCCCACTAAACAAATCCAGGCCCAACACGGGGATAAAGTCCCCACCAACCAACCGACTGACTCATATGCCTATGGATCCAATGCATTACAGTCTAAAACGTTACATAACTCAAAAGAATGAATTAACGCATTCAAAACATGTAACTCCCAAATAAGATGCAACTAAGTACATCATACGTCCAAGGCTCCTTAACGAGCAACCAAAACTGAACAGATGTTCCAAAGACTCCACCGAGTACAAATCAAGCCCCAAAAGGCATAATGAACGTTTGGCTAAGACACGAGTGCCAATATGGTTATATAAACCAAATCAAATCTTTCCCCAAAATCTTTATTTCTCAAATCACCATCGGCCTTCGGTCCAAAACCCAAAAAGGATTATCATTTTCTAAAATGTTCTCCAACGTCGGAAATGAGCCAAAACCAAAGAACTCACGCATTCGTACTTTTCCAAATATTTCATTTCATGAATGATGCATGAAAACCCAACAAACACCTAACAGTATATTTTTGACCAAGTACTCATTTATGCAATAAATCATCAAAACACCTTCCTGTGTGACACATTTATCCAAATGTCCATAAATCCCAAAATGTGTGCTTTATACGTTTATAAAGTTAAATTTATCCAAATAACCAACTTATCAGCAGTTAACAATTTAATGTAAACACAAACACTTTAAAATAAACATTTTGGCATGTACACCGTTTTCACAAATCAACTTGAACTCACCTTGCTAGATTTAGGCTAAATCTAGGTTTCACCCAACGAGCTCTTTTGAAGGCCGCTCGAATCCTCAAGCCGGAAACTTCCAAAACCTAGATCCATACAATCCAAACCATAAATAACCATATCCGACCATGTAGAAACATTCCCCTAACAATATACCAAGAAACCCCAAATAATAACGAAACCCTAGTTTCTCCAAAACTACCAAATTCGGGATTTTGAGAAAACAAACACTAAGAAACCATCATGGGAGCATTTATAACCTTAATACAAGAAAACTTACCCTTGAAGACGATGAGACTTCCGAGAACACCCAATCCAACACTTCAACCCGAGTTCCCAACCGTTGAACTTGACGAGGAATATGAAGATGAAGGTTTTGTGGGTTATCATCCCAACTAGCTAGATGATTAAGAATCATGTGGTATGAAGAAGAAAAGCCTCCAAAATGGGTTAGGGTTCGGTTTTAGGGTTTGGGAGAGAAAAGGGAAGAAGATAGAAGTGAGAAATGAGAGAATAGGTTGAAATCCCGCACTTAACAGCACCTCAGTGCCCTTGTGCGACATTGCCCATGCGACATTGCCCAGGGCAATGGGCAATGTCGCTGGTCATAGTCGCTGGTATGTACCAGCTCGCGGTACACCCCCTGCGACTGTGACAGTGCGACTGTGACTCGTCATAGTCGTCGGGCATTGTCGCGGGACCCTTCCGGAGCCCTCGAAACTCGACCTTTTCCCTGCCAATACTCCCGATACCCCAAGGGACTTTAAACAATACATTTCCCAACAAAACCCCACTATTTACAAGTCACAGAAATGTCCGGGTAACATTTACTTACCGAAAATTACGGGTGTTACATCGCTAAAGTGAAAAAATAATTTTTTGTTTCACAAGGTGAAACAATGTAATGTTGTTTCACTAATTGAAAACAAAACAAAACAAAAGTTGACGTGAAATGTGATGTGAAATGCTAAAATCTTGTTCCATATTGTGAAACTACACGATGTTAATGTGAAACAATGTAGTGTTGTTTCACATGGTGAACCAATGTAGTGTTGTTTCACATGGTGAAACAATGTAATTCTGTTTCACATGGTGAAACATGTAGTGTTATTTTCATATTGTCAAATAATATAATGTCGCTAAAGTGAAACAATGTAGTGTTGTTTCACAATTGGAAAACAAAACAAAACAAAAAAATTTGACGTGAAATGTAATGTGAAACACTAAAGTGTTGTTTCATATTGTGAAAAAAATACAATGTTGTTAATATGAAATAATGTTGGGTTCTTTTACTGTGAAATAATATAATGTCGCTAAACTAAAACAATAAATTGTTGTTTGACAAGGTGAAACAATGTAGTGTTGTTTCACAATTTGAAAATGTTGGGTCTGAAAAGAACTAAGTATGGTTAGTGCTGCTCTGTATTGAAGGATTACTACTGCTGAGTATATTACTACTGTTGAATATATTAATACTGCTACTTAAAGAATTACTACTGCTAGTTGTATTACTACTGCTTGAAAGTTAATACTTCTAGTAGTTAGTACTGCTTGAAGAATTACTACTGCAACTATGGTTAGTACTGCTGAGGATGAAGTTAATACTGCTAGAAGATTAATGTTGCTTCTGATGATAATGTTGATAAATATGACTTTGAACGAAAGACTAGGAGCTGAAGATAATGATGAAGATAATTATGGAATGGATGCTAAAGATCAATATTTCTTTTGTAATTATCTTGTAATATGTTCTGTATATATAGTCTAGAAGTCTTTGATAGTTAGATATAGTTTTTGATAGTCTTATTCATACAGAATACGTTTAGAAAGAATTAACCTCAAGGTTCTTAAAAATCCTTTCTTTAGAGAAGTTTAGAACGTCTGTTGAGCTTGTTCAACAAATTGAGGTTTTCTTTGTAATCATTAAGTTAAATCAATATAACTTGTGATTTGAGTTCATATACTGTTTGATTGATTTACTGTTAAAGTGTTTTTCCACGACTTCTTTAACATAGTTTCTGAGTGTTTATTAAATTCTTGTTTCGAATTTCGAGCCTGACAAGTGGTATCAAAGCCTTCACCTAAGAAATCAAAAATCATCATGGACGGATCTCATGACAGTGTTCTTATTTCAATGGTTCCCATGCTCAAACCCAATGAGTTTGACATGTGGAAAATCAGAATCAAGCAGTATATTCTTCTTACAGATTACTCAATATGGGATATCATTGAGAATGGTCCATCCAATGAAGGAAAGATGGGAGCAGATGGCAAGAGAACTCCACCAAAGACTAATGGAGAAAGAAAGATGAGGCAGACTGAGATGAAAGCCTTGAGCACTCTGCTCTTGGCAATTCCTAATGAATACCAACATCAGTTTTGCAACTGTTCTGATGCTCAAATCTTGGGCAATGCATTGGAGAAGAGATTTTCAGGTACTAAAAGATCTAAGAGAAATCAGAAGGCAATTCTCAAACAACAATATAAGAATTTTATGTCTACAAAGAATGAGTCCATGACTCAAACCTTTGATAGATTCAACAAGTTGATTGGAGAGTTGGCCACTGTTGGTGTCAAGATGGACCAGGATGATGTCAACAGAAAATTTCTCAGATCTCTTGGTGAAGAATGGGTGATGTACATTGTATCCTTTAGACAGAATGATAATCTGGAGGATAAGGAGCTTGATGATCTCTATAATGATCTAAGGGTGTTTGAAGCAGAAGTTGAATCTAAGAAAAGGCCATCTGGATACTCTCATAATGTTTCCCTCCTATCATCTACTACTGATTCTACTGCTAATACAGAATCAGTTAGTGCTACATATGGATCAAAACAGGATAGACCTAATGATTCTGTTCTGGAAGCATTCCTTGCTAGTCATGCTAAATCTGCTCTTATCAATGATGATCTGGAGCAGATCAATGTAGATGACCTTGAAGAGATGGATGTCAAGTGGCAGATGGCAATGCTCACCATGAGAGTCAAAAAATTCATCAAAAGAACAGGTAGAAACAATTTTGCCATGAGAAGAGAAGATGGTGCTGGATTTGATAAATCCTGTTAGAGCAATTTATATGTTAAATAGAAGTTCAGGGTGTAAATTGTAATTGTTTGAAAGTTTTATTAGCTTGTTGGGCCTAAAAGCCCATAAGCTCATTATCTTGTAAAGCCTGGATATATAAAGGCTGATTTACTTTCTTTTACATTTTAGTCTCATTTTTTTCATAACTCTAGTCTATAGGTTTACTCTCTCTAATCAGAAATCCTTTCTGTAAACCTATACCCTTTGATTTCATATTAATCATATGACTAGTAGTTGTGGCCATATAATTGTTCATCTTTGATAATATTTGCTGCTGACTGCACTGTACTGGGATCTACAATTGGTATCAGAGCAGAGAGACTAAAGGTTTGATCTAGAAAAAGGTTTGTCTAAAAACCCTAGTCGATTTTCTGTTTAATCTGCTTTTATCATGCGATTACAGTTCATGTGATTATCTGTTCATGCTTTTATCGTTTGGGGTTAATCAATCGAATTTATTTTTGGAAAATCAGTAAGATTTTATCGATCGTTTAATGTTTTGGAAATCAATTTTTCCGGTCGATTGAATTTTTGATATCTGGGTTATCTATCGGTCTAGTTGGGTCTATTGAAAGCTGATTCTTTAGTTTATCGGTCAATTGTTTTAGTGTTTATCGGTGTATTTATCGATTTGTATAAGTGTGTTTTAAATCTGCTTCTCAAGTTGAAATTGTTGCATAATCGTTAGATTTTTTGGGTTTGGTCTTGATCGAATTCCAGATTCATCGATTTCTTCGGACTGTTCTTCGCGATTATCGGTCTTTATCTGATTTTATCGGGCTTATCTGTTTATCGGTGTTTGATTTTATCGGTCTATCTCTTAAGTTGTTATTTATCAGGTTCGATCGATAGATTGTTTGACCAGGACATAGTCTCTTCCAGTCCTTTGTTTCGACCGGTGAATTGTCATTATCGGTCGTTTATTCGACCGGTACCATGACATTATCGATCATTTGCTCGACCGACTCATTCCTTCGATCGGTAGCCTGATTACCGGTCTTTGTCCTTTGACGGGTAAGTTGTTAATATCGGTCCTTTTGGTTCGACCGATACTTTGTCAATACCGGTCCTTTGCTTGACCGGTACATTGTCAATACCGGTCCTTTGCTTGACCGGTACATTGTCAACACCAGTCCTTTGCTTGACCGGTACATTGTCGTTATCGGTCTTTTGCTTGACCGGTACCCTGTTCGACCGAGTCTTTGTTTTTCTACTTATTGTTTTATTTTATTATTGTGTTTGGATCTTCCAGCTTGTCTCACGATCGTTACAGTGCTTTTAAGTTAAGAGATTTAAGATGAATTCAAGAGACGCATTAGCTATTGGTTCGGATCAGAAGCCCCCGGTGCTCTATCGGGGGGAATATCCTCAGTGGCACAATCGCTTCATGAACTTCATTAAAGCGAAATCAAATTATGAAGCAATATACAAGTGTCTGACAGAGGGGCCACAAGACTGGCCAACGAAGGTCATACCTGGAAACACAACCGAAGGTCGACCAGAGCGTACAGTTCCAAAAACTATCGGTGACCTTACAAATCCAGAAAAGGCTATGTATGAGGCTGAGAAGCAAGCAAAGTCATATCTTCTACAAAGTCTACCAAATGACATCTATGCTTGCATCGACAGTTATAAGGAGTCTGCGAAGAAAATGTGGGACCAGATTGAGAAAATGATGATGGGGAGCCACATCAACAATCAGCTGAAGGTGACAAACTGCATCACCAGATATGATAACTTCAAAGCAAGAAAAGGAGAGACACTGACAGAAACCTATGAAAGGTTCAACTTGCTTCTGAATGATCTACAGAAGAATAAGATCACAAAGACGAATACCGAGAACAACATCAAGTTCATGAACAACCTCCAACCTGAATGGAAGCCGTTTGTCTCTCATATTCGTCATACTCAGACTCTGGAGAAGCTTTATCTACATGAACTTTACGAAATGCTGCTTCAAGATGAAGAGGAAGTTATGGAGCTAATGGGGAATCATAAAGCAGAGGAAAAGCCGGTAGTTGATCCGTTAGCACTAGTATCTGAGAAAAGAGGTAAGTCTGTCAGTCGTTCATCTGAAAATAAGCCAATACAAAGTGATTATGAACCCGAAGATCCTGACAGTGATTCGGATCCAGAATACACTAAGATGAAAGAAACTATGGTGTACCTGACCCAAGCTTTTCAGAAGAGAAAGTTTTTTAACAAGTCGTCAAACAAGCAAAGATTCTCCACTCGCCGTGATCATCAAGAGAAGTTTGAAGGTAAGAGACGTATAGAAGATGGGAAGAAGCCTGACAAGAGACATGAAGAAAAGACAAAAGAGGAGTCGATCAAATGCTACAAATGTGGTCGGTTGGGTCCTTTTGCCAAGGATTGTCGCAAGCCTGTTGTGCGCAATGCAGATTATTATAGAGCCAAGCTGCTACTGGACAAAGAAAAGGAAGCGGGTAAGGCTCTCATGGCTGAAGATGACTAATGGCTACAAGTATCTTATGAAGAACCTGAAGATGCCGAAGCACACTTGTGTTTCATGGGCAAGCATTCATCACCTTCTGACACTGATGATGAAGATCGAAACTCTCCATGTCAGGTATGTGTTCCTTATCACGAAGCTTTAATTGATCAGATGCAACTTGCTATGAATAAACTAGACTCTTTGAAGCTACTCATAAAAGAAAAATAATAAGTCATCTCATCTTTAGAAAAACGAGTTTCTACACAGTCTGAATGTATTGAAAATCAAAGCTTAGAAATTGCTAGCAACCTGTGCATCATTTCAAATTTAAAAGAAGAATGTGAGAGTTGTTCAAAAGGTTCACAAGAGCTAAAGACCAAAGTAGATAATCTTACCGATGAGCTTCGTATGTCAGAAAATGAGAAAATTGATATTGTGACTCAAAGCGCGGCTTACAAAAATGAAAATCAAAGATTATCTAATCAATTAAAAGAACTTGAAAGGAAACTTTATAAAATTTGTCAATCTCATCAAACGCTTAATCTTATAGCACCAAAAGAACCCAAGCATGCGAATACGGGTATCGGTTACGATAACCCCTATTATCTGAAAAAGGCCTTATCCAAAGTTCCTACGTTATATGCGTTTGAATTTATTGGATTAGACAAGACCTATCCAGAATACAAAATCAATTGGACCAAACCAATTGAGGATGAGGAATGGGAAGAGGATAAGTTGAGAAGGGAGAACTCTACTAAAATGAAACTACCTTTTGTTTATGATTCATTAAATGCATCTTACAACGAAGAAAAATCTTGTTTCCTATCGAATGACTATTTTAGAAGCTACACTCAAGCTGAACTAGATGCTAACACCGTTAAAACTGAGGAGGAACAACTAGACCATAAAGTCTATGTTCCACCTCTGATTTTAGAAAAGAAAATTGTTCAGCTAGAAGAGTCGTTTGAACAGGAAAGGCACATCTTTCAAAAGGAAAAACAAGAGCTTTTATCTCAAATTGAGTGCCTCAATTCCATTAAAGAGGAAACGGTGTCAGTTAAGGAGAAAGAATACTTTCAGACAGAAATAAAAAGGTTAAATTCACAACTGGCTGCTTTGGCAGCAAATCGCCTGAAAGAGCAACTTCACAAGGCTGAGCCTCAAGCTAAGCCTACTATTCTCCAAAGAGAGAAAACTCATATGTCTAAAAATTCTTATCCTGCCTCTGACACATCTTCCTGCAAAGCCTTTTTGGGTGACTCGTCACCAATTCTCTCAAACAAAGAAAAAGAGCCTCAAGTTTTCGAAACGGATCAGTGTTCTGATTTACAAAATGCTTCCACCTATGATCCGCTTCAAACTAATTCTTCCGCTGTCCTGAATTCCTCAAGCGATAAGGTCCCTTCTGATTAGGAAATGGAATTTTCTGCATTCTTGAATTCGGAGGTGTGTCTAGATAGTTATTTGAACCAATTTGATTTTGATCCTTTACTTCCAAGTCACGTTGATTTTCTAAATAATTCTTGTGAGCCTCTGGTACAATTTTATAAGGGTGAATGTTCCACATCCTCCCCACAAAAACCTTCTGTGAACAATTCTTCCAAGTCTAAAGCCAAAAAGCGTTCACAAAAGAAGACAAAAACCGGTCGCTCCAAAAGACAACAATCTTCAAGTTTCATATCTTCTGACTATAAGTTTAACGGTCTTTCAGATACTTTTGGTCGGCGCAAAGAAGTTAAATATGGATGGGTAGCTAAGAAGTCCAAGGAAAGCACGTCGACATCAGAATTAGTTGATCCAGTTTTAAAGTCTAGGAAAAACAATAACAATCATGATGTTTTTAATTCTAAACCTTTAGTTGAATGTAATGGAACTTTACCTTTAAAAGTTTATTCTATTCCGCATTTACTTCAACTGTCTCATGATTGTATTTGTTGTTCTTATTGTGGATCGAATGATTTTGTTGATCGTCGTTATGCATCTGATTGGTTTGGCTCGTATCATGTTGCTAATTATAATTCTCAGTTTGATCTTACCCGTCATAGAAAAAGACCCAAGTCTAAACGGGTATCCAAAACGGGTGTTAAATCTAACCCCAAAGGACCCATTTACGAATGGGTACCTAAAAAGAAATAACTTGTTTTGCAGGACGGTCATGTGTGGTATCTAGATTCAGGCTGCTACAAGTACATGACCGGAAGAAAGGAGCTACTCACAAACTTCACCGAGAAGTTTTGTGGTAATGTACGTTTTGGAAATGATCACTACTCTCCCATCAGGGGTTACGGAGATATCGTCAAGGATAATATCACGATCAAGAAAGTGTCCTACGTAGAGGGACTTGGTCACAATCTCTTCAGCATCGGTCAATTCTACGACAAGGATCTAGAGGTCACTTTCAAAGCCAAGCGGTGCAGCGTTCGGACTGAAGACGGAAAAGAAATCCTTGTTGGAACGCGTCGCACCAACCTCTACACGATTGACCTCTCGTCTCTGAAAGAAGATAAGGAAGTTTGTTTAATGTCTAAAGCCTCTACCGAACAAAGTTGGTTATGGCATCGTCGACTCTCGCACCTAAACTTCAAGACTATCAACAAGTTGGTGCTCGGTGGACACGTCAAGGGAATGCCTGATCTTAAGTTCGAAAAAGATCATTTATGTGCTGCCTGTGAAATGGGCAAGATGAAGAAGGCTTCTCACAAGCCTAAAGTCACTCCTAGTACTTCACGGTCCCTTGAACTTCTTCACATGGATTTATGTGGACCGATGCGCGTTTAAAGCATTAATCACAAGAAGTATGTTCTGGTGATGGTTGACGACTTTTCTCGCTACACGTGGGTCAGATTCCTCCGTTCAAAGGATGAATCTCCGGAATTGATCATCTCTCTCCTAAAGAGTATTCAAGTCAGTCTCAACCTATCAGTCCAGACCATAAGGACGGATAACGGCACAGAGTTCAAGAATAAAGTGCTCACCGGTTACTTGACTTCAGTAGGCATAACGTATACCTTCTCAGCTGCTCGTACTCCTCAGCAAAACGGGGTAGTAGAGCGTCGGAACCTAACTGTTGTCGAAGCAGCTCGCACGATGTTATCTCAGTCCAAGCTACCGCTATTTTTATGGGCAGAAGCAGTTGCAACCGCTTGCTACACTCAAAACCGCACTATCATCAACAAGCGGTTCAACAAGACACCGTACGATATCATCAACAAACGCATCCCCAATATCAACTTTTTTCATGCATTCAGGTGCACATGCTTTGTACTGAATGACAGGGATGATCTCGGCAAATTCAGCCCCAAAGCGGACGAAGGAGTGTTCATTGGATATTCCCAACACGCCAAAGCTTACCGTGTCTACATCAAACGAATGAAGACCGTCGTTGAGAGTGTGAACGTGACTTTTGACGAGGCCGCTGATATGGCTTCTGAACACCTCAGTTTAGAACCCGCTTTAACTGGTGTGTTAGCTTCTGGACAATTTCTTTCAGAAGCTACACAATCTCCAGTAGATTCAAGTCAAGCGTCTACGTCAAGAGCACACCTTTCTGATTTGGATTTACTTTTTGAGTATTTCTATGATGACTTATTTAATATTAAGTCTAATACTATGTATTGTAACAGGAATTCTCCTCAAGCACCAGAAGAAACACAAGTCACTGGTCCAACCGACTCAGGTGGCCCATCCTCGCCTGGTGCTCCAACATCTACTGTCAATGAATCTGTATTCCCGAGCTCGAGTGATCCTCCTCCTATCCAAGATCCTACTGTTGCACCGGCAATATTAGACCCTCCTGAACCGACACCTGTGGAAAGGCACTCCTGAAGTTCCCATTCCGGCAATCCCGGATTCTGCTTTAAATTCATCTCCTGCTGAGTCGTCCTCTGCTGCACTCTCGACTCCAACTAAGGAACTTACACCTCACAGGTCGTAATCCCTCGAAGCAGTTCAGGATTTACCCCCTGGTGGTTATGTGGACTCCGATACCTCTCAACAGACATATCAACCTCTTCCACACACCACTAAGTGGACTTGAGCTCACCCCCTTCATCAGATCATTGGTGATCCCAAGACGCCTGTTCAGACTCGATCTACTACTGCGAACGACTGGTTATTTTCTTCGTTCCTCAGCCGTATCGAACCTTCCACCGTCTCCGAAGCGTTGAATGATCCAGACTAGGTGATCGCTATGCAGGAGGAACTCAACCAATTTGAGAACCTCAAAGTGTGGCGCCTTGTTCCCCGTCCAAAGGATAAGACGGTGATTTGGACGAAATGGATTTTCAAGAACAAGAAGGACGAAAATGGAATCATTGTCCAGAACAAAGCACGTCTAGTAGCTAAAGGATATCGCCAGCAAGAAGGTATAGATTACGAGGAGACGTTTGCACCGGTTGCACGCATTGAAGCTATTCGCATGTTCCTCGCCTACGCCGCCCACAAGAATTTCATCGTCTTTCAAATGGATGTGAAATATGCGTTCCTAAATGGCGTTCTCAAAGAGGAAGTGTATGTCTCGCAACCCGAAGGCTTCGTGTGTTCTGTATCTCCGAATCACGTTTATTTTCTTGACAAGGCCTTATACGGTCTTAAGCAAGCGCCACGAGCCTGGTATGACGCTCTCTCATCCTTCTTGATTAAATCTGGTTTCTCTAAAGGTAAGATTGACACTAGTTTATTTATTAAAAGAGAAAAGAAAGATATCATTCTTGTACAGATTTATGTTGATGACATAATCTTTGGCTCGACAAACCCCAAGTACTGTCAGAACTTTTCAGCCTTGATGAGTAAACATTTTCAAATGAACATGATGGGGCAAATGAATTTTTTTCTGGGTCTTCAAGTAAAACAATTAGCAACAGGAATTTTCATTAATCAATCTAAGTACATCTCGGATATTCTTCGGAAATACCAGATGGAAAAATGTTCACCTATGAAAACCCCCATGTCTACTAGTTTAAAGCTACACACCGATCCTGATGGAAAGGATGTGAATGCTACAACTTATTGAGGTATGATAGGTTCTCTGATGTACTTGACGGCGAGCCGGCCAGATATTATGTTCTCGACATTCTTATGTGCTCGATTTTAGTCTAAACCTAAAGAGTCTCACTTAGCTTCGGTTAAGCGTATTATCCGATATTTAAAAGGTACTGTTGATCTTGGTTTGTGGTACCCAAAAGAGACAGGTTTTGAATTGATAGCCTACTCGGACGCTGATCATGCTGGAAACATGTTGGACCGGAAAAGCACATCCGTCAGCTGGGCTTCGAAGAAGCAAAACTGCGTGTCCACCTCGACCGCCGAGGCCGAATATGTAGCAGCCGCCAGTTGCTGCTCGCAAGTTATATGGATGCGCACCCAGCTGAAAGACTATGGATTTAACTACTCCAGGATCCCCATCTACTGTGACTCCAAGAGCGCCATTGCAATATCTAGCAATCCAGTCCAGCACACGAAGACGAAGCACATTGATGTGCGATATCACTTCATAAAAGACCACGTGGAACGAGGTACCATCGAACTCTACTTTGTTAATACAGAGCATCAGTTAGAAGACCTGTTCACCAAAGCCTTGGACGAAAAACGATTTAATTATCTTGTGTCCAAGCTAGGTATGCTAAATCTGAAAGTTTGATCCTTTCACAGCCCTCAACGAGTTTCGTTCAATAACGAATGACTGTGTCTAATGCTCCAGTGACTTGTCTCTGGTTGCTCCGATCCACACTCCTTGGTTATTGCATTTTACTCGTTAAGTTTTGTTTCAATTTCAAACTTCTGCATCAATAAAGTATATTTCGTTTGTTTCGAGTTTTTTTCTCGTGTGTTTTTCCTTTCTTCGTGGTGTATTTATTTTTTTGCAGTTTTTCCGGTTGTTATCTGAAAGCGTAAGTCGCTTGTGGTGGTCTTTAGAAGATGTTCATGTGTTCAGGGGGAGCACGATCGTACGATGTTTGGTAAGCTTCTTTAGTCCTCCATCCGAGGGGGAGCAGGTAAGTGTTTCCTGCATTTCGAATTCCTCACGGTAATCGTCGAGGGGGAGCTCAGTCTCGTGAGATATTCCATGTTCGAGGGGGAGCTTTTCCAAATTTTTTTTGAGGTTTATTTTTTTTATAATTAGAAAAATACAAATATATGTTTATTTTCAGTTATTTTCAGAAAAATACAAAAATATTTTTAAATTTTCATTTAGTGTTTTATAAAAAAAAATTCTTCCCATCACTTTCTAGATGGACCGGCCCAAACAAAAACAGGCCCAAATTCCTTTTCCCAGCCCAACCTTGGCCCGACCCTTTTCCAACCCGGACGTCCCATGTTCTTCGACCGGCGTATTTAAAACCCCGGTCTTCTTTCTGCTTCCTCACTCTCGACCTCTACATCTCTCAAACCCTATCGATCGATCGTCTCTCTCTCTCTGTCAAACTTCTCGGCCGGCAACCTTCTCTCTCTCTCGATCGCCAATCAGGTTTGTTCTCGTCGCATCCCTCTTTCGATCATGCGCTTACTGTCGATGTTGTTTGAAATCGACCTCGGTCGATGCCATCGTTAGCTCTGTGTGCCGTTTGGTTTGCCATTGAACACCGGTCGATTATTCGACCTAGATTTTATCGGTCAAATGACCTTTCCGGTCGATTAAGACGTAGAATATCGGTCTTTACTATACCGGTCCTTTTGTTTTACTGGTGAAATATTCTTATCGGTCAAAAGACCAGTACCGGTCGAAGACCAATACCGATCGAAGACCTTTACCGGTCGAAGACCGGTACCGGTCGAAGATCAGTATCGGTGGAATGACCCACCGGTCAAATGCTTTCTTCTGGTCAAAGTCCTATACCAGTCGAATCTATATCGGTCGACACCTTACACCGGTCGAATAAGATTACCGGTCCTTTAGTCTCACCAGTCTAAACCCTTTACCGGTCTAACTTTCTGTTTTGGTGTTCTTCAATGCACACTGTATTGTGTTTTTGATATCTGTGCTTAACTGCTATATTTCTAGAATGTAGGATTGTGAGGTGACTCTGTGAGTTGATCTTTTTCTATGTGGTAGTGCGCGAATTGGTCACGGACCCTACTTCACGAATTCGGGTTTTTCCAATAAACTCGAGGTAGTATAGGTTGTGGTTTAAACCATGGCCATGTAACTCCAACGCCATCTTGTTTTCAACATACCTGAGTACTAACCGATTAATTCTTAACAGGTATAATGGCGCAAAACCCACCACCCGCTATTGATCCAATCGCCGATGCCGAACTGATTCCCGAGGATCAGTTCATTTAGCTCACACCGAACAACTATCATCTCAATGTAACCCAACATGCCATTCAATATCAGGTCATCATCGAGATCCTCAGTGGGCATCCTCTATCATATGCTCTAAAGGATACAGCGGAAGTGCCGCTATTATACTTACAATAGTTCTGGAAATCTCTACATGCCTTGGAGGCCGACGGTGATTTCCAACTGGAAGATCGAATTGATCACACACCTGTGCTCCTCACTTGTGATCTTTTCCGACAATTTCTTCATCTGCCAACCGCCGGTTCAGTCTAGGGGCGAAATAGCTTTGACCCGCTAGTATCGGACGCCACTCTATGCGCTGACATCGTGTCCATAGGATACGGCGCAGATCTACGTCTTCCATCAGGTTCAACCGCAAATACCTTTCCACTATCTGGTACACCATGTTTATTTACCTCAATCGATGTCTTTCGGCTATCACGAAAGGCATCGACCAGACGAGTATTCACATTCTCCGCCTATTCCACTCAGTGGCATTCCATCGCCACGCGGATTTCGCCGATTTCCTATCGTACGACCTTGTTCAGAAGGTTCGGTCGAAAGCGACAAAGAGACAGCACTTCATACCTTATATGAGGTTTCTCCAGCTAATCATTCGAAGCTACATGAATATGTATCCCGCGATACCTCGCCGTTCCACGCACCCTACTTGTCTGCATCACCCGACTCGCAAGATACCAGCACGCCCAGATCCAGAAGGTATCGTCGCCCGACAAATCCCAGTCGGGTTGCTGGCCTATGCTTGTCCTTCGGCACTGAGTGTTATAGCGTATAGGCACACACACAATCTTCCAGCTCCTATGGTCCAACCAGAACCGGTAGGACCTGCCCAGGGAGCACGACCTGAGAGGCGTGAGGGTCCGCGTCCCCGTACGAGAGGTGGTAGAGTCTGGATAGCTGGGGCTTCCAGACTGGGTGTGATGAGCGAAATCGTTGTGAGGGGAACTAGAGAGGGCAGTGCCGTTGGATCGAGACAAGCCAGTACTTCACGACGATCACCTACCCCGCCACGGGAGACATCTCCGATGGTAGAAGAGGACACAGCTACTGAATCCGCCAACGTTCAGTCCTCTTCTGCGGAGGAAACAGGTACATCCGAATCTCAGTCGGTAGCTGCCACCGACTCTGAGGAGGCAGTAGATCAATCCGGCAGTCAGTCGGAACCAGCCACAAACGTATCGGAATCAAATGAAGAGTCTTCTGACTCGGATGGTGACGATAATCAGCCCTCACCTGGAGAAACAAGGAGAGCGGAGGGAATTTCAGTTGAAAATTTAGAGGTAAGTAGAGAGAAGGAAAGGAGGACCAAGATGCATCATGAGCGTACACGAGTGATGGGGCAACCATCAATGGTTGTAACCCCCCTAGCCACATCCACCCAGGTAGCCACATCTGCTACCCAGTCTCATGTGTTGAGATAGGGTATTGAAGAAGACGTCGTGGACCTAGCGACGCAATTGCACACCCCACCCAGCCACTCCGCCATCTCTCAACAGATGGTGGTTTCATCTTCACACGGGGATATAGCACAAAAGCTACCGGTCTCTCACTTGGAGAGTTCCGGTATTGAAACAAGAGAACAACAACCCCCGTTCTCAACTCCTTTCGGTGCACAAAGTCTAGAGCCGTTTGATATAATTTCTCTTATTCCTAGGACACGGGTCCCATTCTCGGCTACTGATGAAGGCCTTCGTGGCCCATCCGGAACATCCATAGTAATTCCAACTTCGGTTGGTTTACAAGGATTGGGTGGAAGTCCTACCACAGCTATCATCACGCCAGCTGTGAACGTAGGCGGCTCGACTTCTACAGTCGTAGCTACAACTGGAAGTCTAAGTGACCCAGGAGTTACCGCAACTGAGTTCGTCTCAAGGGAGTACATGGACGGCGCCCTAAAGGCTGTCCAAACCATGATAAGGGAGGAGGTAGATTCTCTAAAGCGCATGATCAAAGACAAAGGCCCAGCTACTGAGCCTGAATCTCTACCTACCCCGCCTTCCATACCGGCATCTGAAATGTCTATCGCTGACCTGAAGTCCATCCTACTTGCCAAACTTCTTGCTCAGTCTCAAACAGAACCTACCCAGGATGCCGATCTACTATCACTTCTACGAGCTAAAGCATCCACACCTACCCCACCACCCTCCCACTCCATTATATCTCCCGAAGCCTCCCAGCTCCATCAAGCCATGCTTCGGTCTCTACAGCAAACCGTAGCTGTTTTGACTGAACGCTTATCAGTAGTGGAAGACACCTGCCGCAGCCAGGCAGACAGACTCAAACGCCGACATGATGATCAGGATGATCCTGATCACCATGAGGGGGAGAAGCGCCCACATCTAACAGAGCCGGAGACACATACAGTGGAAACAGTACAGGTGAAACAGGGTTCGGGTTCTGGTACTCAACCAGAAAGGCAGGAACAGGCACGGGAACAGGTTATGAACTTAGTATTGTACGATTATCCAAGGGTTGAAAAGCCTGAGGAATTTGATGAAGGTTCTCCGATTGTCCCTGAAGACTGGGTGTTAATTCTTGATCCTTATGAAGTTTCTGAACCGACAGAAGAATGTGCCAACACTGAACGAGCGCTGGTAGTCATACAAGCCGAAATAGATGAGATTCTTCATCCGGATTATCAGCCAGACGATCAGACTTCTGTCATGGTTCCACTTTTGACTTATCCTGTTGATCACCCTGATCTTCCTGAAACAGATATTCCCGTCAGATCTCCTCCAGCGTCACCAGTTATTGAAACAGAAAGTACTCCATCAGTTCGTCCGTCCAAGTGGGAAAGAGTCAGAATCAAAGTTCCTTTCCTTGAAGAAAGACAAAAGAAGATCTTTGCCCACTGGATTCGTTCATATGACGAAGTTGTACTTCATGGTCTACAGTCTGTGAAAAACAAGGAAAAGCAGCGTGAGCTTGTATTCGTGTATAAGAAGTTTCAAGGCAAGCACTCCAAGACAAAGCTTAGGATTACATCAGTTGACCGGATTCAGTCTGCCTTCTTCATGAAAGTAAAGTATTCAGACTTCATGGTAACGAGAGAAGATGGTCAGAAGTATTGTTTTTCTGAAGCTGACTTTCCGTGCCTTGAACCACAAGATCTACTGTTCATTCTTCGAGACTTAAAGACCAGAACCATCAGACCCGGGGAAGTTATTGATGCACTCGAGACTGTAAAGAGGTATATGAAGTGTGCGATGAAACTTGCCTCGGTGGAAGACTTTCAGATCGGGTTAGAAAGCGACCAACCAAAGATAAATCTGCTCAAGCCTGATTTGAAGATTTCGTCTGATGCCCAGAGCGTACCTGCATTTACAGTGATAAAGATTCCAGAGTTTGGTATGTCATATGTGAACAACAAAGGTGTTCTACGCTTTATCCGATTTGATCAGATTGCCAGATTCTGTGATGGTACGTTAATGTTGCTGAAAGACAAGTTGAAGCATGCACTTGACCAAGATGAAAAGGGGATTCAGACTTTGGATCCTAAATACAAGCCATTTGTTCTTGAAGCACTGGGTGTAATTGAAGAGCGACTGGAGTACAGGACTCAAATTCGATATTTCGAGATCAGCTTTGGTTTTCGAAAGATTCTTGTTCCAAACTGGCGCGACTATCAACTTCTATTTAAAGGGGGAGATTGTTAGGGCAATTTATATGTTAAATAGAAGTTCAGGGTGTAAATTGTAATTGTTTGAAAGTTTTATTAGCTTGTTGGGCCTAAAAGCCCATAAGCTCATTATCTTGTAAAGCCTGGATATATAAAGGCTGATTTACTTTCTTTTACATTTTAGTCTCATTTTTTTCATAACTCTAGTCTATAGGTTTACTCTCTCTGATCAGAAATCCTTTCTGTAAACCTATACCCTTTGATTTCATATTAATCATATGACTAGTAGTTGTGGCCATATAATTGTTCATCTTTGATAATATTTGCTGTTGACTGCACTGTACTGGGATCTACAAATCCAAAGTGGAATGCTACAAATGCCATAATCTGGGACACTTTGCAAGAGAGTGCAGAGGAGGTATTGCTCAACAACATGGAAGCAATAATCAACAACCAAAGTCCACTAACTATAACAGGAATTCATCTCAAGCTCTTGTCTCACAAGAAGGGATGGGCTTTGATTGGAGTGATCAAGCAGATGAGGCAATTCAGAACCAAGCATTGATGGCTGAGGTTTCAGAGTCATCAAGCACTGCAATCCCCACAGAGGTAAAATCTCTCATTTGCTCTAAAATTTGTCTTGAAACTGTTAAAAAGTACAGGGATCACAATCAGAGCATGTGTGATGACCTTAAAAGGTTAGAGAAAGATAGAAGAGAGTATGTTGTGATCGTTGAGAAGTTTGAAGAACAAATAAAGGCATATCAAGCCAATGAACTTCAACATTCATATGATCTCAACTATTGGAAGTCGGAGAAGAATGAATTAGAGATTAAGCTAGAGAAGTCTAGAGAGGAGTGTGAAAAAGTTAAGAGTGAATTTGAGAAGGCCAAACTAGACATTGAGAAATATTCCAATGCTTCTAAAGCAATGGACTCTTTACTTAAATCTCATATTCATGACAAACTAAAGAGAGGTATAGGCTACAACAACACCCCTCCACCTTACAATAATAACTATATTCCTCCCACCTTAGACCTCTTAGAAAGATAGGATAAGAATGACTTACCTGCAGGAGCCACAGAAGTAGATCCATTAATCAAAGTAGTGGTTGAGGCAGATTCTGAAGAAGAGAACTTTGAGGGTAAGAATAAAGAAGACCATAAAGATATTCCCTTAGAAAACAATATTCTTACAAATGAGAGAGGGGGTAAACCATTTATTAAGAGTAATAAAGTGGAGATGTCCAAGACAGAGAAAGAGACTGTTAAGAGTGAGAAAGCTGAGACCTCCAGGAAAGGAAAGGAAAAGGTACAGGGAGTTCACTACATGCAAACCTCTGTTGTAAATCCCTGTACTTGTCAATAGAACAAGCCCCATAAACATGATAAAATAAGGGGAAATCAGAGAAACAGAAATAATTAGTAGGCTCAAAAACAGGGAATTGATCTAAGCAAAGTCAATAGACCAAAGCCTTGTTTTATCTGTGGCAAGTTAAATCATCTAGCCAAACACTGTTATTTCAATCCTATTAACCAAAGATTTTCTTTTCAAAGACAAACACAAAATTCAATTGGTTATAGGAAGAAATCAAGAAATCACATGGCTGTTAATATGAGAACAATACCAATGAAAACTGGGACTGCAAAATCTCATATTCAGAATAAGTTTGCTAAATCAAAAGAAAATACTCCAAGCAAGTCAAGGAGTAACTCACAGAACTGGAAAGCAAACAACTTTGTCAAGATTTGGGTTCCAAAAGTCAAGAAACCTGTTAGTACTGCTACCTCAAATAGTACTGCTAACAGAAATAGTGCTGCTGATAGCAATACTACTGCTGACCAAGTTAGTACTGCTAACCAAGTTAGTACTGCTAACCAAGTTAGTATTGCTAACCAAGTTAGTACTACTAACAAGGATAGTGCTGCTACCAGTGTTAATGCTGCCAAGCCCATAATTTTGACAAAGTATTCCAGCCATGAGATTCCTAAATCTGATCATCTCATCCAGACTAAGATTACTGATTATAAATATGTTGATGAGAAAGGTCAACCCAAGACCACTTTGGCTTGGGTTCCCTCTAAAAACTAATTGTTTTATCTCAAGAAGAAGAGCATTTGGCATGTAGATAGTGGTTGCTCTAGGCACATGACAGGTAACATGGCCTGCCTTCAAAACTTCAAAAAGTTTGATGGAGGACATGTTGCTTTTGGTGACAATCCAGCAGGTGGTAAGATTAGTGGAAAAGGTATGGTTTCAAAAGGTAAGATGTCCTTTGAAGATGTTTACTATGTTGAGTAATTGAGATACAACTTGTTAAGTGTATCACAGGTTTGTGACAAGAAACATAGTTATTATTTACTGAGACTGAATGTATTATCCTTGCTCCTGGATTCAAGGTAGTTGATAAAAATATGATACTACTTAGAACTCCTAGAAAGGATAATGTTTATTGTTTGGACATAGAGAATGTATCATCTGATTCATCATTAAACTGTCTATTTTCAAAAGCTTCTTTAGATGAATCATCTCTTTGGCACAGAAGGATGTGTCACATGAATTTTAAAACAATGAACATTCTTGTGAAAAACAGCCTTGTAAGAGGTTTACCTCAAAAAGTATTTTCATGTGATGATCATTGTGTTGCTTGTCTTAAAGGCAAGGAGCACAAAACTTCTCATAAGTCCAAAGAAATAAATACAATCTCTTCACCTCTTCAATTATTGCATATGGATCTCTTTGGTCCTTCAAATGTGATGAGTATTGGAAAGAAATCCTATTGCTTAGTCATTGTTGATAATTTCTCTAGATTTACTTGGGTATATTTTCTGAGGACTAAGGATGAGACAAGTGGACTGATGAAATCCTTTGTTCTTAGGATTGAAAACCAAACTAATCTAAGAGTTAAAGTCATCAGGTCTGATAATGGAACAGAATTTAAAAACAATGACTTAAACAACTTTTGTGAGACTAAAGGTATTGAGAGACAATACAGTGCTCCTAGAACTCCTCAACAAAATGGTGTTGCTGAAAGGAGGAATAGGACACTAATTGAGGCGGCTAGATCTCTGTTGGCATATTCAAAGCTACCCATCACTTTTTGGGTAGAAGCATTTAATACTGCTTGTTATGTCTAAAACAGGGTTCTAGTTGTCAAATCTCAAGGCAAGACACCTTATGAACTTTTTAACAAGAAGAAACCTTTTATTGGATTTTTCAAACCTTTTGGGTGTCCTTGCACAATTCTCAACACCAAATCTCACTTAGGTAAGTTTGAAAGCAAAGCTGAAGATGGATTTCTTGTTGGATACTCCTCTCAGAGTATTTAATAGTTCCTCAAGGATTATAGAGGAAAGTGACAATGTCAAATGCAATGAGAACACACCAAATCAAATTGGTACAGGTCCTGATTGGTTGTTTGACATTGATTCACTAACTAATGCTTTGGGTTTTAGTAATGTGCAAAATGCAGAAACAAGCTCAGAAAAGGTACAAGCACAGAGTTCAGAGTTTGTGCTGTTTCCAATACCTACAGTAGATCCTGTTGAATTTTGCCAGCAAGAAAAGAATGATGCTTCAGAATCAAAAGATTCTGATCCAGACCAGAATGAAGATGCTAAAGCAGATGAAGAGGATAAAGTTGATGAATAGAATAAGAGTGATAAAGAGGATGCTCATAATTCAGGAAACTCAGGACCTGAGATGCCCATACTGTCAGAAGATGACACTGATGATGACAATTCTTCAGTGCATGGTGGAAGCACTCCAGAAAAGAATGACTCCAATCTCGAAGCAAATCTTAATAAGGAGGCTTTCAATCATAAAAGAACTCAGAAGAATCATCCTCCTCAATTGGTGATTGGTGACATCAATTCCCCAATGATCACAAGGCAACAAAGCAAGTTAGGGGGATTGAGAGACCTACAATCAGGCTTGTCATCTTGTTTTCTATCCCAGATTGAACCCAAAAAGGCTTATGATGCAATGAAAGACCCAAGATGGATAGAAGCAATGCAAGAGGAGATGCTGCAGTTTGTGATGCAAGATGTATGGGATCTGGTTGAACTTCCACAAGGACAAAAGGCAATTGGTACAAAATGGGTTTTCAGAAATAAGAAAGATGAGTGAGGAATTGTGATAAAGAATAAGGCCAGGCTTGTGGCACAAGGGTACACACAAGAAGAAGGAATAGACTATGAAGAAGTATTTGCTCCAGTAGCCAGAATTGAGGCAATTAGGCTGTTTCTAGCCTATGCTTCTTTCATGAAGTTCAGAGTTTATCATATGGATGTCAAGAGTGCATTCCTATATGGGACAATTGATGAAGAAGTATATGTTTGTCAGCCTCCAGGGTTTGAAAATCCTAACTTTCCTGACAGAGTATACAAATTAAAGAAGGTACTCTATGGGCTACATCAAGCACCAAGAGCATGGTATGACACTCTGTCTACCTATCTCTTGGAAAATGGTTTTGAAAGGGGAATAATAGACAAGACTCTGTTCATCAAAAAGAAGAAGAAGGACATCCTACTTGTGCAAATCTATGTGGATGTAATCATCTTTGGATCCACAAAAGATTATATGTGCAAAGAGTTTTAGGAGCTGATGCACAAAAGATTCAAGATGAGCTCTATGAGTGAACTTACATTCTTCCTTGGGCTACAGGTTAAACAGAAAAAAGATGGTATCTTCATCAGCCAATCCAAATATGTGCAGGATATACTTACAAAATTTGGATTTTCATATTCAAAGCCTGCAACCACGCCTATGGAAACACACAAACAGATCATTGCAGATCTTGAGGGGGAGGATGTAGATGTTCATCACTATAGATCTATGATAGGCTCCTTCATGTATCTAACAGCTTCAAGGCTAGATATTATGTTTGTTGTTTATGTGTGTGCCAGATTTCAAGTAAGACCTAAGCAATCTCACTTTCAAGCAGTCAAGCGGATCTTCAGATATCTCAAAGGACAACCTAGGTTGGGTCATTGGTATCCTCATGACTCACCATTTGATCTACTTGCATATTCTGATAGTGATTTGGGTGGTGCAAACTTGGATAGAAAGTCTACATCAGGAGGATGTCAGTTTTTGGGTGCAAGACTAGTTTCATGGCAGTGTAAAAAGCAAACCACAGTGTCCACCTCTACAACAGAAGTTGCTGCAAGCTGCTGCTCACAAGTGCTATGGATTCAGAATCAGATGCTGGACTATGGTGTTACTTTTCTGCACACTCCAATCTTCATTGACAACAACAGTGCCATAAGCATTGTTAATAATCCAGTGAAGCATTCAAAAACCAAGCATATAGAAATAAGGTACCATTTTATTAGAGACTGGAATGAAAAGAAGCTAATTCAGGTTTTGAAAGTACACACAAGTAACCAATTTGCTGATCTATTCACCAAAGCTTTTGATGTTGGTAGATTCACATTCACAAATGTGGGCGTGATAAACACTGAATAAGCATCTTTTGATTTTCTTTATGTACCATTTCTATATAAATTCCTTCCTGCTTACTTTCTCATATTATATGGTGCATGGTGCTGCTAACTATGTGTGTTCAAGTGTTTCAGATTACATCACTGATTAGAAACTTAGTACCTCTGGTTCAGTTAATACTGCTCTCACTATTAATCCTACTGCCAGTTCAAATATGGTTAAGTGTGGTTAATACTGCTTGGTGGTTTATACTACCAGTGCAAAGTTACTACTTCTTACCTTATTTTTACTGCCAGACAGTGTTAATACTACTAGTCTGTGTTAATGCTGCTGGTTTGTGTTACTGCTGCTAGTCTGTGTTAATGTTGCTGGTATGTGTTACTACTGCTTATATGGGTTAGTACTGCGGGCTTGTTAATACTGCTAGGGTATTTACTACTGCTTCTAACTGAAACCCTCCACCTATAAATACCCTCTTTGACCGCCAAAATCCAAACGACTCTTTGAATTTCCTACGAGTGTTCTTTCTCTCTTTTTCTCTCGAATTCTTACTTACTAGTGCGTAACCCTAATTTTTATCAAGAAGATGGCAGGACTCGACTTCTTGGATGAACACAACGAGCTCGCCATGTTACAGAAACCCAAGCAAGCTGAGGGTTTCCATGCTATAGTGGATTTCCTCAAATCGACGCACATTGCCTATGCACTCACTGTCAATCCCACAATCTATGTGGAACACTTGCGACAGTTATGGGCAAATGCCTCAATACAGACTGTGGAAGGAAACCAGATTATTCACTCAAGGGTTTGTGACAAACCCATTACCATCACAGAGGATTGCATACACACTCATCTATGCTTAGATGATGCCTCAGGTATTACTTCTTTACCTAAGGAAGATCTCTTCCAAGTACTTAGTCAAATGGGGTATGAAGGTCCCACTGATGTATACAAGTTTTACAAGAACATATTTTCCCCTCAGTGGAGATTCTTTGTTCATACCCTACAACACTTCATTTCACGAAAAACAACTGACTGGAGTGAGTTCAGCAGCACAATAGCCTATGCTCTTGTCTGCCTAGCAACTTCCAGCAAGTTTAATTTCTCACAAATGATTTTAATTGATTTACTGTCAAACCTGGATACCAAAACCAAAACAAAACGATTCTATATGTATCCTAGGTTTGTACAAGAGATTCTACTAAAGGAATTGACGGATCTACCCTCTTTTGAAGAGGTGTATGTACCAAAACCTCCCAAAGGCAAGGTGTTCTCTAACATGAAAAGGCCTAGCAAGGACTTTTCTGGACAAGACACTCCATTGTTCTCTACAATGATGGGTGTGTCTCATTCCCATGGTGAGGCATCAGGGTCACAGCCCACATCTGACCACCCAACTGATGACCTACCCACACCATTCAGTTCAATTAATACTCCCCAGATCCCTATTGTCAAGCCAAAATCCCCCATCACACAAATATATATATATATATATATATATATATATATATATATAAGGAAAAAGGTACAGAAGGTTCCTTCCCTTCTTGTATCTTCACCCCCAAAGCCTACAAGCCCTCTGATGGAGCATTCTCCATCAGAGAATATCGAAACGGAAACCATAGGGGTGTCTCCTAACCCCAAGAAGGTGCTCTATAAGGAGAAGAATGAGCATGTAGGCAGCAAGGCTCACACTACTGCTTCTGCACAAGGTGTAGGACAAGACAGTGTGAACATACCTAGGACCTTCCCCACGGAAACTTTAGATGAGCAATCATCTAAAGGTCCCAGGTGCCAATAAACCACGGGGGTAGAAGGTGCTTCTGCTAGGCAGAAGGCCTCTACTAAAAGATCCAAGGATCCTTCAAGGGTGGTAAACACACCTAAAGGAGGTGAGGACAAATATAACTACGAAGAATTGATGGACACACTTGGTACAATTAGTCTGGAAGTTCATAATCAAAATCTGGAAATAAATAGATGAAGAAGGTGATTATCTCTCAACAAGAACAGATAGTCAAATTGAAGAAAATAGTGCTCAATCTAGTGCACAAAAAGAGGAGAAAACAATTCATCCTGAAGAAGAGGGGAAGTGTACATGATGCTTCCAAAAAGGGGGAGTATCAAGAAGCAGAGGGTGAGAAGGGGATGAAATTCCAGTTTGAGGGGGAGACTGGTGCTGAAAAAGAAAAGGAGGTTGGTGCAGAAGCAGAAACAAGTGTAAAGGCAGCAGTATCTGAACAAGCAGCAGAAACCTTTGCAAAAGAAGTAGAAATAGGGAAAGCAGCAGTAACTGAGTCTGCAGCAGAAACTGAACAAGAAGTAGTAACTGCAGCAGCAGAAACAGAATTATCCAGGGAAGAGATTGAAATTGCTGAAACTCTAGTAAAGGCAAAGAATGACACTCCCAAATCTACTCCAAAGGCTAAGGGAGTGGTCATTAAAGAAGGAGGATCAGAGACAAAAAGGAAAGAAGTCAGTATGGCAGAGGCCAGAAGGAAAGGAAAAGAGAAGATGGATGAGCCTGTAAAAGCAGTGAAGAAGCAAACTCAAATAGAATTGGATGAAGAGGTGGCTAAGAACTTGCAAGAGGAATTGGAAAAGGAGGAAGAGATCTAATCTGCAAAAGACAGAGAGATTGCTTTGGAATTGGCTACTAAGCTTAATGAGGAATATCAAAGGAGCTTGAAGACTGCTGCTGCTGCTAAGAAAGTTACAAAGAAGGCATCAAGGCAAAGGCTGCCATTAAAGACAAGACAAAGACGGCCATCTAAAACATTCCTAGCCAATCAAGAAAGAAGGAAATTGATAAACTTTCTGAAAGGAGCTATTGGAGTTCCTGAAGGAATGTTTACCAACATGTCTTATGGTAGAATAGAAAAACTATACAAGAAGGAGATGGCCAAGCTGAAAGAGGATTTCACTCAAAGGGTTGAGGTTGAAAGAAAGTTGAAAGAAAGACATGATCTCAACATACAACAGCCTTTCCCTGACAGTGAAGAAGGCACTCCTATCAAAGACAAGGCAAAATTGAAGAAAGAAGAGACCTTAGCTCAAAAGATTGGAGCCATTAAAAGAAAGAAGTCCATTGCCACAAAACCAAAGGCAAAAAGGACTAGGACTGAAGAAGGAAAGAAAGAGCAGGGAAGTGAACAAATGGAAGTTGAACCTTCTGTAGAGCAGCAGGAACAAACAGAAGCAGATGTTCCATATCAAAAGCAAAGATCAGAGCAAACAAGCCAACAATCTTCAGATCAGCCTAGACAATCAGATGAGCAGGTGAATTTGTACATGACTGTGACTAATGAAGAATCTATGCAAGCTGAAACTATCTCAATGAAAGCACCAGAGATTATTCATTGGGATACTCTGAAGGATAACGGAAAAGAATATTTCAGAATCAAGAGAATGGGTGATCAGTTTGAGGTTTATTCAACTTGGGGCAAAGTAATCAGAAGTTGTTCTAGAGCTGACTTGGAAGAAATGTACAAAGTTGGGATAAAACTGTATGAGAATGTGTTGAAAGGGACATAAATGAACTTAATCAAGATAGCCATGGAGTACTTGTGCATGATGTTTGAGCCTGAAAGAGTGCAGCATAAGATCAAAGATTTGCATCATGAATATGGATTTAAAAAGATTGATCATTGGATGTTGTTTGAAAATTGTGGAGTCTACGTGATAACAATTGACAAAAGTTATCATGAGTATCATCTGGTTGACATGGTGTATGACCACAACAAGGCAAAGCTGCAAGGGATGTTGAATGCAAAGTTGGTCTGCCCTACAGGTTCTGAAATGGCAAGAATTGTGGTCAGAAGAACCATTAATCAAAGTCTGGGACTGGATCCAAATCTTGGGAATTGAGCTAGAGTTTTGAAAGCATCATGAAGACGTATCCTGAAGAACTTAACTTATCAGTTTGAAAAGTTAAGTTAGGGGGAGATTGTTGGGTCTGAAATGAACTAAGTATGGTTAGTACTGCTCTGTATTGAAGGATTACTACTGCTGAGTATATTACTACTGCTGAATATATTAATACTGCTACTTAAAGAATTAGTACTGCTAGTTGTATTACTACTGCTTGAAAGTTAATACTTCTAGTAGTTAGTACTGCTTGAAGAATTACTACTGCAAGTATGGTTAGTACTGTTGAGGAAGAAGTTAATACTGCTAGAAGATTAATGTTGCTTCTGATGATAATGTTGATAAATATGACTTTGAACGAAAGACTAGGAGTTGAAGATAATGATGAAGATAATTATGGAATGGATGCTAAAGATCAATATTTCTTTTGTAATTATCTTGTAATATGTTCTGTATATATAGTCTAGAAGTCTTTGATAGTTAGATATAGTTTTTGATAGTCTTATTCATACAGAATACGTTTAGAGAGAATTAACCTAAAGGCTCTTAAAAATCCTTTCTTTAGAGAAGTTTAGAACGTCTGTTGAGCTTGTTCAACAGATTGAGGTTTTGTTTGTAATCATTAAGTTAAATCAATATAACTTGTGATTTAAGTTCATATACTGTTTGATTGATTTACTGTTAAAGTGTTTTTCCGCGACTTCTTTAACATAGTTTCTAAGTGTTTATTAAATTCTTGTTTCGAATTTCGATCCTGACAGAAAACAAAACAAAACCAAACTTGACGTGGAATGTGATGTGAAACAATAAAGTGTTGTTTCATATTGCGAAACAACATAATGTTGTTGATGTGAAACAATGTAGTGTTGTGTCAAAATGTGAAAATAAACCAAAATGACGTGAAATGTAATGTGGAATACTAACGAGTTAAATCATTTTTATTGTTTCATGTAAACATTGCAATTATTAAAGAAAATGTAAAAAAAAAATAATGATACTCGTGTCAAATTAAATAAAATTAATGTTCGCTTTTTATATAAATTTTTTGATTTTAAGTTTTATTGTATTTAATATAATTTTGATTTAAAAAGGAGATAGTGTTTAATTTAAATTATATAATTTCAATAAAAGATAGAAATTGAAGAGATTTACTTTTATGCCCTTTTAAGAGTTATGTTTGTGTGTAAATTACACCATATCTACAAAATGTTACCTCCCAACTCTCACCATTGATTAATCTTGGTAGTGGTTGAGATTGGTTCTTATACTTCTCAACTAGATTTAATATATATATATATATATATATATACATACGGTTGGTTCACGTGAGACCAACCTGTTTTCGTGATACCGATGAGACCATAAAATAACACTAAAACTTCACAATAAAAACACTGTGAAGGTTTACCTTTATAATACCTTCACAGTCTTTTGCTGTGAAGGTTTATGTTATTTTTTTGCTCTCACGGGTCTCACAGAAATGGTCTGGTCTCACATGATCTCAAGTCTATATATATATAAGTGAGGGTTCAAACGAGAACATCCCTATTTTACGAAAATGCTAGAACAATTTTGAGCCCCCAACTTACTTAACCATAATTAAAATCAAAATTAAAATAAGGTAAATAATTAAGAATAATTATGTGATTTTGTATTTATCTGTAAAATAAAATAAAGTAAGTAATTTCCTTATCTCTAAAATCACGTACAAATAATATAATCACCTATTATTATGTATCAAATCATTATCATATTATTATCACAACAAAATCACATGATGAACAAGCAGTGTGATGATTGTAGACATGATCATTACTGATTTTCGATTATCTCATCGTTATCATAACAAAATCATGTAATTACTATATCATTATCACAACAAAATCACATCATAAGAGTCTTACATTCATCAAAACATTATCACATTATTATCACATCTTATCACAACATTATCACATCATTATTGACAAGGGAGACATCGACTTAAGAAGCCTCCGATGATGGCAATAACATTTAATGGATAAGAACAAATCCATAATAACATAAATTTAATGATAAATACTAATTTATTTTTCTTATTCAAAAGTTTATTATGTGGTAATTAATTTGGAGGTCTAGAATTGTTCTCGTATTTTCACAAAATAGAGTCGTTCTCGTTTGAACCCTTCCCTATATATATATATGTATATATATACATACATATATATATATACACATACATATATATAACAAATATAGATATATACATAAGTCCATCATATGTGTTTAGCAAATCACATATGATATACACACACATGCATATAGGGTCAGGTTCAAGGGAAAACCTCAAAAAAACGGAAAACTGAGGAACACTCTGGTAGCCTTTAATATGGACGGTATGCACTTGTGCATACAAGTAATTAATTTGTTTTTTGGTTTTTATGCACTTGTGCATGTTCTAAATTACTTGTATGCACAAGTGTATACGGTCCAGATTAAAGGCTACCAGGGTGTTCTCCAGTTTTCCGTTTTTTTGAGATTTTCCCTTGAAACTCCCTCCATGCATATATATATATATATATATATATATATATATATATATATATATATATTGATCCATGATTATATATATGCAGTTAGCAATAACCAACACGCATACATTCATATATACGTATAGACACATATAGACATATGCATACATGCACACAAATACTTATATATATATATATATATTGATCCATGATTATATATATGCAGTTAGCAATAACCAACACGCATACATTCATATATACGTATAGACACATATAGACATATGCATACATGCACACAAATACTTATACATGCACACATGTACATATACACATATTACGACACACACATACACATATATACACACACACATAGATCCATGATCATATATATATATATATATATATATATATATATATATATATATATATATATATATATATATGCTAGAAGCGTACTCGCGCAATGCAGCGAGATATATCAAGATTTTAATGTTTCATTTTATTTTTTGTTTTTTTATAGATTTACAGTACGATTTTGGATCATTTTGAGAGAGTGATAATGGTTTTTTATAAATTTGTTAAATTTAGGCTTAATAATATAATGTTTTATATATAAAAAAATTAAGTATTTTGTTAAAATTCAATGATTATCTTATATATTTTAAATTCTTTATATTTAAATTGAAATATTTATCCTGTTTTTATATATGTTTATCAGTTGGTTATTAATTCAAACATATAGCTTTAGAAATTTGTACTCATGCATCATGACTTGAATGTAATCTTAAGTTTTAAGTAATGTATATCAATAAACAGTACTTAATGCATAAACGTTTGTTTTTTAAAAGTTTTTTCGATAGTTTAATAATAATGTAATTTATTTTAGGTTTAATAATATATGTTTTTTTTATAAAATAACCATTAAATATTCAATTAGATTTTCTTATTTAGATTTTAGATTTTTTATATCTAAAATTTGATTTTTATCATGTATTTAGTTATGTCGGGAGTGATTTTTGGGAAGTTAAAGTGGTTAGAGATAATGATTGAAAATTAATAAATGACATTAAATATAGTACATAAAGCTTTAATTGTTGTTTTTAAAAAGATTTTAAGTAATTAGAATTAAATAACGGTATATTAAACTTTAACAATTGTTTTTAAGAGTTCTTTATAAATATTTTATAATATAGTATAGATACATATAACGGTTAGCAATTACCAACATACACACATGTACATATATACATATAGACATATACATACACGTATACATATACATACACACATACATACATAGTAAATAACACATGTATACACATGCATGTACATATATACATACATTATGTACATATTAATTAACATATATATGTGCATACATATTCATATACACATAGCAAATTTTACAAAAACAATCAAATTAAAACTCATACAGATAACAAGAACTTGAAAAAACAATAAAATCATGTGGTCGTCCGAGATCCATCAGTGATTACCGAAGGATTAGCGATAGTTATTGAGCAATCCGTCGCTAATCTGTTGGTAATCACCGACGGATCACCGAAGGCTATATGATTTTAGATTTAAAAAATAGAAAAATAAATTATTTATACCCTGTGTCGGATTAACGACGGACACGTGGAAAATCACTTTTAAGAAATTCAAAAATAAATTAATTTTATATTCCTTCGGAAATATGTAATATTAACGATGAATTTTGTTTTCATCAGTAAAAATGAACGTGGTGGACCATTCGTCGCTATTCCATCGGTATTCCGTCGAAAATTACTGATAAATTCCGGCTGTCGGTTATGGCCATTAATGATAGTTAGTTTTTTTATAGTGTAATTTATCACGCGAAATTAGTATAGTAATTCTACAAATTTAGTTCTATCGGCTTTGTTTTTATTCCACATATTTTAATGGGACAAAGACTCTTATCTTTGTGATTTTGTCCCACTCAGTCGTTCCATCAAACATCAGATAATATTTGTTTGTCTTGTTTTCTGATATGTACCAAACATACTCTTTAAACAACACTCTCATGTTTACTTCAAAATGAATATATAACAAGATCATGAACAAATGGTTTTGGATATATACACCAAAGGGCCTTTCGTCTAGTGGTATTCACTACAAGAAAAATGGTAATTAGTAACAAAAAGAAATTGGTCACTAACGATAAAAAATTGGTCACTAATATCGTTTAGTGACCAAAATTTCGGTCGTCACTTTTCGTCACTAAAGGTCCGTCACTAATTGACAATAGTGACGAAATACAAAATTGGTCACTAATTAGTGACAAAATTAAAGTGGTCACTATGTTTGTGACAACTAAAGTTGTCACTAAATTTCGTCACTAAGTTATTAAAAGTCGTCACTAATTGTCAAGATAACGGCTCAGTTAACGTCCGTTAACTTTCATTAGTGACCAAAAAATGTGGTCACTAATTATAAAAAAATGAATAAAAAATTTGTCATAAATTTATACTGTTATTGTTATTGCATTATAACTAAAACCTGTTAATTTGTAAAGATAAAAATCTAAAATTAATTTCATTTGCAAAAAGTATAATTCTTTGATCCAAACAAACATGTCAAAGTCATATCAATTTATTTATCACTAAATCACTAGATGACTAACAAAAATAGAACATAGACTTCTTAGTTTTGAGATCCCAATGCAGATAACTTTGACAGTTGTGCCATCATGAGGTTCATTTTGTCCTTCATTTGGTTATGCTCCTCTTGAAATTTCAGTTGCTCCTTTTTAAATATATTTGTTTATGTTATATATAACGAAAGGTACTGTCTTCGCCGTCTTTTTGGAACCATCATGGTTTCCATCCGTTTTCTTGTAATTTCCTTGACTGCAAAAGAAATGTTTAGAGCAGAAAATGGTAAATTATCAATAATATGAAGTCAGCAAAGACTTGAATCACCGTTCTCTGCCTAGTTTCGAGACGTAGCTTTTCAGCATTTGCCATATCATATTCTCCCTTCTCTAGATGCCGTTGATCAGGCCTGAGTCTCGAATCCGTTGGTGAAAGCTTCTCCTTAACCCGTTATCAAACACCCCGAATCAAAAACAATGAAATTAAATGTAATATATATATTTATATAAATATATATACACACACACAACTTGAATCATCTCTACCTGCAATCCTGGAGTTAACTCGTTCAATGTGATGGCAAAATATGTTAGATTGTATCGAGTGAGATTGGTGGGAGGCAAAGTTCTTTGCCACAATAGATTTGCGTCACCCATATCCTTCGGTTTCACAATAGCGATTCCATTTATGTAATACATGCTCTCATCCCACTTCCCAAATACCGTTGCATGTTTCTTACCGCTAGCATCTTCAACAAACCCATGTACCTGTTCAATAACACGCGTCCAATGTCAGTACTCCAAACTGACACAGTAAATCCCACCCAAAAGTAGAGTCTGAGGGGTGAGATATACACAGACCTGACCTCTATAGGTTATACTGACCAAGTAAAAATGTGTGCACAATAGAATCTTATGATGGGGATCTGTAGTTTTTCGTACTTTTTTTGTATACATGGTCAGAAGAAGTTTAAACAGAAAAACACTTTCATCTCTATCTACCATTTCTCAAGCATTTACCTGGCAGGGATTTCATTCCATGATGATCGCAATAAACTTTACCCAAAATAAGATTATAAATGTTGGTTGTGACCTGACAGCAGAAAAAAAAAACACAAATATGATAGCCGCTACGAGACTAAAAAGAGACTCAATAAGGCAATTGGTTGCATATTCGATACCTTGCTCCACTGGAAAACCTCGCCATCATCAAATTCTAAGGTAAGAACACCAACAGGGTCGAGCTGAATTGATCTCCCCAAAAACTTTGTCCTAATGTTGCTACCCCCCAAAATTTCCACCCTTTACCTTCGGAATGACAGGCTATTAGGGTCAGATGGTGACTAACCTGTTCCAAAAAAAAAATGGCATAAGTTTCAAAACTATAAAGGGTTACTACTAACTTAAGCTAAAACCAACAGACCTTCTCGAAAAAGAAGCGAACGCCTTTCTCAGGATAGTCAGCTTCATAAGTTTCCCCTAATAAAGGGTTGAACGGTTTACAATGTCATCCTTCTGAAGAAGCATATCCAGAACGGTAAAAGCAGCAACATTAAAATTCTTTCAAGACTGTTTCCCTTGAGCACATTCCGGAATCACATCAGATATCAGATTTAGAGCAAGATTAATAATAATGGAAACCACTTATAGAAACCATTACACGTATGAAAAGATGGCAAGAAAAGGCTGATTAATATGACCGGTACCTCTTTTCCATGCTGATAAGCGCGATCTAGAAGGTAAGAGTACTCCAAGGCCTCGAAACACTTTTGTAGAGATGATATCGGTTCGTTAAAATAAACAGGAAGACAGACTCGTGTGAGATCTTTCCCAACATTGTCTTTAATCAAAGACCACAAACTGACCCCCTTTTCTTTCTCAGCAGGATCCGGAAGCTTCTTTCTCCTTTCAATTTGAAGGTCTCTAGACTCAGCAGTGGCCTTTTTATCAATCATTCGAGCCATAACATGAGGCTGGTTTTTTAATTCGTTATCTATATACCCACAACTCATACTCTCTCCAGAAAAGCAATCTTTGGTGTCGAAGAAGTAGGTTTCCTCATCTTCTGAAGCCTCCTCAAGCTCTTGTTTCTCAACATCATCAGATGATTCGGTTGTACTCCATTCTGAATAATAATAATAATAATAATAATAATAATAATAATAATAATAATAATAATAATAATAATAGTAATAATAGAAGTGAATTAATCATACATACATACATACTATGGATATATAATACATTAATAATAATAACAATAGATACCAACCGGGAGATAAATGTAGAGAGCATACCACTATATTTTTCACGATGTAGATCTGAAAATTACTGTTGTGTCAATTGTGTAACACCCTGAATTTTGGGATTTGGTGAAAAGTTGACCTTTACCCAAAGTTCAAGGGGGTATTTTGTAACTTGGGCTATATAAATAGAAATCAAATCTGAGATATTTTTAATATATCATTTGATCTGATCTTTGTTGTTGAGAAGTCAGAGAGAAGAAGGAGCAGGAGAAGAATCTTTGTAAAGGGTCGATCGTTTCGGGCAAATCGAGGTACAAATATAGCTTAATGCTTTGATCTGAATGCTTTTAGCCGTGTAGAATCTTGTTGTGAAGGTTTTAAACCGTTCCATTTTGAGATCTGAGTATATCTCATTTTTGATCTGGGTTCTGCGTCGATCTGTTCTTGATGAACAAGACGATCGGATGAGCAAAGGACCGATGGACCTTCGACCTTGCCTGTTCGACCGGAGGTTGTTCGACCGAGGGGTGGTGCCCGACCGGAGGTCGTTCGACCGGTGTTGTAGTTAGACCGGAGTTGTCCTTTGACCGGTTTAGGTTCTGTTAAGTTGTTAGCTTCTGTGTCTTTGAATTCTAGTCAAGTAGCGAGAGGTTTGTCTGTATTTCGACTTACCGATTCTTTCGGTGTTGACATAGGTAACGCTCGTTAAGAAGAAGGAAACAGAGGTGAGTTCTTACTATCATTTTAAACTGTATACATATCAAAAGTTACCTTTTTGATCTTATCTTATTTAAAGTAAAATGATGTTTTGCTTATGCGTTTATGCGGAAAGAATATTTAAAAGAACTCCTTTTAATTGATTTTCATTCTTACTAGAAGTTGAACTGGGAATAGCATTTTGTTTATAAAATGTATTTATAACATATATTTATTTATGGTTGGTCACATATGTTGTTGTGACGAGTCTGTACCATTACTAGCGGACCCCTAGGTTTTGGAGTAGACTGTTTTGTTGGGAGGTTATATTCCCCAAATTTGTAGCTATGGATCACATGTTCCTCGGGGGCAACTTGGTACGGTTATGTGAGGTCGGATACTAGCCATGGTTCATGGTGATCCTAGTGAAGGAGTATACATTGGTTTCCCTTGGGAGCGCGATCTCACCTCGTTGCACGGACTCTGGGTTCATTGCTGAGGACTCCAAGTGTTTAGCTCATAGCTCGGATTTGTGGTCTACTTTGTGTTACACCACTATCCTTAGTAAAATGGTTCTTTTGTCATCGTATGATGAGTTTTGGACCGAAAAGGCCCGGTTGTGGCGAAATGTTATCTTTTATAAATTAAACCTTTATGAAAAGATTTCCTTATGATACTGACGTATATATCTCTGATTTTGAGCTTTATAAACTGTATGTTCTCACCAGGCTTTAAGTCTGACACTTTTTCTCAAATGGTATGTGTAACAGGTTTCCATTAGCGGTGGGTTGCCGGGGTTTTTGGAAAGACGAGTTTTGAGTCTCGAGGTTTTTGGAGATGTTTTAGTATTGTTGCTGGGCATTGTTAAGTCCCATTCTTTTGATGAAATCCTTGTATAGGATTGTATATTCTTAAGGACTGATCCCATTTATGGGAAGTTAATAGATTTACTTTCGTCATGTTGTCAGGTTTCCAAGTTTTAATTTACTCTAATTTTTGAGGTGTTCCAAGTTGGTATCAGAGCTCTAGTTTAAGCGAACTAGGCATGAATGTAAGATGTCTAGACTTAGACTGAGTATATTAAGAATTGATCCGCGAGAATGGGGTAGAGCTCCTAAGTTGGGTTAGTCTTAGAGTCGACGGAAAGTACGTTTATTAAGCGTTGTAGTGGTGGTGACAAGAACCATTATGTGTATTATGTTCATAATTTCACTTAGCTAATGTTATTATGAGGATATTGTACGTAAGAGTGCTTGATTTGCTGTTATTATGACAATTGGTAATGTGGTAGTACGTTTTCCTTTCGTGTTCTCTTCTCTCTCTTATCTCTTCCTCTGCTCTGTGTAGCAGTTCAGAATGGTAGGTACGCGTGGAAGACCGCGTGCTCGTGTTGATGGTCTGGAAGCGACAGCCTCTACAGCGGGTCAGCCGGAAGGAGTTGAGGTTATCGTTCGACCACCCGTTCAGCAAGTACTAGGTGGGGGGGCCAGAGGTCATTCCGCGAGTAGACCTGGCTTCGTCCCATCCAGTCATCGGGGATGCTAATCCCCAGTCTGAGTTGTTGTCTAGCGTGATGTTGGCGATGAGGGAAGAGATGGCGAAGCAGCAAGAGTTTCTGCTGAAAGCGATGGAGGACCGCGACGTAAACCATCGGAGAAGTGAGACGGTGGTGGAGAACGTCGTAGCAGGTTCTGGTGATGATGGTATAAGGGCCGTGACGATTGAGCGCGGGATTTCTGGTGCTCCGGGGAATAGGAAGAGTTGTTCCTATAAATCCTTTCTGGGTTGCGGACCGCCAGAATTCTTCGGTTCAGATGACCCGGCGGTGTGTGTAAAGTGGATCCGAGCGGTTGAGCAAGCTTTTGGCTCTTCCGAATGTGGTGATGATCAGAGGGTGCGGTTCGGTACCAAACTGCTAAGGGACACTGCACTCATCTGGTGGAATATCATCCAATCCACTCTATCTCCTGAGGTGTTGGCTCAGTTGTCTTGGGCCGAGTTCAAGAAGAAGCTGCTAGAAGAGTTTTGCAACGAGAGAACGATGGACCGAATTGAGAAAGAATTCCGGTCCTTGGTGAAGGGAAGCCTGACGGTGAGGGAGTACACCCGTCAGTTTATGGAGAAGCTTGGTCTGGTGGGGCACGCTGCCCCAACAGAGAAAGACAAAATGAAAGCTTATATCAACGGCTTGCCAGCGGACATGCAATCGATGGTTCATAATTTCAAGGCTTCTAACCTCCGAGAGATGGTGGAGGAAGCTCAATTCATGGAAGAGATGTTCGCGAAGAGCAAATCTGAGAATTCTGTAGTGGTGTCTGATAAAAGAAAGTGGGAGAGCAGTTCAGTACCTCCCAAGTGGACCCGACCTTTTGTTGGAAACCGCAACTTCGGCAATTATCAGGAAGCGAAGTGGTGCCCGAAGTGTCGGACCAAGCATCACGGTAACTGTTACAACAATTCTCAAACTTGCTTTAAGTGTGGGAAGCCTGGTCATACTGTCAGAGATTGCCCGGTCAGGGGAATCATCTGTTTTGAGTGCAAGGCACCGGGGCACGCGAGGAAAGATTGCCCGAAGCTTGTGTCGGGTAGTGCGCCAGCAAGGAAGGAGAACCCTCCTAAGGTTCAGGGTCGATCTTTTCAGATGACGGCCGAAGAGGCCAGGGCATCCGCTGATGTGGTATCGGGTACTTTTCTTATAAACTATGTACCTGCTCGTATTTTATTCGATACGGGTGCTAGTTTCTCTTTCGTATCTGATTTGTTCCGTCAGAAAATTTCTATGCCCACTACTAGTCTTGAGGATGCGTTAGTAGTAGAAATAGCAGATGGTAGACAAGTTCTGATCCGCGAAGTTCTGAATCAGTGTACTCTTAGTATCGAAGGGAGAGAATTCCCGATCGATCTTCTACCAATGTCAATCGGGGGTTTTGATGTTGTGGTCGGTATGGATTGGTTGTCAAACAATCAGGCCGAGATCGTGTGTTCCAAGAAGTTGATTCGACTTCCCAACCCCTCTAGTGAGGTCGTGGTCATATATGGTGAAAAGAGAAAGGGTGAAGTGGCAATAATCACAATGGCAAAGGCACGCAAGTGTTTAGTAAAAGGATGTTCGTCTTTCCTAGCCTATGTGATCGATGCCAAGTTAGAGAAGTCCAAGCTGGAAGATGTGAAGATCGTGCGGGAGTATCTAGATGTCTTTCCGGACGACTTGCCCGGGTTGCCGCCCGATCGTCAGGTAGAGTTTCAGATAGATCTCGTGCCTGGCGCTGCACCGATCGCTAAAGCACCTTATCGCTTAGCGCCGTCGGAGATGCAAGAGATGGTAGCACAACTCCAAGAGCTATTGGAGAAGGGATTTATAAGACCGAGTTCGTCACCTTGGGGAGCTCCGGTCTTATTTGTCAAGAAGAAGGATGGCACAATGAGAATGTGCATTGACTATCGTGAGTTGAACAAAGCTACAGTGAAGAACAGGTATCCGCTTCCAAGAATAGACGACTTGTTCGATCAACTTCAAGGAGCGGGTTGTTTTTCCAAAATCGACTTACGTTCAGGTTATCACCAAGTGAAGGTAAGAGAAGAAGATGTTCCGAAGACAGCTTTCAGAACGCGTTACGGCCATTACGAGTTCCTTGTAATGCCTTTTGGCCTGACGAACGCACCAGCAATGTTTATAGACTTGATAAATAGAGTGTGCCGACCTTTCCTCGACAAGTCAGTCATTGTATTCATTGATGACATACTCGTGTACTCCAGGAGTGAGACAGAGCACGAACAGCATCTACGTGAAGTTCTGGAAGTGTTGAGAAAAGAGAGATTGTACGCCAAGTTTTCCAAGTGCGACTTTTGGCTTAAAGAAGTACAATTTCTGGGGCACGTAGTCACTCGGGACGGAGTGAAAGTAGATCCCTCCAAGATTGAAGCTATGATGAATTGGGAGCCTCCTAAGAGTCCGTCAGAGATCCGAAGTTTCTTGGGTCTGGCGGGATACTACAGGAGATTCATTCAAGACTTTTCTAAGATCGCTTCTTCCTTGACAGTTCTGACTCGGAAGAATGTGAAGTTTGAATGGACCGAAACCCAAGAGAAGGCGTTCCGGATTCTTCAAAAGAAGTTGTGTGAAACTCCGATCTTGTTTTTGCCTGAAGGGTCGGAAGATTTCGTGGTTTACAGCGACGCTTCAAAGATGGGATTGGGTTGTGTGTTGATGCAACGAGGCAAGGTAATCGCTTACGCCTCGAGGCAGCTTAAAATACACGAGCAGAATTATCCAACTCATGATCTGGAGTTAGCGGCGGTGGTGTTCGCTTTGAAGCTTTGGCGACACTACCTATACGGCACGAAGTGTACTCTTTTCACAGATCACAAGAGCCTGAAGTATGTCTTTGATCAGAAAGAGCTGAATATGAGGCAAAGGCGGTGGCTCGAGTTGCTGAAAGATTACGACTGTGAATTGCTTTACCATCTAGGTAAGGCGAACGTGGTGGCCGATGCGCTAAGTCGGAAGGACTATAGCGGAAGTATTCGGGCTACCCATTCAAGAATCGAGCTAGTGTCTAGTCTTGTTGAGAAGATCAAGACATCTCAGATGGAAGCATTGTTGGAAGAGAATCTCAAAGAGGAAGTCATGACAAAACAACAATTGCTCTTGACGGAAGATAGCCGTGGAGTGAAACTGTTCAGCGGTCGTGTGTGGGTGCCCAAGGTTGGGGGAAACCGGGAGCTGTTGCTAGAAGATGCACACAAGTCCAAGTATTCCATTCATCCGGGAAGTACAAAGATGTACAGGGACTTGAAGTTGCACTATTGGTGGCCGGTGATGAAACTTGACGTGGCACGTTACGTTGAGCGTTGTGTGACGTGTTCGCAAGTCAAGGCCGAACATCAACGACCGTACAGGAGTCTCCAGTCCTTAGAGATTCCCGAGTGGAAGTGGGAGCATATCACCATGGACTTCGTGACGAAGTTGCCTAAAACTCTTCGGGGACACGATACCATATGGGTGATAGTGGATAGATTGACGAAGAGCGCTCACTTTTTGCCTATGCGCCAGACTTTACCGATGGATAAGTTGGCGAAGCTTTATATCGATGAGGTGGTCTCGAGGCATGGAATACCTTTGTCGATTGTGTCGGATCGCGACAGTCGGTTCACTTCGAACTTCTGGGATGGGTTCCAGAAATAGCTTGGTACGCGAGTTAAGTTGAGTACGGCTTACCATCCGCAGATCGACGGACAGAGCGAACGAACGATTCAAACCTTGGAAGACATGTTGAGGTCTTGTGTCATCGATTTCGGGGGTGGTTGGGACTCTCACCTGCCTTTGGTGGAGTTTGCTTACAACAATAGCTACCACTCGAGTATTGGGATGGCACCTTTTGAAGCACTGTATGGGCGAAAGTGTAGGACTCCCGTGTGTTGGCTAGAAGCGGGAGAGAAGCAATTCGCCGGGCCGGAAATCGTGCAAGAGACTGCCGATAAGGTCAAGTGCATTCGAGAGAGGATGAAAGCGGCTCAAGATCGTCAGAAGAGCTATGCCGATAAGAAGAGGCGACCGATGGAATTCCAAGTAGGCGACCGCGTTATGCTTAAGGTATCGCCATGGAAGGGCATTATACGGTTCGGAAAACGTGGGAAGCTGAGTCCTCGTTTCCTCGGACCTTTCAAAGTACTTAAGCGAGTAGGGTTGCAAGCCTACCAGTTGGAACTGCCACCGGAGTTGAGTAGAATACACAACACGTTTCATGTTTGCTACCTCCGGAAGTGTTTGGCGGTAGAAGACAGCGTCATTCCCCTTTCAGAGTTAAGGGTAGACGAAGGAAACCGTTGTGTGGAGGAACCCGACGCCATCTTAGAGAGAAAGACTAAGAAGTTGCGTCACAAAGAAGTCACTTTGGTCAAGGTGAAGTGGAAGCATCACCGGGGAGCAAACGTGACTTGGGAAGCTGAAGAGGATATGAAGCATAGATATCCTCATCTCTTTGTATAGTTGGATTTCGGGGACGAAATCATTCCCAAGTTGGGGAGGATTGTAACACCCTGAATTTTGGGATTTGGTGAAAAGTTGACCTTTACCCAAAGTTCAAGGGGGTATTTTGTAACTTGGGCTATATAAATAGAAATCAAATCTGAGATATTTTTAATATCTCATTTGATCTGATCTTTGTTGTTGAGAAGTCAGAGAGAAGAAGGAGCAGGAGAAGAAGCTTTGTAAAGAGTCGATCGTTTCGGGCAAATCGAGGTACAAATCTAGCTTAATGCTTTGATCTGAATGCTTTTAGCCGTGTAGAATCTTGTTGTGAAGGTTTTAAACCGTTCCATTTTGAGATCTGAGTATATCTCATTTTGGATCTGGGTTCTGCGTCGATCTTTTCTTGATGAACAAGACGATCGGATGAGCAAAGGACCGATGGACCTTCGACCTTGGCTGTTCGACCGGAGGTTGTTCGACCGGGGGGTGGTGCCCGACCGGAGGTCGTTCGACCGGAGGACGTTCGACCGGAGGACGTTCGACCGGAGGTCGTTCGACCGGAGGACGTTCGACCGGAGGTCGTTCGACCGGTGTTGTAGTTAGACCGGAGTTGTCCTTTGACCGGTTTAGGTTCTGTTAAGTTGTTAGCTTCTGTGTCTTTGAATTCTAGTCAAGTAGCGAGAGGTTTGTCTGTATTTCGACTTACCGATTCTTTCGGTGTTGTCATAGGTAACGCTCGTTAAGAAGAAGGAAACAGAGGTGAGTTCTTACTATCATTTTAAACTGTATACATATCAAAAGTTACCTTTTTGATCTTATCTTATTTAAAGTAAAATGATGTTTTGCTTATGCGTTTATGCGGAAAGAATATTTAAAAGAACTCCTTTTAATTGATTTTCATTCTTACCAGAAGTTGAACTGGGAATAGCATTTTGTTTATAAAATGTATTTATACCATATATTTATTTATGGTTGGTCACATATGTTGTTGTGACGAGTCTGTACCATTACTAGCGGATCCCTAGGTTTTGGAGTAGACTGTTTTGTTGGGAGGTTATATTCCCCAAATTTGTAGCTATGGATCACATGTTCCTCGGGGGCAACTTGGTACGGTTATGTGAGGTCGGATACTAGCCATGGTTCATGGTGATCCTAGTGAAGGAGTATACATTGGTTTCCCTTGGGAGCGCGATCTCACCTCGTAGCACGGACTCTGGGTTCATTGCTGAGGACTCCAAGTGTTTAGCTCATAACTCGGATTTGTGGTCTACTTTGTGTTACACCACTATCCTTGGTAAAATGGTTCTTTTGTCATCGTATGATGAGTTTTGGACCGAAAAGGCCCGGTTGTGGCGAAATGTTATCTTTTATAAATTAAACCTTTATGAAAAGATTTCCTTATGATACTGACGTATATATCTCTGATTTTGAGCTTTATAAACTGTATGTTCTCACCAGGCTTTAAGTCTGACACTTTTTCTCAAATGGTATGTGTAACAGGTTTCCATTAGCGGTGGGTTGCCGGGGTTTTTGGAGAGACGAGTTTTGAGTCTCGAGGTTTTTGGAGATGTTTTAGTATTGTTGCTGGGCATTGTTAAGTCCCATTCTTTTGATGAAATCCTTGTATAGGATTGTATAGTCTTAAGGACTGATCCCATTTATGGGAAGTTAATAGATTTACTTTCGTCATGTTGTCAGGTTTCCAAGTTTTAATTTACTCTAATTTTTGAGGTGTTCCAAATTGATACCCCACTTCAGGAACTCCAGAGGTTTCAACTTCAATATTAGCAGCCTGATACATGCAAAAGACGATTGCTTTATAAATATAATGATATTAGCTTACATAAGAATCAAAAAATGCATGCTCAAACACACCTCATCAACCGCATATTAACTACTTCATTAGGTAAACTATACACATAACAACCAAAAGTGATCAGGTAACAAGAACATCAGCAACTTATGATCGATGTAATTTATTATCAGGAGTTGGTTCTCCTGAAATAGGGTTTATGAGCTAATGGCGTTTCCAGTAACTATTTACCTCAACATAACTCAACTCAGATTCATAGGATATGCAACTAAAGCTAGAACCTAAATTAGTTTCACCAATATATGTTTCTTATCCTTTGAATATCCTAATGAGTTGATACCAATTAGCCCGACAATGCTAATGAGTTGATATCTATTTCTTATCCTTTGAATAACCAATTTGTTGAAGTTGGTTATTCATGACTTGATTGTATCATATATATATGTATGTTGTTCTCATCAACCACAAAAAAACTTTCATCTAAACTAGATGTCATTCAAGAGTTTTGCATATAATTCTGAGCATGTTTGTTGAAACGGGCTACTACTCTGTTGCATGTTTCTGGAACCATATTGTAATTATTATTTTTTAGTTGATTTTGGTTTTTGTTTATGTAATATGCTTACTTGGTTTTGCAAATTGAGGTGAAATTTGTATACTTGCTTCAGGAATTTTTTAGGACAAGGGAAGTTGGGGAGTTTCTTAGTGGTGCTTTGGTTGGGGCTATGACTAAAGTTGTTCTTGCTCCTTTTGAAACCATCTGGTTTCTTCACTCTTTCTTAATGTCATATCCACAAACTTAAATTATTGGTTCTAGTTTATAGAATAATGCTTATGAATTACTTGACTTAAATTGTTGGATACTCACACGACCCTAGAGCCTGCACAAGTTCAAGCGTTGGAGGAATATTGCATGTACGGTTGTTGTGTTTAAGTAACCTGGCAAGGAAAATAACACAGAGCAAGTTAAATTCTCTTTTGATAGTTTAATTAACGTTTCGTATTATCATTCATTAGATTGAACATACAGATGAATCAGTTTCATGTTTGAGCTGAAGAGCTGAGGTGGGATATCACCTGAAAGCTGGTTGTGTTCTAGGTGACTGTAAACGATCAATAATAAATCATACGTTGTTTTCTTTTATTAGCAAATTCAGAGACCGAAAGGACATATGCGTACAAGTGCTTTGCAGAAGTCAACATATCAAGACCAGGCATTGTCTCATTAGAAACTAGTATCCTACCAGTTAGCTTGTTCTGGGAGAGATCCAACCAATAAAGTTTCTCAAATTACAAATGGAAGTTGGAATGGATCTAATGAAGCCATTTAAATTCAGAGACTTACACGATAGAGATTGTTGAGTTCATGACATAGGGCTGGATAGTAGTTGGAAACATATATGAGAAATTTCTTACAGATCCTTAAGCATTTGAAGATTTCCGATTTCTTTTGGAATTTGACCACTAAAACTGCAATCAACTAGGATTCTAGAAAACCAGATCAAACGTTTAGGCCTATAAGACAAAAACTGGGTAGTTTTCATTCAATGGATCGTAAAATTACTTACAAGTATCTTAATTTCTTCAAATTCCCAATTTTTGGAGTGAGTAATCCTTCCAAGGCTTTATTGTAAGATAGATTTCTACATACACAAATAAACAAGCGTAAAAGATTTGCTGACCCTCTATTCCAACAGGAGTTTAACCATCAAAACTACATTCATTTGAGATATGGAAGAACTTACAGGGTCTCCAATTCAGTTAACTCCTCAATATCTCCTGGGAGCCCACCAGTCAATTGCATGCTTGCCAAGGCTCTGAGAAGTTAAAATAGAGAGAACCAAAACAGACAATAATGAGACTTTATGTTACTAAATCACTTGAAGGTGAAAATGAAGAGCGCACATCAAAGTTACTCGGTTGTTGGTGCATGTGATGCCAACCCAACCGCCACCACATGGGTGGGAGCCATCATCCCAATTGAGTGGTGTGCTCGGCCAATCATCCTTGAGAGCCTTCAGAGCAACACCTACACCATACACTTTTAACATCCAAATAAAATTCCCTTCCTTTATGAGAAAAGTAGAAAATAATAAAAGATCAAGCAGCAAACTTTATGCATTCATCAATAAAACCTCGCAAACCGAAGGACCCCAGTGCACTAACTCGAGTTCATCTCTCCCATTTTTATAACAGTGTTGACCATACAAAACCTCAAGAGCAGAGAGAAAAACAACATTGCAAAACTTCTAACAAATAAAAACATCAGAAACAATCGTAGTTTAACCGAGTTCAACAATATTTCCGTAGATAGGGAAATGATCAAACACATCGTGTGCAAAATTCTATCAACATAGGAAAAGGAAGTTACTTGAACAAAGAGCAGTAAAAATAACTGACCTTACGTAAGAATATGCTCAAACACGTAGTGTGCACAACTCCATCAACATAGAATTGTAATTTTGAAAAGATAATTACTAGAAAAGAGTAATCAAATAGCTGAACTTATCATTATCCTGAGCTGCTGTTATCCAAATTTGTATGAATATGATCACAAGTAGTTGCCAAATTCTTGAACACATCTCCCGAAGTAAATACAATATTGCATATTCCAAAGTGGCAAGAAAACCTGAAACCCATAAACCGATTAATGCAGGTTCCAAATTAGTTCCCAAGCGTAGCTTTTATGCTTGATTTGAAGGAAACTTGAGACACAGTCTCCGGTATGCTGGCCGGCCACCGGAAGATCACCTTTTCGGCCATCCCTATCGAGGTTTGGAGGAATTAGGTGTAACCATAAGCTAGAGAAGGACGATAAGCTTGATGATCAGAAACCCACTGATTTTAGAAGGACGTTAAACAGTAGCAGAGATGGAGTAAGATGCAGTATGACGAACTACCATATAATCATCGAACGAAAACAAAATTTCCACACACATAACAGACAATTATGGCTTACCGAGCCTGCTTCCTTTCATAGATCATCAATCTGTGCATCAATTTGAGAATTACACGAACAATCACGTAAGTAACTGCATAAACTACAGATAAAATCATCAGCAACACAATTTCAGAAACCTACAATTTGTTGACTATGATGATGTTAATTGAAAATATAGCCATACCTTTAGGGTTTTACAGGACGGAGGACGAAATTGACATTGTGATTTGAAACCCTAGATTTTCTGTGTTGAGAGTGAGGAGGCTGGGGACGGTGAGTCGGAGCTAATTACAGTGTTTTATTAAGAAAAATATCGACCTCCCTTCAAAAAATAGTATTTGCACATTGGTCCCTTTTCAATTGTAAAGTGTTTTTAAAATGAGAATGGAAGGTTACCAATTTTAGCCCCTGAACTTCATATTTTTGTATTTATACCATGATCTTATTTTTTAATATAATTAGTAACCATCCTTTTTTAGTTACTAAGTGTCTAAGTCTTTGAAATTAGTTCACTAATCTATTCAATTAACATAAACTAGTAAATATTATGCAGTGACAACTATTTTTTGTCATTACCATTTTCATTTTAGTTACAACTATTTTTTTGTTACTAAATTTTTTATTTTTTTGTCACTAATCTATTCAACTAAACTACTAAATTCTATGTAGTGACAACTATTTTTGGTCACTAACTCTTTGAAATTAGTGACAACTATTTTTGGTCACTACCACTTTCATTTTAGTGACAACTATTTTTTGTTACTAACATTTTTATTTTGGTGACCACTATTTTGTTGTCACTAATCTATTCAACTAAACTATAAAATTCTATGTAGTGACAACTAGTTTTGGTCACTAACTCTTTGAAATTAGTGACAACTATTTTTGGTCACTTACCACTTTTATTTTAGTGACAACTACTTTTTGTTACTAATATTTTTATTTTAGTAACCACTATTTTGTTGTCACTAATCTATTCAACTAACATGGACTACTAAATACTATGTAGTGACAACTATTTTTAGTCACTAACTCTTTGAAATTAGTGACAACTATTTTTGGTCACTACCATTTTTATTTTAGTGACAACTACTTTTTATTACTAATATTTTTATTTTAGTAACCACTATTTTGTTGTCACTAATCTAATCAACTAACATGGACCCCTAAATACTGTATAGTGACAACTATTTTTGGTCACTAACTCTTTGAAATTAGTAACCACTATTTTTTGTTACTACCACTTTCTTTTAGTGACAACTATATTTTTGTTACTAAAATTTTTATTTAGTGACCATTATTTTTTTGTCACTAATCTATTCAACTAACATGAACTCCTAAATACTATGTAGTCACAACTATTTTTGGTCACTAACTCTTCGAAATTAGTGACCATTATATTTTGTTACTACCACTTTCATTTTAGTAACAACTATTTTTTTATTACTAAAATTTTTATTTTAGTGACCATTATTTTTTTGTCACTAATCTATTCAACTAACATGAATTCCTAAATACTATGGAGTGAGAACTATTTTTTGTCACTAACTCTTTGAAGTTAGTGACGAAAAACATAATCGTCACAAATTTAGTCATTAAATTAGATATATTTGAATAATCTTTTTTAGCCATAAGAATTAGTGACCATTCTAGTGACCAAATTTTAGTTTTTGTCACTATATTTATATTAGCGACCAAATTTTAGTGACAACTTTTTTTACTGCCACTAACGTTGAAATTAGTGACCAAAAAATAAGTCGTCACTAAATTTCTGGTCACTAATTACCATTTTTCTTGTAGTGAGTAGAGCCTTTGCCTTCCTATGAGACCAGAGATTTAAATCTGAGGGTGTGTGACTTTATTTGTTGTGTTTTCCGTACATAAATATCATATACTTAAAAAAACGGTTTTGGAAAACTCAACAGTAACAGCTAATTAATTGGTTTAATGAGTGTTATTTTTTTTTTATTAATTACTAGAAGTGTACTCGCGTAATGCAGCTAGATACATCACGATTTTAATGTTTCATTTTATTTTATGTTTTTTGTCGATTTACATTACGATTTTGGATGGTTGTGAGAGAGTGATAATGATTTTTTTTATATAAGTTTCTTTAATTTAGACTTAATAATACAATGTAATTTATTGTGGTTTAATAATATAAATTTTTTTATAAAATATTCTGTTAGATTTTTTTTATTATATTTTTTATTTTTTATATTTAAAATTTGATTTTTATTCTATATTTAATTATGCTAAGAGTTATTTTAGGGAGTTAAAGTGGGAAATGATTTTAAGGGAGTTAAAATGGTTAGAGATAATGATTAAAAATTAATAAATAGCATTAAATGTAGTACATACAGCTTTAATGGTTATTTTTTAAGTAATTAGTATTAAATAGCGATACATTAAGCTTTAAGATTTGTTTTAAATAGTTTTTTATATCTGTTTTATAATATAGTATAGATATAAAAAATTAGATTTTATTTGTAGACAAGTGATATCTACTGGGTGATATACAAATGTATGATTAAAAAAAAAGCATCTTTATCATCTCAAGTTTTCCACCGTTTTGAATAAATAATTTGTGAAAGTATCCAATTTTGTTTTGATGACGATACGCATGACATCGCATGAGTTCATATAATGTTGTCATGGATAACATTTTGTAATATGATTTGAGATGTGACTTAGAAACCTCTCTCCGGATGAGCCAAAACAAATGAGTGGAGATAGGAAAATGGTACTTGTGACGACATTATTCATAAATCATGTATTTAGGAATATAGTTTTAGGTTGTCCGAGTATGGCAATGAAGGTTTTGGTTGAGGTTCTTCTTCAATGATATATGATAAGTATCATCGCCACTAATATATCATGAATCTATTTTCCGTTCTAAAATACACTTTTAAAGTTAATTATGTACTACAATTAAAAGTGTAAAATCCGAAGAAATTAATAAGCAAATCTTTAAGCATTAAAATCTTCGATGACACATGGGATATATAGTAAATTCATGCTACAAAGAAAAATAACTTTATTCTCACAAAGTAAAAAAAGTTTAAGTAAACTTGAAATTTACAAAGTAATATGTTTTACTATTGGAATCTAAATTAATTTGACTTCAAGAAACACATGGAGAAGTGCTATATAAAATCCTTTGGCACATGTATATCGATCGACCAGATATCGTAATGTTTGTTCAGATTTAATTGATGAATTCTATGGACTTGTTGCAGAAAAAACGTCATGAACATAAGCATATATAAAAAAAGTAGATGGAGAAGTGAACAAGTTTATGGGTAAATTACGAGTTAAAAAGCAAGGGAACATAAAGGGTATTCGATCACATGCACATGATATCATAAATATGAAGAAAAAGAAAAGTGTGTAATCATGCAAAGGCTATACTAAACCACTCATTATCAAGGCTGCAGATCCATTTGCTGCTGCTGCAACTCTTTTAGCGTTCCTTTTACCTTTACAATCTCATGCATCATTTACACATTAATTACGGGTTGTATCCATGAATCAGCATGATGTTATCACAGAAACATTAATATCGGTTTCTCAAATGGATTTATAACCCCAAATTCAAAATAGCTACAGTATAAATGATGTAGACCTGACATCATGACATCATCAATATTGTTCATCGTAGCGGAATAAATAATTGGATTTTTAGTGAAGTATATTGGAAATATATGCCACTTCCATTACGAAGGTTAAAGCAGTTAATTAATTCAATCTATGAATTATCTTAGACCTTTTAGTTTGCTTCATACCTTTCATTTTCTCTTACTGCTCCCTTCGACTTGATACTAGTGCTTTGAATTGCAAAGTGCTTTTGGTAAAACCACTAGAAAATTGTGCATCACCGACCACATTTACCGAGGTCAAAAACAGTTGGAATTTACAGACGGTTTATTGATGGTATCTTTTATTATTTTATTTTTTATTCATTTTTAATCGGTCATCGGAAAACCGTCGGAAAGTTAATAATATACCGACGGTAGGCTTTTTTATTCTACTCTTTATTTAATTTTAATATGTCATAGGAAAACTGTCAGAAAATTTATTAATATACCCACAATTTATCGACTGTAAGCTTTTTTATTTTATTTTATTTTATTAATTTATTAATAAGCTTAAAGTCTACCGAGTTTACGATTTTTCAAGCAACATTGCCGTCAATAAATTTACAATGTAGAATTCAAAATATTATGTCGGAAATACAATCACAACAGCATGCACAAATTCACATTTCATAAATAGTATCATGAATTACGCACCCAGGTGGTGATCATACACTCGGAAAAACTACTTGTTTAATTACTTTTACGATTTTAAATTTACAAAGTCGGTCGGCTCACTTGTTTACTCTTAAGGTCATAGCTTTGCAGATAATTGTGCCTACTTTTACAGCAAAAACATGTGAACTATCACCCTCACGACCACCGATCCCAAAGTACTAATGAACACAACAAAAGTCAATACACTACAAAAATCGAATCTATTAGTGATGGAAAATTCCGTCGCTGATCCATCACTGAAAGTGATTTCCGTCGCTAATCCGTTACTGAAAGTCCGCCACTAAAAATGTGGTGGCTGATACTATTAGCGATGTATTTCAGCGACAAATTAGCGACGGGAATAATTGGCGATGGGTTACCGATGATCATTTATTAGCGACGGATTAGTGACACAATCATTTAGCGACGGAAACATTTGCAAATGAAACATTTAGCGACGGATTTAGCGACGACAACTTTTAGGGACGGAATTCTGTCACTAATTCCGTCGCTGATTTTTAAAAAAAAATCTAATTTAAAAAGTTGTATTTTCTGTATTTTTATATAAATACTTTGCCCATTACCAAACCAAAACAACCCCTACCTATTAACTAACCAAAACAAACCAAAAAAAAATTAATTAAAAAAGTTGTATTTCCTGTGTTTGTTTGAGCAGCTATATCCTTATCTTCTTATATGTTTTTTTGTTGGTTACAAACACATTAAGAAGGATTTGATAATATGGGAAAATGGGCAAGGGTTTAATAACAATAATAAGAAGAAATCAAATATGAAAGTAGTCATCGGAGGGAAATGGAAGGTTCAACGGGAGTTTAGGCCTGAAAGAGAACAGTGATGGTGAGTTTAGGGCCGGAAGGGATGACGGGTTAAAGAGCTTTGATGGTGAGTTTACGACTGAAAGAGTGTGATGGATTTGAGAGTGTTTAATCAGATAGATAAATTTTTTTAGCTGTGGGTTATTTGATAAGGGCGTTGATGGTTTTCGGATGGTGTGATGTCCGTATATTGATATTGTTTAAGGCCTTGGACAAGTAACTGTGACTTATGAATTTAACATTGGATCTCCTCCGCATGTATTAAGGTTTTTGACGAATAGTTACCTTCCACTATTTTAGTGTGAGTTTTGTTGGGATTTTTATTTCATGGAAGTTTTGTTGAAAAGTTTTACTTTATATCACATTGCAATAAAAAAGAAATTTTTGGAATTATGATAATTTAATCATCACTTTGTCTTATACTATTTGAATATCGGGAACGAAAGTCTTGGAACCATTTGATTTTGGGTGTCATTGAGTTTCATTGAGTTTTATAAAGATTTTGTTGGGTCTTATGGAGTTACATTTTACTACATTTTGCGTCGCGTAGATAAACTTTGAAATGCGTATACTTAAATTGTTGTGTGCATTAACTTACGGATTTTTGTTTAACATTTTGTCTTCTACGAGTTTTGCACATTTCTTTTCGCAATTGTAAGAGACGTCTTGAGAGTTTTGTTGGTGAATGTTATCCCATATGTTATTGTGGCAAGTTTCAATGTTCTGTGATTTCTTTTTGGGTTTTATAAAAGAGTATTTCATCGTATGCTATTTAGTATTTGAAGTGATTTATACTTTTAGTGTGAGTAAGCATATAAAGGACCTATGATGGTTCGTGATGAGCTGTGCTTTGAGCATTCTTCAGTTGTTAATTTTATCGTTATTGATTCACGCAATGTATTATATTAATTCGTTGGTATGCATGATTTTGTAGCCACTATTTTTGGACAAAGCATTTTATTTGCGCTCCTAAAGTTTGAAGTCGACTAAATTATTTTACGTTTGACCAAATCGCAAGCACTTATCGTTTTACTGAGCTTGAGAAATACACTGATGTATGTGGGTCTTGTTGGAAATTTTATTCCACGTCATGTTATGGTTAAATAGGAATTTTAACTTGATTACGTAAATTTCTCCTTTCGGAGTTTATACAAACATTTGTTGCACACCTCTTTGGTGCGGGAAATTATTTTATGTACATGGCATAAAGTGACGCATATTCGGACCATAGCAGTCCATTTGAAAAGGTGTCGCACATCTTTTATTATTGTCATTATTAGCGAGGTTAATGATCAAACACTTTTCGAAATGGTTTTATGCACCTGTGTCTACTTTGCACACCTACCGAGTAAACGGTAGTGGATTTTTACACATACGATTAATTGTTATAAAGTTTTTACGTTTGAAAGTTTATAAATTTTTCAATGGACATAATTTTCGAGTCTCATAATTGAAAAACCTTAAACTCATTAGGACTATAGATTTAAACACCATTACGAAAGGAATTGTGAATAGAGACTAAAGGAGTCCTTGGGAATTGTAGCGTCAGATGGTCTGACTTGTGGTCAGTTTTGAATTATGGGTTTCAGTTTATGAATCGATGCACGCATGGATAGTTGAAGCAATAGAATCGTGCATTCTCCAGTTATGTAAGCGATAATCTTTCCCTTTCGGAAAATTCGGGTAAAAGCCTTGTGTAGTTGTTTACGTACGAACGGATTTGAATTAGTGGGTTAATGGTGCGGCAGTATGTTATGTGTCGGTGGTGTACCAACTTCATGGGTATTCGTGAATAATGATGATGTTATAGTTTGATCGTAAAGTTGTAAGATTTGGGGTTTATTTCCGTATAGGATGTAACTTTAAGCTTTATTAGAGGTCGACTCAGTGCGATCTGGAATGAAATACTTCATGGCAATCCCATGTTTTGACTTGGCCAGATGGATTTTAGGCGTCGACTCGTTCTTTTGAGGTCAATGATCTTTGGATGTTGGAAGAACCCCGTTGGATCGTGAGAAGTGTTTACCTTGTAGTGGTAGAACTTTACGGAGATTAGACGTTGGTAATTAAGCATCGACGATTAAGACTTTCTTAATATGGTAAGGGTTTTTATAGACCGAATGATTGATGTTTGAGTATGGTTGGAAGTTGCGCAATAGTCGAATTTGAATAAACCGACTTCCTTGAGAGCGTATTGGCACGTCTTTGGGAGGCAAGCTCTACCAACATAAGGGCGAATTATTAAGGAATTTTGGGAATTCTTCGGGTTTGGTGTCGATCTTTGAATTGCAGATTCAGAACTATGTTGAAATGGGACGAATTAGTCAATGGAAAGTGGAGGTCACAAGCTACCCTTGGGGTATTACGTGTCACATAAGGTTGGGAGACAAACGAAATCGTATGGTTAGATGTTAGATCTAGAGCACTCTAGCATGAGTGTAGCGTATCAAGGCGGATATTGGATGTGAGAGTCTTCACGAAAATCAGTATGACAGTTTTGTCAGGAAGTTATCAAGTTTTGGCTAAAGGATGAAATGGGTTAGAAACAATCCCTTGGAAAAGGGGACGGTCGTTTTGTGAGAATGACGTCATTGAGGTCTATGTCTGGTTTGTTACTTGTTGGGGGACTGAGAAAACCCAATACGTGCTGAGAGTGGTAAGGAAATGCCTTGTTTGAGAAATGGATTTCGAGGACGAAATCATTCCAAGGTTGGGAGGATTGTAACACCCGTGATTTTGGTAAATCCTTAAATTACACCTATCTGGTTAAATTGTAATTAAAAATCTTGCCTGGGTTATGCTTGTGGATTTTGGGTTTTGGATCGAGAGCATGTCGGTTGAAAAGTTGGAAATTTGGGCTTTGGAATGCCATAGGCAACCATCCCCGCGATTATGACAGAGGTCACCCTTGCGGGGCACTGTCGCGACCCATGTACCGCGAGAGAGGGGAATCCGGGCGACTATGCCCACGATTGTGATAGAGGTCACTCTCACGGGGCATTGTCGCTGAGTATGTACCGAGAGCGGGGGTGACCCCGCGATTGTGCTGGCGATTGTGACAAAATGTCACTGTCGCCATCGGGCACCAGACTTCAATATATACGTTTCCTCAATCCTATTCTTCACTTAAAACCTCAAGCCGCTTCCCTTTCTCTCCCAAACTGAACCTCCCCCTTCTTATATGAATCCTAGCTCATTTTTGGGGGGTTTCCCCCTAAAGCCAAGTGTTTCTTCATCATCTAGCAAGGTTTTGGAGGCTAGAGCTAAGGTATTTTCACCTCCTTCATCTTCACCAAGTTTTCTAGGATTTCATCCAACCCCTTTTCACCATTTTGAAGATTGGGAACTTGTGACTCATGTTGATGACCTATAAGTGCATTTTTGATGGATTAAGTTATGGGTAAGGCAACCTTCTCTTTTCTTCATCTATGAAAATTAAGGTTTTGAGATAAGATGAGATCTTCATGAAATGCTTGGGGAACGTTTCTATATGGTTGAATATGTGTATTTATGGTTGGATATCTATGGATCTAGGTTTTTAAAAGTTTTTGGCTTGAAGATCTAAGTTTCTTCGAAGGAGCTAAAGTTGTGGGAAAAATCTAGATTTAGCCTAAATCTAGCAAGGTGGGTTCAAGTTGATTTGTGAAAACGGTGTACATGCCAAAATGTCTATTTTAAAGTGTTTATATGTTTTACATGAAATTATTAACTGTTGAGTTATTTGATGAATTTTGATTATTTGAAGTGTCTAACTTTATAAACTTATAAAAACACCCACAATTGGGATTTTGGGCATTTTGATAAATAAATCATATATTTTGGTATTTTAATGATTTATTTCATAAAAGTAGATTTTTTGAATATAAATATATTTCGTTGTGTGTTTTGGAGAAATGCATGATTTGGTGTTATGGGACGTTTTGAAAGGATAAATGTTATATACTCATTTAGAAAATGTTTTGTCCCAATCAAAATTATGTTGGAGTTATCTCCATATTTTGGAGCATGGGTTTTCATAAATGCATGTTGTTTATGTTCGATTTCATTTTATGACTTCTTACAATTGGTCTTTTGATTTGTTGAGCATATGGTTCGGTTTGGACCTGGTCAGGTTTTGGGGACATTTGTCTGATTTTAATAGCTCACTGTAGAGCTTTGGTTATGATTTGCATTTATTGCATTGTATTGGAAAAATTACATGTTTTGGATGCGCTAGTTCATTCATTTGGAGTCATGTTAAGTTCTAGACTGTAGTGCAATGGATCCATAGGCACGATGTTCTTAATGTCCCGTTTTGGACAAGTTCACCATTTTGGCACGGAATAGGCATTGGGTCACCATGGTAAGTAAGGTGTGGACCTATATGGTCGGGCAGCGTCCCATGGGCAGTAAGGTGTAATTCCATTGTGCATAAGTTCCCGTTTTGGAACTCTCAAGAATAAACTCAGAGGAGTTGACTTGATGTTTTCGAGCAACAGACTTAGAGGAGTTAAGCTCGATATGTTTTATGAGTGTAATCCATATGTTTTGGTTTTCTACATAGTTATGTGACCTACTTTTGTGTTCCGTCACGTGCAATGTAATCGGGTCTCCCCCGTCACCGAAAGGTGTTGTTTTGGGTATGGAGTTTTATAATCCATGTTTTTGGTGACGTTTTGAGTATGGGTTATTATCCGTGTTCTAAGGTTTTGAATATTGAATCTTATCCATGTTTTTGGATGTTTTGGATGATAGAGTTTATCCACATTTTCTGTACTTGATTGTTAAAGTGTAAGTTATGTTTTACATGAGTTTTGGGTTTTGGATTTATATTCAAATGAACGTTTTGTATCATAGTTTTAATCACGAAGATGATGAAAGTTGGAAAAGAGATTGCTTTAAGACTTAATGTATTTTATTTTGGGAAATCACGTTTTAAATTACACTCTTAAAGTTTATAGTTTTACATATCTTTTATGAAAACTTTTGAGCTCACTAGGCGTTAAAACCTAACATTTTTTTTGTCAGCATGTGCATCAGGTTGCAGTTGGGGAAATGGTTCTAGAAATTCTATGAAGAGTCGAGCAATTGTTTTACACGAGGGTAAGTAGTTGGTGAAGTCTTCTGCATTTTGGAGATAGTGATTGTTATTGGATTTTTAGTAACATCCGCCTCTATTATAGACCGTGTATAAAGATTGAAATTTGTTTATTGAAGTTAAATCAAATTGTTGTATATGAATCAGTTATCGATGTATTTAAAAAAAATTTAAATTAGTTGCCCTTTTAAGATTTGAGGGTGTTACAAAGGGTATTTTAGTATTTTACCTAATTTCGTAATATATATGGTAATTATTAATATTATTATAATATTAATTATTTAATTTGAATGCATTTTATATATGGTAATAATTGATATTATATTAATTTAAATTGTGCACTTTTTTATTCCAATTCCAATTTTTTTTTAATTTAAAATATTCATTTTTTAATTCCTATTAATTTAAACTATTTTCCTTGATTCCAACTTTAGTTTCATATTAATTGAAATAATTAAGGTAAACTATTTTTTTTATTTGATTTTCGTTTCATCAAATTTTGGAAAAGAGTTATTTTTATAGAAAATTTAAATATTTAATTATATTTAAAATCAATATTTGTTTTCATTGAATTAAAATATTTTTAAAATATATTTTTTTCATTCTTTGTTATATATTTTTATGGTTTTTTTAATTGGAGTGTAAAAAATTAACCATACATAGCAATGAAAGGTAACATGTTCGATGGTGTTTCGGCTAACGAAATTCATGTTTGAGATCTACTCGACAACGATGAAACGTTTTTATCGTATTTTATTCGTCCGATTGATGAAATTCCTAGTAATGATTCTGATAAGATTCCCGATAGATGAAACACGTGTTTGATGAAACAATGTTGAAACTCATGAACCAATACGTGTTTCATCAAACATGTGTTTCATCAAATACGTGTTTGATGAAACAATGTTGAAACTTATGAACCAATAGATGAAACATGTTTACACATGATGAATTTGTTATAGATGAAACAATGATGAAACTCATGAACCAATTTGTTTCATGACTTTCATTAGATTTCAAACAATGCACATAAATGTTTCATCAAAAATCGATTTTATCAACAAAAAATAGATTTCATCAATAATGTGTGTGTATACCTTTTCATCACTCCATCCCTTCACGAGCTTTCTAATAATCATCTTAATTAATTAAGAATAGATATATAAAAAGAACCCTAAATTAGGTCTATTGATCATTATGTTTAAAGGTGGAAGAGAGTTATATAAAGAAACAACAAGTTTAAAAAGTTTCCTTATTCAACGGATTTTATCTTGTTACCAAAATTGAAACAAAAAAGTAAAAGACACTTTTGTCCTTTTAGCGTATTATTATTAATTTTCATTAATAAATTAATTCATTTATTACCATATTTAAATTAAATGAATTTTGACCATTGATTACTAAGATCAATGGTATCTAGATGGTTTCCAAAGTTTCCAATCTAATGTAGGTTTCCAATTGAAACCACCTTTCTCTCTCTCTCTCTCTCTCTATATATATATATATATATATAGAGAGAGAGAGATGGGGTGGGTTCATACCAGAACAAGATCTATTTAAGAAAACACGAGGACGACTGAATACATACAAAATCATATATGATTCACGTACAAAATTATATATGATTTACGCGACTTAAGTTGCGGGTAAAGTCACCCGCGTCCATTTTTTGGCCGTGATTTGTTGTTTTCTTAAATAGTTAGCGTTCTCGTTTCAAATCTTCCTCTCTCTCTCTCTATACATATATATGTATATATATATATATACATATGTATATATATATATACCCACACACACACATATATACAATACGTATAAATCATATGTGATTACCAAAAAACACACACATTATCTATATATACACATGCATATATACATATATACAACATATACACATGTATCTATGATATATCATATACACATATACAATAATAGGATTACGTTCATTTGAGAAATGCTAAAAATATGAGAAATAAAGAAATGATCCTAGCCCTTTATCTGGTCAACATTTGCGGCTTTGACCGTGAATCACCGAATAATTCTTTGTGTGGTTTGTAAAAGATAGAGGGGTAGTTTCGTAAAATACGTGGGACGAGTTCATATATGAACTTGTATGATTCACATATGAATTATATGTTCATATATGAACCAGTGTAATTCACATATGAACTCTTTTAACTGATTCATATATGAACCTTTGTGATTCATATATGAACTATAGGTTCATATATGAATCACTTAATTAGTTCATATATGAATCTGTTAATTAGTTCAACTGATTCACATATGAACCTACAGTTAACTAGGTCATATGTGAATCAGTTAATTGGTTCATATATGAATCATAAAGGTTCATATATGAATCATACAAGTTCATATATGAACTCGTCCCGTGTATTTGTAAAAATTACGAAACTGTTCTTTTATTTTTGGAATAGCCGCAACTTTTGACTAGTCAAAGCCGTAACTGTTGACCAATAAAAGACGCAATATTTGACCGGTCAAAGCCGATCTTTACCAAATGAAAGGCTATAATTATTTCTCTATTTCTCATATATTTAACATTTCTCAAACGAACCTCTCCCTACAATAATATATACATAAATCCATCGCAGTTAGCAACTAACACATGTACATGTACATGTAAGTATAGACACATACAAAAATAGACATTATAGCACACATATACATGTACATCACCATACATGCATACATATACTATACCATATGTATATACATGTAACACAAACACAAACACATACACATGTATGTTTATATATATATATAACACATACACTTGAGAAAAACAAGAGAAACAAATAACTTCTCGCTAATCCGTCTCTAATTAGCGACGGATAAGAGATTTTTTTTTTCATTTTTTTAAATCAAAATTCACATATACGTTGCTAAATTAGCGAGGGATTAGCGACGGACACATAGATTTTCATTTTTTTTAACACAGGAATTCAAGGATTTCATCGCTAATCTGTCTCTAATTAGCGACGACCATGTGTCCGTCACTAATTAGCGACGGATCTGCGAGGGATTGTGTTTGTGGTCGTTTCATCGCTAAGCCGTAGCTAATTCGTGTGGAATGTGGCCGTCGCAAATTCCGTCGTTAATACCTTTTCTTTAAGTAGTGGCTTGTGTCACAAATGAAAGAATGATATTAGGATTGACATGACGAAACAAATACCTCCAAGATTCTTCTCATACACTCAAGATCTTAACAAGGCTAGTCTTATTAAAGATAAAATATATCCAATCTAGCAACAATGCAACAAATCATTTCATAAAGGTGCTTCCTACTACAACTTTCAGAAAAACGTCCATAATAATAGGATGCGACATGTGTGGAACATTAAATGGTTTATGGATGTCAACATGATGAGTAGTCAACTACGAATTGCACTTTTTTTAATTGATTAGGTTTTTTTCCCAACATATGTAATGGTTTGTGTATATGTATGAACATATGTGTGTGTATGTATACACGTTAAAACTAATCACTTATCGATAAGTAAAGTTTATTCATTTTGATATTAACTTTTGTGAATCAATTTTCTAACTATTGAACTCGTTCACCGATATTAAGGTTCTCTTTAAAGTGACAACAACGTGTTAAAGAAGCATGTAAAAAAAGAATGAAAGTAAATTATTTCCATTATTTTACCTTAGAATCTTATTAGCATGCTTTTACTCGAAATGCACTACTTATTTTTCTTGTACTTTCCCTCAATCCAAGGGATTTTATTCAATTTACAAATGTGATGAGATGATCATGGAAACAAGAATGAAAATCTCCAAAGTAGACAAGGTCCCACCAGTTGGCATTTTTAATAAGATACGCACATTATTCTGCTATTTTTTCACCTCTAAGAACTACAAATTTAACTTCGGAATCGATATTAACTATTGTAGTTCAAGATACAGATTTGAGGATTTGGAGATGATTCTTAGACCGGATAATTTCGTTGGATTGTGAAAGTTCACTTTCCAAATACAATAATTCAATCCTTTATGCCTTGGGTATCATGAATTATGTCTTGGGATAATCGAAGAGAAACTCTTATCTCAAAGGCTATGATACTTACATACACTCCGATTCTCATTTACATATTTATATGAGAGATTGACGGTTGTGGGCGGTTAAACCATAATTGCATGGCAGTTATTACCGTTAATGGATAAGATTAGCATAGTCAAGAACTATAGTTCAACGGTCCAGAACTCTGGTTCGATAGTCCAGAGCTCTAATCCTGCTAGGGGTGCTGCCCGTAGAACCCCGCAAGGGGGCGTGACCCCCTTGACCCTTGACTTATGGTTATCTAAGGTGATAAAGACAATATTTGTTTATCTTATGTTTATCACATAATCTCACATAACTCACTTATGTTTATCTTATCAACTAATCTATCTCACATAAATCATAATAGCACTAAAATGATTGATAACACAAAAATCACCAACACCAAATATAAAATTTATATATCCCTTCACCAATCATAACAACCCAAGAAAATCGAATTTGAGTTTAATTTTCCATAAGTAATTCATAAATAAAAAAATAGGTTTTCATTTTCTCTTTTCTGTATAATAAAATGAGGATGCTTTTAGAAGAAATTAAAAGCTAAAGCAAAATTTTCAAGAGAATGGAAAATTGGAGACTTCTTATGTATGAGTCACCATGCACTAGGTACACATATATAAAGTCAAATTTCACAATGCAAGTGACATTAGACATAATGTTAATGTTACAAAGAATTAATTTAGAGATATTGTTTATAACCAAACAAAAGTTTAAGTTATCATAGAAAAACCAGGTTTTTTCCAATTAAACTGATGTAATTGAAATATATAAAGTTTTGATATCATTAGTATTTTTATATGGATGTTTAATTAATAGTTGTTAGTTAATTAGTTACATCTTATTGTAAAAAACGAAGACAAAAATTTCTCACTTTTTTCTTCAATTAGGCTGGGGAATATTTAATTTGTGGCAAAATCATCAGCCATTAAAGAGTAATTTGGTTTAGAAAAAAAGGTAAAATGCATGATCATGTAATCATTTGAATTTTTATTTCTTTATCATGTTTTAGAAGAGAAAACCTATATAAATTGTTAGTGTATTTTTATAAATTTTTTATCATATATTTATGTATAGATATTTTTAGTCATATATTTATATTTTAATAATTATATCAATTGGTTTATTTTTGGTCAATTTAAATTAAATTAAAATATATATATATCATCAATATAGCCATGGAAGTGTTTAATATTTTCTCTATCAAATCATGCTTTTCCGTATCATTTCAATCCCAGTTGATTATTTATGTTTGTTAACTTGTTTAAACTTTGAAAGGACATGATGCATTTGACATAATTATATAAATATAAATGTATTGTGTTCTAAGTATTTTTTTTTTGTCAGATGATTAAAGTAACTTTTGAGGGTTAATTGCCTGAATAAGAATTAAGCAAAAGTATAAACATAAATATATGAAGTATACTAGTTTTCTAGACTATGTAATTATATATATATATATATATATAGGGAGAGATTCATTTGAGAAATGGTAAATATATGAGAAATAGAGAAGTAATCTTAGCCATTCATTTGGTCAACATTTACGGCTTTAACCGCAAAGCACCGGATAATTCCTTGTGTGGTCTATAGAAGGTAGAGGGGTAATTTCGTAAAATACACGGGATGAGTTCAAATATGAATCTGTATGAATCACAAAGATTCATATATGAATTTGTTAATTAGTTCAACTGATTCATATATGAATCTTTGTGATTCATACAGATTCATATATGAATCACAAAGGTTAATATATGAATCTGTTAGTTAGTTCAACTGATTCATATATGAATCACAAAGGTTCATATATGAATCAGTTAAAAGAGTTCAGTTGTGAATTGCACTGGTTCATATATGAACATATAGTTCATATGTGAATTATACATGTTCATATATGAACACAGCCCGTGTGTTTTGTAAAATTTACGAAATTGTCCTTCTATTTTTGGGATAGCCGTAACTTTTGACCGGTCAAAGCCGCAATATTTGACTAGTTAAATCCGATCTTGACCATATGAATGGCTAGGATTACTTCTCTATTTCTCATATATTTAACATTTCTCAAATGAACCAAACACTATATATATATATATATATATATATATATATATATATTAAAATTTTGAAGTATCTAGTGCTTGTTGACTTTTCTAGTTTTTATAAATTAAAGTTATCTATCACGACAGAATGTCGTGCCATAAATAACTAACAACTAGCAAAATGTCATTATAGATCTCTTTTCTTGTAGTAAATATTCTAGCTTGATTATACCAATGACACAATTCGTGGGTATTTGGATTGGCGAGGATGCTTAAATCTTAGACAACTAATTAAAGAAAAAATAATACCAAACTAAACATATTTGGTAAATAAATCTCATACATATAGGATATGATATACATAGATCTTTACTACGAGGATGACTTGTGCCTAGGAGTGTAATTAATTATTTCCTTCTTTTTCGGTAAAACTATGCCCTTATTCTAATAGTACAAGCTCGCTATAAATCCAATTCATATTCATCTTGACTTAATGCTTTTGTCTTGGTTTGACATTGATATAATAGGGATATTTCGTCTATTTACTTAAGATTTCAACATTTTGATTCGTGGTTAGTGCCCCTTTATTTTCAATTGAGTAAATTACGGGTTTGGTCCTCGAGGTTTGTTATTTATTACCGAACTAGTTCTTTATCTTCATTTATTACAAAACAATCCTCTACCTATGCAATTTGTTTTGGATTTGGTCCCACCCCCTAACGCCTGTTTATTACATCCTTTAATTACAAGGGCAAAATGGTCAATTTTCCATTTATCTTTATTTTATGATTATTTAATTACTTTTAGTTTATATTTTATGTATTATGTATTATATATTATCACACACATATAATACATTGGTTCTTCGTCTCCTACTACCTGAAAAACACTTTGACCCCTCGTTACTGTCGGCGTCCAACCTCAACCTCCGTCTCTGGTACCCAATACCAACCCCACACCTCAAACCTATACATGCAACCCTCTGCCCCTTCCCCCTTCGTTCATCAACGTCATACGTTGGTTCTTCATCTCCCCCTACCCTTGAACAACTTAAAAAAACTCAATTGAAACCTAAAACTAGAAGCATATGTAATGTCGAACCAGGTTGAGGGAGGTTTGGTTTTGGCATCTCTATAAAGAACAAATGCAATTTTTGACGCAGAAACATGTTGTGTTAGATTTCTTTTCCGAGTTTGAATGCCTTGTCGTGTACATCGGAGTGGAAGATAGGGGGAGGGGTGTTCATCAGAGTGGAAGAGGGGGGAAGAGTGTTGTTTTAGTTATCAAGTCCAATTCAAAACATAAGATCAAAATTCACAAGTCATATGTCTATTGATGTATGATTCAATACAATGAAAGCACACACTCTCTCTCTCTCTCTCTCTCTCTCTCTCTCTCTCTAAGCACACTACTTTCTCTCTCTAAGCTTAAGATCTCACTTGTGACAAATCTTTCTTACCCACGCTTACAAAAGAACACAACATTATTTATACCAGGTCAACACCTTTGACCTTTTACAACAACTTTACAAGAATTACACTTTATACCCTTTAAATGACAACAGTCTGTAGCTCTTTCTTCTTCAACACTTTGACAGTTTTTCAGATCTTTAAAACTATTTAGCAACCTTTATCTTTCAGCAAACTTATCCTTTTGCATGACACACAACAATTTTCTTTTAATCATATTCTGAATAAGCTCTGAATACACTTTGAAGCGTCTTTAAACAATCTCCCCCTTCTTCTTGAAAAAAAAATCAATCTTCTTATGGCTTTAAAAACAAGAATCTTTGAACATTGATCTCTCTCGAATCATCTTCTTGACATATATCTCTTCAGAACAAACTTTTCTTAAGAAAACTTTGATTTATCTCCCCCAATATCAATATATCTCAAAATTTCTTGACTTTCACTTATATCTCCCCCTTTTTGATGATTGTGAACATCATGATCATCAAAACTTTCTTCAATTACAGCACAGTCTTTGAATACCAGTAACATTCTCCCCATTTGATCTGAAAATTCGTCAATTACAAAAAATGTATTCGAATATTTTCAAATTCAGATAAAATAAACGTTGTAACCCTGTATCAACTGATGAAACAATTAAAAATGCCTGTAAGTAGCATGGAGCCACTTATACAACGAATGTACTTTGGAAATGAGCTTTTTGATGTTCACTCCCCCAAGGCTTCCTGTCAATCATTGAGAATACACAAGAATCTTTATGAATGTTATGACAGAAAAAACATATTCTCTCTGTGTATGTGCATTGTGTATGAAAGAATTTAAGCATTTTGTGCTTCACCAGGCTCAAAGTGTGTAAACTATTGAAACAACAATAAGTTTTCCATGGACTCAATGGGCATGATCGAAGTGCGAAGGTAGGACATACTTCCTTCTGTTTCTATATCCAAATCTTCCAAATGAGATTAGATAGATTATGTGTTGCGTCCCCGAAAACATTTGAAAGCAAGAGTTGGCATGGACACACTACCTTTTTCAATGATGGTCACCAAAGAATTGTGAACCAATCACTAGATGTGGTTGCCCGGCTAAGAAGTGGTTGTTGCAGAGTTCTCATATTCTTTTAACTCTGTTCTCTCACCCTTTGTTTGTTTTTAATATGCTCACTTCTAACCAAACTCTCATTTTCATTTTACTGCTCAACACAATGAGGTTGTTCAACCGGATGAACTTCCTCCCCCACTCTTTGATATAGACCATTCACCCCTCAATCACTCAAGGATAACTTCTTGGGTAGGAAAAACTGGTTAACGTGAATCTATAGAAGTTCTTTAAGCTCACACATTGTTCCCATGAAAATATATCCTAAAAACATGGTGTTGTTCAACAGTTTAGTGTGAACAATTATGAATCTCAAAATATGAAAACATTGTCACATAAGTATTATTGAACTTTGAAGATTTCTCAAAACAAGTATATTGAATGAATGAAATGAAGACGGCCGACTTGTTTGAGAATCTGACAATGTTTCACAGATCAAATATCAAGAGATATGAGCATGAAAGATTAGGGTATCAATGAATTTAATAGAGTTTATATGAACAAATATAAACAATCTTGAAATGAATGCACAAGTTGAAAGAATGTATGATGCTCAACAACTTGGAACACAAACGGGAGTATTACCATCGAAATATGTTTCATTTTAAAACATGGTAATAACAAAGTCAATTAGAAGCTGAACAGGTGTGTATGAATACATGAAAGTATAGAAAATATAATATACAAATGTTAATCTTTGGAAACACACGTCAGAAAAATATCATCAACAACAAAATATAACAAAATATGACAAAATTAAAATCACACTTCTAAATTCATAAAATCATGTTGAGAATAGATAAGTGGTTTGAACATTTAAGAAAACATTTTTCATGCTCGAACGTTGTCCTTCTTTCAAACAATCTGAGATTAAGAATCAGAAAATACTTACATTCAACACATATCCTTAACTCTTTATACTCTTCCTTAAATAATTTTCCAAAAAAAATGTCAGTTAAAACTATTAACTCCCCCTCAAGATTAGAATTACCAGGAAACACAAAATGATTTTGGTAATCATCTACGATGATTCCTCATTTGTTAGAAAATATCATAATGAAATCAAAATGTGAACCCCCTTGAGATTAAGCATAGACAAAATAGATAAGCATTATGAACTCCCCCTAGACGCATGAAAAAGAAACAGACTTACATAGGCAGATTAAGCCTACCCAAGTTACTAATAAAAATTTAAATCTCTTTTCATCAATCGGTTTGTTGAAAAGATCTGAAAGTTGATAGTCTGTCTGTATAAAGTGCATTTTGATTGATCCTTTCTTAACATGGTCCTTGATAAAATGATATCTGACATCAATGTGCTTGGTCTTTGAATGATGGACCAGATCAGCAATTATAGCAATCGCGCTCTTTGAATCACAATAAATTGGGACTTCGCTGAAAGTGTAGCCATAGTCTTTCAATTGTGTCATCAACCACAAACCTTGTAAACAACAACTGCCGTAGCAACGTATTCTGCTTCTGCAGTCAATGTTGAGACACAGTTCTGCTTCTTTGACGTCCAACTAACCAGCTTGTCACCTAGAAATTGACTTGATCCGGAAGTGCTCTTTCGGTCCAACTTATAACCAGCGTGATCTGCGTCTGTAAATGTTGTTAGATCAAAACCAGAATCATTTGGATATCAAAGGCCCAAATCTTATGTGCTTTTGAGATACTCATGATTATTTTTACAGCAGCAAGGTGTGACTCGTTTCGATTGGCTTGGTATCTTGCACAGAAGCACGTAGGAAACATTATGTCGGGTCTACGTGCTGTTAGATAAAGTAAAGATCCGATAATGCTTTTGTGGTTCTTTTGGTCAAAAGCCTTACCAGATAAATCTGCGTCCAAAAGCGTTCCAGTTGCCCTTGAAGTTTTCATTGAAGAACTCTCAGTCATGTTAAACTTTTTCAAAGTATCTTTAATGTACTTAAACTGATTGATGAATATATCTTTAGGTGATTGTTTTGCTTGAAGACCAAGGAAAAAGTTTAATTCACAAATCATACTCATCTCAAATCTAGTTTCCATAATTTTTGAAAAGTTCTTGCAAAATTTAGGATTGGTAGATCCGAAAATAATGTCGTCAACGTAATTTGTATCAAGATTAAGTCATCACCTTGTTTCTTCATAAATAAGGTAGTATCAATCGTACCTTTCTTAAAGCCTGAAGCTAATAGGAAATTAGTCAGAGTGTCATACCATGCCCTTGGTGCTTGTTTTAAACCATATAATGTTTTGTCAAGGACATAGACATGATCATGTAATTTTGGATCAATGAAACTTTCAAGTTGGCCAACATATACCTCTTCGTGCAATATCCCATTAAAAAATGCAGACTTTACGTCCATCTGATAATCTTTGAAATTCTTATGGGCTACATAGGCCAAGAAAATTATGATGGCTTCGATCCTAGCTACTGGAGCAAATATCTCATCATAATCTATCCCTTCTTGTTGACAGTGCCCTTTAGCTATCAGCCTAGCTTTGTTTCTAACGACTATCCCAGCTTCGTCCTTCTTATTTCTGAAAACCCATTTCGTTCCGATAATCGATTTGTTCTTGGGTTTAGGAATCAGCCGCCAAACTTTATTTATCTAAGCTCACCTTGCATACTAAAATCCAATCAGGATATTGTAAAGCTTCCGAGATTTCTATGACTCTATAACACTGAGAAAATTTACTTACAGACATCAATCTCGTTTTAACACCACTATTGACATCACCAATTACATTATGCAGGGGATGATCGCAAGTCTACTTATGAGTACTTCGTAGGGGTTGTACATCAATCTGAATATTCAATGCATCATAATTGTCAGTTGTGGTAGGAAACTCTACTTTAGGTGAAGGTAACTCTGATGTAGATGGTTCAGACACAACAAATTCTGAACTTGAAATAACATTCTCAGAAGAATTTTCTGGATTTTCTTGCTCGGAGTTATTAGCACTTGTACTTGCAAAAGTAGTATAAACGACTTCAGATTGTCCAGAAATATTGACACTTGTTTCTAGGATCACTGAATTAGGATTGTTGGATATGGTTGATTTGTCAAAATCTGCACAAATATGCATAAATGCATCCATAAATAATAAATCTATATCTAAATTGCTTGAATGCATAGGACGGCCAGAAATCTTGGACTGTTGTAGGACAGATGGACAGGTTCCACTCTAGATTGAGTAGAAGCTTCAACACTAGATCCGAGTCATGAATCGTTTTGTTCGGAAGTCCGTACTAGATTTTCATCAAAGTTAACATTAATGCTTTCCATGACAGTCTTGGTACGCTTGGTGTAGATTCGGTAAGCTTTTGAAGTTAGTTAATATCCAAGAAAATATCCTTCATCAGCTTTCTTGTCAAATTTCCCAACATTGTCCTGGTCATTAAGTATGAAACATCTGCATCCAAAGACATAAAAAAATTTCACATTAGGTTTCCTTTTATTAATACTTTCATAAGTTGTTTTGTGCAATCTTTTTATGATGATAGTGTGATTCTGTGTAAAGCAAGCAGTAGCAACAACTTCAGCCTAGAAATATAATGGCAGTTCTGAATATGCTAGCATTGTTCTAGCCGCTTCCACCAAAGTTCGATTCTTTCTTTCAACAACTCTATTTTGTTGAGGAGTTCGTATAGTTGAAAAGTTGTGAGATATTCCAGCAGACTGTTGAAAGCTCTATAGAACCTCATTATTAAATTTTGTACCATTTCCACTCCTTAATTTATGAACAGGAAGTTGTAAAAGAACTTGAATATTCTTTATAAATGCAATGATCAACTCTGGTGCATCCAATTTAGCTCTCAGAAACTCTAGCCAAGTATATTTAGAGTATTCATCAATCATGACCAAAATGTATTTCTTGCTGTTGATTGACTGAATTCTCATCGGTCAATAGAGATCCATATGAATTATGTCAAAAGGTTATTTGCATGAAGATTCCATCTTTGACTTGTGGGAACTCTGCTTCATTTTACCCATTTCACAAGCTGGGCACAAGGAATCCTTCTCAAATCTCATCTCAGGTAAACCGTTCACTAAGCCTTTGCTTGCTAATTTGTTGATGTAGTTGAAGTTCTGGTGAGATAACCTTATGTGCCAAATCCAACTCTTTTCTTTTGTAGCATTTGAAACTAAGCATACTAGTCTTGAAACAGATAGAGTAGGAAAATCGACAACACTCAGATCACCAAATCGTTTATCTTAAAGATTTTAACTCCATCCTTATCATCTATAGAGCAACTTTTGATAGAGAACCTAACATTGAAATAGTTGTTACAAAATTGACTAATGTTGATTAGATTATGACCTAATTCTTCAACAAATAGTACTTTATGGATGGTGGCATTCCCATTTGTAAGCATCCTGTAACCTCTGACAAAACATGTACTTTTATTTCCACAACTAATTGTTCCTCCAGGTCGTTCAATATAATTGTGCAATAAATGCTTGAACCCTGTCATGTGTCTTGAGCATCCGAAGTCAATTACCACACATGACATACCTGCATAAAACAATTACTTCTATTTAGGTACCCATATCCATATGGGTCCTTTTCTGTTAGCATCCCGAAGTTTCTCAAAATCTGTTGATGAGCCTTTGATTCTCCATTCAAATTTAGGCTTCTTGACTGAAGTTTGTGGTTTAAGTCTATCTTTTGGTAATCACTTCCAAACAAATTTCACATCAATAGATTTGAAAGAATTTTCCTTTGAAAATTTATTCTTTTCAGCTTTAAACATATGAATAACCTGGTGAGAAGAGGTTTCATAAAATGATTTGTATAGAAAAGAGCTTTTTACATTTCTCTTCTTTAAAATACTAGAATTGAAAGAGAATGAATTATCTCCACAACGATTGCAATGTATATTCTTTTGAGCTAATGTCAACATCTTTGCTTGATCAAAATGATTACATTTATTTGAACAAAGTCGACATTTATTAGTAACAAAAGTATTACAACTGTTTTGGGAAAACCCGTTACATCTATCATTGTTTACATTCACATTCTTAACAATCTGAATAGAAGATCAAGATTTTGAAACTTTTTGTTTGCCCTATATTTAGAATATTTTCTCTTCCAATCTACGCCTTTCGTTTCTGAAACAACAGAAGAATTAGAGTCAATTGAAGTCTTAAAAGATAAACTTTCAGATTTGGAAAACTCCTCAGAACCCAAATTAGATTTAGTTCCTGAAGTTTCTCCGACTTCAAAAATGTTTGGCCATCCTTCAAACTTTTGAAAATTTACACTTGAAGGGTTGAACTGAGATACAAACTCTGAGTTTGAAAAACAGTTTTTGTTAGACTGGTTTCTTTTGAAATCCAAGTCCTCTGATCATTATGCAAAGCTCTTTGTTTTCACTTAAGCACTTTTTAAGTTGAAAATAAAGATCATACTTTTCATCACCTAATTCTTCAATTAGCTTTTGCAAATCAGAAAGTTCTTTTTGTAACACAGAAAGTTTATCAGTCTCAGAGTTCGACTCAGGCTTCTCAAACTCAAGTCCAAAATTTGAAACATTCATCATTTCATCAAAAATCTTTTCAGACATAGTATTGATGAATTCAAACTTTTTCTCAGATACATATTCCAACACATTAACAGTAGAATCCTCTACCTTACTCTCCTTACAAGGATCAGAAGAATCAGAGTTCTGAACATAACTGTCAGAATCATAATCATCATACTGACATTTAGGTTCAACAACCTCTTTATCTTCAAGCACTAACTCAAAAAATGTACTTTTTTTAATGGAAAACAATGATTCAAACTCAGTAAACTCAAGTTTTCTGCTTTTATAACTCATGTTTAAGTCATCATATTTAAATCCCACTGACTTACTTGAATTATGAGAATTAGTACTATCATCAGATATATCATCATCTTTGTTTTCTTTTCCTTTATCAGAAGATTCAGATATAGGACTTACCGCTTTAACAAACGTCTCATAGATATGTGGAATCTTTTGTGAATTTGGACCCATTTTGTCAAATTATAAAGATTTTTAGGAGCACTACTTGTAACACCCTCAAATTTGGTAAGATAAACTAATTAAAAATTTGGATATAACATCAAATAAAGGACAAAACCTCCTCCTACAAATCAAAACTCAATATACCTCAAATTTAAAAATTCTATGATTAACCTCAAAAATTATAAACTCCAGTACTATACTAGCACTAAATCGAAGTCAGGCATTACTTAACCCAAATAGAAGTTGCTCTTCCCGAACAAATGCGAAAAACTTCACTAAGTTATTCACTTCTCAAGCATACAACTAACACTCCTCTCTTCATGGTGTCACTAGAACTATTCTCAACCGAAACCTGTTGCACATGCCGACAAAAAAAAAATGTTAGGTTGACGTCTAGTGAGTTCAAGAGTTTCCATCATAAATAAATATATCGTAAAAAGGAAAGAATGTAACTTAAATCATAATCTTTCAAAACGATTTACTTTAAATATGAAAACAACCCATTTTCAATAATACACATGTTTCTAAAGATGGACGCCCAATACAAAACATACTTTGATGAAGTGATGCAACCCAAAACTCACTCAAAACGTGAAGTGAATTTCGAACTCCCAATTTATAAAAAAGCGGATAAAATTTTATATCCCGAAACACCCAAAACACGAGTGGGGCATAATACTTAACTCATAAATCATGGATAATAATCCATATATACAAAACGTCACCAAAAACATTGATACTAAAACTCAATACCCAAAACAACACCTTTCGGTGATGGGGGAGACCCGAATTCCATCGAATGTGGCGGGCACACAAAGTTAAGCCACTTATCAATGTTCTCGAGATTCATAAAGAGTCATGGATTCCCGTATACGACCCTTTACCGAGCTACCACCACAAGATACCCAAATGACCCTAGTGTCTACTCGACCTATAGATTAGTGTCACCACAAAAGCCACAAGTCCCCGTATCCGGCTCACCGTGGGCACCACCGCAAACTTACATAAAAACATGACTTGGCGACCACTCACTAGACTTCAAACGTGGACACTAAAATTCCACGATGAATAAACAAACTGGTTACACAAGAATCGAGTTCAACCACCCACGATCTATACCTCGAGCCCTTCGCTAACCATAAATATTTTTAGTCTCAAAAGAGGGATAAAGTTCCCAATTACAACTGACTGACTCATATGCCTATGGATCCAATGTATTATAATCTAAAACATTACATGACTCCAACAAATGAACTAACGCATTCAGAACATGTAACTCTCAAATAAGATTCAACTAAGTACACCATACATCAAAGGCTCCTTATCAAGGTACTAAAACTGAATAAATACTCCAAAGACTCATCTGAGTATAAATCAAGCCCCAAAAGGGATTAATAAACGATGGATAAAATACGTGAGCCAATATAGTTACATAAATCAAATTACATCTTTTCCCAAAATCTTTGTCTCTCAAATCACAATTGACCTTCGGTCCAAAACCAAAAAGCTTTACAATTTCTAAAATGTTCACAAGGTTGGGAATGACTAAAATCAAATGACTCACGCATTCGTATTTTTAAAACGTCCTATTACATAAATGATGCATATATCCAACAAACACTAAAAGTGCATTTTAACCAAATAATCTCCATTTATACTATAAATCATCAAAACACTTTCATTTATGACTTATTTATCAAATTGTGCCAAAAATCCCAAACATGGGTGTTTTACAAGGTTTATAAACTTAAACACTTCGAATAATCAAAACCTACCAAATAGCTCAACAATCGACGATTTCATGTAAAACACATAAATACTTTGAAATGGACATTTTTGTCTTGTACAACGTTTTCATAAAGCAAATTGAACTCACTTTGCTAGATTTAGGCAAAATCTAGATTTTACCCCAAGAAACTTGAATCCACAAACAAGTCCTCCAAACCCTAGATTCATAAGTTTTCTAAACATAAATATACATATCCAAACACTTAGGATCATTCCCCAAAAATCTTATATGAAAATCTCCATTTTGACCAAAACCCTAGTTTTGACCTAACTTCCCCAAAATCCTCCAAACCGAAATTTGAGAAACATAAACACTAGGAATTCATCAATGGATAATTTATAACTCATAACAAAGTTTATAAACTAGGATGATGAATTCACCACTTAGGTTTTGGTGAAAACCTAGAAAAACCCCAAATTTCTTGAAGATGGAGGTGATGATGATGAGCTCTTGATATTTGCTTCCACTCCACCACCAAATACTCTTAGATATTACCAAACTAACAATCTATCCTTGAAAAGCTCTAAAACCGAATCAATAGCAACTTGAATCGCCAAAAACGGAGTAGAAATGAAAGAGATATGAAGAAATGAAGAAATGAAGATGAAAGGCTGAAAACCTAAGTTTTAAGCTCTGGTACCGCTGTGCTACATTGCCATGCGACATTTCCATGTCATTGTCCCATGGCATAGTCGCTCAATGTGTACCGTGGGCTAAAGCTTGTATGCAACTTTGCCACTACGACTATGACACTATCATAGTCACCGGGCATTGTAGTCGGACTCGTATCAAGCCCTAAAACTCTACTTTTTCTATGCCAACACTCCCAAAACTCTTAGGGACTTAAAGTGTAACACCCTCAAATTTGGAAAGAGCGACTAATTTAAATTTTTCAACAATACATCAAAGTAGAATAAAATCTCTAACGAAAAGTCCATACTTGAAATACAATTCTATGTTGAACCATCAACAAAATAAATAAAGTCTTACATAAAGACTAATTAAAGTGGGGTGTTACTAAAAACCCAATAACAGTCGCTATTTCCAATATGCGAAAGACTTCACCAAGCTACTCTCTCTCTCTCTCTCTCGTGTATATGACTAGTACTCATCCCTTCACAGTATCACTAGTGCCATTCCCCAACCGGAACCTGATGCATATGCCGACAAATAAAAAGGTTAGGCTAATGCCTAGTGAGTTCCAGAGTTTTCAACATGAGTAAATATGTCGTTAATAGGAAAGTATGCAACTTAAACCATATTCTTTCAAAATGATTTACTTTACATATCAAAACGACTTGTTTTCCAATAACATGCATTTTTAAGGACGAACGCCCCAATACAAAACATTCTTTATAAAGTGATGCAACCCAAAACTCACCCCAAAACGTGAATAGAAAATGGACCCCCAATTTATAAAAAAAACGCGTATAAAACTTTATATCCTGAAACACCCAAAACACGAGTGGGACATAATACTCAACTCATAAATCATGGAAAAAATCCATATATATATATATATATATATAATATGCCACCGAAAACGTGGAACTAAAATTCAATGCACACGCGACCATAAAATGGAATGAAATGCAAATGTTAAAGCATGGACAATTAAATATCCAAAATACTGTTGGCCAACAACGGGGAGACCCGTATCCATTGAGAGTGGAGGAACATAAAAGTATGTCACTCGTACAACGTTAATCGTATGACACTTCACGACATAAAAGCCCAAGTGCCCCTACGACTCCTTTCAAGCTACACCCAAAGAGACAACTGACCTTGGTGATCATTACCATGAATACCACCCCGAAGACCCGACACACTTAAGGACTACCTCTAAGGCATTACCTTCAAGCGGAGGAGGCCCCAGATGCCCTACAACACGATGGCACAACCAGACTCAGCCCTCCTAGTGTATACTTGAAAGGTTCAGGTCATAAGACATGGGTCCTGGAGTCCAACCCCGCCTTACCCGATTGACCATCAAATAAAGACTGACTTACGTGCCTATGGATCCAATGCTACACAGTCTAAAATTATATGACTACACAGGAATGACCAACGCACTCGAGCATGTAATTATCAATAATATACCACAAGATACATTTAGATTCAAATCACAAATGGGGCTGTACATTGAGCCATTAAAACCGGACAAATGTCCTCAAGACCCTTTTAAATCAAAACCAAGCTAAAAATACTCAAAATTCATTTGGCCAATAAATAATAGTTCCCAAATAATAAAACATATTTAAATATCGTTTACACCGACACATACCTCAAAGAGGTGATTAATCCAAAACTCATCACGAATTGGGACAAATGATTTTCCAAATGGTTTATGAAAATAAATACACGAAAAAGGCATAAATTATAAAATAGACTTTATTTGTAAAAAACCACCAAAAATGCATAAATCATGCTATTTACTTAACAAAATATCTAAATTCCAAATATGACCATTTTATGAGATCAAATTAACCAAAGTTTACCAAATATGAAACTTATCAAAATACTGGACACATTGACAATTACCAAGTAGACATATTTTTACTTCAAATCAAAATACTCGACACATTGACAATTGCCAAGTAAACATATTTTTACTTCAAAATACACATTTTGACATGTACATAGTTTTCACAAAGCAACTTGAACTCACTTTGCTAGATTTAGGCTAAATCTAGATTTTTCCTCAACTTGAGCTCCTTTTAAGAAATTTGAATACTAAGCCAAATCTTCCAAAAACCTAGATCCATAAGTTTCCAACCATCAATACACATATCCAAGCACTTAGAATCATTCCCCAAATATCTTATATCAAAATCTCCATTTTGGCCAAAACCCTAATTTGACCTAACTTTTCTCAAAATCTTCCAAACTGAAATTGAAGAAATAAAACACTAGGGTGTCATCAATAGAGCATTTATAACTCATAAAGAAGTTTAGAAATGGAAGGGATGAATTTACCACTTAGGTTTTGGTGAAACCCAAGAAAACTCCAAAATTCTTGAGGTTTTGTAATTCAAATCCTCCAATTGTTTTATTTTTGTATAGGACACATTTCTTTCTTCATAGCACATTTCAAACCTAAGTTTAAATTCACCTTTTTCAAAGTTCAAATTAACCAAATCTTTTTGAAGTTCAGAAATTTTGGCTTCCAAATTAGCTTTCTCAGCTTTTATCTGAATTTTCTCATTTTCTTTATCCTCAACCAACACTCTTAGCAAAGCAATTTCATCTCTAAAACTCAAGACAAAATGTCTTTCATGATTGAGTTTTTCTTTTAAAGCTTGAAATTATGTTTTCATGAAATCAATTTGAGAAAGTAAGCTTTGAACTTCATCTGAATAACCGACCATTATTGATATCAGAAGAGTGACTTACCTCGGATTCAATATCTGAATTGCCTTCCTTAGTGGTGAGTGCATGTTCATTAAGTTTAGCCATGAAGTTGTAATGTAGTTGAGTAAAGTGGGCTTCTTCTTCATCTGAGGTATCCTCAAGCCAGGTTTCTTCTTCGACCATGAGTACCTTTCCCGTCTCTTTACTTTTCACCAACTGAGCTTTTCTTGTATAGTACTCAGAATCCTTCAACTTCTTGAATCTGCAATCTTTGGAAAAGTGGCCATGCTTGACACAATTGAAGCACCGATTATTCTATTCATCATTCTTCTCTTTCTCTTCCCTTTTCTCATCTTTCACAAAAACTTTCTTCTCATACTTTCTTTGTACTTATCAGCCTTGTGATATTCACGTTTGTTCATTGAGTAAAACTTCTTCTTCCCAGACCTTTTGTTGAAGTTGTTGGTCAACAAGGCTAGATTTTCAACAAATCTTCTTATATACTCATAAGAATCTTCTTATTCATCTGATCTATCCATGACCATTTCAGGTATCTCTGACAACAATGAAGCTTTGGAATACTTGGAAGAACTTAACTTCAGATTGTTTTGCTAATCAACTAGAATAGCAATGGAATCTGCAACCATCTTCTTTTCAGCATTGATCTGCTTCACTTTGTCTTCATGTTGAATGAGAGTTACAAACAGATCATTTACATCCTCTTCATCCATATTAATTGTCATCTGAAGATTAATTGAATACATATCCCATTCCGAATTCAAATTCTTCACAAACTTGTAATTAATCTTAGACACAGTCTTGTTCAATCCATTTCTTCTCAGATCATTCAAAATGATTTTAAACCTATGGTAGGTTTCAGTCAAAGATTCCCCTTATTTTGCTTTGAATCCCTCATAAGCATTGATAATCTGGTTCAGCTTTGCTTTGATAGACCTTTCAGTTCCTTGCAACTGTCTCTCTAACTCATCCCACATACCCTTTGCAGATTCTCTACTGTCAACTCGATTGTACAAATCATTTGGAATGACCATAGTTAGTAGAGTCAAGGATTGATCATTAATTAAATCTTGGGCTTTTTCTTCATCATTGTAATATTCATACGACTTTAGGATTTGTCTATCAGGAATTGTTGGAGAAGTAGTTGTTGCAGGAGAACCAGGTACTGTGATTTGATGTTCAATTGGTCCTTTAATGATAAATTACATCAGTTTCTTGTCCTTGTTCAAAAATTAAGTCATCCTCCATTTCCATTGTGGGTATTCTCCAATTGAAAGAACATGAGGTTTGGACTGAGAACCCATGTTCAAAAGATCTTTAGACATCTTGAATACCAGAAACAAAATGAACTTGATATGATCGTTGATCAGTGAGAAATACACTTTTGAAAAATAAGCAAGAAAAAAATATCAATATAAAAAAATTAGATTCAGAAAGTCAACAGTCAAAATCAACATAGTCAACTGAAAGTCAACGTTCAACTCTCAATGCTTTGTCCCTTAACTCTTGCCCGATAACCCTATTGTAACACCCTAAAAATAGGGATAACAAAAATCCGAAAAATGGACATAAGGTATACTAAAATTGTCATAGCGAGAGCCTCCCAAAAATGGGGAAATAAATAAAACCTATTAATTACAGTTGTAATGAACGGAAATAAACAACAACCAACTAATCTAATTTCTATGCTAGAAAGAAGATTACAAAAGGGGTGTCATCTATAACCCAAAACGTCTTCACAAAAAGTGCACTCTAAAGCACCGTCCCTAAGCTCTCACCCTAGCGCATCTATACCTGCTTTGAAACTACGCCACTAGAACCTGAGATACACATCGACACCAAACAAGTGTTAGGACAAAAATCCTAGTGAGTGTGTACAAGATAATAGCATATAAATCCATATACAATTCTTATCAACAGTTAACCAGTTGTTCATTAAATGTGGAGTCAAAAGGGGAGACCCATAGCACCAATCAAGTTCCACCCAAAGAGTCGATATACCTTGATGCCAACTACTAAGCGTGACATCCAAAAGGCCCGGCACACCCGAGGACTACAACCATGGCATTACCCCAAATGATGGAGGTCTAGGCACATACCATCACGGTGGCGCCTAAGACTACATCCTCCTACTGTCTACTGACTTGGTTCGTCCAACATAATTTATAGGAGGTCTTGAGGCATATTACGGCCACGAATATTTCGATACCAACCATGGGTACAATATTACCATCCTAATCAATGTAAAGTCCAATATGAGACTCGTACGACAACCATTTTCATCACGTAGATATTATATCACCATAAGGTGTCCCAAGTAGAAATCAACATAAAACCAAGATAGGTATACATTATCTCATGGCAAGTTTCATAGAAACATATTTACATAAAGAAACCCAAATACTTGGACATTAAGAATGAGCATTTTCCAAATGAATATACAAGATAATAACAAGTAGTAGATTAAGATGTGTATCTAGTTTTGACAAAGGTTTAGAAACTCACAATCTAGGTTTTGGTTAAAACCTAGAAAATAGAAACCCTAGATAATGCAAATGGGAGACTTGATGGAGGAGAGTGATGAACTTGATGAGAATCTTCAATTAATGAACTTGGATGAAGCTTTAATGACCAAAATAAAGGGTTTACCAACCAAACCCTAACAATAAATGGAACAAGTGTTGAATGCTCCAAAAATCGCCTCAAAGAGTGTTTTCCCGTTTTATAGAATGAAAATGTGATAAATGATGGTTGGAATGGTTTTAAACAAAGAAGGATTGGACCCCGTGGGCGACAATGCCACCGCGACTTTGCCCATGGAATTGTCGTTGGGGCCTTGTCGCGACCTCCAAAACCCTGCAGTACACCGCATGCGAAATTGCCTTGCGACTTTGCCCATGGGTATTGTCGCTGAGGCAAAGTCGCCGACACCACAACCCATTCGGTACACACTGGGCGACTATGCCCGACGACTTTGCCCAGGGGCATTGTCGCTGGGGCAATGTCACCCTTCACCTGCAGGGATCTGATTTTCTCGCGAAAGGTAGCCGACACACACGCGACTACATATTCAGTTAAGACAGTACTACTAGGGTCACATAAGGCAACATGCATAACGATAAAAGCCTCAATTAGAAAAGTAATATAAAGGATACATTTAACTTCAATTAATCAAGTAAAATGCAAGGATTAACGGATTCCCAATACTTACCTGAAATCCGGGTGTTACAATCCTCCCCACCTAATTTGGATTTCACCCTCGAAATCACACTCATACGAACAACTGAGGATAACGCTTCCTCATATCATCTTCGGACTCCCAAGTGACGTTAGCACCATGATGGTGCTTCCATTGGACTTTGATCATAACCACGTCCTTGTGCCACAACTTTTTCAGCTTCGATTCCAAAATCGCTTCCGGTTCTTCCACGCAACGGTTTCCATTGTCTACTATGATTTTCGTCAAGGGTATCACACTTTCCTCTTCAGCTAAACACTTCCGAAGGTAACACACGTGGAAGATAGGGTGTATTCCATCCATCTCCGGTGGTAAGTCCAACCGGTATGCTTGAAGGCCAATCTTCTGTAAGATGACAAAGGGTCTGAGGAAACGGGGGTTGATCTTCCTACGCTTCTCGAACCGGATAATCCCCTTCCATGGAGATACTTTCAACATGACATGATCGCCCACTTGGAATTCGACCGGTCTTCTCTTCTTATCTGCGTAACTTTTTTGTCGGTCTTGAGCCGCCTTCTATCGTTCTCGAATTTCTTTTACTTTATATGTCGCTTCTTGAACGATTTCTGGTCCGACGAACTACTTCTCGCACGCTTCAAACCAACAAACTGGGGTTCTGCACTTCTGCCCGTACAACGCCTCAAACGGTACCATTCCAATACTAGAATGGTAACTGTTATTATAAGCAAACTCCACCAAAGGTAGATGCGAGTCCCAACTTCCTCCGAAATCTATAACACACGACCGTAACATGTCCTCTAGCGTCTGAATCGTCCTCTCGCTCTGACCATCCGTTTGAGGGTGGTATGCCATGCTCAGATTTAATCTGGTGCCCAACTCTTTCTGTAGCCTAGCCCAAAAATTCGATGTGAACCTACTGTCTCGATCCGACACGATAGACTGCGGAACTCCGTGTATCGACACCACCTCATCGATATAAAGCTTTGCCAATTTCTCCATTGGCAAGGTCTCTCGCATAGCAAGGAAATGCGCACTCTTAGTCAACCGGTCCACAATCACCCAAATGGTGTCATGACCTTGTAGCGTCTTCAGTAGTTTTGTCACAAAATCCATAGTGATGTTGTCCCATTTCCATTCGGGAATAGACAACAGTTGTAAACTATCATACGGTCTTTGATGCTCTGCCTTGACTTGAAGACATGTGACACACCTTTCCACATAATTGGCCACATCTAGCTTCATCACCGGCCACCAATAGTTCAACTTTAAGTCTCTATACATCTTGGTGCTACCGGGATGTATAGAATATTTTGACTTATGCACCTCTTCCAGAAGTAACTCTCGATTTCCACCAAGTCTTGGCACTCAAATTCTCCCTTGGAAACGTTTAAGTCCTCGACCATATTCTGTCAAAAGTTCACTTTGCTTCACCATGACTTCGGATTTGAGATTCTCTTCCTTGAGTGCTTCCATTTGTCTCGCCTTGATGTTTTCCAAGAGGCTCGATACTACATCGATTATTGTGAGGGTTAACTTGACACCACCATCATAGCTCTTTCGACTCAACGCATCTGCCACCACGTTGGCCTTGCCGGGATGGTAGAGCAAATCACAATCGTAGTCCTTTAGAAGTTCAAGCCACCTTCTTTGCCTCATGTTGAGTTCTTTTTGATTGAAGATGTACTTAAGACTCTTATGATCAGTAAAGAGAGTACACTTCGTCCCATATAAATAGTAACGCCATAGCTTCAATGAAAAGACCACCGCCTCCAATTCCAAGTCATGAGTCGGGTAGTTCTTCTCGTGATCCTTTAGTTGTCGTGACACATAAGCAATCACTTTTCCTCGTTGCATCAGCACGCACCCGAGCCCCATATTGGAAGCATCACTATACACTATGAAGTCTTCTGATCCCTCGGGTAGGGATAAGATCGGAGCTTCGCACAATCTCTTCTTAAGCGTTTGAAAGGCTTGATCTTGCGCATCGGTCCAAAGAAACTTGACATTCTTCCTAGTGAGGGAAGTGAGTGACGAAGCTATCTTGGAGAAATCTTGTATGAAACGTCTGTAGTAACCCGCCAAACCCAAGAAACTTCAGATTTCTGTTGGACTCGTTGGCGGTTCCCAATTCATCATCGCCTCTATCTTTGCCGGGTCTACTTTCACCCCGTCCTCAGACACCACGTGGCCCAGGAATTGCACTTCCTTGAGCCAAAACTCGCACTTTGAGAACTTGGCGTATAACTTCTCTTTTCGGAGAACCTCAAGCACCTCCCGAAGATGCTTCCCATGCTCGGACTTATCCTTTGAGTATATCAGTATGTCGTCGATGAAGACGATGACGGACTTGTCCAAGAAAGGAAGACACACGTGGTTCATCAAATCCATAAATACGGCCGGAGCATTGGTCAAGCCAAATGCCATCACCAAGAACTCGTAGTGACCGTATCTCGTCCAAAAAACAGTCTTCGATATATCTTCCTTCTTTACTCTAACTTGGTGGTAAACGGATCGAAGATCGATCTTTGAAAAACATCCCGCACCTTACAGTTGATCAAAGAGATCGTCGATACGTGGTAAGGGATACTTGTTTTTCACCGTGACCTTATTGAGCTCCCGATAATATATACACATTCGCATAGACCCATCCTTCTTCTTTACAAACAGAACTGGTGCTCCCCAAGGCGACGAGCTCGGTCGGATGAACCCTTTCTCTAGGAGTTCTTGGAGTTGCGTCATCATCTCTCGCATCTCGGTAGGAGCCAAACGGTAGGGTGCACGAGCTATCGGAGCCGCTCCTGGAGTCAAATCGATTTGAAACTCTACTTGGCGCTCCGGTGGTAGACCGGGTAGGTCTTCCGGAAAAAACGTCGGGATAATCTTGCACAATCTTCATTTATTCCACCGACTTCTTCTCTTTCTTCGCGTCCACCACATATGCCGGATACAAGGTGTAACCTTTCGCTAGGAATTTTTGAGCTTTAAGAGAGCAGATGATAAGAATCTTATCATCTCCGAAACCGAATAACCCAACCGAACCGAATGAAATTTGGGATAAACGGTTTCGGTTTATTCGGTTTTCGGGTTAAACGATTCGGTTAACTGAATAAGGATCCTGTTAAGTCTAATTTTGTAGTAATCATTGTATTTATGTTATAGCTTTTAATACTTTCCGTAGTGTTTTCTGTTTGTAAGGGCTAGGGGTATTTAAATCCCCTTTGCGCCTTTGTCTTGTAATAGAGTTTTCTCACGCACATTTTGAATATATCAGTTACTTTGCGCTCCACACTTTCTCTCTCTACTTTCTCTCTCTAACGAATCAGAGATCTTTGGACTCTCAATTGGTATCAGAGCAATCTGAATCCTGAGAGATTGAGAGATTAGTGTTTTTGTTTCTGGATTTGTGAATTGAAGCAGAAAACTCGATCGATTTTCTTGAGTTTTCAAGAAAATCTCGTTTTTTGCTTATTCATCAAATTTGGACTGTTTGTTGTTCAACTTGTGTTGTTTTTGGACTTAATTGTTTCGTTTCTTCTAATCGATCATAATTGTTTCTTTGAGTTGAGCATAAAAATCTTGTTTAGATCTTCAATTTGCAGATTTAGCATTTTTCTGGAAAAACGACTTGCTCGTTCTGTTCTTGTAAAATTGTTAGATTTTGTTGTTTTTAATTGAAATTGTTTGATAAAATGTGTTAGAATATAGTTTTCGAAGTTGAATGAATGCTTTTCTTGGATTAATTTCGATATTATAGCTGATCTTGCATGAATTAGAGTTTTTGGAAGTTTGCGTTTCATTCTTGTTTGTTTGCGGGTTATTCATGTGAGTTTGCGGGTTATCCTTGTAAGTTTGCGTGTCTATCTTGTGTTCATGAATTCTGTTATGTTCATGAAGTTTGCGTTTTATTCAAGGAAGTTTGCGTTCTATCCTTGTTAGTTTGCGTGTCATTCAAACTTGTATGTACTTTGCGTTTCAATATTTCATTCTTAGTTAAGATGATCTAACTCTGGTGTTAGAAAATTGTTTTCAGGTTTGCGGTTCTCTCTGGAAACGCAAAGATTGTTTCTCAATTCAAGACTAACACGCAAACCATCTGTTTGCGTTTCTGAAGTAAATCAAGAAGTCTCTGACCCGCAAAGTATCTCACCCGCAAAGAATCTCTTTCGAGAGGTTTTCACACGCAAAGATTCACTTTGCGTTTTACCTAGCAAACGCAAAGCTTCGTTTGCGTTATACCTAGCAAACGCAAAGATCACCTTGCGTCTCACGAAGCAACCGCAAAGCTCACTTTGCGTTCCTCTTTACAAACGCAAACCATCAGTTTGCGGGCCTCTCTCACTTGGAAATTTTTTCTGAATCTTTCTGACTTTTTCACAAGATGTCTTTGCAAGCTCAAATTTACAAGAATGACCTCATGATGTCTTTGGGGTCCGATACTCGCCCACCAGTTCTCATAAATGAGAATGAATTTGAACAATGGCAGGATCGATTCATCAACTTTATTGAAAGACAACCAAATGGGGAGAATATGATGAAATCACTGACTCAGGGTCCTATGGAAACTCCAAGAAAAGTGATCCCAGCTACTACTACTACTACTACACCTGCTACCTCTGTTGTGAAAAAAGTAAGGGAATATGATGCAGATGAGATGTTAAGACATCAAGCAGATAGTCAGGCCAAATCAAATCTGATTCTTGCTCTTCCCAACTCCATTTATAACAGAATCGATTGCTTCAAACAGAATCCTATGCTGATGTGGACTCAACTTGAGAAGATCATGCTTGGTTCTGCAATGTCTACTCAATTACGACAGACCAGATACATGAATAACTTTGAAAAATTCCAGGCAAAGGATGGGGAAAGTTTGAAGAGTGTGTTTGATCGATTCTGGGCTGTTATCAATGATCTCTACAAGATTAAAGTTACCAAGACTGAGTTGGAGGCAAACTTGAAGTTTCTGAATGCTTTGCAACCTGAGTGGAACAAGTCATGCCATCGGATGAGAAATGATGTTAGAATCTCAACCATGCCTATTCAAGAGCTATTCGAAATACTGATGACAGATGAGTCTATGGTTATGGAGAAGAAGGTGAAAATGGATAAGAAGAACAAGCCTTTGTCAGTAGATCCTATTGCTCTTTTAGCTAGTCAACTTGCTGAGCAAGCTTTGACTGAATCAGCTTATGATGGGTCATCAGATGATGATGGCGAAGCACTTGAAAAGGCCATGATACTTTTGACTCAGCACTATCAAAAGAGATTCAAGCACAAATCTGGTTCTAACAATCTGCGGTTTTCTTCTGGTTCCAAGAAGATAGAACCTGGTGCTCCTTCAAAGCCATACACTCCAAAGTATGAACCAGCTCAAGTGGTTAAACAGAAGAAGGAAGAGAAAAAGGTGATAAATTGCTTTAACTGCGGAAAGCCTGGACATATTGCCAAGGAATGCAGAGTCAAAGTGATAAAAGATGCTGCTTTTTACCGAAAGAAGTTGGCTCTCGCTGAAAAGAAGGAAAGTGGAACCGTTCTGTTGGCTGAAGAAGAGTATTGGTTAGATCATTCAGACAATGAGGCTGAGAATGAAGAAACAGCTGCCATGTGCTTTATAGGTGATGACAATTCTGATAATGAGGAAGAGGATACATCATCTGATGGTTCTGAGGTAATTTCTGATTTTAACTATAATTTCTTCTTATCTCAAATGAATGTTTTTATCACTGCTTTGCATGATTTGCGCTCAAAGTTCATTTCTAAAAAAGTTAAAAATCAAGAAAAGTCTGATTTAATTGATAAACTGCAAATTTCTTTAATAGATGAAAAATCAATTTTAATTGATACAAAAGAGAAATTTCAAAAGCAGTTAGTTGGTCTTGAAAACTCAAATCAGACTTATCATGATTCATTGACTGAACTGACTTCTTCAAATAAAATCCTTTCTGAAAAGATAATTGTTTTAGAAAAGAAATTGTATAAAAGAGAACAATCTGATCAAACAATTTTCATGAATAAACCAAGGAGTGAAGAAGCTATAAAAGAAAAGTGGGGACTTGGTTTCGAAAATCTGCATTTTTTAAATAATGCTAAAAATGAAGTTCCTACTTTATACGAATATGATTATTTTACTCTTGCAAGATATGCTCCTCAGTTTAAATTCTTTTGGACAACTGAGAAACAAATTTTGGAAGAAGAAAATGTGAAAAGGATGAAAAATAAGAGGATGGAAATGCCATTTGTTTACACATCTGAAAATGCAAAATATTTTCCTGATCAATCTAAGAAATCCAGAAAATTTCAAAAACTTTTAAATGACAAATCTTCCAATAAATCTTCATTATCAACAGATTTTGTGGATATTTTTACTAACACTACAAAGGAAAATGTATCTTCGGTATCTTATGATACTAAGAAATATATTCCTCCGCTAGTGTTAGAAGGTAAGATAGTTGATCTTGAAGATAGATTGGAAGAACAAAATCTTCAAACTTGTTTAGAAAATGATTTACTTCTTTTTATAATAAAAACAAGTTTTGAAGATAAATTTTCTTCTGGATTTTCAAAAGATTCAAAGGAAAATACTAAAATTTTGAAAAACTACAGCCAATTGCGTTCCACATTAGAAACGCAAACTGAGAGTTTGCGCATGAAGTTGGGCGCGCAAAACTCAGCTTGCGCTTCCAATGAGAAACGCAAACATTCACCAAACATGCAAATTTTTGAAAATTTTCACTCCAAGGCTAGTTCTTCAATGTCAAATGATAAGACTGATTTCTTTGATAAAGTTTCTTCTTCTGATTCAATTATTGATAATTCTTTTCTACTAAATGCTCATTTTTATAAAAAGAAACGTAAAAGAAGGAGATCAAAGAAGTCAAAGAAACATGATACTGTTTTATCTGAAAATTCTAATGTTTCTGATTTTTCTTCTTCAGATCGGACTATGAGGAAATCAACAAGGCATATTTGGAGGATGAAACAACAAATATTAGAATCTGAACTGTTAGGAGTAAACTGTGTAGAAAATCTTTGTGATTCTGATACATTTGCTTCTTGTAATAAAATCCCAAAATATTCTTTTCAGCAAATGTTTGATATATCAATGAATATCTCATATGCTTCTTCTAGTTCTGATTCTGATGATTGTGTTCAATCTTCTATTGATAATTGCTTTCATTCATGCATGAAAAATAAATCTGTGAGAAATAAAAGATATAAATCTAACAAGGGACCCATAAGCATATGGGTACCTAAAAAGGTGTAGTTTCTGTATGTGCAGCTTAGTCAATTATGGTATCTGGACTCTGGATGTTCAAAACATATGACTGGCAACAAATCACTTCTTTCTAATTTTAAAGATAAATGTTGCGGTCGCGTGAAATTTGGTAACTGTGAGACAGCTCCGATTCTTGGTTATGGCAATCTAGTTCAAGGAAACATAACTGTCAAAAGAGTGAGCTATGTTGAGGGTCTAAGTCACAACTTGTTCAGCATAGGCCAATTCTGTGATAAAGATCTTGAAGTCAGCTTCAAATCAAAAAGGGTTGCTGTAAAGAATGATAGTGGCAAAGACTTAATGGTTGGAAAGAGAAGATCTAATTTTTATACAATTGATCTTTCCAAAGTTAAGACCTCATCAGATTTGTGTTTACTATCCAAAGCCTCTATCAGTGAAAGTTGGATTTGGCATCGTCGACTGGCTCATCTTAACTTCAAGTATATAGATCGTCTGGTCAAGAATGATTCAGTGAGAGGTCTTCCAGTTCTCCGTTTCCAGAAAGACCATCTATGCCAAGATTGTGAGAAAGGAAAAATGAAGAAAGCTCCTCACAAGCCTAAACCTGAACACTGTACATCAGCTATTCTTGATCTTTTGCATGTTGATCTGTGTGGTCCAATGAAGACGAAGAGTTTAGGACATAAGAAATATGTTCTGGTGATTGTTGATGACTACTCCAGATATACTTGGGTAAAATTTCTGAAGACAAAAGACGAGACTCCTGAAGTTCTCATCAATCTTATCAAGTCAACTCAGACAAATAAGCAGAAACAAGTGAAAGTAGTAAAATCTGACAATGGCACTGAATTCAGAAACAGTACTCTTCAGGCATTCTATGAGTCTCAAGGAATACAACAACAATTTTCTGTTGCACGTACTCCGCAACAGAATGGCGTTGTTGAAAGAAGAAACAGAACGCTTGTTGAGTCCGCCAGATCAATGCTCGCTTATTCAGGTCTACATTTGTCTTACTGGGCTGAAGCAGTGTCAACTGCCTGTCATACTCAGAACATATCAATTCTGCATCGTCGCTTTAACAAAACACCGTATGAACTCATGAACGGGATCAAACCGAACATCAAGTATTTCAAGTCATTCGGGTGTAAATGCTACGTTCTGAATGACAGGGAGAATCTCAACAAGTTTAGTCCAAAGGCAGACGAAGGAGTATTCGTGGGATATTCTTCAAACCCTGCTGCTTATAGAGTTTTTCTGATCTCTGCAAGAAAGGTCATAGAGAGTGTCAATGTAAAGTTTGACGAAGCTGCTGATTTGGTTTCTAGTCACTCAGACTCAGAACCCGCACTTACTGGAAATTCAGTTACTGAACAAATCAGTTCAGAACCTGCTCTTTCACCAAATAACCAGGATTCTTCTACTCCCTCTTCTAATCTTTCTGATCTTGATTTTCTTTTTGAAAATTTTTATGATGATGTGCCTAAAACTAATTCTGAATATGTTTCTAATGTGTTGAATCAGGAAACTGAGAGCTCATCTATTCCAAATTCCGCTGCATCCATCTCTGACAATGATGTTGCTCCAGTCTCTCCTGTTCAACAAGAACCGACACAACAAGAAATGGATCAATCACACAATGTTCAATCAGAAACTGAGCCAATTCTTGAAGAACCGATTCAAGAAGAATCTATTCAAGATCAATCTGTTCAAGAGGAATCAGTTCAGGAGGAAGCACAGAATGATGTTATTCATCAAACTGTTCCCGAATCTGATTCAGAGATTTTTGAGATATCTCCTCCTCAAGTTGAAACTATTTCTATATCATCTTCTGATGTAGAAGTTTATGTACCTTCCTCTCATCAATTACAAGTGGTTCAAGAAGTAATTGATCCTCTCTCTCATCCAACAAAATGGACAAGTTCTCATCCAATTCATCAAATTATTGGAGATCCTCAAGCCGGTGTTTCTACACGTTCCAGGACGACTTCTTCCAACGAATGTCTCTTCACTTGCTTCTTGAGCAACTTTGAACCTACAAAAGTTTCTGAAGCGTTGGAGGATCCAGATTGGATCATTGCTATGCAAGAGGAGATCAATCAATTTGACGCACTCAAAGTGTGGAGACTTGTACCAAGGCCGAAAGGTAAGAGCATAATTGGTACCAAGTGGATATTCAAGAATAAGAAAGACAAAGATGGTATCGTCATTCGGAACAAAGCAAGGTTAGTAGCCAAAGGATATCGACAAGAAGAAGGTATTGACTACGATGAAACATTTGCGCCCGTTGCCAGATTGGAAGTTATCCGAATGTTTCTTGCCTTCGCTGCTTATCGCAACTTCACTGTATATCAAATGGACGTCAAGACAGCATTTCTCAATGGCAAGCTGAAATAAGAAGTTTATGTATCTCAGCCAGAGGGATTTGTTGACAAAGATCGTCCAGATTTTGTATATTTTCTCGATAAAGCTTTGTATGGTTTGAAACAAGCTCCGCGGGCATGGTATGATGAGTTGTCAGCTTTCTTGATCAAATCCGGCTTCACCAAAGGATCGATAGATACTACTCTTTTCATTTATAGAACTAATCTTGATATTTGCTTAGTACAGATATACGTAGATGATATTATTTTCGGTGCGACTAACAAATCTCTGTGTAATTGGTTTTCTGATTTAATGACCTCTAGATTTCAGATGAGCATGATGGGAGAAATCAACTTCTTCCTCGGCTTACAAGTAAAGCAGCTTCCAGATGGAATCTTCATCAATCAGTCAAAGTACGTATTTGACATTTTGAAGAAATTCAAGATGGACAAATCTACTTCGATCGGCACGCCTATGGCTCACGGTGCCAAACTCGGATTGGATCCAGATGGAAAATCTGTGGATCAAAAGACATACAGAGGGATGATCGGATCACTGATGTATCTTACTGCAAGCCGCCCGGACATAATGTTTTCAACGTGCCTGTGTGCCCGTTTTCAAGCTAAACCAAAAGAATCTCATCTTTTAGCAGTCAAACGCATTTTTAGATATATTAAAGGAACTCCTTATTTAGGATTATGGTATCCAAAAAGTTCTGACTATAGTTTGATTGCTTATTCTGATGCAGATTATGGTGGTAATCAATTGGACAGGAAAAGTACTTCTGGTCATCTCCAGTTTTTGGGTGACAGACTGATAAGCTGGGCGTCGAAAAAGCAAATTTGCGTTTCAATATCAACAGCCGAAGCTGAATACGTCGCTGCAACTAGTTGCTGTGCTCAAGTGCTTTGGATGAAAACGCAACTTCGCGATTACGGGATGCTATACAAGACTGTGCCAATATATTGTGACAGCAAGTCCGCGATTGCGATATCAGTCAATCCTGTCCAGCACACCAAGACCAAACACATAGACATGCGATATCATTTTATAAAGCATCACGTGGAAGAAGGTACTATTGAATTATATTTTGTACCAACTGAATATCAACTTGCTGATATATTTACAAAAGCTTTAGATGAAAAACGATTTAATTTTCTGCTTTCAAAACTTGGCATGTTGAATTTAAAAGTTTAAATCTTTACAAATTTTATTCTATAAAGTTTAATATTTCAGATTTTCTTTCAGTTGAATAAAATGTGTGTCTAGAATCTTTGTCAAGTTGCCTTGTTTATATTTAAAGTTTCATATGTTCAATGTTCAAATCTTTCAAACATTGAAAAGTCAGCAACATGTTTGATGCTTTAGATACTGCTTTAAAGATATGTGAGTCGGCATATTTATGGTTTACTTTGCTTGAACAACCTAAGTGATCGAAATTGTAGATTGTAATGAAAATATGGGCTAAGCTATTCGATATAGATCTGAGTTATTGAGATGATTTTATTTTTAAGCATTTAAAATACAGAAATCCTTGAGTTTAAAAGTTTGTACCTGTGACCTTTCTGGTTTGGGAAAGTAAGTTCCGAGAGATGCTCGACATCTGGTCCCCTAAGGTCAATTGATTTGGGAGTGATCGAACAGAAATCCTGCAATAGAACCAGATCGAAAGTCATGTTCTACTGGTATGAATGGGTTTAGGATATGTCGATGTAGCCTTTCTGATCCGGGAAAGTAAGTTCCAAGGGGTGCTTGACACCTAGCCCCTTAAGGCCAACTGGTCTGGGAGCGGCTGACCCAAATCCTGCAATAGGGTCAGATAGAAAGTTATGTTTACGGCATGTTCTTTACTTAATGAACTCTTTGATTAAAAGATGTCAAAGAGCACAAAGCTTAAAAGATGTCAAAGAGCACACTCATGTGAAGATGCCAATGTGCACACAGCTAAAAGATGCCAATGAGCACACATCTCTTGATACTTGGTGATATATTTTGAGCTGCGATAAACCTGTATATTTTTGAAAATCTTAATTATTGATGACTTAGTGCCTGTACATGCAAAGTTCTTCATTTTATGTTTAGAATTACATTTTTTCTTGAAGCTAATCAGAGATCGCATGCGAGCACACTGAATAGATACCTGAAAGTGTTTGACTCTGAACATGTCTTAACTTGATATACAATAAAACATGTTTCTGTATTCAACAACTCCCGTTTGATTTCAACTGATTGATAAATCTGGGATATTCTACTGAGTAGACTTTAATTTGTTTAGTGTTTAAAAAGTTTATATATTCAGTTGTTACAAAATTTATATTCAATATGATCATCTTTAATATTGATGTCTCTATGTTTGTTGTCTGTGTTTTTGTCATATGGTATGTGCATTTTTCGAGGGGGAGTGTATTTCTGAGTTCTTTATCTGAGAATATTCTATTTTTGAGGGGCAGTGAATGTTGTTGGTAAATTACTTCTTGTGCTGATCAGAAATTCATCAGGTAAGTATTTCTGAAATTTACTATGCAAATGCTAAACTAATTTGATAAATTTTGTGCATTTGTATAGGGGGAGTAATGAGGGCTTATCAGGTATTTTTTTTTCTCATAGTTATTTTTTTTATTTTTTTTGTGTATGTTTTTAGAATATATAGAAGTAAGAGTGTGTATTTTCTTTTCTTTTTTCCATTTGAATGTGTTTGACTATTCCTCTTCCCTCCACTCTCTCTCTTTGCGTGTTCATCTTCTTCAATCTAATCTGATTCTTTTTCAGATTGATATTTTGGAATTTCAGGTATGTTTGTGTTTTTCATTCTATGATTATCGTTTGATAGTATTCTATTTCTTTGTTTTGTTTTCATTCTTTGTTTGTGTTTTTGTCTGACTTGCGCTCTGTTAATGTTCATCGATCTCTAAAACTCCAGATTCGTGTTGTTTTTGATCAATTTTCATATTGGGTTCTGTTTAGACCTATTAATCGACACTCAGGTATGTTCTATTTTGGTTTAATTTCTTGTTTTTTGCTCTAATTTTTGTGTTTTTGTGTTTTCGGGTCCGAAGAATCGCAAACCCTAGTTTTTGCAAGGTTGATAGACCCACAAAGTCTACTTTGCGCATCTAGTTAGAACCGCAAAGTTAACTTTGCGGGTCTAACTAGAAACGCAAAGTGAACTTTGCGTGTCTAGTTAGAACCACAAAGTATTCTTTGCGGGTCTAACTACAAACGCAATTCTATCTTGTGTTTTTCTTTTTGTTATTTGTCAAGGTTTTTGTGTCAAGTATTTTTGGACACGCAAAGTGATCTATGCGAGTCTAGTTATAACCGCAAACTGTACTTTGCGCGTCTAACTAGAAACGCAAAGTGAACTTTACGAGTCTAGTTAGAACCGCAAAGTGTACTTTGAGCGTCTAACTAGAAACGCAAAGTGAACTTTGCGAGTCTAGTTAGAACCGCAAAGTGTACTTTGCGCGTCTAACTAGAAACGCAAAGTGTACTTTACGATTCTAACTTGATACGCAAACCTTCTTGTTTAGTGTTTGTTTTTCTTTTGAATTTTTAAGTGTAGTGTTCAGATCATGTTAGACTCGCAAAGTCTACTTTGCGTGTCTAACTAGAAACGCAAAGTGTACTTTGCGCGTCTAGTTAGAAACGCAAAGTCTACTTTGCGCTTCTAACTTGACCCGCAAACCATACTTAGAAATTTATTTTATTTTATTTTTTTTAATTCTTTTTCATTTTGTTTTCCAGGTCTCTTATGGCTTCCAAAACTATTACTGATCCCATGATTCAAGATGAGAATGCCATTCTCGACGATCCATCTGATCGAGCTTCTCATGATACTCCAATGCCGTCACATCCTTCTGTAGGAGCCGATCTTTCTGCCTCTAGACGTATGTATTCCCAACCATCTTGTACATGCCATACAAGCCAAACAACTATCACGTGGATTTTGACAGAATCAAGATTCATCCCGTGATACGAGCAATTCTCAAAGGACATCCTCTTGCCCCTGCTCTTTCATACTGTGCCGATGTTCCTGAAGTATATCTACAACAGGCTTGGAATTCTATAACAAAGAATGAACTGGCTTGTCCGCATCGCTTTGAGCTTCAAGTGGATCAGTTTGAATCTTTCCTTTCCTACAAAAGATTGAGATTGATATTGGAGCTTCCTGAGCCGAACTCCAGACCAGGCAGAAATACATATGACACTTTTCCATCTGAAGAGGAAGTCTATGAAGGGATTCGGAATCTTGGATATGTGGGTACTTTGAACAAACCTACAGATTTTGATAAGTCAAATCTACCTCCAGTTTGGTACGCACTGTTCTCTGTTCTCATCAGGTGCCTGACATCGAAGCATTCTGGCACTGACAATGCAAGTCTACTGTATCTCCGATTGTTCCATGCAGTCGTCTATGACTTGCATGTCGACTACACGTTTATCTTCTGGACATAACTCTCGGAGGTAGTACATGACAAGTTCACCAACAGAAAAAGAAAGTTTATTCCGTTTGTCAGATTTATGAAGCTTATTGTTCGAAGCATGCTCCGTAGCAATCCTTCTATTCCTCGGAGGTTGTCTTGGCCACAGGTTCCAGACTCGGAAATGCAATACATTCAGAAGCAAAAGAAGACGTTCAACTATTCTATGACTATACCATACGCTCTTATTGCAAACTACGCTGATGTTGCAAATGAGGATGTCATAGAATATTGTATGGACAATGAATTCATGGAAGTAGTACAAGAAGAGCCTTCTCATAATCAAGCTGCTGAACAAGATATTGAAGTTGAAGCAATTGTTTCTGAAAAAGAGCCTGAAGTTGAAAAAGAGGCTGAAGTTGAACAAGGAGTTGAAGATGTTCAAGAAGTGGCGGTTATTGTTGAAACAGAAGTAGTTCAGGAGGATGCTGCTTCTCAACAAATAGATAATGTTATTGCTGATATTGGAACTGTAGCTTCTGATGCTATTGTTTTTTATTTTGAAGATGTAGATGATAATGCTGCTGATGTTAGAGAAGATGCTAATCCTGATGAAACGGGAGTTGATGATGATGATCTTTTTGATGATGGTGATAATGGTACTGATCAACCCAACATGAAGATATATGAAAGGAATTCCAAGACACCGAAAGTGGTTGTCTCAACAGAAGTTATCTCTGATGATGATTCTGTTCCAGTTAATCCTTCAGTTGCACATCTTCAAGTAGATGAATTGGATACATCTTTTGATCAAGCCACAACATTGGTTCAAAGTCAAGCTCCAGCAACTACACTTGCAGTGATTCAGTCTACTTCATCAGCTGTAGAGCTTACTTCTGATCAAGCGCGGGTTTCCACTGACAAATTTTCTACTTTGAATAATGTCATTCGGCAGTTATCAGAGAGAATGGATGCTGAAAAGGAAGCACAGATTCAGAAGTTAAAAAGCTTTATTCAAAGGAAAGATGCCTGAGATAGATACTTCAGTAATTCCTACAGATATTCCGTTCAGACGCCCATCTGGGGTTGTTCTAAGAAAGCCGTCTTCTGTTGTTCAATCTTCTGCTCCAGCGATCTTGTCCATTCCTCTACCTCTGTTGTTTACACAGTCAGCTGGTATCTCTTCATCTACTAGTATACCTGTGTCTTCTTCTAGCACTCCAGTATCAGATCTTCCTATTTCAGAGTTGAAAGATTTGCTCTATGCTCGTCTTATTTCTATATCGCCACCAGAACATCAGGATCAAGATCTCATTTCTCTGCTTCGAAACTTCCAACCTACGCCGCCTCCCGTTTCTTCGTCTGAATCTGACAGGATCTATGTTTCATCTACTGAGTTTCAAGCATTCAGATCGGAAGTTCAATCAAGTTTTGCTGATCTCAAATCGTTTATATCTCAAACTTTCTCTGATTTATCTTCCAGGCTTGATATTCACGAACAAAGCTGCAGAACTGAGGCTGGTCCGTCTCTTAAACGAAGACATGACCAAGATGATCCGGATCATCAAGGCCATGAGGGGGAGATGGCAAAGAGACCAAGAGTTGAAGGATCGTCTGAAGCAAGAGAGGATATTCAGGAAGAAACGACTGGTGATAGAGGAAAGAGTGGAGGATCTGTTGAAGACTGCAATGTCCAGGACTTAGTGAATATTATGATTGAGAATGTTGATTTGTCTTCTTTGCATAATGAACTGAACTTTTCTGAAAGCAACATTAACGATACTATGCAAATTGTTGTCTACATGGATCCAGATGTTTCTTCTAGTGTTCATGAAGTTGAAGAATCTGAAGCAGCAAATGACATGAGATCATTCTTCGCTAACTTCATTGAGATTAATTCTGATGATGATGCAGATGTCAGATTGGAAAAGATATGTCAAGTAAATGAAGAAGATTGTGATGACATCATCATCATATCAGACACAGAAGATGACTCAGTGTTCATGGATGCTAAGGATGAAGAGATATCAGATATGTTGTACAGAGACCTTCCTGAAACTTCTATTCCTGAATCTATTGATCCTGAAGCTGATGTTCCTGAATCTACTGTTCCTGAAGCTACTCCTGTTCTTTCATCTCCTGTTGTTGCTAATGCTCCGGCTACCTCTGCTCCTTCAGTTACTTTTGAAGAAGGTCAGTCGTCTAGAGCACAAGCTGTTGATCCTCCTGCTGAACCTGTAATTTCTCCAAGTATTTTAGAATAGGACCAGCTTTGTCAAGACAGGAGAGATGAAGAAACTTACAACAACGTTATATGGCTTCACGTCAAAGATCTGCCTTTCTTGAAGATTCCCAAAGCAATATTTTTGTTTCAAGAAGAAGACCGATCAACATACATGCCATTCTTGGTGTAGAAAAGGAATCAGATGCTTTTAAATGTGAGTATGTAATGCTTATCAGATGTCAACGTCGTGGAAGGGATTTGGTTTCTTCTCCTCATTTGATAGTTCGGATTATCAAAATTGAAATTCAGAGGTTGGTTAATATCTGGTATCCAGTCTTCGAGGTTGAAAGAAGAGACTGCAACCGTTATATCTTCTCAGAGGCTGGCTTTAATGATTTATCCATTGACGATGTTGAGTTTCTGTACAATGAATTGAGGAATCAGTACTACAGGACAAATGATATATCTCAAGCCTTGTTTGTAATCAAAAGGTTTATAAGGCGTCAGATCAGGTTCTTCAGGGTTTTCGATTTTCAAATGGCAGCTGAAAGCTTTCAGCCAGTGGTAAATTTGCTAAGACCTAACCGTAGCCTGCCAAACATTGATTCTTACTCTTTATTCACTATTCTTCAGGATCCACATGGAGTTGTATACAGGAATGCATCAGGTCAAAAGTGCTTCCTCAGATTTGAAGAGATAAGTCATTACTCTGATGGAACTTTGAAAGTGATCAGGCTACAGTTAGATAAAAAATTGAAAGATGCTGTTAGAAGATTTTTGGAGACACGAACAAACAGGACTCTGATAACAAATGATGAGATTCAACTTCTACGGAATGCATTGGATAAAATCAATGAGAGGTTGAATTTCCGCTCTACTCTGCGAAGATTAGAAGTGTTACTCGGGTTGAATAGATTACGTCAAAGAGAAGAGCGTCAGTAATTCTACAAAGTCGCCTGGATGGTCTATGCTGTTATTGAAGTTTGTTTTTGAAGACCACGACACCAATGATTACTAAGGGGGAGATTGTTAAGTCTAATTTTGTAGTAATCATTGTATTTATGTTATAGCTTTTAATACTTTCCGTAGTGTTTTCTGTTTGTAAGGGCTAGGGGTATTTAAGTCCCCTTTGCGCCTTTGTCTTGTAATAGAGTTTTCTCACGCACATTTTGAATATATCAGTTACTTTGCGCTTCACACTTTCTCTCTCTACTTTCTCTCTCTAACGAATCAGAGATCTTTGGACTCTCAGATCCTTATTCGGTTCGGTTTTCGGTTAATTTTTTTCCTAATTCGGTTAAACCGAATAACCCGAATAACACATTCTACTAATATTTTATATATTGCATGTTTATAAAAAAATAAACCTAAAACATGTTATACTATTATTATTTTACATATTTTATTGTTATATAATGTTTTTTTATTGAGAGTAGATAATTTTTTATTATTAGATTACATTTTATGCTTGAATTACATCGTCGTATGAAGAAAAATAATGTCATGTGGTAGAAATAAGTTTTGATAGATGGTGTATTTTACTTAATATAAGTCAATTGTTGAGTATGAATGTATGATACAATTATATATTATAAGCAACGAACACTTGATTTGAAAACATTATTTGAGCAAATGTTCAACGAAAAAATATAAATCCTTATTCGGTTTAACCGGTTACCGAACCGAATAACCCGAAACCGAATAAACCGAAACCGATTCAACCGAACCTTATTTGGTTTGGTTATCGGTTAGTTTTTAAAAAGCTTGAAAACCGATTAAACCGAACCGAATAAACCGAAAACCGATTTAACTGACCGAATAACACCCCTAGATAAGATTACTCCTCTTCCCTTTCTCCCCATAGATGGTGACTACACCACTTCCCTCCAAAGGCACTTGGATCATCTTTTTAGAACAAAAGATGTCGGCCTTATGCCTTGACAGCCAATCCATACCTATGACTACGTCAAACCCTCCTATAGCCATAGGTAGTAAGTCTACTTCAAAGGGATGACCATCTATTTCAAGGGTACAGTCGCAAAAACGATCTCGGACGATCACTTAATCCCCATTAGCTACTTCTACTACTAATGCATCGGGGAGAACACTAACAGGAGTTCCGAATAGTTTACAGAAAAAATTCGACACGAAAGAACACGTAGCACCCGAATCAAATATTACGCGAGCAGGCAAGGAGTTTACTAGGAACGTACCCGAAACCACATCGACCGTCTCCTTTGCCTCCTCGGTAGTCATCCGAAAAGCTCAGCTTGGCGCTCTCGACGGTTGCTCGATCTTTGCCGTCGACTCAAACGAACTTCCACGGTTGACACCCACTAACTTCGGGCAATCCTTCTTCATGTGGCCCGGTTCCCGACATTCGAAACACACCGGCTCCCGGATAGGACACTCTCGAGTTGCGTGACTCTTTTTACCGCACTTGGCACATCCATTGGGACCTGAGTAAGACCTTGGATTGCATGGTCTAGAGTGCTTGGTCTTGTACTTGTGGCACCACCGATCCTCTCGACGGTTGTCACTGACTCTTCCACTTACAAATGGCTTAGATTGACGAACGGGCCCAAATGACCCTTCCCACTTCCGCTTCTCTCCAGTCTGTCCTTTCTCTTCACATCCTGCTAGTATGTCATCTTCCACTAGCAACGACTCCTCAATAACATCTTGCAATGTTGATCCTCTAGCATTTATTACCGTCGTCCTCATCTCGGCCGGTAACCCAAGTTGATAAGCTTTAATCTTTGACTTCTCGTCGGGGACCAGATGTCCCACTAAATTCAACTTTTCCAGAAAGAGCTTGGAGTAGTCGGTAATGGACCGAGTCCCTTTCTTCAGATTCTTGAACTCTTGTTCCAGTTTATCCAAAGACCGTTCACTACAGTACTTGTCCATAATCTTTTGCTTAAAAACCGACCAAGTTAACTTGGCGATAACTTCGGGAGTAAGGACAGAGCGGGTGAGATTCCACCAGATCAGGGCCTCTCCCCTGAGTAGCTGAGAGGCAAACTTGACCCGTAGTGAATCGTCGCACTCGCTAGATTCGAAGGCCATTTCTACCTCATTTAGCCAATACATGTAAGCGACCGGATCTGAGGAACCTGAAAACTCATTTGGTTGGCACCCCAGAAAAGTCTTGTAAGTGTATCCGGATTCCCTTCTCTTCTCTCTAACAGTAGCATGTTCTTCCGTTCCCACGGCCGCCGGTCCTCCGCCCGACCCATTCAAGATATTCTCCGTCATTGTCTCGTGTTGGTGGTGACTAGCATCTCGATCCTCCAGTAGCTTCATAAAGAATTCTTGTTGCTAAGCCATGGCCGAGTTCATGGCTAGCATCATACTATCCCTGATTCTGGTCTCCATAGTCACCTCCTCTATGATAGCATTGCTAGCCGTAATGTTCGTGCGTGGGATCTGTTCGGGTCCTCCTCCCAAGATAGTGGGTATGGGAGGTCCCTCAGAGGTCGTGACCAAAGGAGGTCGGTCAGCAGTATATTCCACTTCCATGTGACCCTCTGGCGTATTCTGTAACCTTCTCCGAGTGTTTACCATTGATATCTGCCATAAACGTACGAGAAGGAAATTGAAAAAAGACTAAGCGAGTTGAACTCATTGTATGTACTAATACGCATTTCATTTATCATAATAACGGCATTTGCAAGTATACTTACGTAACAATGTATTCATAATAGCAGTAGCTAAGTGAAGTTATGAACAGATCATACACAAGGATTCTTGTTACCACAATTACAACTCCCAATTTGCGTAATTCCGCAAGTCCTAACGCTCTCCCCACCTAAGATTCTACCCCAAATGGATAGTGAAACAATAAAGTCTAAAGCTTAAGTCTAGATACGCTAAAACAATACCTAGTTCACTTAAACTAAAGCCCTAATACCAACTTATAACACCCTAAAAATAGGGATAATAAAAATCCGAAAAACGGACATAAGGTATACTAAAATTGCCATAGCAAGAGCCTCCCAAAAATGGGGAAATAAATAAAACTTGTTAATTACAGTTGTAATGAACGGAAATAAACAACAACCAACTAATCTAATTTCTATGCTAGAAAGAATATTACAAAAGGGGTGTCATCTATAACCCAAAACGTCTTCACAAAAAGTGCACTCTAAAGCACCGTCCCCAAGCTCTCACCCGAGCGCATCTATACCTTCTTTGAAACTGTGCCACTAGAACCTGAGATACACATCGACACCAAACAAGTGTTAGGCCAAAAAGCCTAGTGAGTGTGTACAAGAAAATAACATATAAATCCACATACAATTTTTATCAACAGTTAACCAGTTGTTCATTAAATGTGGAGTCAATAGGGGAGACCCATAGCACCAATCAAGTTCCACCCAAAGAGTCGATATACCTTGATGCCAACTACTAAGCGTGACATCCGAAAGGCCTGGCGCACCCGAGGACTACAACCATGGCATTACCCCGAATGGCGGAGGTCTAGGCACATACCATCACGGTGGCGACCAAGACTACATCCTCCTAGTGTCTACTGACTTGGTTCGTCCAACATAATTTATAGGAGGTGTTGAGGCATATTACAACCAAGAATATTTCGATACCAACCATGGGTACAATATTACCATCCTAATCAATGTAAAATCCAATATGAGACTCATACGACAACCATTTTCATCACGTAGATATTATATCACCATAAGGTGTCCCAAGTAGAAATCAACATAAAACCAAGATAGGTATACATTATCTCATGGCAAGTTTCATAGAAACATATTTACATAAAGAAACCCAAATACTTGGACATTAAGAATGAGCATTTTCCAAATGAATATACAAGATAATAACAAGTAGTAGATTAAGATGTGTATCTAGTTTTGACAAAGGTTTAGAAACTCACAATCTAGGTTTTGGTTAAAACCTATAAAATAGAAACCCTAGATAATGCAAATGGGAGACTTGATGGAGGAGAGTGATGAACTTGTTGAGAATCTTCAATAAATGAACTTGGATGAAGCTTTAATGACCAAAATAAAGGGTTTACCAACCAAACCCTAACAATAAATGGAACTGTTGAATGCTCCAAAAATCGCCCCAAAGAGTGTTTTCTCGTTTTCTAGAATGAAAATGTGATAAATGAGGGTTGGAATGGTTTTAAACAAAGAATGACTGGACCCCGTGGGCGACAATTCCACCACGACTTTGCCCATGGCATCGTCGCCGGGGCATTGTTGCGACCTCCACACACCCTACGGTACACCGCATGCGACATTGCCCTGTGACTATGCCCATGGGCATTGTCTCTGAGGCAAAGTCGCCGACACCACAACCCATTCGGTACATACTGGGCGACTATGCCCGACGAAGCAATGTCGTCCTTCACCTGCAGGGATCTGATTTTCTCGCGAAAGGTAGCTGACACACATGCGACTACAGATTCAGTTAAGAAAGTACTACTAGGGTCACATAAGGCAACATGCATAACGATAAAAGCCTCAATTAGAAAAGTAATATAAAGGATACATTTAACTTCAATTATTCAAGTAAAATGCAAGGCTTAACGGATTCCCAATACTTACCTAAAATCCGGGTGTTACACCTATGTTGTCGCTCGAACTTCACGCGATAACCAAGTTCTCGCATGCCTTACGTGATAACTATAACTTGTTGCTCAAGCTATGCACGATAACACTACTTTGTCGCGCGATGAAGTCACTGTTCATTCCCTTTGTCACACGACAAGCCAATTTTGTCGCACGCTTCTTGTGCGATAAAAACACTATTCGCCCTTTGTCGCGCGATAACTATGAATGTCTTCTATGCACGAAAACTTTGAATTCCCTTTCCACGGGACAAAGATGAACATCATCATCTTCAACATGCGATACCTTTGAATATATTCGTGAAAAAAATTTCAGATTTCCATTTTGACCTCAATTCTTGTCCGGTTAACTTGAAAATTTACAGTATTACTCACGAAGATGTTCTGAACACATTTACAGATGACTTCTTACCAAAAACTATGAAGATCAAATACTTTTGATCACCTATAGTAGATCACCATTTTCAAACAAAATTTCCTAAAAATTTTCCAAAATTTATCCAAAAATTGTAATTTTGTGAAATCAAACTACACAGAAATCATTTTCACATCAATTGTGATCAATTTGTTCAAAATATTCAATCCAAGACACACAATTCACAGAATCTTGAACAATACAGTCGGTTTTTATGATTTTGACCAAAACCTTCAAAAATTTTGAAATTTCTTCACTGATTTCGCTCTGATACCAAATGTTGTTCCAATTATCAAGTTCAATTCCAAACATAAGATCAAGATTCACAAGGCATATGTATATTGATGTAAGATTCAATACAATGAAAGCACTCTCTCTCTCTCTCTCTAAGCACACTACTTTCCCTCTCTAATCTTAAGATGTCACTTGTTACAAATGTTTCTTACCCATGCTTATAAAAGAACACAAAACTATTTATACCATGTCAACACCTTTGACCTTTTACAACAACTTGTACAAGAATTACACTTTATACCCTTAAAATCTTGAGTACAAAATTTTAGTCCTAAGAAAGAGTGTTCATCGGAGGAGGCATCTTGACCAAGGATGTCAGATATGGGTTTCAAATTCGACGAGAAGGAAAATAGGATCTTCATCAGGTCTGGGTTCGAGCCTCATTATCTTCTCCGAAAAGTTTGGTTTACGTCTGAATTCCCATATAGATTTGATATGCTTTGTGTCGTTTATGTGTATACACACAGATATATACACACATATATATATATAATCAAAATAACATTATAAATATAATATAATTTAGAGAAATTACAGATTTGGTCTCTATATTCTGAAAAAATTGTAAAATAAAATAAATGCTAAAAAACCCATATACCCTCATAGTTAACTAACATGGTCGTTAGTATGAGGAAACAAATCCAATACAAATTACATAGGTGAAGAGTTCTTTTATAATAAAAGAAGATAACAGTAAATGGCAAACCTTATGGACCAAATTTGTAATTTACTCGTTTTATTTTGTTGGATGAAGGTCGATTAAAATTCACTTTTAATAATAACTAGTGTTGGGCCCGTGCATTGCATGGGAGGATAAATTTTTTGTTGGAATATTGAACCGAGTTAAAATGAAACGTAATTTCTCTGTTAACAGTTAATGAAATACAATGTGAAAAACGAATGTATTTTCATAAGTGGTTAACTTGCATATATTCTTAATCATTTGTTGTTATGACTTTGTGCAATAATATTGGTAATAATTTTGTATTATATTATTTAAAACTCAAACGACATGTCTCACAACATATCACTATTATTGAAATAATTATAAATATGAACATACATTTTTACAGATTTTGCAATTTTTCTGAAACCTCCTCGACAACACTTGAGAATCACTTTGAACGTATAAATCTGTAGATTAATTAACAACATTCAACCCACATCAAATATGACAAAGAAAATAAATGATTTCTATCTTTTGTAACCGGCAACTCAACTGGTATAGTTCAAATTCAATCAGTACCACTTGAAAATTTATTTGACTATTGACTTCAAGACCTCATAGTATTAGTCGATAAAAATAAAGATATGTATATATATCTTATTCCCCTACTTCGAAAAATATGATTGTGGGTTTTGAAAAATATAAACAAATCCTCAGTAAATAAAATAAAATATAAAAAAGTAGTTTTTCAATGAAACAAAAATATAGTGGAATATCTTTTGTTCAATTGCAGGTTCCGCCATTGACACCCGATCGTTCGTCTTCTTCTTGTACTCGGATGATACATAGAGAAACTATATATATTTATAGTGAATGTAGAGAATATTTTAAAATCTTTTATTTTCATTTTCGATTTTACATTTAAATATAAATATATTAAAAATATGGAAGAATATTTTTATATGTACATCGTTTCTATTTTATTTTATTTACACTTGGTTAATTTGGAAAGTATTGCGGCATATTTTTATTTTAAAGAATACGATAATTTATTAGTGTATCTCGTTATTTTTTATTTTTAATTTATATCAATCTTCTTTTTTCTTCTTTTAATGCTCATTAAAAAAACGTGTAGATTTTATATTAGCAAAAAAATACGTGTAGATTTTATATTATGCTAATATAAAATACGTGTAGATTTTATAAAATAAAATAGATTTTATATTAGCAAAAAAAAATAAGGAAGAAAAAAGAATTTATATTACATCTCATTATGTAAAAAGATTTTATAAAATAAAATATGGAAAAAGATTTTATAAAATAAAATATGGAAAAATCATTATGAGATGTAATATAAAAAAATACGGAAGAAAAAAGATTTTATATTACATCTCATTAATATAGATTTAAATGTAAAATCTATATTTAAAATAGATTATGCTAATATAAAATCTATTTTATAAAATCCTCCACCAAAAAAACAAATATTTATATTAATAAATGAGTATTCATTCTACAAATAGATGATTATGTGAGATACTATGCTTGGAAAGGTTGTACCAAAGCATTAAAAAATTGTAAATTAAGTAATTGGCTTTAATTAGTTGTACCTTGTGCTTAAAATATTGTAATTAGGACTTTTTTATGTCGTTTTTATAATATAGTATAGATACTAATTCTAAAAATAATAATAAAGAAGTTTTAGTATATTTGCTTAAATTACAACATTAATTTACTAATTTCGGACAAATGCTTTGTAAATTTCTTAAAATATGAATCAAGTTAATATATTGTATTTAGAGTAAATTACATTTTTGGTCCTTATGGTTGACACCTATTATCAAGTTTGGTCTCTCTTTCAAACTAATTACAATTTTTGTCACTGTGGTTGCTACTTTATTTCACTTTTGGTCTCTCTGACCAACTTTAGTTAAAAAACTTAGTTAAATTGAGGGCATTTTGGACATTTTACTTTTTCTTTGTCTTTTTCATTTTTCATTTTATTAGATTATATCGTAAATTACAATTATAGTCCATGTAGTTTGTCTTTTTTTTTCTTTCCTACCTTTTTCTATTTTTCATTTTATACCGTTATTATATTAATTAATGATAATTTTAACTAAACATGTATTAAAAATAGCGTATTTGATTTTGTAAATTTCACAATTATAAAAGTTTTGTCGATAATTTTAAAATAAGTTAAATATTAAATATTATTATTTTTTATGCAAATTATCTGATATGTATTTCTCCAAATTCGTCAAACACTAATAAAAAAAAATTTCTATTTAAGTTGTCCTTAAAACAATTATCCTCTTTTATTATGTAATACAAAAATCGAAATTTATCTATGTCTATTAATTAAAAAATGTATCATTTTTAAATAGTTCATTAATTACATGTTTTTAAATGTGTATCAATTAATATAATTTATAATATACTTATTAAAAAAAATCAAAATATAAACTTAAATTTATCGTATTAAAAAATATTCAAAATATAAACTTAAATTTATGTAGAGAATTGTATTGAATTCTATTCCAAAGTACGAACCATATACCCAAAAATTCCAAACATTTTCAATTGTAAATCCTTACATAAAATCCAAATCTCTCGAAAACATTACGTCAAACCAAATGAGCCTTATTGCTTTGTTTGAACTAAAATGTGGGTAGGCATGGAAATGGGGCAGGGATGGGGCGGGGACCTCAATCCCCATCCCCGTCCCCAATCCCTCATCTTCATCCCCGTCCCCATCCCCGTCCCCGTCGGGGAATATGATCACATCCCCATCCCCATCCCCAACGGGGAACGGGGATCCCCAACGGGGAAACGGGGATTTTATTTTTCCGTTTATGTAAGCTATTTAAATCAAATATATGAGACACCGCACCTATTTAAATATCACATATTTTCAATAAACCTAAAATCGAAAGAAATTTAATTTAGTATAAAAATCACAACATCATATAATAATTAATAACTTAAAACCAAAAGAAATTCAACCGAATTCGGGGAAAAAAAACTTAACTTCAAACGTACCAAAAGATATCGAGTAAGATTCAAAACCATATCGGGTAATTGTATTTTGATTGACATCCAAAATACATACTAACATTCAAAAAATAACAATTTTATATTATAAACCTAGTTAGGAAATAGAAAATTATGAATTACCGATTTAATTTAAATAAATAATATATCAAATATTAATTAAAATATAAAACGGGGCGGGGCGGGGAGTGCGATCTCCGTCCCCGTCCCCATCCCCGGTTTGAGACAAACGGGGATCCCCGTCCCCATCCCCATCCCCGGTTTAGCGGGGAATCCCCATCTCCGATCGGGGCGGGTGGACCGGGTTCCCCGACGGGTCGGGGCCAATTTCCATGCCTAAATGTAGGCTCATGAACCATGCATACTTCACCTTGTAAATCATTATTTTCTGATCTACTGATTCATGAAAATAAATAAAATGCGTAGTTTTTAGTTGGTTATTTATTTTTCATTATGATAAATTTATATTTATATTTTAAAATAAATTAGTAATTTTTTATTTATTTATTTCATCCACATTTAATGAAAACATGTAATTAAATAGAATATCTATAAACGATACATTTTTTAAATTAATAGACATAGATAAATTTCGATTTTTTCCCTACAGAAAATTATAAATTTCTTAAACACGACTTAAAATAGAAAAGTTTTTTTTTCGGATTAGTGTAGACGAATTTACAGATATATATCAAATAAATTGCATAAAAATTTAAAAGTATTCATTACTAAACTTATTTTAAAGTTATCTACAAGATTTTTCTAATTGTATAATTTACAAAATGAAATACGTATTTTAATTTATTGTTAGTTAAAATTATCATTCATTAATTAATATAATAAGAGTATATAATAAAAAATAAAAAAAAGGTAGAAAAGAAAATAAAGGTCAAATGACAAACCATAAGGACTATAATTGTAATTTCTAAATATTCTAATAAAATAAAAAATGAAAAAAAAAACAATGAAAAGGTGAAAGTACCAATTTACCCTTAATTTAACTAAGTTTTTTAAGTAAAGTTGGTCACATGGACCAAAAATGAAGTAAAATATCAACCACAATGACCGAAATTGTAATTAGTTTGAAAGAGAGACCAAACTTGATAATAGATGACAACACAAGCACCAAAAATGTAATTTACTCTTGTATTTATTTTCAAAATAAAACATAGAATGACATTCTTTAACTTATAGTAGAAGCATAGATGATAGAGCTTTGTTCTCATCTGCACACGTGTATCTCAATCTGGGTGGACCATCGAAGATGCTTTATACCTTTAGCCCCACTCGTGTGTCAAATCTTTAAGTTCACAAAACCAGATATTGGTAGCACCAGGAATTGGATACTGGCCAACCAGCCTGAATTATTGGACCTGTAATTTCATCCAACAGTCATTGTAATTGATATATTAGCTACTACCACTGTGTCATCACATTTGAAACTTGCCACCGGCAGTCAACCACCTTTGACCTTACCTATGTTATGCCACTGTTGATACCACACCATACACCACCACCATTTTAATTATGGCAGACAGCTTCAACGATTAAAGTGTCTTTAATCATATAACTGGTGAAATTACTTCCACCATATCACCACCACAACTGTAGAGAGGTGGAAGCAAGTAATCATTCACTATTGATATAAAGATAAAGAATCCCACATACATGCAGTAATAATCAGAATGATTCTTCACTTTTTCAGATTTAAAGAACTCTCACAAAATTTTCACTTTAAAGGAGAGTTAAGTGAGATCCCTGAAAAGTGCTAAGGGGTAGTCAAGAAGAGAGGGTATATCTTAAAAACTTTCTGTAAATTTTGAAAATAGTGAGCTTAAGCTTTTTGGGGTGGGGAATTATAATCTCCAGTTCATGACAGCATATACCTTTCAATTCCACGAGCAGGACCTACCCGAAAAGGAACCGACTTTAATATTTTTGCCATTTTGCATGTTAGATTACGGAAACCAATATATATCCACAAAAATGGTCACCATTGTGTACCAAGTTCTGGGTTAATTTACGAGGGTAACAAATCATGTCTAGCTCAGTTGGTTTCCCCAAGGGCGGTAACATCCTGGGAGGGGTTGTGGATGGTATCTCAATCTACCCGGGTTCGAATCCAAGGGGAGTCATTCTGAGGGCATGAGGAGTACCCAGTCCTTGGGTCGGTCCAGTCGTTGACTGGGCTGCCCCCAGCCCAGTTTTAAGACTGTGGTTGGGCTCTAGGTTCAGCGTAAGCTGGGCCGGGACAGCGGCGGATTAGTGGGCTGCCCGTGGATGCCCGATACCACCGGGGAGGTGTGCGTGCGTGTGTGCGTGTGTTCGTGGTAGTCGTTCGTTGGTTCGATGCCGCTATGCCTTCCAAAAAAAATTTACGAGGGTTTTGCCTTGAACTTTTCAACAAGGTTAGCTTTAATTTTCCTTTATTCAACCATCCATAAATAAATAAATAACTATAAGGATAGAAAGTATATAAGTAATAAAAAAAATTCGTATGTATGTTTAATATTTAATAATATGATTAAATCTAAAAATATTTAATATTAAGCTTATTTTGAAGGTATTGTCTAACGATTATAACGATGTAATTTGTATTAAAAAACGTACTTTTTTATTTATTTTAGTTAATATACAATTATGTATGTTAAAATGATAAAGGTGTAAAATCAAAAATGAAAAAAAGAAGAGATATAAAGTTAAATAACTAATTATTAATTAAATAACTATGCAAGTGGTTTGTGCAATTTGGTAAACCATGTTTTTTTTTTCTTTTCTTTTTAATTAGAAAAATATGTTTTAGGGTTAAAATCCAGCTACTTTAGGAATTGCATTAAAAAGATAGCTGTAAAGTGAATTCGAGTTGAGAGATTAAGGTCCTTATAATTTCCCTGTTATTGAACCTAGCTACCATCTCGTTCCTTACCGGTTTGTTCTAAGGCTCACCTCTAGGAACCAAGATCGATCTAACCTTGGACAAGTTCCACCTCGTGATTGAGAAGATCTACACAAGCAATACAAAGTGGAAGTTAGCCTTTGAAAAGCACATTAGGTTTTGACCCCACAACACTCTTCAAAGAAGATGAAAACAGCTTTTCACAGGGGAATAAAGAGAAGGATATATATTTTCATAATGATTGAACTCGAACACAGCCATCACACCTCCTCACAAACATGTAGATATCATCTTGTTTTTATCTTTTTCTTTAAATCATCATAAATCCTCAACGTGGCTAGGAAGCGGTATGTAGGTATGATTAACCAAACGATACATAAACGTACACTCCAGTCCCCAAATTAAGGCAAAGATGGTGCATGGTAGTTTCAGGTGTAATGCATACATCTACATCGATCTACAAACAAAAGCAAACATGTAGCTTTACAATTAAGTCATTTGAAGTTAAGAGGAATGCTTTTAGATTAAGGATAAAAGCATTAACGAGACAGAAACCGGTTAAGGTGTGGGAGGTGGAAGTGGAGGAGGAATAATTAACAAATATTGGAATGGATTAGTACATAAAGTAGAAAAATCATGAGGGAAACATATTTGCTTTCCTCTTTGTCATCACTTTGTAAGGCATGATTAGAAAAAAGTTGATCAATTTTGTAATGAATTCCCACCTCCGTTAAGCAAAAGCAGACTCTTTATATAACACCACCCCTCTCACTCTCCCAAAAAGGTAAAAGAACAAAAAAAAAAAAATTAAAATAAAAGGAAACACAGGCTCTTTATGAAAGAATATGCAATAGGATGGTATACTAATACTTGAATTCCATGAAAAAGGTTTAAAGTTCTTAAGGGTTCATTCGGTACCCACACATGACAAGAAAATGACAGGACATGACAGTTTTTCAGCGTTTTAAAAAATATGAATGGACAAGATATGAAGGATAAAATGACCGCTTTACCCTTAATGAAATGTTTAGTGTTTTTTTTATAACCAAATGATCAATCTAAAGGAAAATTAATAAATGGTATTTAAAAATAGAAAAACATATTAAAAAGCTCGCATTCCTAATATCAAAAGACTTAAACACAAATGTTTACAATAAACACATCTTAAACACTAATGTTCAAAATACGTACCATTATGTAGCAAAAGATTTAAACACAAATGTTCAAATGTTTACCAACAAACATCACATGCCTAACTTCTTCAATATATGGTTTTTGCAAATGAAAGCTTGAAAGCAACATTTATACCATTCCAAGGCATAGTTGAACGGAGTTATCCGTAAAATACATACTAATTAATAGCAACACATTCGTCACTATTGAAACCCATTTGGTTCAACTGATACTTCCCAAACCTGGAGTACCAACAATTGATATCAACTTACCAATTTCCTTAGATACAAATTCAACCCATTTTCAATCAGTTGAATTACAAGTTCAACGACATTGACCTTTTTCTTTCTCTTTTTTGATGATGCTTCTCCTTCATGAGGAACGGAGGATGGGGAAACAACGTTAAAAGGAGTAGGCAAATGCACATTGAATTATTTTGTTTCCGCACCAGCTTACTTTTCCAAATTAATTTATTTCATTGTATCTATGGCAGATTTCGCCAACGATCCCTTTACTAAATCTTTCCCAAATATTATCTTTAGTCGCATATTGTGGAAATGGTTTGTTGGAAATGTAGTTTTTGTTTGAATGTTTCCATCAAAACAAAAAAAATGTGTATATATAAACACACACACACTACTAAAAAATCAGGTTTCACCGACGGATGTTTCTGACGGATTTTCCGTTGGAAAAGTTTTTCGCGGATGTCGGATTTCCGACGGATCAACCAAAAGTCAAAAAAGGTCGATACCCGCACAAATCTGCCACTGAATTATACACACACACGCATATATATATATATATATACATATATATATACATACATATATATATACATACATATATATATACATACATATATATATAGGGAGGTTCAGGAGAAAACCTCAAAAAAATAGAAAAATAAGGAACACCCTGGTAGCCCTTCATCTGGACGGTATGCATTTGTGCATACAAGTAATTTAAGTTGTTTTTTTGGTTTTATGAACGTGTGCATTATGCATTTGTGTATATGCATGTGTGCATATTACAAACTACTTGTATGCACAAATGCTTGCTGTCCAGATGAAAAGCTACCAAGGTGTTCCTTAGTTTCCCCGAAACCTTACCCTATATATATATAGAGAGAGAGTCGGGTTCAAACGAGAACATTACCTATTTAAAAAAACGCGAAAACTAACAAAATCATTAGTGATTTTACATTAACACCTGAAAAAAGGACTTTGGCCGCGGCTTCAGATCCGCATGGTTTTTTTCCGCGTTAATGTAAAATCACTAATTATTTTGTTAGTTCTCGCGTTCTTTTAAATAGGTAATGTTCTCATTTGAACCCGACTCTCTGTCTCTCTCTATATATAATATTCAAATAATATTTGTGGCTGATTTGCTACCCACCACAAATCCGTTGCAAATGTTTTAATTCTTTTCTTTAAAATTATTAATTAAACTAATTAATTAATATTTTCGAAAGATTTGCGGCAGAATTTAATTAATAAAAATACTACTCCCACCATCGCAAATTAAGTGTCCAGATTTCTATTTATATTTGTCCCAAAATAAGTGTCCACTTTAAAAAGTAGATAGCTAAATTATCAAATTTATCCTTAATTAATGCACAAATATATAAGAGTTGTGAAGAGAGAAAAAATTAAATAAGGGTAAAGATGTCATTTGGTTAATAAAAATGTGTAATAATTATGTATGTCTAAAACTATGTGTCAAGTAAATTGTGAACACTTATTTTGGGATGGAGGGAGTAATTAAAATCTATCGAAAATCCGTCGGAAATTTTATTTTTGTTTTTCCCCATAAATTTATTATAAAATTAAATTAAAAAAACAACCTTTAAAATTTCCGGTAGACATCACCATTCGTCGGAAATGCAGCGGAAATTTTAAAGTATTGTTTATTTTTAAATTTAATTTTAGATTAAGAAAATTCACCCTTTTAATTTTCCGGCAGATTTCCGACGGATGGTGATGTCTGCCGGAATGTTCTAAGGGTGAATTTTTTTTAAATTTTTTTAAGAACAATGTGGCGGATTTTTATTAAAAAATATATTTTTGTGTATTTTTTTACATTTGCTCACCATGAATAATTCATGTCAATTTGGACTTTAATGGCTTTTATGATGACTTAGTGGTTCGTATTGAGCTATAGTGGGTCTTAGGGGGTTTTTACTTGGGGCTTAATGAGCTTAATGGGTTGACTGGCTTATTCGTACAGACAAATAGAGTGTTTACTTGGGGCTTAATGGCTTAATCGCGCCACTAAAAACGGCTTAATCGCACAGTAGTAAAAATAGCAGTTGTTCCCATTAAGCTATAAACTTGACATTTCTACCCTTAAAAAAAAAGAAAGAAAGAAACAGCATCAGATACGTAACCTAATAGCACTCTTTCCTTTCACGCCATCACTCTTCCTTCCACGCCTCCATCCAAATCGGCGACCACTCTCACGCATCCATCACCGGCGACCACTCTCAGGCCATCGCCTCCATCACCGACGACCTTCTAGGTACTGAAATCGTATTGTCCTTCCATCGATTCATCACTGATACCATCGATTCATCACTGTTTCTGTTTCTGTTTCTTATCGATCCAGTGTTCCTCTCACTGATACCAACGATTATTGTTTGAAAAACTTGTTGTTTGAAATCGATTCATCACTGTTTTTGTTTTTAATTTTTATCAATCCATCGATTCATCACTGATACCATTGATTGCTTTTTTTGATACCATCGATTCATCATCTGTTGTTTGATACCATCGATTATTGTTTGAAAAACTTGTTGATTGAAATCGATTCATCACTGTTTCTGTTTTTAATTTTTATCAATCCATCGATTCATCACTGATACCATCGATTGCTTTTTTGATACCATCGATTCATCACCTATTGTTTGATACCATCGATTATTGTTTGATACCATCGATTCAGCACTTGTTGTTTGATACCATCGATCATGGATACCAACGATTGTTTATAATTCATATTCAGGGGTAAATTGGTTATTTCTGTTATTCAGATTGTTTATTCAGATAAAAAAGTAAACAACAACATCAATTTATCCAGACAGACACATTTATCTATACAAGACTTAATGAAAGATTTGGTAAACAACCCCTTAATTACCTTATGGAACCACTACACACCACATGCATATATGTAGTACATACTTGTACGCAAACATGTAATAAGTCTTGTATAGTGTTATTGGGACTTAATTAGTCAAAGTATGTCTTATTGGTCTTTTATAGTGGTTTAGTGGTTCGTATTGGGGTATAATGGATCTTAGTTGTCTTATCGAGCCTAATTAATAATACATGCATCTATGCAGTACATACGTGCACACAAACACGTAATAAGTTACCATTGGTGTTATTGGCCCTTAATAAGTCATAAAAGATTATATTGGGCTATAATGGTGGTTAATTGGTTCGTATTGAGGTATAATGGTTCTTAGTTGTCTTATCGACCCTAATGCAAAACACATGCATCTATGCGGTAGATACGTGCACACATGCATATAATAAGTCATCACTGGTGTTATTAGGCCTTAATAAGTCACCAACGATCATAATGAGTTCTATTGGGCTTAAATTGTTATGTTAGAGTTGGATTTTAATGGGTTATACTAGGCTTTAATCGGTTCAATTGAGTTTTAATGGGTCTATTGGTTTTATTCGCTTTAGTTGGACTTTAATGAGTCAAAGTTGGCTTTAACGGTTTCAAATTTTATTCGGGTTTAATTCATTTTTTTAGGCTTTAACGGGTGTTATAAATAATAATAATAATAATAATAATGGTAATAAAAATAAAAACAAAAATAATAATAATAATAATAATAACAGCAATAATAATAAGTATATTAATAAAAATATTAATAATTGATATTCCGGCGGATTTGTAAATTCCAGCAAGTTTCTGGTAAAATATTCCGTCGGGGTTTAACTTATTTGAAATTTTCTAAAAAATCGACAAATTTTTGAAAATTTAAATTTCTGGAAAACTTTTTCGATGGACCCATCCGGATCCACCATAAATCAATTACTTTTGTAATTTATCTATAAAAGCGTATTTTAATATTTTAAAATAAAAAATATGTTTCTAACGGGTTTTGCCGCCGCTAATCCGCCGGAAAACTTATTTTCTTTTTTGCTAGAAGTCAGGACGGAAGTCACTGCCTAAAACAAAAACACGAACATAGGGTCGGCACCCCCCCCCCCCCCCCCCCCCCCCCGGGTTTTCTCGAAGCCACCACCGGCGCCTCACCCTCTCCGACCATCTCTCCCCTCTGACATCTCTCCTCTTCAGCATCGCACCCTCTCCGACTGTCTCTCCCTCGATTTGGCGATCCTCTCTTTCTCCCTTCTTTGTTGGTAAAAACCCTATTTTCCCAAAAAAAAAAATTATATATGTGTGTGTATGTATATGTGTTTGTAATGTATGTATGTATATATATAATGTCTGTATATGTAATTGTGTATGTATATAATGTATGTATATAATGTATGTATGCATGCATATGTAAATGTGTATGTATATAATGTATCTATGTATTTATGTGTAAATTTTGGGTAAAATTGATGTATCTATATATGTTTGTATATGTAAAAAAACATATGTATATAATGTATATATGTATACATTTGTAAATACAAACCTCAAATTGTTGCTAAAGTTGTTATGTGAATTATTGAATAAATTATTTTAGACAAATTGTTGGGTAAATGTTTTAGACAAATTGTTTTAGACAAATATTTCTGTAAAATTTATTGTTAGAAATTGGTTGCCAATTGTTGGAACATTAGGTCGTTACATATATCTTTAGATTAAAATTTATTTCAAGTCTATATAGGTATATATGCAAAGATTTACATAGAGGTTGTTACATGTAAAGATGGCAACGGGGCCGGGGATATCAAGGATCGCAATCTCCATCCCAATCTCCGCTTCCCACTCTCCATCCCCATCCCCATCGGGTTTATTGTTTTTTATTTATTTATATATATATACATATAGGAGTTAAATCAAGTGAGAACCACAAAAAAGTTGAGAACTATAAGAACCAATCTCAACCACAATTAAAATTAGTCAATGGTGAGAGTTGGGAGGTAACATTTTTCATATAGAGTGTCAATTGCATACAAACATAGCTCTTAAAGGGGCATAAAAGTAAATCTCTTCACTTTCTATCTCTTATTGAAATTATATAATTTAAATTAAACACCACCTCCTTTTTAAATCAACAATTAATTACAATAGAGTTTTAAATCAAAAAAATTATATAAAAAATGAACATTTTATTTTATTTAATTTGACACAAGTATCATTATATTTTTTTTAAAATTTTCTTTAATAATTGCAATTTTTACATGAAACAATAAAAGTGATTTAACTCGTATGTTGTTTCACATTATGAAACAACATTTTAGTAGTCCACATCATATTTCATGTCATTTTAGTTTTTTTTTTCACATTGTGAAACAACTGTACATTATTTCACCATGTAAAACAACACTACATTGTGTCATCATGTGAAACAACACTACATTGTTTCACATTAACAACATTGTGTTGTTTCACAATATGAAACAATACTTTAATATTTCACATCACATTTCACGTCAACTTTTATTTCGTTTTGTTTTCAAAATGTGAAACAAAACTACATTGTTTTACCTTGTGAAACAACAATTTATTGTTTCACTTTAATGACATTATATTATTTCACAATCTGAAAGAACACTACATTGTTTCACCATGTGAAATTACACTACATTGTTTCATATTAACAACATTTGTTGTTTTACAATATGAAACAACACTTTAGTGTTTCACATCACACGTCAATTTTTGTTTTGTTTTGTTTTCAAATTGTGGAACAATACTACATTGTTTTACCTTGTGAAACAAGAATGTATTGTTTCACTTTAGCGACATTATATTATTTCACAATATGACAGAACACTACATTATTTCACATTAGCAACATTGTGTTGTTTCACAATATGAAACAACACTTTAGTGTTTCACATCATATTTCACGTCAACTTTTGTTTTCAAAATTGTAAAACAACACTTCATTGTTTCACCCTGTGAAACAACATGTTATTGTTTCAGTTTAGCGACATTACATTGTTTCACAATATGAAAGAACACTTTAGTGTTTCACTTTCACATCACATTTTCCATCAACTATGTTTGTTTTCACAATCTCAAACAACATTAAATTTGTTTAACTTTAGCGACATTGTATTATTCATTGTGTGAAATAAAACTTTGGTGTTTCCACAATTTCAGATGATGTTTTAATTACAATATATCTTTATATTTAGTATATTTTCTTTTCCCATGTGATGTTTTTATTATTTAAAATAGTCAAATATATTTTATAAAGATTTATGTTTTTCTATACGTTACCATTAAATAATGTATATGTGAGAAAGTAAGCGAGTAAAAATTAAATTAATAATACAATTAACTAATGAAATATAAAATATTATTATCAATTAATGAAAATTAAAACACTTTATGATTACATATAAATTACATCGCATAAAATTGAATAAAAATAAAATAGTACTTCATTTTAAATCTTGATATCTATAAAATGGGAAATGCAAAATAATCAAGAAAGGAAAAATTACCATCACGTCATTTCTTAATTATAAATGAAACATTTTTAAGGTTGTTAGATTGGAGTGATTAGACTTTAGGGGGTTGCGATTGGTTCTTAAGGTTCTCAACATTTTTGTGGTTCTTATTTGATTACCGTTTTATAGACACACACACACACACACACCTATATATATATATATATATGTAGGTGAAGGATCGTGTGAGAAGTTGAGTAAACGGTGAGAAGCGTGATAAATGGATCTGAACCGTTGATCTCTTTTAATCTCAAGCCCTCCCATGAATTACGGCTTATAAGGGAATTGATCTGGTGCATCTCATCCTAATGTGCGTCCATTTTTCATCCAACGGTCGATAACTACTTCTCATGTTTCTCACCATTAACTCAACTTCTCACCGGAACTCAAACCTATATATATTTATATATAGTATGTATATATATATACATACTATATATAAAAACTTACTATCAAATACTCGAGGTCAGAATCGTGGTCAGGTTTGAGAGGTACCCCCATCCCCGATTGTAATACCCTAAAATCTGGGCTAATTTAAAAAAAAGAAAATTTGGCAATATGACATTTGCATTGGAGTAAACCACTCAAGATGGGCAAATAAAATATAGCGTTTACAAAACCTGTAGAAATATAGTTAAATCGACAACAAACTAATCTAAACAAATTATATCTAGATTACATTGGTTGTCAACCCAATTCTCAAAATATTAAAATTGTTTGTACGCCATGACTCCCAAATAACTATCGTCTCAAAAATGCCTCAAAACATGCTCATCACTCAACCCTTCGGTGCCCCACCACTAAGGGAACCTGTTATACAAGTCATTTAAGAAAAAAACGTTAGGCTTAAAGCCTAGTGAGAACATGCAATTTATAATAAGCTTCAGAAATAATTTGGTTTACAAGGATAAGTAATCTTTTCAAGAGTTGGATTTACAATTAGATAAATAACCACATAGAGACCTTTCGGTCCCAAAAATTCATCTTACGATGACGGGGGAGACCCAATTTTCCAAGGATCGTGGCGGAACACAAAAGTAAACCACTCTCCGAGTTGTGAGCTCAATACTTGGAACCATGACCACAAACAATGCCGGTTCGTTCTCAGATGTGGGGGAGGGCAACCCGAGGAACCAAGTCATACTCATTCACTAGGATTACATTTACGGCCCACAGCTAGTAACCGGTCCCACATAACCGTACCAAATTGCCTTCGAGGACCCAATGTCTCAACTAGCTACAAAGGGGAAAATATATCCCAAATAAAAGTCGACTCAATACCTATGGATCCACTAGTAGTAGTCTAAAACTTTCATTGGTGACTAAATCATAATCATACATATGATTTACATCAATGTTCCCATAAAATTATTTTGTTGCCTTCACGAGATAGGCTCATCATCTGTTAAAACTTGCCAATAGACAACTTGGCGTTCATTGACCAAAACACTTTTCTTTCCTTCCTTTCATAATATCTTTAGTAAACATTTCCATCACATATGAGAACCATAAATATGGTCTAAAATGTATGTATTTCATCACAAGTGTATAAGTACAAACATATTTCATGACTCCAACACTGGTTATTTCATCATATCTCAAAATGGTAGTGAGACCCTAAAAATCTCCAAAATCATAAGTTAGGTCAAATATCATTTTCATTGATAAAACATAAACAAGGAGATGATTAGAAGTCAAAAGGTTTGTTTTGACATGTATAATGTTTTAGAAAATAAGTATGAACTCACCAAGTGGGTCTTTGATGAAAACCCAAAACCTTAGTTGATTTCTTGGAGAAGATGACAATGGGGATGATGGTTTTATGCTCCTATAGCTTGACTCCTTGGTTGATGCACTCAAATCTTAGCAATAAATGAGATAGATGGGGTTTGGTGAAACCCTAGTTTCGGTTCTTAAAGAGGGAGGTGTCTTGAGAGAGTAATAAATGGGGAAGGTGAGGAGTAAATGAGGGAAAAGGGTGAAAACCCGTCTATAAGGCTTGCATGTGCATCCCGCAGCTTTAGCCGCGGCGTGGCCCGCGCGTGTCTCTATGTTTGAAAACGAACAGTGAGTTATGCGGCTTTGGCTGCGGCTTGAGGCCACGCCGCAACCCGCGCAAGTCACTGGGTTTTACCTCTAACACTTAAAGTTAACACACAAGCTTGGCAACTTCACACGAGACATACGATTAACGGTAAAGGCGAATAATTACGATTCAAAATAAGGAAGACTAGGAGTCTTAAACACGAGAATTAAAAATTGAAAATTTGAGGTGTTACAATCCTCCCCAAGATGGGAATGATTTCGTCCTCGAAATCCCAACTACACGAAAAGATGAGGATATATTCGCTTCATATCCTCCTCGACTTCCCACGTCACATTGGCACCACGATGATGCTTCCATTGCACTTTGACCATAATGACTTCTTTGTGGCGGATCTTCTTTGACTTTTTCTACAAAATAGCTTCGGACTCCTCAACACAACGGTCACCTTCATCCACTCTTATCTCGGAAAGAGGAATGACGTTTTCCTCTTCCGCCAAACACTTCCAAAGATAACATATATGAAACGTGTTGTGGATCCCGTTCATTTCCGGTGGGAGTTCCAATTGGTAGGCTTAAAATCCCACACACTTAAGCACTTTGAATGGTCCAAGGAAACGGGGGCTCAACTTTCCATGTTTTCCGAACCAGATAATGCCCTTCCATGGCGACACTTTAAGCATCACGCGATCACCCACTTGGAACTCCATCTGTCGCCTCTTCTTATCGGCATAGCTCTTTTGCCGATCTTGGGGCGCTTTCAACATTTCCCGAATGCCTTTAACTTTGTCGGCTGTCTCTTGCACAATTTCGAGTCCGATGAATTGTTTCTCTCCCGCCTCAATCCAACACACAGGAGTTTTGCACTTATGCCCATATAAGGCCTCAAACGGTGTCATCCCGATACTCGAGTGGTAGCTATTGCTGTATGCGAACTCTACCAAAGGTAGGTGAGAGTCCCAACTACCCCCGAAGTCGATAACGAAAGACCTTAACATGTCTTCAAACATTTGGATCGTTCTTTCTCTTTGACCGTCGGTTTGCGGATGGTAAGCCGTACTCAACTATACTCGCGATCCAAGATCTTTCTAAAAACCATCCAAAATTTTTGAAGTGAACCGACTATCACGATCTGACACGATAGACAAGGGCACTCCATACCTCGAAACCACTTCATCAATGTAAACTTTTGCCAACTTATCCATCGTTAGCGTCTCGCGCATGGCCAAGAAGTGAGCGCTCTTAGTTAACCGATCGACTATTACCCAAATGGTATCGTGACCTAGAAGAGTTTTGGGCAACTTTATCACGAATTCCATGATAATATGCTCCCACTTACACTCGTAAATTTCTAAGGACTGAATACTCCCATACGGTCGTTGATGTTTGGATTTCACTTGTAAGCACGTCACACAATGCTCTACGTAACGCACCATATCAAGTTTCATTACCGACCACCAATAGTGTAGCTTCAAGTCTCGATACATCTTCGTACTCCCTAGATGGATGGAGTACTTGGACTTATGGGCATTCTCAAGAAGTAGTTCCCGATTGCCCCCAACCTTGGGCACCCATATACGACAGTTGAACAATTTTACCCCACTACTATCTTTCGTTAAGAACAAACGTTGCTTTGTCATAATTTCTTCTTTGAGATTCTCTTCCAACAGAGATTCTACTTGAGATTTCTTGATCTTCTCAATGAGACTCGACACCAACTCGACCTCGAGAGGGTAGCCCGTATGCTTCCACTATTGTCCTTCCGACTTAGCACATCGGCCACCATGTTTGCCTTACCCGGGTGGTAAAGCAATTCACAATCATAATTTTTGAGTAGCTCAAGCCACCGCCTTTGCCTCATGTTCAACTTTTTTTGATCAAAGACATATTTTAAACTCTTATGATCCGTGTAGAGTGTACATTTCGTGACATAAAGGTAGTGTCACCAAAGCTTCAGGCGAACACTATCGCCACCAACTCCAGATCATGAGTAGGGTAGTTCTTCTCTTGAACCTTGAGTTGCCTCGATGCATAAGCGATTATTTTGCCTCTATGCATCAGTACACAACCCAATCCCATTTTTGAGGCGTCGCTAAAGACCATGAAGTCATCCGATCCTTCGGGTAGTGACAAAACTGGAGCTTCACACAACTTCTTTTGCAAAGTCCGGAACGCTTTCTCTTGTGATTCGGTCCAAACGAACTTCACATTCTTCCGAGTCAAAGCCGTCAAGGAAGAAGCGATCTTGGAGAAGTCTTGGATGAATCTCCGATAGTAGCTCGCCAAACCCATGAAACTTCGGATCTCTGACAGACTCTTTGGAGGTTCCTAATTCATCACAACTTCAATCTTGGAGGGGTCCACCTTTACTCCATCTCTAGTGAAAACGTGACCCAAGAATTGAACCTCCTCAAGCCAAAAGTCGCACTTTGAAAATTTGGCATACAACCTCTCTTTTCTCAACACTTCCAGAACTTCACGAAGGTGTTGCTTATGTTTCGGCTCGTTCTTGGAATACACAAGTATGTTGTCAATGAATACAATGACTGACTTGTCGAGAAATGGTCTGCACACTCTATTGATCAAATCCATAAACACCGCCGGTGCGTTAGTCAAACCAAACGGCATCACGAGAAATTCGTAATGACCGTAACGCGTTCTAAAGGCCGTCTTCGGGACATCTTCTCCTCTCACCTTAACTTGGTGATATCCCGAACGCAAATCGATCTTTGAGAAACACCCCGCTCCTTGGAGTTGATCGAACAAGTCTTCGATCCTCGGAAGCGGGTACTTGTTCTTCACCGTGGCCTTGTTTAATTCACAGTAATCGATGCACATTCTTATTGTGCCGTTCTTCTTCTTGACAAACAAGACCAGGGCTCCCAGGGCGACGAGCTCGGTCTTATGAAAACCTTCTCCAAAAGCTCTTAAAGTTGAGCCATTATCTCTTGCATCTCAGATGGCGCCAACCGGTAAGGGGCCCGAGCAATAGGAGCCGCCCCCAGCACAAGATCAATACAAAACTCTACTTGACGGTCGGGTGGTAACCCGGGCAAGTCATCCGGAAAGACGTCGGGAAACTCACACACCACCTTCATGTCTTTAAGCTTCTTCTTCTCGAGCTTGGCGTCGATCACGTATGCTAGGAAAGATGAGCATCCTTTCACTAAACATTTGCGTGCCTTTGCCATGGTGATGATCGCCATATCACCCTTCCTCTTCTCGCCATAAATCACAACAACATCACCACTAGGATTGGGGAGTCGGATTAGCTTCTTGGAGCATACAATTTCGGCATGATTGTTCGCCAACCAATCCATGCCAACCACGACATCAAAACCACTAATAACCGTTGACATCAAGTTAATCGGGAATTCCTTCCCTTCAATTCCGATAGTACAATCCTTCAAGACATCATGGATTAACACTAGACTACCATTCTCTATCTCAACCACTAAAGCATTCTCTAGACTATTAGTGGGCATGGCAAGCTTTTCACGAAACGAAACAGATATAAAAGAGAAACTGGTGCCTGAATCGAAAAGTACACGAGCAGGTACGGAGTTTAGGAGAAATGTACCTGATACCACATTGGTGGATGCCTTGGCCTCATCGGCCGTCATCTGAAAGGTTCGACCTAGAGCCTTAGGTGGGTTCTCTCTCTTCTCAGTTACACTACCCGGTTTGAGCTTCGGGCAATCCCTCTTCACATGCTCTGGTGTATTGCACTTGAAGCAGATAATCCCTCTTATCGGGCAGTCCTTGGTGGAGTGATCAGATTTACCACACTTGGCACAGGAGTGGGGAGTGGTGTTATGGTTGCCATGGTGTTTGCTTCGGCACTTCTGGCATCATCCAGCTTTTTGGCGATTGCCAAAATTTTGATTTCCGGCGAAAGGTCGATTCCTCCTAGGAGGTCCATAATTGCCTTCCCACTTACGTTTCTCCACCACCACAACAGATTTCTCCACCTTGTCTCTCGTATAGACCTCTTCCATGAGTTGTGCCTCTTCTATGGTCTCACGAATATTAGTGGCCTTCGAGTTGAGAAACCTCGACATCATATACGCTGTAGGCCCTTGAGGTAGGCCTTTATCTTCTCTTTCTGTTCGAGCCACATGCCCCACTAATCCCAACCTTTCCATGAATTGATGGGTGTATTCCCTCACTGTCAAGTTTCCCTTCTTGAGAGATCGGAACTCATCTTCAATACGGTCCAAGGCCCTCTCATTGCAGAATTCTTCCAAAATCTTCTTCTTGAATTCAGCCCAAGTTAATTGAGCCAGAACAGTAGGAGAGAGGGTGGTCTTGGTGACATTCCACCACGTGAGAGTCGTGTCCCTGAGCATTTGGGACCCAAATTTCACCCTCTGATTCTCTCCGCATTCAGACGAGTCAAAAGCTTGCTCGATCCCTTGAATCTATTTCATGCACGCAACAGGGTCTTCAGAACCTGAGAACTCCGGTGGTCTGCAACCCAGGAAGGACTTATACGTGCAAGCTCTCTTGCCTTGTCCCGCATCAACAGTTATTGGTTCTTCAGTTCGTTTCACATGACCCGTACAACTGGATCCAATCACTTCAATATTCTCCACACCGTCTCATTTCTCCGGTTGCTCACATCCCGATCCTCGATCACTTTCAGAAGGAACTCTTGCTGTTTGGCCATGGCTTCATTCATCAACAACATCATGCTGGCCATCATCTCAGATTGGGGAGTTACATCCCGAATAAACGGGTAGGACGAAGCCAGGTCCACCCATGGGACGATCTTAGGCCCTCCGCCTAGAAATGGTTGGGCAGATGGGCATATAGCCTACCCGTTGAAGTGGTCGCCTCCCTACCATCCACACGTGTACCTGATCTACCGCGCGTACTAACCATTCTTAATCTGCTACACACGCACGGGAAGGGAGGTAAGAATAGGTTATATAAATAAAACACAAGGAAACGTACTAATACATTCATTAATCATCATAACAATAGTATATCAAACATGCTCAAGTAATAATATATTCATAATAGCATTAGCTAAGTGAAATTATGAACATATTTTACACAAGAAGTCTCGTTACCGTCGTTATAATTTTTAATTAGTGCACTTCCGTTGACTTCTAAGACCGTCCTATCTTAGAAATTCTAACCAAACTCACCAATCATCACCTAACATACTCAGTCTAAGTCTAAACATCTTACATTCATGCCTAGTTCACTTAAACTAGAGCTCTGATACCAACTTGTAACACCCTAAAATATGGGCTAATTTAAAAAATGAAAATTTGGCAATATGACGTTTGCATTGGAGTAAACCACTTAAGATGGGCAAGTAAAATATAGCATTTACAAAACTTGTAGAAATATAGTTAAATCGACAACAAACTAATCTAAACAAATTATATCTAGATTACATTGGTTGTCAACCCAATTCTCAAAATATTAAAATTGTTTGTACGCCATGACTCCCAAATAACTATCGTCTCAAAAATGCCTCAAACCATGCTCATCACTCAACCCTTCGGTGCCCTGCCACTAAGGGAACCTGTTAAACAATTCATTTAAGAAAAAACGTTAGGCTTAAGGCCTAGTGAGAACATGCAAGTTATAATAAGCTTCAGAAATAATTTGATTTACAAGGATAAGTAATTTATTCAAGAGTTGGATTTACAATTAGATCAATAACCACATAGAGACCTTTCGGTCCCAAAAATTCATCTTACGATGACGAGGGAGACCCGATTTTCCAAGGATCGTGGCGGAACACAAAAGTAAGCCACTCTCCGAGTTGTGAGCTCAATACTTGGAACCATTGCCACGAACAACGTCGGTTCGTACTCAGATGTGGGGGAGGGCAACCCGAGGAACCAAGTCATACTCATTCACAAGGATTAAATTTACGACCCATGACTAGTAACCGGTCCCACATAACCGTACCAAATTGCCTTCGAGGACCCAATGTCTCAACTCGGTACAAAGGGGAAATGATATCCCAAATAAAAGTCGACTCAATACCTATGGATCCACTAGTAGTAGTCTAAAGCTTGTCACCATTTCATTGGTGACTAAATCATACTCATACATATGATTTACATCAATGATCCCATAAAATTATTTTGTTGCCTTCACGAGATAGGCTCATCATCTGTTAAAACTTGCCAATAGACAACTTGGCGTTCCTTGACCAAAACACTTTTCTTTCCTTCCTTTCATAATATCTTTAGTAAACATTTACATCACATATGAGAACCATAAATATGGTCTAAAATGTATGTATTTCCATATTTCATCACAAGTGTATAAGTACAAACATATTTCATGACTCCAACACTAGTATTTCATCATATCTCAAAATGGTACTGAGACCCTAAAAATCTCCAAAATCATAAGTTAGGTCAAATATCATACTCATTAATAAAACATAAACAAGGAGATCATTAGAAGTCAAAGGTTCGTTTTGACATGTATAATGTTTTAGAAAATAAGTATGAACTCACCAAGTGGGTCTTTGATGAAAACCTAAAACCCTAGTTGATTTCTTGGAGAAGATGACAACGGAGAAGATGGTTTTATGCTCCTAGCTTGACTCCTTGGTTGATGCACTCAAATCTTAGCAATAAATGAGATAGATGGGGTTTGGTGAAACCCTAGTTTCGGTTCTGGAAGAGGGAGGTGCCTTGAGAGATTAAAAAATGGGGAAGGTGAGGAGTAAATGAGGGAAAAGGGGGAAAACCCGTCTATAAGGCTTGCAGGTGCATCCTGCGGCTTTGGTCGCGAATTTTAAGCCGCGGCATGGCCCGCGCATGTCTCTGTGTTTGAAAACGAACAGTGAGTTACGCGGCTTTGGCCGCGACTTGAGGCCGCGAAAACTAACAAAATCATTAGTGATTTTACATTAACACCTGAAAAAAGGACTTTGGCCGCGGCTTCAGATCCGCATGGTTTTTTTCCGCGTTAATGTAAAATCACTAATTATTTTGTTAGTTCTCGCGTTCTTTTAAATAGGTAATGTTCTCATTTGAACCCGACTCTCTGTCTCTCTCTATATATAATATTCAAATAATATTTGTGGCTGATTTGCTACCCACCACAAATCCGTTGCAAATGTTTTAATTCTTTTCTTTAAAATTATTAATTAAACTAATTAATTAATATTTTCGAAAGATTTGCGGCAGAATTTAATTAATAAAAATACTACTCCCACCATCGCAAATTAAGTGTCCAGATTTCTATTTATATTTGTCCCAAAATAAGTGTCCACTTTAAAAAGTAGATAGCTAAATTATCAAATTTATCCTTAATTAATGCACAAATATATAAGAGTTGTGAAGAGAGAAAAAATTAAATAAGGGTAAAGATGTCATTTGGTTAATAAAAATGTGTAATAATTATGTATGTCTAAAACTATGTGTCAAGTAAATTGTGAACACTTATTTTGGGATGGAGGGAGTAATTAAAATCTATCGAAAATCCGTCGGAAATTTTATTTTTGTTTTTCCCCATAAATTTATTATAAAATTAAATTAAAAAAACAACCTTTAAAATTTCCGGTAGACATCACCATTCGTCGGAAATGCAGCGGAAATTTTAAAGTATTGTTTATTTTTAAATTTAATTTTAGATTAAGAAAATTCACCCTTTTAATTTTCCGGCAGATTTCCGACGGATGGTGATGTCTGCCGGAATGTTCTAAGGGTGAATTTTTTTTAAATTTTTTTAAGAACAATGTGGCGGATTTTTATTAAAAAATATATTTTTGTGTATTTTTTTACATTTGCTCACCATGAATAATTCATGTCAATTTGGACTTTAATGGCTTTTATGATGACTTAGTGGTTCGTATTGAGCTATAGTGGGTCTTAGGGGGTTTTTACTTGGGGCTTAATGAGCTTAATGGGTTGACTGGCTTATTCGTACAGACAAATAGAGTGTTTACTTGGGGCTTAATGGCTTAATCGCGCCACTAAAAACGGCTTAATCGCACAGTAGTAAAAATAGCAGTTGTTCCCATTAAGCTATAAACTTGACATTTCTACCCTTAAAAAAAAAGAAAGAAAGAAACAGCATCAGATACGTAACCTAATAGCACTCTTTCCTTTCACGCCATCACTCTTCCTTCCACGCCTCCATCCAAATCGGCGACCACTCTCACGCATCCATCACCGGCGACCACTCTCAGGCCATCGCCTCCATCACCGACGACCTTCTAGGTACTGAAATCGTATTGTCCTTCCATCGATTCATCACTGATACCATCGATTCATCACTGTTTCTGTTTCTGTTTCTTATCGATCCAGTGTTCCTCTCACTGATACCAACGATTATTGTTTGAAAAACTTGTTGTTTGAAATCGATTCATCACTGTTTTTGTTTTTAATTTTTATCAATCCATCGATTCATCACTGATACCATTGATTGCTTTTTTTGATACCATCGATTCATCATCTGTTGTTTGATACCATCGATTATTGTTTGAAAAACTTGTTGATTGAAATCGATTCATCACTGTTTCTGTTTTTAATTTTTATCAATCCATCGATTCATCACTGATACCATCGATTGCTTTTTTGATACCATCGATTCATCACCTATTGTTTGATACCATCGATTATTGTTTGATACCATCGATTCAGCACTTGTTGTTTGATACCATCGATCATGGATACCAACGATTGTTTATAATTCATATTCAGGGGTAAATTGGTTATTTCTGTTATTCAGATTGTTTATTCAGATAAAAAAGTAAACAACAACATCAATTTATCCAGACAGACACATTTATCTATACAAGACTTAATGAAAGATTTGGTAAACAACCCCTTAATTACCTTATGGAACCACTACACACCACATGCATATATGTAGTACATACTTGTACGCAAACATGTAATAAGTCTTGTATAGTGTTATTGGGACTTAATTAGTCAAAGTATGTCTTATTGGTCTTTTATAGTGGTTTAGTGGTTCGTATTGGGGTATAATGGATCTTAGTTGTCTTATCGAGCCTAATTAATAATACATGCATCTATGCAGTACATACGTGCACACAAACACGTAATAAGTTACCATTGGTGTTATTGGCCCTTAATAAGTCATAAAAGATTATATTGGGCTATAATGGTGGTTAATTGGTTCGTATTGAGGTATAATGGTTCTTAGTTGTCTTATCGACCCTAATGCAAAACACATGCATCTATGCGGTAGATACGTGCACACATGCATATAATAAGTCATCACTGGTGTTATTAGGCCTTAATAAGTCACCAACGATCATAATGAGTTCTATTGGGCTTAAATTGTTATGTTAGAGTTGGATTTTAATGGGTTATACTAGGCTTTAATCGGTTCAATTGAGTTTTAATGGGTCTATTGGTTTTATTCGCTTTAGTTGGACTTTAATGAGTCAAAGTTGGCTTTAACGGTTTCAAATTTTATTCGGGTTTAATTCATTTTTTTAGGCTTTAACGGGTGTTATAAATAATAATAATAATAATAATAATGGTAATAAAAATAAAAACAAAAATAATAATAATAATAATAATAACAGCAATAATAATAAGTATATTAATAAAAATATTAATAATTGATATTCCGGCGGATTTGTAAATTCCAGCAAGTTTCTGGTAAAATATTCCGTCGGGGTTTAACTTATTTGAAATTTTCTAAAAAATCGACAAATTTTTGAAAATTTAAATTTCTGGAAAACTTTTTCGATGGACCCATCCGGATCCACCATAAATCAATTACTTTTGTAATTTATCTATAAAAGCGTATTTTAATATTTTAAAATAAAAAATATGTTTCTAACGGGTTTTGCCGCCGCTAATCCGCCGGAAAACTTATTTTCTTTTTTGCTAGAAGTCAGGACGGAAGTCACTGCCTAAAACAAAAACACGAACATAGGGTCGGCACCCCCCCCCCCCCCCCCCCCCCCGGGTTTTCTCGAAGCCACCACCGGCGCCTCACCCTCTCCGACCATCTCTCCCCTCTGACATCTCTCCTCTTCAGCATCGCACCCTCTCCGACTGTCTCTCCCTCGATTTGGCGATCCTCTCTTTCTCCCTTCTTTGTTGGTAAAAACCCTATTTTCCCAAAAAAAAAAATTATATATGTGTGTGTATGTATATGTGTTTGTAATGTATGTATGTATATATATAATGTCTGTATATGTAATTGTGTATGTATATAATGTATGTATATAATGTATGTATGCATGCATATGTAAATGTGTATGTATATAATGTATCTATGTATTTATGTGTAAATTTTGGGTAAAATTGATGTATCTATATATGTTTGTATATGTAAAAAAACATATGTATATAATGTATATATGTATACATTTGTAAATACAAACCTCAAATTGTTGCTAAAGTTGTTATGTGAATTATTGAATAAATTATTTTAGACAAATTGTTGGGTAAATGTTTTAGACAAATTGTTTTAGACAAATATTTCTGTAAAATTTATTGTTAGAAATTGGTTGCCAATTGTTGGAACATTAGGTCGTTACATATATCTTTAGATTAAAATTTATTTCAAGTCTATATAGGTATATATGCAAAGATTTACATAGAGGTTGTTACATGTAAAGATGGCAACGGGGCCGGGGATATCAAGGATCGCAATCTCCATCCCAATCTCCGCTTCCCACTCTCCATCCCCATCCCCATCGGGTTTATTGTTTTTTATTTATTTATATATATATACATATAGGAGTTAAATCAAGTGAGAACCACAAAAAAGTTGAGAACTATAAGAACCAATCTCAACCACAATTAAAATTAGTCAATGGTGAGAGTTGGGAGGTAACATTTTTCATATAGAGTGTCAATTGCATACAAACATAGCTCTTAAAGGGGCATAAAAGTAAATCTCTTCACTTTCTATCTCTTATTGAAATTATATAATTTAAATTAAACACCACCTCCTTTTTAAATCAACAATTAATTACAATAGAGTTTTAAATCAAAAAAATTATATAAAAAATGAACATTTTATTTTATTTAATTTGACACAAGTATCATTATATTTTTTTTAAAATTTTCTTTAATAATTGCAATTTTTACATGAAACAATAAAAGTGATTTAACTCGTATGTTGTTTCACATTATGAAACAACATTTTAGTAGTCCACATCATATTTCATGTCATTTTAGTTTTTTTTTTCACATTGTGAAACAACTGTACATTATTTCACCATGTAAAACAACACTACATTGTGTCATCATGTGAAACAACACTACATTGTTTCACATTAACAACATTGTGTTGTTTCACAATATGAAACAATACTTTAATATTTCACATCACATTTCACGTCAACTTTTATTTCGTTTTGTTTTCAAAATGTGAAACAAAACTACATTGTTTTACCTTGTGAAACAACAATTTATTGTTTCACTTTAATGACATTATATTATTTCACAATCTGAAAGAACACTACATTGTTTCACCATGTGAAATTACACTACATTGTTTCATATTAACAACATTTGTTGTTTTACAATATGAAACAACACTTTAGTGTTTCACATCACACGTCAATTTTTGTTTTGTTTTGTTTTCAAATTGTGGAACAATACTACATTGTTTTACCTTGTGAAACAAGAATGTATTGTTTCACTTTAGCGACATTATATTATTTCACAATATGACAGAACACTACATTATTTCACATTAGCAACATTGTGTTGTTTCACAATATGAAACAACACTTTAGTGTTTCACATCATATTTCACGTCAACTTTTGTTTTCAAAATTGTAAAACAACACTTCATTGTTTCACCCTGTGAAACAACATGTTATTGTTTCAGTTTAGCGACATTACATTGTTTCACAATATGAAAGAACACTTTAGTGTTTCACTTTCACATCACATTTTCCATCAACTATGTTTGTTTTCACAATCTCAAACAACATTAAATTTGTTTAACTTTAGCGACATTGTATTATTCATTGTGTGAAATAAAACTTTGGTGTTTCCACAATTTCAGATGATGTTTTAATTACAATATATCTTTATATTTAGTATATTTTCTTTTCCCATGTGATGTTTTTATTATTTAAAATAGTCAAATATATTTTATAAAGATTTATGTTTTTCTATACGTTACCATTAAATAATGTATATGTGAGAAAGTAAGCGAGTAAAAATTAAATTAATAATACAATTAACTAATGAAATATAAAATATTATTATCAATTAATGAAAATTAAAACACTTTATGATTACATATAAATTACATCGCATAAAATTGAATAAAAATAAAATAGTACTTCATTTTAAATCTTGATATCTATAAAATGGGAAATGCAAAATAATCAAGAAAGGAAAAATTACCATCACGTCATTTCTTAATTATAAATGAAACATTTTTAAGGTTGTTAGATTGGAGTGATTAGACTTTAGGGGGTTGCGATTGGTTCTTAAGGTTCTCAACATTTTTGTGGTTCTTATTTGATTACCGTTTTATAGACACACACACACACACACACCTATATATATATATATATATGTAGGTGAAGGATCGTGTGAGAAGTTGAGTAAACGGTGAGAAGCGTGATAAATGGATCTGAACCGTTGATCTCTTTTAATCTCAAGCCCTCCCATGAATTACGGCTTATAAGGGAATTGATCTGGTGCATCTCATCCTAATGTGCGTCCATTTTTCATCCAACGGTCGATAACTACTTCTCATGTTTCTCACCATTAACTCAACTTCTCACCGGAACTCAAACCTATATATATTTATATATAGTATGTATATATATATACATACTATATATAAAAACTTACTATCAAATACTCGAGGTCAGAATCGTGGTCAGGTTTGAGAGGTACCCCCATCCCCGATTGTAATACCCTAAAATCTGGGCTAATTTAAAAAAAAGAAAATTTGGCAATATGACATTTGCATTGGAGTAAACCACTCAAGATGGGCAAATAAAATATAGCGTTTACAAAACCTGTAGAAATATAGTTAAATCGACAACAAACTAATCTAAACAAATTATATCTAGATTACATTGGTTGTCAACCCAATTCTCAAAATATTAAAATTGTTTGTACGCCATGACTCCCAAATAACTATCGTCTCAAAAATGCCTCAAAACATGCTCATCACTCAACCCTTCGGTGCCCCACCACTAAGGGAACCTGTTATACAAGTCATTTAAGAAAAAAACGTTAGGCTTAAAGCCTAGTGAGAACATGCAATTTATAATAAGCTTCAGAAATAATTTGGTTTACAAGGATAAGTAATCTTTTCAAGAGTTGGATTTACAATTAGATAAATAACCACATAGAGACCTTTCGGTCCCAAAAATTCATCTTACGATGACGGGGGAGACCCAATTTTCCAAGGATCGTGGCGGAACACAAAAGTAAACCACTCTCCGAGTTGTGAGCTCAATACTTGGAACCATGACCACAAACAATGCCGGTTCGTTCTCAGATGTGGGGGAGGGCAACCCGAGGAACCAAGTCATACTCATTCACTAGGATTACATTTACGGCCCACAGCTAGTAACCGGTCCCACATAACCGTACCAAATTGCCTTCGAGGACCCAATGTCTCAACTAGCTACAAAGGGGAAAATATATCCCAAATAAAAGTCGACTCAATACCTATGGATCCACTAGTAGTAGTCTAAAACTTTCATTGGTGACTAAATCATAATCATACATATGATTTACATCAATGTTCCCATAAAATTATTTTGTTGCCTTCACGAGATAGGCTCATCATCTGTTAAAACTTGCCAATAGACAACTTGGCGTTCATTGACCAAAACACTTTTCTTTCCTTCCTTTCATAATATCTTTAGTAAACATTTCCATCACATATGAGAACCATAAATATGGTCTAAAATGTATGTATTTCATCACAAGTGTATAAGTACAAACATATTTCATGACTCCAACACTGGTTATTTCATCATATCTCAAAATGGTAGTGAGACCCTAAAAATCTCCAAAATCATAAGTTAGGTCAAATATCATTTTCATTGATAAAACATAAACAAGGAGATGATTAGAAGTCAAAAGGTTTGTTTTGACATGTATAATGTTTTAGAAAATAAGTATGAACTCACCAAGTGGGTCTTTGATGAAAACCCAAAACCTTAGTTGATTTCTTGGAGAAGATGACAATGGGGATGATGGTTTTATGCTCCTATAGCTTGACTCCTTGGTTGATGCACTCAAATCTTAGCAATAAATGAGATAGATGGGGTTTGGTGAAACCCTAGTTTCGGTTCTTAAAGAGGGAGGTGTCTTGAGAGAGTAATAAATGGGGAAGGTGAGGAGTAAATGAGGGAAAAGGGTGAAAACCCGTCTATAAGGCTTGCATGTGCATCCCGCAGCTTTAGCCGCGGCGTGGCCCGCGCGTGTCTCTATGTTTGAAAACGAACAGTGAGTTATGCGGCTTTGGCTGCGGCTTGAGGCCACGCCGCAACCCGCGCAAGTCACTGGGTTTTACCTCTAACACTTAAAGTTAACACACAAGCTTGGCAACTTCACACGAGACATACGATTAACGGTAAAGGCGAATAATTACGATTCAAAATAAGGAAGACTAGGAGTCTTAAACACGAGAATTAAAAATTGAAAATTTGAGGTGTTACAATCCTCCCCAAGATGGGAATGATTTCGTCCTCGAAATCCCAACTACACGAAAAGATGAGGATATATTCGCTTCATATCCTCCTCGACTTCCCACGTCACATTGGCACCACGATGATGCTTCCATTGCACTTTGACCATAATGACTTCTTTGTGGCGGATCTTCTTTGACTTTTTCTACAAAATAGCTTCGGACTCCTCAACACAACGGTCACCTTCATCCACTCTTATCTCGGAAAGAGGAATGACGTTTTCCTCTTCCGCCAAACACTTCCAAAGATAACATATATGAAACGTGTTGTGGATCCCGTTCATTTCCGGTGGGAGTTCCAATTGGTAGGCTTAAAATCCCACACACTTAAGCACTTTGAATGGTCCAAGGAAACGGGGGCTCAACTTTCCATGTTTTCCGAACCAGATAATGCCCTTCCATGGCGACACTTTAAGCATCACGCGATCACCCACTTGGAACTCCATCTGTCGCCTCTTCTTATCGGCATAGCTCTTTTGCCGATCTTGGGGCGCTTTCAACATTTCCCGAATGCCTTTAACTTTGTCGGCTGTCTCTTGCACAATTTCGAGTCCGATGAATTGTTTCTCTCCCGCCTCAATCCAACACACAGGAGTTTTGCACTTATGCCCATATAAGGCCTCAAACGGTGTCATCCCGATACTCGAGTGGTAGCTATTGCTGTATGCGAACTCTACCAAAGGTAGGTGAGAGTCCCAACTACCCCCGAAGTCGATAACGAAAGACCTTAACATGTCTTCAAACATTTGGATCGTTCTTTCTCTTTGACCGTCGGTTTGCGGATGGTAAGCCGTACTCAACTATACTCGCGATCCAAGATCTTTCTAAAAACCATCCAAAATTTTTGAAGTGAACCGACTATCACGATCTGACACGATAGACAAGGGCACTCCATACCTCGAAACCACTTCATCAATGTAAACTTTTGCCAACTTATCCATCGTTAGCGTCTCGCGCATGGCCAAGAAGTGAGCGCTCTTAGTTAACCGATCGACTATTACCCAAATGGTATCGTGACCTAGAAGAGTTTTGGGCAACTTTATCACGAATTCCATGATAATATGCTCCCACTTACACTCGTAAATTTCTAAGGACTGAATACTCCCATACGGTCGTTGATGTTTGGATTTCACTTGTAAGCACGTCACACAATGCTCTACGTAACGCACCATATCAAGTTTCATTACCGACCACCAATAGTGTAGCTTCAAGTCTCGATACATCTTCGTACTCCCTAGATGGATGGAGTACTTGGACTTATGGGCATTCTCAAGAAGTAGTTCCCGATTGCCCCCAACCTTGGGCACCCATATACGACAGTTGAACAATTTTACCCCACTACTATCTTTCGTTAAGAACAAACGTTGCTTTGTCATAATTTCTTCTTTGAGATTCTCTTCCAACAGAGATTCTACTTGAGATTTCTTGATCTTCTCAATGAGACTCGACACCAACTCGACCTCGAGAGGGTAGCCCGTATGCTTCCACTATTGTCCTTCCGACTTAGCACATCGGCCACCATGTTTGCCTTACCCGGGTGGTAAAGCAATTCACAATCATAATTTTTGAGTAGCTCAAGCCACCGCCTTTGCCTCATGTTCAACTTTTTTTGATCAAAGACATATTTTAAACTCTTATGATCCGTGTAGAGTGTACATTTCGTGACATAAAGGTAGTGTCACCAAAGCTTCAGGCGAACACTATCGCCACCAACTCCAGATCATGAGTAGGGTAGTTCTTCTCTTGAACCTTGAGTTGCCTCGATGCATAAGCGATTATTTTGCCTCTATGCATCAGTACACAACCCAATCCCATTTTTGAGGCGTCGCTAAAGACCATGAAGTCATCCGATCCTTCGGGTAGTGACAAAACTGGAGCTTCACACAACTTCTTTTGCAAAGTCCGGAACGCTTTCTCTTGTGATTCGGTCCAAACGAACTTCACATTCTTCCGAGTCAAAGCCGTCAAGGAAGAAGCGATCTTGGAGAAGTCTTGGATGAATCTCCGATAGTAGCTCGCCAAACCCATGAAACTTCGGATCTCTGACAGACTCTTTGGAGGTTCCTAATTCATCACAACTTCAATCTTGGAGGGGTCCACCTTTACTCCATCTCTAGTGAAAACGTGACCCAAGAATTGAACCTCCTCAAGCCAAAAGTCGCACTTTGAAAATTTGGCATACAACCTCTCTTTTCTCAACACTTCCAGAACTTCACGAAGGTGTTGCTTATGTTTCGGCTCGTTCTTGGAATACACAAGTATGTTGTCAATGAATACAATGACTGACTTGTCGAGAAATGGTCTGCACACTCTATTGATCAAATCCATAAACACCGCCGGTGCGTTAGTCAAACCAAACGGCATCACGAGAAATTCGTAATGACCGTAACGCGTTCTAAAGGCCGTCTTCGGGACATCTTCTCCTCTCACCTTAACTTGGTGATATCCCGAACGCAAATCGATCTTTGAGAAACACCCCGCTCCTTGGAGTTGATCGAACAAGTCTTCGATCCTCGGAAGCGGGTACTTGTTCTTCACCGTGGCCTTGTTTAATTCACAGTAATCGATGCACATTCTTATTGTGCCGTTCTTCTTCTTGACAAACAAGACCAGGGCTCCCAGGGCGACGAGCTCGGTCTTATGAAAACCTTCTCCAAAAGCTCTTAAAGTTGAGCCATTATCTCTTGCATCTCAGATGGCGCCAACCGGTAAGGGGCCCGAGCAATAGGAGCCGCCCCCAGCACAAGATCAATACAAAACTCTACTTGACGGTCGGGTGGTAACCCGGGCAAGTCATCCGGAAAGACGTCGGGAAACTCACACACCACCTTCATGTCTTTAAGCTTCTTCTTCTCGAGCTTGGCGTCGATCACGTATGCTAGGAAAGATGAGCATCCTTTCACTAAACATTTGCGTGCCTTTGCCATGGTGATGATCGCCATATCACCCTTCCTCTTCTCGCCATAAATCACAACAACATCACCACTAGGATTGGGGAGTCGGATTAGCTTCTTGGAGCATACAATTTCGGCATGATTGTTCGCCAACCAATCCATGCCAACCACGACATCAAAACCACTAATAACCGTTGACATCAAGTTAATCGGGAATTCCTTCCCTTCAATTCCGATAGTACAATCCTTCAAGACATCATGGATTAACACTAGACTACCATTCTCTATCTCAACCACTAAAGCATTCTCTAGACTATTAGTGGGCATGGCAAGCTTTTCACGAAACGAAACAGATATAAAAGAGAAACTGGTGCCTGAATCGAAAAGTACACGAGCAGGTACGGAGTTTAGGAGAAATGTACCTGATACCACATTGGTGGATGCCTTGGCCTCATCGGCCGTCATCTGAAAGGTTCGACCTAGAGCCTTAGGTGGGTTCTCTCTCTTCTCAGTTACACTACCCGGTTTGAGCTTCGGGCAATCCCTCTTCACATGCTCTGGTGTATTGCACTTGAAGCAGATAATCCCTCTTATCGGGCAGTCCTTGGTGGAGTGATCAGATTTACCACACTTGGCACAGGAGTGGGGAGTGGTGTTATGGTTGCCATGGTGTTTGCTTCGGCACTTCTGGCATCATCCAGCTTTTTGGCGATTGCCAAAATTTTGATTTCCGGCGAAAGGTCGATTCCTCCTAGGAGGTCCATAATTGCCTTCCCACTTACGTTTCTCCACCACCACAACAGATTTCTCCACCTTGTCTCTCGTATAGACCTCTTCCATGAGTTGTGCCTCTTCTATGGTCTCACGAATATTAGTGGCCTTCGAGTTGAGAAACCTCGACATCATATACGCTGTAGGCCCTTGAGGTAGGCCTTTATCTTCTCTTTCTGTTCGAGCCACATGCCCCACTAATCCCAACCTTTCCATGAATTGATGGGTGTATTCCCTCACTGTCAAGTTTCCCTTCTTGAGAGATCGGAACTCATCTTCAATACGGTCCAAGGCCCTCTCATTGCAGAATTCTTCCAAAATCTTCTTCTTGAATTCAGCCCAAGTTAATTGAGCCAGAACAGTAGGAGAGAGGGTGGTCTTGGTGACATTCCACCACGTGAGAGTCGTGTCCCTGAGCATTTGGGACCCAAATTTCACCCTCTGATTCTCTCCGCATTCAGACGAGTCAAAAGCTTGCTCGATCCCTTGAATCTATTTCATGCACGCAACAGGGTCTTCAGAACCTGAGAACTCCGGTGGTCTGCAACCCAGGAAGGACTTATACGTGCAAGCTCTCTTGCCTTGTCCCGCATCAACAGTTATTGGTTCTTCAGTTCGTTTCACATGACCCGTACAACTGGATCCAATCACTTCAATATTCTCCACACCGTCTCATTTCTCCGGTTGCTCACATCCCGATCCTCGATCACTTTCAGAAGGAACTCTTGCTGTTTGGCCATGGCTTCATTCATCAACAACATCATGCTGGCCATCATCTCAGATTGGGGAGTTACATCCCGAATAAACGGGTAGGACGAAGCCAGGTCCACCCATGGGACGATCTTAGGCCCTCCGCCTAGAAATGGTTGGGCAGATGGGCATATAGCCTACCCGTTGAAGTGGTCGCCTCCCTACCATCCACACGTGTACCTGATCTACCGCGCGTACTAACCATTCTTAATCTGCTACACACGCACGGGAAGGGAGGTAAGAATAGGTTATATAAATAAAACACAAGGAAACGTACTAATACATTCATTAATCATCATAACAATAGTATATCAAACATGCTCAAGTAATAATATATTCATAATAGCATTAGCTAAGTGAAATTATGAACATATTTTACACAAGAAGTCTCGTTACCGTCGTTATAATTTTTAATTAGTGCACTTCCGTTGACTTCTAAGACCGTCCTATCTTAGAAATTCTAACCAAACTCACCAATCATCACCTAACATACTCAGTCTAAGTCTAAACATCTTACATTCATGCCTAGTTCACTTAAACTAGAGCTCTGATACCAACTTGTAACACCCTAAAATATGGGCTAATTTAAAAAATGAAAATTTGGCAATATGACGTTTGCATTGGAGTAAACCACTTAAGATGGGCAAGTAAAATATAGCATTTACAAAACTTGTAGAAATATAGTTAAATCGACAACAAACTAATCTAAACAAATTATATCTAGATTACATTGGTTGTCAACCCAATTCTCAAAATATTAAAATTGTTTGTACGCCATGACTCCCAAATAACTATCGTCTCAAAAATGCCTCAAACCATGCTCATCACTCAACCCTTCGGTGCCCTGCCACTAAGGGAACCTGTTAAACAATTCATTTAAGAAAAAACGTTAGGCTTAAGGCCTAGTGAGAACATGCAAGTTATAATAAGCTTCAGAAATAATTTGATTTACAAGGATAAGTAATTTATTCAAGAGTTGGATTTACAATTAGATCAATAACCACATAGAGACCTTTCGGTCCCAAAAATTCATCTTACGATGACGAGGGAGACCCGATTTTCCAAGGATCGTGGCGGAACACAAAAGTAAGCCACTCTCCGAGTTGTGAGCTCAATACTTGGAACCATTGCCACGAACAACGTCGGTTCGTACTCAGATGTGGGGGAGGGCAACCCGAGGAACCAAGTCATACTCATTCACAAGGATTAAATTTACGACCCATGACTAGTAACCGGTCCCACATAACCGTACCAAATTGCCTTCGAGGACCCAATGTCTCAACTCGGTACAAAGGGGAAATGATATCCCAAATAAAAGTCGACTCAATACCTATGGATCCACTAGTAGTAGTCTAAAGCTTGTCACCATTTCATTGGTGACTAAATCATACTCATACATATGATTTACATCAATGATCCCATAAAATTATTTTGTTGCCTTCACGAGATAGGCTCATCATCTGTTAAAACTTGCCAATAGACAACTTGGCGTTCCTTGACCAAAACACTTTTCTTTCCTTCCTTTCATAATATCTTTAGTAAACATTTACATCACATATGAGAACCATAAATATGGTCTAAAATGTATGTATTTCCATATTTCATCACAAGTGTATAAGTACAAACATATTTCATGACTCCAACACTAGTATTTCATCATATCTCAAAATGGTACTGAGACCCTAAAAATCTCCAAAATCATAAGTTAGGTCAAATATCATACTCATTAATAAAACATAAACAAGGAGATCATTAGAAGTCAAAGGTTCGTTTTGACATGTATAATGTTTTAGAAAATAAGTATGAACTCACCAAGTGGGTCTTTGATGAAAACCTAAAACCCTAGTTGATTTCTTGGAGAAGATGACAACGGAGAAGATGGTTTTATGCTCCTAGCTTGACTCCTTGGTTGATGCACTCAAATCTTAGCAATAAATGAGATAGATGGGGTTTGGTGAAACCCTAGTTTCGGTTCTGGAAGAGGGAGGTGCCTTGAGAGATTAAAAAATGGGGAAGGTGAGGAGTAAATGAGGGAAAAGGGGGAAAACCCGTCTATAAGGCTTGCAGGTGCATCCTGCGGCTTTGGTCGCGAATTTTAAGCCGCGGCATGGCCCGCGCATGTCTCTGTGTTTGAAAACGAACAGTGAGTTACGCGGCTTTGGCCGCGACTTGAGGCCGCGCCGCAACCCGCGCAAGTCACTGAGTTTTACCTCTAACACTTAAACTTAACACACAAGCTTGGCAGCTTCACACGAGACATACGATTAACGGTAAACGCGAATAAATACGATTCAAAATAAGGAAGACTAGGAGTCTTAAACACGGGAATTAAATATTGAAAATTCAAGGTGTTACACCGATTAATAAATTTGAGGATTTCCCATCCCTGGTAAACTCGGGGATTCTTTGGTCAAACCGGGTTCGGGTATCAAATTCCTCGTCGGGGACGAGTTTTTTTTCCATCCCTAGTTATATGTAGCTATGTCCATTAATACCGATAGAGGATAGATGTATAAACGTTTAAATAGGGGTGGTCTAATAAATCTAATTTTTAATGACGAATTAGTTAGATTTTTGGATTTTGCGTTCTCAAATGAGCAAGCTGATCTAATAAGATGTTCTTGTAAGAAATGCAAGATTCTCAAATCCAAAGGGAGAGAAAAGGTTAATTTAGACTTATTAAGAAAAGGATTCATGCTTTCTTACCCTCATTGGTATGCACACAGAGAAATAGCACATGGAGTTCAACACCCGTAACAAATAATAATGGCCAAATATTATAATGAGTTTGATGGTGTTCATCAAATGGTGATGGATCAAAATTTTCCCGGTACATCAAGTACATGGGACGAGCAAGATCCAAATCGACTTGCACAGAACTTCTATAATATGTTAGAAGCTACGGACTAACCATTGTGGGAGGGATGTCAGAGATTTTCAAATTTACAGGCAACCACAAGGTTTTTGAATTGGAAGGCAGCTTGCAATATACCATTGTCCACCTAAAGTCGTAACATTCCGATGGTTAAAGAAATGCTTCCCGACAGTGAACAACTAGTTGGTAGCTTTTACGAGATAAAGAAGAAGTTGAAGCAACTTGCTCTTCTAAAAGAAAATATCCATGCTTGCAAAAATCATTGCATGATATTCTATAAGGATTATGCTAATGATAATAGTTGTTAAGTGTGTGGGGAGCCTAGCTACAAGAAAACTGGTCGGAACTATAAGTTGCTTAATCTGGTGATGTGTATTTGCTGATTGCACCAAGATTACAAAGGTTGTACATGTCAAAGAAAACAGCAAAGGAGATGACTTGGTACTGTGATCATCAAAATCAGTTGGGAAAGATTGTACATCCTAGTGATGGGGAGGCTTGGAAACATTTTGAGAGGATTTATCCCGATTTTTCTCAAGAGACTGGGAATGTTCGTCTTGCCTTATGTACAAATGGTTTCAACCCCAATAACTCGAACTAAAATCCATATTCACTATGGCCTGTCTTTCTTACAATATATAATCTACCGCCTTGGATGTACATGAAAGAATGCTACGTCCAGTTGGCTTGGCTTATTTCCGAAAAGAAGAGCCCTGGACAGAATTTGGATGTATTTCTTCGACCCTTGATCGAGGAGTTGAGGACGTTATTCTTCGAGGGTATCTATAACTATGATGCTTATCGTAGGACGAATTTAAATTCACAATGAGGGCCATACTATTTGTGAATCCCAATTTGATCAAGTAATAATGAATCGAACGATTAACTTTTTATTGAAAGATTAGAGAGGTACAAATGATTGAATGGAAAACTCTCTCTATAATTTCTATAAAACGCTAACTTTTCTTAACCTAATGATTTTAGAAAGCAACATTAAATACATAGGCCTATTACAAGGAAAGGCCCAAGCCCATTAACACAATTAAGCCCTTTAACATTATAAAGTCTTTTACAATAATAAATAAAAGGGAAAAGTCCAAAAAAACCCAATGGACTTTAGTGTTTGGAGTGATTAAGTCCTTGGACAATTTTTTGCAACAAATAAGTCCTTAGACATTTCAAAACACACTAAATAAATCCTTGGACTTTTGAAAACCTGTTAAATACATCCTTATTACTTAAAAATGTAACTTGTAACCTACATAATAGGTAAAAGTACAAATTAAAAGAAAAAACAAAAAAAAGTCACCTACTTTATCACCCTATAAATAAAAAAAATAAGAAAATTTACTAAAATAACTAATCTCATCAACAAAATTAATTTTTTAAGCACTTTTCAAAGTCTTTTCTTAAAATAGTCAAAGCATATTATTTTTTTGCCTTAAAAACTGTTTTTGGCAAAAATAAATAAATAGAAAACATCTTTATAATTTGTTATTTAATTTACTTTCTATCTTCTATCTTTTTATTTTCATTTTAACTTTTTATTATATTAACACACATAATCGTATATCTATACTATATTATAAAAGAGACATTAAAAACTCTTAATTTCAACATTTTAAGCACAAAATACAACTAATTAAAGTCAATTACTTAATTTACAATTTCATAATGTTTTGGTACAACTTATATTTTATTATAAAGATGTAATTTATTTTACTTTTAGTTATGATTTGTTTATAAAGATAATGATACATTATTTTGTTATGTTATTATATTTAAAATTATTGATAATATATTTTAATAAAAAAATAAAACAGGTAATTTATCTCATAATGTTTATCTTGTATTTAATATGTTTATTTGCAGTTAGTTATACAAATAAAAACATGAAACTTTAATAAGTTATAATTATGTTTAATTAACTTGTAATTTTGAATTTTAACTAATATATCTATACTATATTATAAAGCATTTAAGCTAAACTCTTAAAAACTAATTTTTATGCATTAGGTACCACTTATTAATGCATATTACTTAAAATCCAAAAGTACAAATTGATTAAACATAAGTACAACTTATAAAAGCTCAGTGTTTGAATTCGTGTAACTAACTGCAGATAAGCACTTATTTTTATTTTCTAAAATATCTAAATTTTTAACTATTGATATAACTAACCGATAAATATAAGAAAATTCGAGATAAAACACCTTATTTTTATTTTTTTATTGAATTATGTTATCTTTTTAATTTTAAATATAAAATATCTTAAATATAGTTATCATTTAAATTAAACATTTTTTGACCCGTAACAAAATACTTTATTATTATTTTTTATAAAAAACCATAATTAAACTAAACTAAGATATATTTTTGTTTTAAATCTAGGTTTCTCAAAATCGTAAAATAAAATAAAAAATACTAACAAAAAGTATGAATAATGATCGAGGGTTCGAGTTCTAGATTTCAGAAACCCGCTGCATTGCAAGGGTACATTTCTAGTTAACTAAAATATATAAAAAAAGTACGTTTTTTTACAAATTACACCATTATAATTGTCTCGTCAATATGTTTAAAATGAGCCTAATATTGATTTTTTTGGATTTAATCTCATATTATTAAATATCATAAATATGTACTAATTATATTTAATATTTACACTTTCTATCCTTTAAGTTATTTATTTAATAATATAAGGTTAATTTGTAATTATAAAGGGTAAATATTAAAAATAATTCGTACGCATTTATGATATTGAATAATACAAGATAAAGTTCAAAAACAATATTGAGTTTATTTCGAACGTATTGACGAAACGACTATAATGGTGTAATTTGTAAAAAACCTAATTTTTTTGATTTATTTTAGTTAATATCCGATTGTGTATGTTAATAAAATAAAAATGTAAATGAAAACGTAATTGATATAAAATAAATTAAATAACTAATTATAACTTTATAAGAATGTAAAGTGTAATTTTTTTAAACTATAAGCAGAAAGTGAATCTTTATACATAAAATTTTCTACGTGAGGATGTTTGTTATTTTTATTTTTTTGGAAAAAAAACAATACTTACGCAGGAAAAAAACATTATATGCAAACTTTGGCAATTTTAGGAAAAAAAACTTTGAAAAATGGTAAAAGAAAAATAAATATGGTTGATGAGATTGACTATTTTAGTTAATTTTCCCATTTTTAATTTATAGGAGGATAAAGTAGGTGACTTTTTTTTTATTTTTAGTTTTACCTGCTATATATGTTGCAAGTTAAATTTTTAAGTAATAAGGATGTATTCAACAGGTTATCAAAAGTCTAAGGATTTAGTTAACATGTTTTGAAATGTCCAATGACTTATTTGTTCCAGAAAATTGTCCAATGACTTAATCACTCCAAACACTAAAGTCTATTGGGTTTTTTTGGACTTTTCCCTAAATAAAACATTATTATTTCTTTATATAACTTTCAACTAAGTAGGACATTTATGGTCCTAACATTCTCCCCCTAAATTTGTATAAAGAAAATATTATCTTGAAATCTTCAGATCTTGATATTCTCTCCCTCTTGATTCTTTGAAAAACTTTAGTATTGTTTGTCTTCATGTCAATCCAAGCACCCCTTTGATTAAAGTTCTTACTCTTCACAATTTCAACTTTATCATCGGATTTAATGAACAATAACCCCGACTGAATGCACTAAAAACGGCTTTCAACTTTAGAAACTCAGCACATCAGATAAGCGCACAAGAAAGATAACGTGCAAGTTACGTGACATTCCACAGTGCAACTTCAGTTTAAAAAACAAAAGAATCTTTCTTTGAACCGTAAGTTTAATAGGCTTTCTGTTTAAGAGCTTGTGAAACCAATATGCTCGTAGGAGGAAACAACTTGTAGCAACCACTACTTGATGAAGGATAGAAGAACAATTTAATCAACACGGAATACTGTAGTCTTTTCAGCACAAATGCAATCTTTGAATCCAACGACTTTTCAACCTCAGATTTAAGAAAATAATAAGATTCTATTACTCCCCCTCAGTTATTGATATTCCCCCTCAACTTGATGTTCAATTTCTCCCCCTCATGATGATTAGGAGCATCCTGAGCATCATGTATCTTCAAAGACCAGATGGATAAGCATCAAACATATCATAGAAAACTTTTAAGTAGTAAAGATGGGGTAATCAACTAACAGAGAAACACATTAGTAACTATTATCACAACAATTAAAAGAATTGTGTGACCTATTTTCAGAGTTGGCATCGGGGTATCTCTGATAGGACTTCCAATTATCATTGAAGTAGAATTTAAACATTTATGTTTCTCAAAATATTCTGGCAATATCACAAAATATGCAATTGGAATCACAAAGATTCATGAATGTGTGAAAGAATTAAATCATATCATTTTGGCTCAAGTATTTATGTAACCTGGGACGTAGGTTAAGAAATCAATAGATACAGTGATTTGAATATGAAGTTCAGAGACTGGAGGTGATGTCTTCCTTTTTTAATATCTAAGACCTCCGAGTGAGGAAAGATAGATTATATGTTAAATCTCCGTGAATATATGAAACAAACATATTTTATGAGATACTTGAGTGGTTAGGTGGGGTGACACGAGTTATTGACACTGGGTCCATGTGTATTTCATTATTCATCTCCAAAGAACGAGAATGAATAGATTATGTGGTAACCCGGATAACTGACTCGGTTTTGTAAGGACCAATAATTCTTTTAAGTACTGTCACATCCCCATCATATTCTTCTCTCCGAACTCATCTATGTATCTATACCTCTCACTGAAATCTATGAATATGATGTGTTTCTTAGGTAGGTCCTTCCGGTTCTGGATTGACTATAGAAACTTTATAAGCCCTAACACTCCTTTCACACCTTTTTCATTCACCAAATATAACAATGAAGTAAACATTGTAGTATGAGTTCTAAACTGAAATGTTTAGAAGTCAAACATTTAGGAACGAGTCCTGAACTGAGTTGTTCAGAAGTCCATATCATGGTACCCCCCTAAAAAATGGCATAACCTTTGATTGTAGTCATGTAAAAAGAATATTCGGAATTGATCAACATGACATTCCTACAAAATAGATTAGAAAGATTTTGGTATATGTTAGCTCCAATAGTTAAATCATAGAAGTATTGAAAAATAAGCTAAGTATCAGAACTGCAGAGGACCTCCGCCGCTTACACCAAGACTCTCAAGAAGCCCAGATCAGAGCCTCTGTCGACTACTTATCGAGAAAGACTTAACTAGAAGATCAACCTCAGACCACAAAGCCTCGGTGATCCTTCACAGAGCCTATGTGATCCTTCACAGAGCCTCTGTACAGACAACCTCTTGGAGTAGAAGACTTGTGAATCTCATGAAGAAAAATGATCATGTACCCCTCTCGTGCCCCTGTTGTGCGAAGATTCTGAAGATCAAATAGTACACCCACGATGGATTACTTTCTAGATGTCATTCCTTTTGTGGGTGACAACCTTTGTATTGAACTATTTGTGTGATCCACGACCTGTTATGTAGGGAGCACCTCCTGCCATTGTTGGCAACGCAACACACAAAATCACACACGCCTAAATTCTAGAGAGAGAGAATTTTAGAAGAATTTTCACATAGTTAAGTATGTTCTTGGTGTATTCAGAAAGTTAATGAAGATAACATGTTGAGTGAATCAGTGTTATTATTCCTGCTGTCTTTATTACTTGTGTGTGACTCTACCAAATAGTTCAAACCATTTTATGCACTAAAACGCTTCCAAACTTCATATGTTCTTGCATATTTGGTTTTGTCATATCAATGTTGAGTAAAACTGGGATCAACAATTGGTATCAGAGCAAACTTTGATTTTCAATATTAAAGGATCATCTTTGTAATGATTCCAACTTATTTGGTAGTTTGCTTGAACTGATTTCAGACATGTTCTTCATTTCAAAGAACAACCCCTGTTTTGTGTTATTTTCAACCAATTTGGATTTGACACATTTATAGGAGTTGTTTCTTATTTGAAATCTTTTCAGTGTGTGTTGTAGATCAAACTAGAACTCTTTTCTTTCCAGTTTAAGCCTAAGCTTTCATTATGTCTTGTTTTTTAATCGTTTCTTTTCTTCTCCATTACTTATACTCTGTTTTTATTCAAAATCTCTTTTTCTTTCAAAATGGCAAATGCAAACACCTTCTTCACAGCTGGATCCCAAACCAAACCTCCTACTCTGTTGAGAGATGAATATCCTCAATGGAAGATTCGCATGGTTCATTTCTTAGAGGGAGTCGATAAAGATCCTGTTAACTACATTAAAAACTCACCGTAGGTGCCAAATGGTTACTATTCCACGGGTGCCCGCAACTGAAACCACACAAGAGGTACCTGAATACCAAAAACCCAAGCCTAGAATTTAATGGGCCACTTAAGACTGGGAAAATATGAGATGGGAAAGAAGGCCAAACGCTTACTCATCATGGCCATCCCAAATGATCTATTTCAGTCTTTGGATAAATGTGAATCTGCCCATGATCTGTGGGTAGAGCTAGAAAAGCAGCTTGAAGGTGGAGCAAAGACTCAAAAGAACATAAGAGATCAATGCATAAACGAATATTATGCATTCAAAGCTCTGCCAACTGAATCACTTCAAATCACATATGATAGGTTTAACTCCATGATTAACAAGTGCAAGAAGTTTGGCATCCACAAAACCTCTGAAGAGAACAATGTCATATTTCTCAAGAGTCTAAATGAAGAGTGGCTTCAGTTATCCATGTCTCTGGAAACCAATCAAGACTTAGATACATGGACTTTGACAGATCTCTTTGGCACTCTAGCTGCACAAGAAAACTATGTAGTCCATACCAAAACCCATATGGGTGGACCTCTGGCACTTGTAGGAAAAGCCGCAGAGGGCCAAGAGAAGCCACAAAAGGAGAAAGCCCAAGATGAAGGTGTGAAAGAGAAGAAAAGGTTGAAGAAAGTACTAATGGCTGATAGTGAAGAAGAAGAGATTACTGATGAGGAAGAGGTAAGTATGGCTTCAATAGCCAAGTACTTGGCTTTGATCACCAAAGAGTTCAACAGTGGACTCAAAAAGAAGCCTACATTTTACAGAGGGACAGAAGAGAGAGAAGGAAGAAGTGGCAGATTGTAGAGTCATAGGCCACAGATAGAGAGAGCCTACCATGACCAAAGATAGTTCAGGCCACCACAGGCATATGAACCAAGAAACCAAGGGAGAGAAGAGTACTATGATCAACAGAGGATGTTTGACCAGAGAACAGAGGACGAGTGAATACCAGCAGAGACAGGTTGAGTACCCACAGAGGGGCGCACAGAAGGAAGACTTCTGAGGAATTGAGAGATCAATAACCACTGTCCCACAGAACACTGGGTGCTTCAAGTGCGGCAAGCCCGGACACTAAGCTGCTGAATGCCGAAGCCAACCCAACAGAGGTCTGCCTGTTCATGATTCTACCTTCTACAAAAAGAAAATTGAGTACTATGCTAAAAAATCACTAATCATAGAAGAGGACAACTGGATCTCTTATGAATTTTCTGATGAAGGGGACAAAAATGCCTTGTTCTGTGGTATGGCAGAGTTCAATGACTCAGAAGCTGACAATGAGGTATCCATTTCCAACTCTTGTTCAAATGACACAGAGATCAAATTGCATAAACTCAAAGAAGAATTTCATACCTTTGAAAAGACTTATTCTGATTTGAAAAAGAAACTTACCTTTTATGAGAGAGAAGCCAGACTTCTTACTCAAGAAAAGGATAAAATAGCCTTGGAAAAGAAAAGCCTTGAAAATGAACATTTCTCAGAAGTAAAATCCTTCAAAGAGAAGGTCACTTATCTTGATCTGGCTTTAAAAAATAAGATCAAGTAACTTAAGGATAATGAAAGTGACAGAATGAATATTCTAGCTCTTAAAAACTTTTTTCAAAGAGAAAGATAAAATTTCCATCAAGACTTGCTCGACATAGACCTTCTGATAATGAAGTATCAGGATGCACAGAAGGTTCTTGAAAAGGTAAACACCCAAGTTGGACGAAGAGGAATTGGGTTCTTTGACATAGATCCCTATATTGGAAACAAAAGTAGCAAATCCGTGTCCTCTATTTTTGGCCCTGGGAAAGTTCAAAAATCAGGTTTTCCTAACTTAGACAAAAAACCTCTGGAGAACTGCACAAGAGGAGTCCATCGAAGATGACACATGTTTGGTATTAAAACAGAGATTTTCCATCTTCAACCTCTGTCAAAAGAGAATTTAAACCAAAGAAATATATGAAAACTCAAGATCGGATATGACTCTTCAAATTCAACTATTTAGAAACTTAAGCTCACGCATACTTTGTATGCAAGATAATCCCTGAAAAGGAATTGTCCTCTGAGGTGCCTGAGTTTATTCCCTCTTCTACAGAAGGAAAGTTGATGATTTTTTTTTTAAAATGACTTAAAAGAAACCAATTAAAACAGCTTTTTCAATAGCCCTGATATGACCTCTGTCGTACAAGAAATCTTTGAACAAGATTTGATGGTGGTCTTCAGAGTTTCTGAAATTGTCCCATCTATTTCAAAAGACTTAACCACTTTCGTGGACAATAATGGAAGAGATAGTGGCGTATGTCTAGAAAGTCTTGCCTCTGTCCACAGAGACTTCCTTGTCTCAGACTCAGAACCTGAGGATGATTCAACCTCTGTCGATTCAAAGACTAACTCTGTGGAACCATAAATAGTACCTTGCAAGCTAGAGCGTTTTAAACTACCCTCTGGCATTCTTAACAGAACAATTCCTCCCAAGGAAAACTTTGCAAGGATCCTTATCTGCTCTGACTTCCTAGACATATGCATACAAGCTAAAACTTCTTTTAAACTTGAAAAGATTAACAAACAAAAGGAAGTGTCATCTCAAAATCCAAAAGCACCAAGACCTTTAAAGCGAAATCATGATAAGTACACTTGGCAACAAAAGCATAAATGGATTAATAATGACAAATCTTTTGCTTCTGTGGAAATGAAACCAAAGGGGGTTACCACATAAGATGGGTACAACCGAAAGATCATCCAGAGAGGAGGTTTCTTAAAAATAAATCTAGCCTAGATTGGTCCTTCTGTAAAAAGAAGTCTGATTCTAGGAGAGATTGTTATCATAAATCCTCTGTACCCATTTTTAATGATTTCAATGAAAAGTTTAAGCAAGTTGCATCAAATGTTTATCATTGTGATTGTTTTAAGCTCATGCATCAATTAAGACAACGTTTTTCTGGTCTACATTGTTTCCTCTCTAGACCCAAAGCAAAGAATGCCAAATTCAAGGGTTAGAAGAAACAAAATGGTTCTTCTGTTAAAGAAGTTAAAACCAAACCTAATGTTAGAGCATAAATCTGTTGGATACAAGATCATGAAGACTGAAGTTCAAAGTACAAGAAGTCAAAGCTGAGATAGTCAACTCTTAATGAAAGTCAAAGTCATTTTGTAATAAAGTCAAAGTTTTTGTATTTGTTTGTTTCCTTTGTTATTTGTAGTGGGTATAAATACCTTTGTTTTGATGTTTAATAGATAGATGACTAGAGAAGGAGTTTGAATCCGTAGAGAGAGTTTTAGAGAGACAAACATAATTCTAGAGAGAGAAAGAGTTTGTAATTGTTTGCGAATTGAAATTGAAATAAACAGGTAATTGATCATAATTGTTTGTTTGATAATTGCAATAGGAATCTTGATTCTAGGACACAAAATTGGTATCAGAGCAGATCCAAACTGAAATCAATTCAAGAAAATGAGTTCGACACTGTTCATCGAGTTTGGAGATTGATTTTTGATTTTCAATTTGTTTTTCGAGTTGTAATTGATTTGTTAGTGATCGATGTGTGTATTAGAATGAGTCTGTATAGGTAATTTCAAGAATTGCACTGTAATATTCATGAATTTCTGATTTTTTGTCAAGTTTTGAGTCACGATTTCAAAAACACTGTATCATCGATCGATTTTTATTTTGAACGTTTGTCTTTGAAATTTTTGCATTGTAATCTGTTCTAATATTGAAATCGAGCATCCCTACAAAGTTTCAAGTCAATTGGACAAGGTTTGGATCGAAATCTGTGAGAAAAGATAGATTTTTGGTCAATATACTGAAGAACACGCAAGATCCATCAAACGCGCAAGTCGAAGGAAATTGGTTTTTGGACAAAACGCATAGAGGGTTATCTGCGAGTTCTAGAAACGCGCAGATCGAAGTTTGCGAGTTTAGCTCTTCAGCCTGCGAGTTTGAAATTTGAGGAATTTTTTCTAAGTATTGAAACGCGCACGTAGACCTTAACGAGTTCTACAAACGCGCAAGTCTAAGTTTGCGAGTTTCTTCGGAACAGTGATCTTCGAGTTTGTTCAAACGCGCAACTAATGTTGGGAACTGAAGAATTCATCAAGTATGGTTAATGCTGCTGGTTCAAAGTTACTACTGCTAGAAGACTTAAAGGTTAATACTGCTGAGTGTTACTACTGCTAGTAGTTAATACTGCTAGTCAAAGTTAGTGCTGCTTGAACAAAGTTAGTACTGCTTAGCTAGTTAGTACTGCTAGTGGTTAGTGCTGCTTGGTAGTTAATACTGCTCAGAGTATTAATGCTGCTTATGATTAATACTGCTTATATGATGAAGATTCGCATGAAAGGATATACATGGAAGCTTAGAGATATACATGGAAGATATACTGAAGATATGTTTATTTTTTGTAATTATCTTTTTGTTTAGTATATGTATAGAAGATACAGAATAGTTTTGAAAGAAATTAATTCTAAGTGTTAGTTCTAGAGAAAAAATCAACCTCAAGGCATAGATCCTAATTCTAGAGAAGTAGAATTCGTATTGGTGAGCCTGTTCATCAATATTGAGGTTGAGTGTGTAATCTTGTAACTTCAAAGCATTCAATACAAGTTTACAGTTTGTTCTTCATATTTACTGTGTTGATTTACTGTTTCATTGAATATCAAAGTGTTATTCCGCAAACTTCTTTGATATTGTTTCTGAGAATTAATTCTTGTTGAGAATTCGATCCTGACAAGTGGTATTAGAGCCAAACTCTCTCAGAAACATCTATTCATCATGGAAAACCTTGCATAATCAAACAGTACTATGGTCTCTAAGGTTCCAATGCTCAAACCCAGTGAGTTTGACATGTGGAAGATCAGAATTAGACAATTCATTCTTCTCACTGACTACTCAATGTGGGATATCATTGAGAATGGTCCTTCTGAAGCAGGAAAGATAGGACCAGATGGAAAAAGACCTCCACCAAAGATAGATGGTGAGAGGAAGATCAGACAGACAGAGATGAAGGCATTGAGCACTCTGCTCTTGGCCATTCCAAATGAATATTAGCATCAATTTTGCAACTGCACTGATGCTCAGATTCTCTGGAATGCTCTAGAGAAAAGATTTGCTGGAACTAAAAGTATCAAAAGAAATCAAAGAGATGTTCTAAAGCAGCAGTATGAGAACTTCACTTCTTCAAAGAATGAGTCTATGACTCAAACTTTTGATAGATTCAACAAGCTCATTGGTGAACTGGCTACTGTAGGACTGAAGATGGAACAAGATGATATCAACAGAAAATTCCTCAGATCTCTTGGGAATGAATGGACTATGTACACTGTCTCATATAGACAGAGTGACAATCTGGAAGAGAAGGAACTTGATGATCTATATAATGATCTAAGAGTTTTTGAAACTGAGGTAGAATCCAAGAAGAATCCCACTGGATATATCCACAATGCTGCACTTCTTTGAACATCTACTGATACTACTGCTAACCCTGAAGCAGTTAGTACTGCCAGTGGAGTAAATTCAGAAAAAGGCACTGGAACTATCTTTGAAGACTTTTTGTCCAGTCATAGCAACAATTCCTTGATTAATGATGATCTAGATCAACTTCACCCTGATGACCTGGAGGAGATGGACATTAAATGGCAGATGGCCATGTTATCTATGAGAGTGAAGAAGTTTATTAAAAGAACAGGAAGGAACAACTTCTCTCAAAGAAGAGAAGATGGAGCTGGTTTTGACAAGACCAAGGTGGAATGTTATAAGTGTCACTTGAAAGGACACTTTGCTAGAGAATGCAGGAGTGTTGTTCCAAGCAACAACCACCAACAAGCTCAGAATGGAGGCTACAATCAAAACAAGAATCCTGCTCAAGCCCTTGTTTCTCAACAAGGAATGGGATTTGACTGGAGTGATCAAGCTGAGGAAGCCATTCAGAATCAAGCTCTTATGGCAGAAGTGTCTGATCTTCCCTCTGAGGTAATTTCTAATCTTTGTACTAAATCTTGCATTGACACTGTCACAAGATACAGGGATCACAATCAAAGTATGTGTGATGACCTCAAAAGATTAGAAAAGGACAGAAGAGAGTATGTGTTGATAGTAGAGAGATTTGAAGAGCAAATCAAAGGCTTTCAAGCTAATGAACTTCAACACTCTTATGACACAAACTATTGGAAGTGGGAAAAGAATGAGTTAGAGACCAAACTGTCTAAATCCTTAGAAGAGAGTGATAGGCTGAAAGAGGAACTGTCTAAAGTTAAACTTGACATAGAAAAGTTTTCATATGCTTCAAAAGCAATGGATTCTCTTCTAAAGGCTCAGATTCATGACAAGATGAAGCCTGGTATTGGATACAACAATACACCTCCTCCTTACAACAACAATTATATCTCTCCTACTTCAGACCTGTTAGAAACCAAGGAGAAAAAGGACTTATCTGAGAAAGCCTTTAAGATAGATCCTTTGGATGAAGTAGTAATTAAGGATTTAACTAAGAAAGAATCCAGTGAGTATAGGGATAATGATGTGAGTAAAAAGATCCCATTAGAAAATAACATTATCACCAATGAGGGATGTGGGAAAATCTAGGTAAAGTCCAAGGAGATAGAGAAAAAAAAGGAAAGGATAACAAGGTCCATTACAAACAAACCACAGTTGTGAATCCTGGATCTTGTAAACAGTGTGATTGCAGTAAAGCCAAGAGCCTAAATTCTGGTTTAAAAAGAGGAAATCAAAGAAACTGGAATAATCAATGGGCTCAGAAACAAGGAGTTGATCTGAATAAAATCAATAGACCAAAACCTTGTTTCATATGTGGCAAGTTAAATCATTTGGCTAAGTATTGTTACTTTAACCCTATTAACCAACAGATGAACTTTCAAAGATTTGTGCAAAAACCTGTTGGTTATAGGAAGGCTGGAAAGAAACATGTGATAAAGAAACATGATGAAAGGAAAGGCCCCATGAAGAAAAAGATTTTAAAAGAAAGTGTCAAAATGTGGGTGCCTAGAAGCACTAAAACTGTTAGTAATGATGACAGGGTTAGAAGCACTAAAATTGTTAGTACTGCTAACATGGTTACTACTGCTACCTGTGTTAGTACTGCTGAAAATATTAATGCTGCTAATACTGTTAGTACCTCTTCAAAGGATAATACTGCCAACACAGTTACTGCTGCTAACACAGTTACTACTGCTAACAAGGTTAGTACTGCTAAGCATGCAAGTGCTGCTAAGGCAGTTAGTACTTCTAAAACCAGTACTGATTCTAGCAAAAATATTTCCAAGCCTATTATTGTAACAAAGTACTCCAAGAATGAGGAGTTAAAGTTCAAAAATCTTGTCAAGAAAGAATGCAAGTATTTTGATGAGAAAGGGGTACCCAAGACCACTTTGGCTTGGGTTCCCAATTCATACTAACTGATCTATCTTATGTGCAGGGCAACCAATAGCTCAAGGGAAAGAGCATATGGCATGTTGATAGTGGTTGCTCTAGGCACATGACAGGCAACATGTCATGCCTTCAGGATTTCAAGCATATCAATGGAGGACATGTTGCATTTGGAGATAATCTTACTGGTGGTAAGATAAGTGGAAAAGGTAATGTCACCAAAGGTAAGATGACATTTGAGGATGTCTACTATGTTGATCAATTAAAGTACAACCTGTTAAGTGTATCACAGGTTTGTGACAAACAACATAGTATATTATTTACAAATACTGAGTGTATGATCCTTGCTCCAGGGTTCAAGGTAGTTGATGACAGCATGATACTACTTAGAACTCCAAGGAAGGACAATGTTTATTGTCTAGATATGGACAATGTTAATAGTGATTCATCCCTGAACTGTCTTGTTTCAAAAGCTTCTGTGGATGAATCCTCTCTTTGGCACAGAAGGATGTGTCATATGAATTTCAAGACTATGAACAAACTTGTTAAAAACAACCTTGTAAGAGGTTTACCTTCAAAAGTCTTTTCATGTGATGATCATTGTGTTGCTTGTCTTAAAGGCAAACAACACAAAACTTCTCATAAGACCAAAGAGTTAAATTCTGTTTCTTCTTGTCTCCAGTTACTGCATATGGATCTGTTTGGTCCTACAAATGTTATGAGTATAGGCAAGAAATCTTACTGCTTGGTTATTGTTGATGATTACTCCAGATTTACTTGGGTATATTTTCTAAGGACTAAGGATGAGACAAGTGGACTTATCAAATCCTTTATTCTAAGAATTGAAAACCAAACTAATCAAAGAGTAAAAGTCATTAGATCAGATAATGGAACTGAGTTTAAAAATCATGATCTAAACACCTTTTGTGAAGAGAAAGGTATTGAGAGGCAATATAGTGCTCCTAGGACTCCTCAACAGAATGGTGTTGCTGAAAGGAGAAATAGGACACTAATAGAGGCTGCTAGATCTCTGTTGGCTGATTCAAAATTGCCAATTACCTTCTGGGCTGAAGCAGTTAATACTGCTTGTTATGTCCAAAACAGAGTTCTAGTGGTCAAGCAAAAGAACAAGACCCCATATGAGATTTTAAACAAAAGAAAACCTTTCATTGGTTTCTTCAAACCTTTTGGGTGTCCTTGTACAATTCTCAATACCAAATCTCACTTAGGTAAGTTTGATAGCAAAGCAGATGATGGATTTCTTGTTGGATATTCATCTCAGAGTAAGGCCTACAGAGTTTTTAACTCTTCTTCCAAAATAATTGAAGAAAGTGATAATGTCAAATGCAATGAGAATACACCAAATCCAATTGGGTCTGGTCCTCAGTGGCTATTTGACATTGACTCACTAACTAATTCTTTTGGTTTCAGTAGTGATGATTATACAGGAACAGGAAGTGGAGGATCAGGGACTACACAAGTCTCAGAAAGTATATCTAAATCTGTGATATTTCCCATACCCACAGTGAATTCTGTTGAAGACTGTGAAAAGGAATCATTTACTGGACCAAGTCAGAGTGAAGAAGAAACTAGAGATGAGGAGACTCAAGAAAATAAAGAATCAGAAGTGGCATCTGAAAACACTTCAGTTGAGTTGCATGACTCTAATCTAGAGGCTGGACTGAATGAAGAACCTAGTCATAACACCAGAGTTCAAAAGAATCATCCTCCACAGCTGGTAATAGGAGATATCTCTTCTCCTATGATGACTAGACATCAAAGCAGGCTTCAAGAAATGCAAGATCAAAAGCATACAGTGCTTACTTGTTTTCTATCCCAGCTTGAGCCTAAAAAGGCACATGATGCTATGAAAGAATCTAGCTGGATAGAAGCAATGCAAGAAGAACTGTTACAGTTCAAGCTACAAGATGTATGGGATCTAGTAGACCTTCCTAAAGGTCACAGAGCAATTGGCACAAAGTGGATTTTCAGAAACAAGAGAGATGAAAGAGGTATTGTCATAAGGAACAAAGCAAGGCTGGTGGCTCAAGGATATACTCAAGAAGAGGGTATAGATTATGAAGAAGTTTTTGCACCTGTGGCTAGGATAGAAGCAATCAGACTATTCCTAGCCTATGCTTCTTACATGAACTTCAAAGTCTATCAAATGGATGTAAAAAGTGCTTTTCTCTATGGCTCAATTGAAGAAGAGGTATATGTCTGTCAACCACCAGGGTTTGAAAACCCAAGCTATCTAGACAGGGTATACAAATTGAAGAAAGCACTATATGGACTACATCAAGCTCCAAGAGCATGGTATGACACTCTGTCATCCTATCTCTTGGAAAATGACTTTGAAAGAGGAGTCATTGATAAGACTCTATTTATCAAGAGAAAGAAGAAGGATATCTTGATGGTCCAAATCTATGTTGATGACATTATCTTTGGATCTACAAGAGACAACATGTGCAAGGAGTTTGAGGATCTAATGCATCAAAGGTTCAAAATGAGTTCCATGGGGGAACTTACTTTCTTCCTTGGACTCCAAGTTCAACAGAAGTCAGATGGCATCTTCATCTGTCAATCCAAGTATGTGCAGGACATTCTAACCAAGTTTGGTTTCTCAGAGTCAAAACCTGCCAGCACACCTATGGAAACACACAAGCAGATAACAGCAGATCTTGAGGGGGAGGATATGGATGTGCATCATTATAGATCCATGATTGGCTCTCTCATGTATCTCACAGCATCAAGGCCAGATATAATGTTTCCAGTCTGTGTATGTGCAAGATTCCAAGTTAGGCCAAAGCAATCTCACTTTCAAGCTGTTAAGAGGATATTCAGATATCTCAAAGGGCAACCCAGATTGGGACTTTGGTATCCTCATGACTCACCCTTTGACCTAATAGCATACTCAGACAGTGATCTAGGTGGGGCAAACTTGGACATAAAATCTACTTCTGGAGGATGTCAGTTTTTGGGTGCTAGACTAGTTTCATGGCAGTGCAAGAAACAAACCACAGTGTCCACATCTACAACAGAGGCAGAGTACATAGCAGCTGCAAGTTGCTGTTCTCAAGTCTTATGGATTCAGAATCAAATGCTGGACTATGGGGTAACCTTTCTACACACTCCCATTTTTATTGATAATAGCAGTGCTATCAGCATTGTGAATAATCCTGTCAAGCACTCTAAGACAAAGCACATTGAGATCAGGTATCATTTCATAAGAGACTGTAATGAAAAGAAACTTATTCAAGTTGTAAAAGTTCACACTGATAATCAGTTTGCTGATCTATTCACTAAAGCTTTTGATGTGGGTAGATTCACCTTCTTGGTAACAAGTGTGGGAATGATCAACTCTGAATAAGCCCCTTCTCAAATATTGACTCTATACCTGTATATTGTTTATTCTTGGTGTTACTAATCTTCTTTTTCAGGATATGCATAGCAGTACTCAGGGTTTTGCAAGTTTAAAGGAGTATTTCAGTTAATACTGCTAGTAGTTAATACTGCTTTCAGTTAATACTGCTAGTAGTTAATACTGCTAGTAGTTAATACTGCTAATAGTTAATACTGCTTTCAGTTAATACTGCCTTCAGTTAATACTGTTAGTAGTTAATACTGCTTTCAGTTAATACTGCTAGTAGTTAATACTGCTAGTAGTTAATACTGCTCTAGGTTAATACTGCTTATGTTCCGAATACTATAAATACTCTTTTCCCGCCTAAAAGCTTATAACGACTCTCTGCATACTATTCACTTGCGCTCTAAACCTTTTCTCTCTCAAGTTCGAAGCTTTCAGGCATATTGTTTACTAAGATCAATGGCATCCATGGCATTCATCGACGAGCACAATGAGATCGCGATGCTACAAAAGCCAAAGCAAGATGCAGGATTTCATCAGATTGTGGATTTCCTCAAGTCAAGCCATATTGCTCATGCTCTTACTGTATCTCCTACAATCTATATTGAGCATCAAAGGCAGTTCTGGGCTAATGCCACCATTGTTGCTGAGAATGGTGTGCAAATGATCAAGACAAGAATCTGTGACCAATCACTAACCGTTAATGAAGAGGTTATTCGCATCAGTCTACGTCTAGACGATGCCTCTGGTATAACTTCTATCCCAAACAATGAACTGTTCTCCAATCTTACAAGAATGGGGTATGGAGGCCCATTGGGTGTTTTCAAATTCTCAAAAGCCAAATTTTCACCCCAATGGCGTTTCTTTGTCCATACTCTTATGCACTGTATCTCCAAAAAGACTACTGGATGGAGTGAGTTCAGCAGCACCATTGCTTATGCTTTGGTGTGCTTGGCCACTGCCAGAAAGTATAACTTTTCTAAAATGATTTTCAGTGATCTTGTCTCAAACATGGGAAACAAAAAGAGCTTCTTTATGTACCCCAGGTTTGTCCAAGAAGTTATTACTCATGAATTGACGGATATACCTCAACCTGTTGGGGTATATGTACCTAAACCCCCCAAAGGCAAGGTTTTCTCAAATATGAGAAGATCTGCTGGGGACTCGGAAGGAGTTGACACCCCATTGTTCTCTACAATGATGGTGGTGTCCCAAACCAATGAAGGTATGGTAGCAGGGTCAAGGCCCCCATTAGACCAACCCACTGCTAGCCAATCCCAACCTTCCCTCTCTAAATCAATTCCTCAGTCTCTTCTTGACAAGCCAACTTCACCAATCACCCAAACTTATCAAAGAAAACAGGTAAAGAAGGCTCCTTCCCTTCTTGTACCATCACCCACTCTGCCTTTAAGCCCTCTAAGGGAGACCTCTTCCTTAGAGAAGATCCAAAGGGAAACCAACAGGGTGTCTCCCAACCCAAAGGAGGTGCTCTCTGAGGAGGAGATAGAGCATATGGGTACTGAGGCTGCCACTACTTCTGCTAGCACAAAGAAGGACAGTGGTAACATAAATAAGACCTCCCCCATGGCAACTTTGAATGAGCAATCATTCGAAGGACCCTGGTGCCAAGAAACCACGGGGGTGGATAGTGCTTCTGCTAGGCAGAAGACTTCCACTACTAAAAGATCCAATGATCCTTCAAAGGAGGGTAACACTTCTAGAGAAGGTGAGGACAGATATGACTACCAGGAATTGATGGAAACCATGGGAAACATCAACCTAGATGTTATGAAACAAGGAAAAGAAATAGAGGAGATGAAGCTGGTTATCCTGTCCCAACAAGTTCAGATTGAAAATTTGAAGAAGATGGTGACCAGGCTGGTTCAAAAGAAAAGAAGGAAACAGTTTGTACTCAAAAAGAGGGACCAAGTTCAAGATTCTTTCAACAAGGGGGAGAAGCATGAAGGGGAAACTGTTGAAAAGAAAGCTGAAGTTGAGGGGGAGACAGAGGAAGAGATGGAAAAAGAAACAGATACTGCTGCTGAAGTAAAAGTAGCAGCAGAAACTAAAGCAACAAAAATAGGGATCTCTGTGGAAGAAATGGAGATAGCAGAAACTTTAGTCAAAGCAAAGAATGATACTCCTAAGGCTACTCAAAAGGCCAAGGGAGTAGTTATCAAAGAAGGAGGGATCTCAGAGAAGGAAAAAGAGAAAGAAGTTTTGAAAGAATCAAAGGGAAAAGGAAAAGAGAAGATGGTTGAAGCTGAAATGCCTCCAAGACAGAAGTCTCAGATTGAAATGGATGAGGCAATAGCAAAGCAGTTGCAAGACCAAATGGAGAAAGAGGAGCAGTTGCAAACAGGAAAGGATAGAGAACTGGCAAAGATTATGGCCAAGAAGTTAAATGCAGAATACCAAAAGAGTTTGAAAGAAGCAGCTCAGACAGCAGCTCAGGTCAAGAAACTTCAAATTAAGAAGATGCCTATTCAGAAGCAAAAGCAGAAAAGACAACCCTCCAAGACATTTTTGGCCAATCAGGAAAGAAGAAAAATGATAAACTTCCTGAAAGGTGCAATTGGTGTTAAGGGAGAGATGTTTATCCACATGGCATACTCTCAGGTTGAAGAGTTGTATAACAAGGAAATGGCCAAGCTCCAAGGGAATTCAACACAAAGGGAGGAGGCTGAGAGAAGGATGAAAGAGAGACATGATCTCAACATCCAACAACCATTCCCTGAGGAAACCACACCCTCCAAAGAAGAAGCAGAAGAGAAGAAGGAAGAACCTGGAAATGTTGGTATAGAAGCCAAGTCTGGAAAAAGAGTGAAATCAATTGCTTCAAAAAGGCAGTTGAAAAGGTCTAGGGTGGAAGAAACTGAAAAAGAAGCAGAACCTTCAGTTACATCTCCAACAGAGCCAGTACAGAGTCCAGAGCAGGTCACTAAGCAAACAGATGAGAGTATGGATCCGTACATGACAATAGTGGAACCTTTGAAAGCTGTTCCAATCTCTATGCAAGCTCCAGAGATCATCTTCTGGGATATTATGAGAGACAATGGAAAGAATTTCTTCAGAATCAAGAGAGTTGATGGTTCATTTGAAGCTTATTCAACATGGGGGAAAGTCATCAGAAGTTGTTCAAGAGCTGATATTGAAGAACTATATAAAGTTGGGATGAAACTTTATGAACCTGTGTTGAAAGGTACTGAAGAGAATCTTCTCAAAGTGACATTGGAATACTTGTGCATGATGTTTGAGCCTGAAAGAGTGCACCATAGGATTAAAGATCATATGCATGAGTTCATATTCAAGAAGATTGACAAATGGATATTGTTTGAAAACTGTGGAGTATACATGATTACTATTGACAATTGTTATCATGAATACTACCTGGTGGACAAAATCTATGAGCATAGCAAGGAGAAGTTAGAAGGGATGCTTAAAGCTACACTGGTATGTACAAAGGATTCAGAGATGGCAAAGATTGTGGTGAGAAGAACTGTAAATCAAAGCTTGGGCCTAGATCCAAATTTGGGAAATTGAACCAGAGGTGTTGAAAGCATCTTGAAGATTAATTCTGAAGAACTTGACTTCTTGTCCTAAAAGTCAAGTTAGGGGGAGATTGTTGGGAACTGAAGAATTCATCAAGTATGGTTAATGCTGCTGGTTCAAAGTTACTACTGCTAGAAGACTTAAAGGTTAATACTGCTGAGTGTTACTACTGCTAGTAGTTAATACTGCTAGTCAAAGTTAGTGCTGCTTGAACAAAGTTAGTACTGCTTAGCTAGTTAGTACTGCTAGTGGTTAGTGCTGCTTGGTAGTTAATACTGCTCAGAGTATTAATGCTGCTTATGATTAATACTGCTTATATGATGAAGATTCGCATGAAAGGATATACATGGAAGCTTAGAGATATACATGGAAGATATACTGAAGATATGTTTATTTTTTTGTAATTATCTTTTTGTTTAGTATATGTATAGAAGATACAGAATAGTTTTGAAAGAAATTAATTCTAAGTGTTAGTTCTAGAGAAAAAATCAACCTCAAGGCATAGATCCTAATTCTAGAGAAGTAGAATTCGTATTGGTGAGCCTGTTCATCAATATTGAGGTTGAGTGTGTAATCTTGTAACTTCAAAGCATTCAATACAAGTTTACAGTTTGTTCTTCATATTTACTGTGTTGATTTACTGTTTCATTGAATATCAAAGTGTTATTCCGCAAACTTCTTTGATATTGTTTCTGAGAATTAATTCTTGTTGAGAATTCGATCCTGACAACTAAGCATTTGCGTGTTCAGGAAACGCGCACACTACCATCTGCGAGTTTCATAAATTATTTCGGTTTGCGAGTTTGTCAAAACACGCAACCCTTTGCTTGCGAGTTTCATAAACGTGCAAGCTTAAGCCTGCGAGTTTCTCCTTGAATAGTGTTTTGCAAGTTTCAAGCTTTTGCGAGTTTTAAGCTTCTGTGATCTGCGAGTTTCAGGACTTAGTCAATTTTTTTTTAAAATTTTATTTTCAGTATCATTTCTATATTCTTGTGATTTCATAATTGGACTAACAGTCAATTTCAAGTTTCTTATTGCATATTTTTTTAAACAGAATGACTTAAAGAGACGCTCTCTCGATTGGAACTGATGTCAAGCCTCCAATATTGTTCAAAGGGGAATATGAACAATGGAGAGATAGATTTTTGGACTTTGTTGATAGACAATCAAATGGAGAGAACATTCTAACATCTATCACAGAAGGCCCAATGAAGAAACCTACTGAGGAGATTCCTGCTGATGGTAATGATTCAGATGGAACTCCAAGAACAAGAAGAGTTGATAAAAAGTATCCTAATTTATCTGATAAACAGAAGAAACGGTTTGATGCTGATAAACAAGCCAAATCTTTGCTTTTACAAAGCATGACTAATGAGATATATGTGAAAATGGATAGCTACAATGAAACTGCCAAATCAATGTGGGATCAGTTAAGAAAAATGATGTTGGGTTCTAGAGTTGGAAACCAAATGAAGGTAGCTAACTGCATAAACAACTACGAAGAATTTAGAGCAAAAGAAAATGAAAGCTTGGAGGAGACCTATGAGAGGTTTGTGTTGCTTCTGAATGAGCTTTACAAGAACAAGGTCAACAAGCAACAAATTGAGAACAATGTGAAGTTTCTCAGCATATTGCAACCTAAATGGAAAGAGCACACACGAAGGATGAAACAAATGAAGGATTTGAGTGAAATACCTCTACATGAAGTCTACGAGTCTCTGCGACAGAATTAAGAAGAGGTAGAAGAGAAAAGAGCTGAGAAAAAGAAAGTTGAGAAAGCTGTTGATCCTATATCATTGATGGCTGGAGAGAAAGAGAAGAAGAAGAAGAAGATAGTGATTTCCAGTTCTGAATCAGAGTCTTAATCTGATGGAGATGATGGAGAGAATCTTAAACAGGCAATGTTGTTACTGACCCGAGCGTTCTAGAAAAAGTTTTACAAGAAACCGGGTTCTAATTCTCAGAGATACTCTTCATCAAGCTCAAAGAACCATGAGCACATAAAAAGAGTGGAAGGAAATAATTTTTTTGAGAGTAAGCCAGAAGAAAAGAGAAAGTTTGTGAATGATTACACCAGTACTGACCAGCCAGCTAATGATCTGATTAAATGCTACAACTGTGGCAAGTTCGGACATTGCGCAAAAGAATGTCGGTAGCCAAAGGTTCGCAACTCAGACTATTATCAGAACAAATTGCTCTTGGCCAAGCAACAGGAAGCTGGCAGGGCATTAATGGTTGAAGATGAATACTGGTTGGATCATTCTGATGAGGAAAAAGAACAAGAAGAGACTGCTCATTTATGCTTGATGGGAAAAGAAGAGAAAGATGATGATTCTGATGATGAGACTGCTGATGAGGTAATGAACTTAACTGAAAAAGATTTCATGACCAAAATGGATGCCATGATGGTCGAACTTCAAGACCTTCAATCCAAACTGAAAAAGGAAAAAGACAGAGTTGCTAGGAGAAATCAACAAATCTTTGAACTTAATAAATCAATTATTGAGAACAAAGATTTAATTGATTCTCTACGCAAATCTGATTCTGTTTTTAAAAATGAAAAAGATTGTTTTGAAAGTAAGATTTCTGAATTGCAAAAACAATTGTTTAAGTCTGATTCTGAAAAACAAGAATATGTTCTAAAATCGTTTAAACTGCAGGTTGAGAACAAGACTTTAGAGAAAAGGTAAATGGTCTGGAAGCAAAACTATATATTCGAGGCCAAACAGATCAAACGATTTTCTTGAATACACCTAATGAAGAAGCTGATTTTAAAGAAAAATGGGGATTAGGGTTTGATAATCCTCATTATTTAGAAAAAGCTATCAGAAAACAACCAGGTCTATATAATGCAAATTATATGTATGCTGCTGATGAACATCCTCATTTGAAACCCAAATTTATCACCAAATCATCAAAAGAAGTTGAGGATAAAGAAGATGAGAAAAGAATGAATTTGAAGAAAATGCAACTACCATTCTGTTATGAAAGACTGAATGATAGTTATCCTTATAAAACACCAAAATTTCTTTCAACTGATTATTTTGCTAGTTATTCTTCTACTGAGATGGTGGCAAAACCTGTTCAAGCCAAAATTTATGTACCTCCACTCGTCTTAGAGAGAAAAATAATTGAGTTAGAAAATATTTTATCTGATGAAAGAATTTTGAGTGATCTAACACAAAATGTATTTTCTACAGTATTAAAGAACACAGATTTTATTTGCAAATCTAAAGTGTGTTCTACATCTTCAAAAGTACCTCAAACTTCTGAGACTGATTTTGATGATCTATTTGAGTCTGCAAATGATTTTCTAAATTCTGATGAAGGGTGTATAAAAGAAATTGATATGTTTGATTTTAATGATCCACTTCCAAATCATTCTACTTTTGTGATAAATGGACAAGCTTTACCAAGTGTTCATGAAAAAGGTGAATCATCAACTAAGGTTGGTGAATCAGTTTCTGTGAATGCTGATTACTATGCAAAGGGTAATAAACATAAGAAACAGCGTTCACAGAAAAAGAACAACACTGGTAAACACAAGAAAAATCAATTTCAGAAATCTGACTTTCCTAATAAATCTAAATCTTCTGTTTCAGATATAAGAAAGAAAAGCTCAGAAGCAAGATCTGAATGGCAACCTGAAAGGAAGAGTGATGAGAAGGCGGAATCAATCCCTGATGTAGTTATTGATACATTTGCTACTAGTGTTAAGGATGTAGTTGGTAAAATTGCTTCTAATAAACAAAACCTTGTAATTCCTTACAAGCGATATTCAATAAAGCAATTGTTCCAATTATCTCGTCCTACTACTAAATCTTATACTTATCAGTGGAATGATTTTGCTTATCATCATAATTATAATGATTGGTTTGGATCTTATCATGTTTATTCTTCTAAATCAAAAGTTTTTAAAAGTTTTCAAAAGAAAAGAGGATCGATATTCAAATGGATGCCAAAATCTTGTACTAATTTGTTAGGACCCGTTTTTAAATGGGTACCTAAAATTGTTGTTTCCTGATTTCTCTTGCAGACCCGGCATATGTGGTACTTGGATAGTGGCTGTTCCAAGCATATGACCGGGCAAAAAGCGTTATTGTCTAATTATACAGAGAAATTCAGCGGATATTTGCACTTTAACATGTTGTTCATGATCTCAGGGGGAGTGAGACAAGCTTATAAGATGATCAACCTTATTTTGAGGGGCAGTTTATAGAATTGAACTGCTAAATTTTTGTGATGTATATTTTTAGGGGGAGTTTATGCGTATATCAAAAGAAGTAAGGATATGACTTCTGATTAATTCTGATTAGAACTCGTACTTTAATTGTTTTACTGCTTTATGTCTTTTACATTTGAATAAGTTTTTGTGAATAAAAGTTGCTTTGACATGACTTTGAGACTTTTGCAGAATGAGAGAATCTATCAAGATCATATCTTTATGACTTCAGCTGACTTCATGAGATTTAAGACGAAGCGAAAAGGTTAATTTCTTATCTTAATCTCATATATAGTTGAAAGAAGGACAACTTTCAATCATAGAAAACATGTTCTTAAATGTTCAAACCACTTCCCGATTCTTAAACAAATTTCATGAATTGGAAGTGTGATTTTTAAATGTTTTCAAAATTTACTTGTGCTTACATGATTACAAACCGTGTGTTTCCAAAGATAAATACTTGTGTATTGTCTTTTCTATATACTTTCAATTATTCATACACACTGGCTTGATTTTCTTGTTTAAAATGTTCTTACCATGTCTCAAATTTGAAACATATTTTTCGATGGTAAGACACCCCGCTTGTACTTCAAAGAATTTTTAGCGTAATTTCATTTCGAAACGTCATTTCAAGAATGTCTATATTTTGGTTCATATAGACAATTTCCATTATTCTTGACCATAAGCTTTGATTGTTATATCATTCATTTCTAATCATTTTCATACAATGTCAGATTTTCAAACAAGTCTCGTGCATTCATGTTCATTCATTCAATATACTTGTTTGAAAATACTTCCATGTTTCAAAATGCTCATATCTTCATGACTATATTATGAGCATATACATTTATCTGACTTGTATTCGAGCTTTAACTGATAAAGTTAAACCATATTGAGCAACATTATGCTTTATAGGATTACATGGGTTCTTTGTGCTAGGACTTAAATGACACTTCTATGGATTCACGTTCACTAGTGTTTCCTACCCAAGAAGTTATTCCATAGTGATTGAGTGTGAGGAGTCAAAAAGAAATGAGTGTGGGTTGTGCGTTGAGGTAAAATGGAAAACAGAGTTTGGTTAGATGTGAGCTTAATGATTAAAAAGAAAGAGGGTGAGAGAACAGCGTAAAAGAATATCAAACTCTACACCAACTACTTTCTGAGACGGGTAGCCACATTACTAATGTTTCACACTTTTTCGTGAACATTATTGAAACAGGCAAATAGCCCATGCCAACTCTTGACATAACCCCACCAGCCACTCATTTTCTTCTTAAAAAGAAAATGTTTCATATTTTCTGGGGACGCAGCACATAATCTATCTGATTTTCATTTGGAAAATCTGGATATTGAAAAAGAAGGAAGTCTGCCCCTCCTTCGCACTTCAATCATGCACATTGAGTTTGTGTTTATCTACTGTTGTCTCAGTGGTTTACACAATGTTGAGCCTTTCTAAAAGCAATCATCATATGCATAATTCTTTCTACACGTGCACAAACACACAAGGAATTTGTTTTCTTGTCATAACATTCATAGAAATTTCCTATGTGGTGTTTCGATGATTGGATGGAAGTCCTGGGGGAGTGAACATCAAAAAGCTCATTTACAATGTGTATTCGTTACACACAGTAACTTAGTGTTACTGGCAGACATTTTAACTGATTCATTTGTTGATTCAGGTGTTACATTCCTAATTTGTATGGATTTGAAAAGATCTATATGGATACATTGTTCGAATTGGCAAAGGATCAGAGGCTCAGATTGATAGATCAGTGGTCAGAACAGAATTTCAGTGACATTTCTTGACAAAGTTTTGATGAACCAGATGCTCTATTCATCAAAAAGGGGGAGATGATTTTAAACAAATGTTCAAGTCAGAAATTTCAAAGTTAAAAGATTTGAAGATGACAAAGTTCAAAGTTTGAAAGTTTGAAAAGATTTCTGAAGATATGCTGATTTTGAAGAAATTTTTCTTTGAAGAAATGTTTGATAAAGCATTTCGTGCTAAATATGAAGATAATTTCTTTCCCGAAGTCTGAAAGAGTCTTGTGATCATTTTGAAGAGATTATTTAAGATTGTTGGTATTTCTTGAAGATAAACTTTGAGGAGATTAAAGTTAAAGATCAACCAAAAGAGGAAGATTGTACTCAGATTGAGCTTAAAGGGGAGATTTGAAGTTCTCTAATGTAATCAAAGGGGGAGATTGATTTGCTAAATCTTTCAAAGATGATCTTGAATTCAAAGGGGGAGATTGTTAGAGCATAAATCTGTTGGATACAAGATCATGAAGACTGAAGGTCAAAGTACAAGAAGTCAAAGCTGAGATAGTCAACTCTTAGTGAAAGTCAAAGTCATTTTGTAATAAAGTCAAAGTCCTTTATTTGTTTGTTTCCTTTGTTTTTTGTAGTGGGTATAAATATCTTTGTTTTGCTGTTTAATAGATAGATGACTAGAGAAGGAGTTTGAATACGTAGAGAGAGTTTTAGAGAGAGAAACATAATTCTAGAGAGAGAAAGAGTTTGTAATCGTTTGCGATTTGAAATTGAAATAAACAGGTAATTGATCATAATTGTTTGTTTGATAATTGCAATAGGAATCTTGATTCTAGGACACACACCTAAGGATGCTAAGGTAACCTTAAAGACTCCTAACAAAAATGAATCAATTTGGAAATAGGTACCTAAATCTCCTTAATCTATGCAGTAGAAGCAGCATGTGCCCGTGTGGTATCTAGACTCCGGGTACTCAAGGCACATGATTGGCGATAGAAGGTTACTCTCCTCCTACAAAGAAAAATCTAAAGGAGGTTCTATAACCTTTGGAGATAATAGGAAAGGAAAAATCAAAGGCTGCGGAGTCATTGCCAAGGAGGATGTGTATGTATCCATAGTTGCATATGTGGATGGCCATAAGCACAACTTGTTAAGTGTAAGTCAACTCTGTGATAATGGATTCGATGTGAAGTTCAACAATAAATTTTGCTCTCTGCTATGTGAAGGGACAAGCACAGAGCTTTTGAGAGCCGATATAAGAGGTGATCTGTACCTCATGAACTTTAAAGCAACAAGAAAAGATGAATAACTTTGTCTTGTTTCAAGTAAGAATGAGGAAGTTGGGCTCTAGCACAACAAGTTTTTTTACTTAAACTTTCATACTCTTGACAAACTTGTTAAACTGAATCTGGTAAGTGGTATTCCAAACTTAAAATTCGATAGAGGTTATTTATGATATGCTTGTGAAATGGGTAAACTCAAAAGAGCTTCCGATAGAACCAAGTCAGATGTGTCTTGCACTAGGCCTCTGTATATGTTTCATGTTGACCTCCGCGGTCCAATTTCTGTATAGAGCTTAGGTGGAAATAAGTACATACTAGTTCTCATTGATGAATTCTCTAGATATACATGGGTTGAATTTGTCCGAAAGAAGTCTGATGTTCCTCAAATACTAATCACTCTAATGAGAAAAATCCAAGTTCTATATGACAACAAGGTACAGAAGCTCAGAAGTGACAATGGTATTGAGTTCAAGAACTCAACCATTGATGCCTATCTTACCAAAGAGGGTATTTCACAGAACTTCTCTGTCGCACAAACTCTATAACAAAATGGTGTTGTTGAACGAAGAAATCAAACAATAGTGGAGGCTGCCAGAAATATGCTCACCGCATCGGGATTACCAACTTCTTTTTGGGTAGAAGTTGTCTCAACCCCATGTTTCACACAGAATCGATCTCTGATTGTGAAGAGACATTCAAAGACTCCATACCACGTAGTCAACCAGAGGAAGCCAAACATCAAGTTCTTTCATGTATTTGGGTGTAGATGCTTTGTCTTGAACGACAAAGAGTAAATTGGAAAGTTTGACCAAAAAGCTGATGAAGCCATGTTTATTGGTTATTCATCAACCTCCAAGGCATATAAAGTATACATACTCAAATCGAGAATGATACTGGAAAGTATCAATGTATCTTTTGATGACTCATTCCAAGTAACTTATGAGCAAATCAGCTCAGGACTCGAACATCAATCGAAAGCCTCTGGCGCAACATCTTCTCGAGTAGCTGAGTTAAATCAATTATTTGAGGAAAGGTTCGATGATGTTGATACCTCTGTGGATGGTCACAGAGCCTCTGGAATCGAAGCCTCTGCAGACCAAGAACCTTTAGGTATATTTCTTACTGGTCCTTATAATACTTCACCCTCTTCATCTACTTGTGTAGGTACAACAATTGAGGTGGAGCATGCAGAGAACATCATTAATCAAGATTCCATGCTCAATCAAGAGGAGAACGTTACTCCAGCGACCACAGAGGATAGATCAACAGAGCAATGTGAGGACTCATCTCCAGATACCACGGAGGTTTCTACTCACACTCAGGGTGATTCATCAACTCCTGTGTTAAGTACAAATGATCTGTTGGGAACTGAAGATGTGAACAAGTCTTTAATGCTGCTAGTTCAGAATTACTACTGCCAGAGGACTTCAAAGTTAATACTGCTGAGTATTACTACTGCTAGTAGAATTAATACTGCTAGTCAAAGTTAGTGCTGCTTGAACAAAGTTAGTACTGCTTAACTAGTTAGTACTGCTAGTGGTTAGTACTGCTTAGTAGTTAATGCTGCTAATACCAAGTTAATGCTGCTAGAAGAAATTAATGCTGCTGAGCATAGTTAGTACTGCTTATGACTTAAAGAACCGGATGGAAAGGATGACAGCTGGAAAGAATCAAGATATCCATGGAAGGCTTGAAGATAATGATGGAAGATATACTGAAGATATTTTATTTATTGTAATTATCTTTTTATTCAGTATATGTACAGATTTGATAGAATAGTTTAGATAGAGATTAATTTATTCATTCTAAGTTTTTTTTTTGAGAAAATCAACCTCAAGGCATAGATCCTAATTCTAGAGAAGTAGAATTCGTATTGGTGAGCCTGTTCATCAATATTGAGGTTGTGTGTTTAATCTTGTAACTTCAAGCATTCAATACAAGTTTACAAGTTGTTGACTATATACTGTTTTGGTTTACTGCTTGATTGAATATCAAAGTGTTATTCCGCAACTTCTTTGATATTAGTTTCTGAGAATTTATTCTTGTTAAGAATTCGATCCTGACAAGTGGTATCAGAGCCAAACTCCCTCAGAAACATCTATTCATTCATCATGGAAAACCTTGCAGAATCAAACAGTACTCTGGTCTCTAAGGTTCCAATGCTCAAACCCAGTGATTTTGACATGTGGAAAATAAGAATTAGACAATACATTCTTCTCACTGACTACTCAAGGTGGGATATCATTGAGAATGGTCCTTCTGAAGCAGGAAAGATAGGACCAGATGGGAAAAGACCTCCACCAAAGACATATGGTGAGAGGAAGATCAGACAGACAGAGATGAAGGCCTTGAGCACTCTGCTCTTGGCCATTCCCAATGAATATCAACATCAATTTTGCAACTACACTGATGCTCAGATTCTCTGGAATGCTCTAGAGAAAAGATTTGCTGGAACTAAAAGTATCAAAAGAAATCAAAGAGATGTTCTAAAGCAGCAGTATGAGAATTTCACTTTTTCAAAGAATGAGTCTATGACTCAAACTTTTGATAGATTCAACAAGCTCATTGGTGAACTGGCTACTGTAGGAGTGAAGATGGAACAAGATGATATCAACAGAAAGTTCCTCAGATCTCTTGGGGATGAATGGACTATGTACACTGTCTCATATAGACAGAGTGACAATCTGGAAGAGAAGGAACTTGATGATCTACATAATGATCTAAGAGTTTTTGAAACTGAGGTAGAATCCAAGAAGAATCCCACTGGATATATCCACAATGCTGCACTTCTTTCAACATCTACTGATACTACTGCTAACCCTGAAGCAGTTAGTACTGCCAGTGGAGTAAATTCAGAAAAAGGCACTGGAACTATCTTTGAAGCCTTTTTGTCCAGTCATAGCAACAATTCATTGATTAATGATGATATAGATCAACTTCACCCTGATGACCTGGAGGAGATGGACATTAAATGGCAGATGGCCATGTTATCTATGAGAGTGAAGAAGTTTATTAAAAGAACAGGAAGGAACAACTTCTCTCAAAGAAGAGAAGATGGAGCTGGTTTTGACAAGACTAAGGTGGAATGCTATAAGTGTCACATGAAAGGACACTTTGCTAGAGAATGCAGGAGTGTTGTTCCAAACAACAACCACCAACAAGCTCAGAATGGAGGCTACAATCAAAACAAGAATCCTGCTCAAGCCCTTGTTTCCCAACAAGGAATGGGATTTGACTGGAGTGATCAAGCTGAGGAAGCCATTCAGAATCAAGCTCTTATGGCAGAAGTGTCTGATCTCCCCTCTGAGGTAATTTCTAATCTTTGCACTAAATCTTGCATAGACACTGTCAAAAGATACAGGGATCACAATCAAAGTATGTGTGATGACCTCAAAAGATTAGAAAAGGACAGAAGAGATTATGTGTTGATAGTAGAGAGATTTGAAGAGCAAATCAAAGGCTTTCAAGCTAATGAACTTCAACACTCTTATGACACAAACTATTGGAAGTGGGAAAAGAATGAGTTAGAGACCAAACTGTTTAAGTCCTTAGAAGAGAATGATAGGCTGAAAGAGGAACTGTCTAAAGTTAAGCTTGACATAGAAAAGTTTTCATATGCTTCAAAAGCAATGGATTCTCTTCTAAAGGCTCAGATTCATGATAAGATGAAGCCTGGTATTGGATACAACAATACACCTCCTCCTTACAACAACAACTATATCTCTCCTACTTCAGACTTGTTAGAAACCAAGGAGAAAAAGGACTTGTCTGAGGAAGCTCTTAAGATAGATCCTTTGGATGAGGTAGTAGTTAAGTATTTGACTGAGAAAGAAGCTAGTAAGAATTGGGATAATACTGTGAGTAAAAAGATACCATTAGAAAACAATATTATCACCAATGAGGGATGTGGGAAAATCTGGGTCAAGTCCAAGGAGATAGAGAAGACCAAAGGAAAGGATAACAAGGTCCATTACAAACAAACCACGGTTGTGAATCCTGGATCTTGTAAACAGTGTGCTTGCAATAAAGCCAAGAGCCTAAATTCTGGTATAAAAAGAGGTAATCAAAGAAACTGGAATTATCAATGGGCTCAGAAACAAGGAGTTGATCTGAATAAAATCAATAGACCAAAACCTTGTTTCATATGTGGCAAGTTGAATCATTTGGCTAAGTATTGCTTCTTTAACCCTATTAATCAACAGATAAACTTTCAAAGATTTGTGCAAAAACCTGTTGGTTATAGGAAGGCTGGAAAGAAACATGTGATGAAGAAATCTGTTGAAAGTAAAGGCCCTATGAAAAATAAGATTTTAAAAGAAAGTATTTTACTATGGGTACCTAGAAGTACTAACAGTGTTAGTACTGCTAAAAATATTAGTACTGCTAACACAGTTACTACTGCTAACAGTGTTAGTACTGCTAAAAATATTAGTACTGCTAACATAGTTACTACTGCTAACAGTGTTAGTACTGCTGAAAATATTAGTGTTGCTAACACAGTTACTACTGCCAACAGTGTTAGTACTGCTGAAAATATTAATGCTGCTAACACAGTTACTACTGCTAACAAGGTTAGTACTGCTAAGCATGCAAGTGCTGCTAAGGCAGTTAGTACTTCTAAAATCAGTATTGCTTCTAGCAAAAATGTTTCCAAGCCTATTATTGTGACAAAATACTCCAAGCATGAGGAGTCAAAGTTTAAAAATCTTGTCAAGAAAGAATGCAAGTATTTTGATGAGAAAGGGGTACCCAAGACCACTTTGGCTTGGGTTCCTTATTCAAACTAACTGATTTATCTAATGTGCAGGGCAATCAACAGCTCAAGGGAAAGAGCATTTGGCATGTTGATAGTGGTTGCTCTAGGCACATGACAGGTAACATGTCATGCCTTCAGGATTTCAAGCATATCAATGGAGGACATGTTGCTTTTGGAAATGATCTTACTGGTGGTAAAATAAGTGGCAAAGGTAATGTCACAAAAGGTAAGATGACATTTGAGGATGTCTACTATGTTGATCAATTGAAGTACAACCTGTTAAGTGTATCACAGGTTTGTGACAAACAACATAGCATATTATTTACAAACACAAAGTGTATGATCCTTGCTCCAGGGTTCAAAGTAGTTGATGAAAGCATGATACTACTTAGAACTCCAAGAAAGGACAATGTTTATTGTCTAGATATGGACAATGTTGATAGTGATTCATCCCTGAACTGTCTTGTTTCAAAAGCTTCTGTGGATGAATCCTCTCTGTGGCACAGAAGAATGTGTCACATGAATTTCAAGACTATGAACAAACTTGTTAAAAACAACCTTGTAAGAGGTTTACCTTCAAAAGTCTTTTCATGTGATGATCATTGTGTTGCTTGTCTTAAAGGAAAACAACACAAAACTTCTCATAAGACCAAAGAGTTAAATTCTATTTCTTCTTGTCTCTAGTTACTGCATATGGATCTGTTTGGTCCTACAAATGTTATGAGTATAGGCAAGAAATCTTACTGCTTGGTTATTGTTGATGATTACTCCAGATTTACTTGGGTATATTTTCTAAGGACTAAGGATGAGACAAGTGGACTTATCAAATCCTTTATTCTAAGAATTGAAAACCAAACTAATCAAAGAGTAAAAGTCATTAGATCAGATAATGGAACTGAGTTTAAAAATCTTGATCTAAACACCTTTTGTGAAGAGAAAGGTATTGAGAGACAATATAGTGCTCCTAGGACTCCTCAACAGAATGGAGTTGCTGAAAGGAGAAATAGGACACTAATAGAGGCTGCTAGATCTCTGTTGGCTGATTCAAAATTGCCAATTACCTTCTGGGCTGAAGCAGTTAATACTGCTTGTTATGTCCAAAACAGAGTTCTAGTGGTCAAGCAAAAGAACAAGACCCCATATGAGCTTTTAAATAAAAGAAAACCTTTCATTGGATTTTTCAAACCTTTTGGGTGTCCTTGTACTATTCTCAATACCAAATCTTACTTAGGTAAGTTTGATAGCAAAGCAGATGATGGATTTCTTGTTGGCTACTCATCTCAGAGTAAGGCTTACAGAGTCTTTAACTCTTCTTCCAGAATAATTGAAGAAAGTGACAATGTCAAATGCAATGAGAACACACCAAATCCAATTGGGTCTGGTCCTCAGTGGCTATTTGACATTGACTCACTAACTAACTATTTTGGTTTCAGTAGTGATGATTATACAGGAACAGGGAGTGGAGGATCAGGGACTACACAAGTCTCAGAAAGTATATCTCAATCTGTGATATTTCCCATACCCACAGTGAATCCTGTTGAAGACTGTGAAAAGGAACCATCTACTGGACCAAGTCAAGGTGAAGAAGAAAGTAGAGATAAGGAGACTCAAGAAAATAAAGAACCAGAAGTGGCTACTGAAAACACTTCAGTTGAGTTGAATGACTCTAATCTAGAGTTGGGACTTAATGAAGAACCTAGTCATCACACCAGAATACAAAAGAATCATCCTCCACAACTGGTAATAGGAGATATATCCTCTCCTATGATGACTAGAAATCAAAGTAGACTTCTAGAAATACAAGATCAACAACACACAGTGCTTTCTTGCTTTTTATCCCAGCTTGAGCCTAAAAAGGCACATGATGCTATGAAAGAATCCAGTTGGATAGAAGCCATGCAAGAAGAACTACTGCAGTTCAAACTGCAAGATGTTTGGGATCTGGTAGACCTTCCTAAAGGCCAAAGGGCAATAGGAACAAAATGGGTCTTCAGGAATAAGAGAGATGAAAGAGGTATAGTGATAAGGAATAAAGCAAGGCTGGTGGCTCAAGGGTATACACAAGAAGAAGGAATAGACTATGAAGAAGTATTTGCACCTGTGGCCAGGATAGAAGCAATTAGATTATTCCTGGCTTATGCTTCCTACATGAAATTCAAAGTCTATCAGATGGATGTGAAAAGTGCATTTCTTTATGGTTCAATTGAAGAAGAAGTATATGTCTGTCAACCACCAGGGTTTGAAAACCCAAGCTATCCAGACAGAGTATACAAATTGAAGAAAGCACTTTATGGACTACATCAAGCTCCAAGAGCATGGTATGACACTCTGTCATCCTATCTCTTGGAAAATGGCTTTGAAAGAGGAGTCATTGATAAGACTCTATTCATCAAGAGAAAGAAGAAGGATATCTTGCTGGTCCAAATCTATGTTGATGATATTATCTTTGGATCAACAAGAGACAACATGTGCAAGGAGTTTGAGGAACTAATGAATCAAAGGTTCAAAATGAGTTCCATGGGGGAACTTACTTTCTTCCTTGGACTCCAAGTTCAACAGAAGTCAGATGGAATCTTCATCTGTCAGTCCAAGTATGTGCAGGACATTCTAACCAAGTTTGGTTTCTCAGATTCAAAACCTGCTAGCACACCTATGGAGACACACAAGCAGATAACAACAGATCTTGAGGGGGAGGATATGGATGTTCATCATTATAGATCCATGATTGGCTCTCTCATGTATCTTACAGCCTCTAGGCCAGATATCATGTTTCCAGTCTGTGTGTGTGCAAGATTCCAAGTTAGGCCAAAGCAATCTCACTATCAAGCTGTTAAGAGGATATTCAGATATCTCAAAGGGCAACCCAGATTGGGACTTTGGTATCCTCATGACTCATCCTTTGACCTACTTGCATACTCAGATAGTGATCTAGGTGAAGCAAACTTGGACAGAAAATCTACTTCTGGAGGATGTCAGTTTTTGGGTGCAAGACTAGTTTCATGGCAGTGCAAGAAACAAACCACAGTATCCACATCTACAACAGAGGCAGAGTACATAGCAGCTGCAAGTTGCTGTTCTCAAGTCTTATGGATTCAGAATCAAATGTTGGATTATGGGGTAACCTTTCTACACACTCCAATTTTTATTGATAATAGCAGTGCTATTAGCATTGTGAATAATCCTGTCAAGCACTCAAAGACAAAGCACATTGAGATCAGGTATCACTTCATAAGAGACTGTAATGAAAAGAAACTTATTCAAGTTGTAAAAGTTCACACTGATAATCAGTTTGCTGATCTATTCACTAAAGCTTTTGATGTGGGTAGATTCACTTTCTTGGTAACAAGTGTGGGAATGATCAACTCTGAATAAGCCCCTTCTTAAAAAGTGGTTCTATACCTGTATATTGTTTATTCTTGGTGTTACTAATCTTCTTTTTCAGGATATGTATAGCAGTACTCAGTATTTCGCAAGATTAAAGGAGTAAGTTAGTTAATACTGCTAGTAGTTAATACTGCTCTCAGTTAATACTGCTAGTAGTTAATACTGCTCTCAGTTAATACTGCTAGTTAGTTAATACTGCTAGTAGTTAATACTGCTCTCAGTTAATACTGCTAGTTAGTTAATACTGCTAGTAGTTAATACTGCTCTCAGTTAATACTGCTAGTTAGTTAATACTGCTAGTAGTTAATACTGCTCTCAGTTAATACTGCTAGTGGTTAATACTGCTTTCAGTTAATACTGCTAGTGGTTAATACTGCTCTAGGTTAATACTGCTTATGTTCCGAATACTATAAATACTCTTTGCCCGCCTAAAAGCTCATAACGACTCTTTGCATACTGTTCACTTGCGCTCTAAATCCTTTCTCTCTCAAAGTTCAAAGTTTTCAGGCAAGAATCTTCAAGGTCAATGGCATCAATGGCGTTCATTGACGAGCACAATGAAATCGCGATGCTCCAAAAGCCAAAGCAAGCTGAAGGTTTTCATCAGATAGTCGACTTTCTGAAGTCTAGTCACATTGCCCATGCTCTCACTATGTCTCCTACTATCTTCATAGAGCATCAGAGGCAATTCTGGGCACATGCCACCATTGTTACTGAGGATGGTGTGCAAATGATCAAGACGACAGTATGTGGCAAGCCATTGACAGTTACTGAAGAAGTAATTCGCATCAGTCTACGTCTAGACGATGCCTCTGGTATAACTTCTATCCCTAATGATGAACTGTTTTCTACTCTTACAAGAATGGGGTATGGAGGCCCATTGGGTGTTTTTAAGTTCTCAAAAGCTAAATTCTCACCCCAATGGCGTTTTCTTGTTCATACCTTGATGCACTGCATTTCTAAAAAGACCACTGGATGGAGTGAGTTCAGCAGTCCCATTGCTTATGCTTTGGTCTGTTTGGCCACTGCCAGAAGGTACAATTTTTCACAAATGATTTTCAATGATCTTGTCTCAAACATGGGAAACAAAAAGAGCTTTTATATGTATCCCAGGTTTGTTCAAGCAGTAATCAACCATGAATTGACGGATATTCCTCATTCTGATGGAATATATGTACCAAAACCCCCTAAAGGCAAGGTTTTCTCAAATATGAGAAGATCTGCTGGGGACTCGGAAGGAGTAGACACCCCATTGTTCTCTACAATGATGGTGGTGTCCCAAACTAATGAAGGTATGGTAGCAGGGTCAAGGCCCCCATTAGACCAACCCACTGCTAGCCAATCCCAACCTTCCATCTCTCAAATTTTCCCTCAGTCCTTTGCTGCTAAACCCACTCCCATAATATCCAAGACCTATGTCAAGAGAAAGGTACACAAGGCTCCTTCCCTTGGTGTACCTACTATTAACCAAGAGCCTCAAAGCCCTCTATTGGAGCATTCTCCAGTAGAGAATATCTACAAGGAACCCACAAGGGTGTCTCCCAACCCAAAGGAGGTGCTCTCTGAGGAGGAGGAAGAGCATATGGGAGAGAAGGCTGCCACTACTCCTGCTAGCTCAGAGGAGGTCAGTGGTAACAACCATAAGACCTTCCCCATGGCAACTTTGAATGAGCAATCATTCAAAGGTCCCCGGTGCCAAGAAACCAAGGGGGTGGATAGTGCTTCTGCTAGGCAGAAGACTTCCACTACAAAAAGATCCAATGATCCTTCAAAAGAGGGTAACACTTCTGGAGAGGGTGAGGACAGATATACTTACTATGAATTGATGGAAACAATGGGGAACATCAACCAAGATGTTCTCAAACAAGGAAAAGAAATTGAAGAGATGAAGTTGGTCATCCTGTCACAACAAATGCATATTGCAAAATTAAAGAAAATGGTGACAAGGTTGGTGCATAAGCAGAGGAGAAAACAGTTTGTTTTAAAGAAGAGGTCAAATAAGAAAAATGCTTCCAAAAAGGGGGATAATTCTAGCTTAGAACAGATAGATCAACAGTTTGAGGGGGAGTTTGTTGAAGAAAGGGCTGAATTTGTTGAAGAAAAGGCAGCAGCAGAAACTACTACTGCTAAGCCAAAACAAGCAGCAGAAACTGTTACTACTGCTAAGCCAAAACAAGCAGCAGAAACTGTTAGTGCTGCTGAAACTTCACAAGCAGCAGTACCAGAGTTAACACCAACAGAAATTGAAGTAGCTGAAATGCTCATCAAAGCAAAGAATGACACTCCCAAAGCAAAGGGAGTGGTCATAAATGAAGGGGGAGCAGAGAAAATAGAGAAGAAAGAAATGGATGCAGATACAAGGAAAAAGGGAAAAGCAAAGATGATAGAATCTGATCAACCATCTAAAAAGCAAAAGATGATTGAGTCAGATGAAGCATTAGCAAAGAAAATGCAAGAAGAGTTAGATCTAGCAGAAAAGGAACAGGTTGAAAAAGACAGAGAAATGGCCAGAGCACTTGCAAATGAGTTAAATGAAGCATTCCAGAAAGGGCTGGAAACAGAGAAGGCAAAGCAAAGAGCAATGTGCTTGAAAAAGGCTATGATGGACAGAACAAGTGCTAAGAAGAGAAGACCTTCACAAACTTACCTTGCCACTCAGGAAAGAAACAAAATGATAACCTTCTTGAGGAGTGCAATTGGTGTAAAGAAAGAAATGTTTGTGAAGATGGATTTTGATCAAATCAAGGAGCTATATGAGAAAGAAATGGGGAAGCTGAAGAGTAATGAAAAGGACAGAGTGGAGTTTGAAAAGAAAGCTAAGGAGAGGCATGATGTGAATATCAATAAACCCTTCCCTGAAAGTGAAGAGGGAACTCCAACAAAGAAAAAGGTAGAGATTAAGGAAGAAGAGACTCTAGCTCAGAAGATCAAGAAGATAAAAAGAGTTAAGTCTATTGCTTCTAAAGGCCCTAGATCAGAAGAAAGGAAAAAAGAAGAAAAGAAGAAGGAAGCTACTATAGGACAAGGGCAAAGGATTCTGAAGAGAACCAAAAGTTGAATTTCAGGTAGAAGTACCACAGAGTTCAAACCAGAAGCAGTAAAGCATTTCAGATGTAAACATGTACATGGTAGTAATGGATAAAATTCCAAAGCCTATTTCAGCTGAACCTGTTGGATTCAAACCTCCTGAAGTTATCCTCTGGGATACTGTGGAGGTGGATGGTAAAGAGTACATCAGATTGAAAAGAAAGGATGAGAGGTATGAAGTCTACAGCACCTGCAGCAAAATTGTCAGAGAGTGTTCAAGATCTGATTTGGAAGAAATGTTTGCAGTAGGGATGAAAGTTCATGCAGATCAGTTGACAGCTCCAGGGTTACCAATTGTGAAGCTAGTTATGGAATATTTGTGCATGTTGTTCAAACCAGAAGCAGTAAAGCATTTGATAAAAGATGTATTTAAGACTGTTAGAGGATGGACTCTATATGAAAGGAGTGGAGTCTACGAACTAGCATTGGATACTTTTCATAGGGAGTATTATTTGGTGGATAGGGTATACAACCATACAAATCTGAAGCTTCATGCCATGTTAAATAAGAAGTTGAGTTGTACACCAAATTCATAAATGGCAAAGTACTTAATTCAAAGAACTATTAATCAGAGCATGGGACTGGATCCTAACATTGGAGTAGATCAATGAAGATTTTGGAAGCATTTGAAGAACTTGACTTCTCTTTCTAAAAGTCAAGTTAGGGGGAGATTGTTGGGAACTGAAGATGTGAATAAGTCTTTAATGCTGCTAGTTCATAATTACTACTGCCAGAGGACTTCAAAGTTAATACTGCTGAGTATTACTACTGCTAGTAGAATTAATACTGCTAGTCAAAGTTAGTGCTGCTTGAACAAAGTTAGTACTGCTTAACTAGTTAGTACTGCTAGTGGTTAGTACTGCTTAGTAGTTAATGCTGCTAATACCAAGTTAATGCTGCTAGAAGAAATTAATGCTGCTGAGCATAGTTAGTACTGCTTATGACTTAAAGAACCGGATGGAAAGGATGACAGCTGGAAAGAATCAAGATATCCATGGAAGGCTTGAAGATAATGATGGAAGATATACTGAAGATATTTTATTTATTGTAATTATCTTTTTATTCAGTATATGTACAGATTTGATAGAATAGTTTAGATAGAGATTAATTTATTCATTCTAAGTTTTTTTTTTGAGAAAATCAACCTCAAGGCATAGATCCTAATTCTAGAGAAGTAGAATTCGTATTGGTGAGCCTGTTCATCAATATTGAGGTTGTGTGTTTAATCTTGTAACTTCAAGCATTCAATACAAGTTTACAAGTTGCTGACTATATACTGTTTTGGTTTACTGCTTGATTGAATATCAAAGTGTTATTCCGCAACTTCTTTGATATTAGTTTCTGAGAATTTATTCTTGTTAAGAATTCGATCCTGACATGATCAACCTTCTGCAACAGAAGATGTTCAAGTACCAACTACCTCATCCACAGAAGTACAACTCGATGCTACTAATGACCATCTTCCAAGGATGACTAAGTGGACCAAGAGTCATCCATAGAGTCAAATCATTGGTGATCCTTCTGAAAAAGTAAATACTCGATCAACTACTACCAATTTTTGTTTCTACACTAATTTTGTCAGTATGATTGAACCAAATAAGGTCTCTGAAGCACTGGATGATCCAAATTGGGTAGAAGCTATGCAAGATGAGCTTCTGCAATTTGAACGCAACAAAGTATGGTCCCTAGTACCTCTGCCAAGAGGCAAAACTATTATTGGGACCAAATGGGTCTTCAAAAACAAAAAGGATGAAGATAGAGTGGTCATTAGGAACAAATCAAGATTGGTGGCTAAGGGATATTGCCAAGAAGAAGGGATTGACTACGAGGAAACATGTTAGAACATAAATATGTTCTATTTTAGAAGTTTAGTAAAGTAATCCATGTATTATGTATTGGGACATGTAATGGGTTTGGGCTTAGTGTGTACAAGGGTGTTGGGTAGTATATAAAGAATCTTGTAGTGTGTTTAGTAAGTTTTCATTCTGTAACCATGTAGCCTGTACGAATTCCTTGTGCTCTGTAGTGTAGTTTACTTTCAGTGAATAAAACTACAAATTTCTATCCCCAATGATCCTTGTTAATCTTATCAATCTTATCAATCAATCAATTATGATCTCTTGGACCTAACAAGGGGATCAGAGCCTAACGCATAAATTTTTCTACGCACGATCGAGATCGAATTGATTGAAAGAACAGTCACTGTGGATTTTTTTGATTTGGTGGTAAATTGAATGTACTTTGATGCTAAATTGATTTTGAGGTTATGGACGAATCAAGTAGAATCAATTACCAAATTTAATTTCAGTTTATTTGGTTGATTAGATCGATTTTGAGGATTTTAGGTTCGAAAATGTATGTTATTGTGATGTGATCGAAGTGTGTTTTAGAGTTGAATTTAGACAAGATCATCAACATCAAATGTGCTCCATAGTTGTTTTCGAACCTGCTCTCAAATGCTCATCTCAAAATTCGAGGTATAAAAGGTCAATTTGAAGATTTCAGTGAAAAACATTCGAGATCCACAGAATTCGCATGATCAACAAAGAACTCGCATGAAGAACTCGTTTAAAGAATTAACATGCTGAAAGTATTGAAGAATTCGCATGTCGGAATTCGCATGTTCCTTGAAGATGATATTTTTTTTATTAAGTACAAAATTCGCACAAGAGGCATATGCGAAATGTTTAAGAATTCGCATGATGAAATTCTTTGTCGATGAAATTTTGCTAAGTGTGGAATTCGTACAGAAGAGTGATGCGAAAAATAAAGAATTCGCATGGTAGAGTGATGCGAGAAGTTAAGATTTCGCATGCAAGAGTGATGCGAAAAGAAGGAATTCGCAGGTGAGATTTATGTGAATTGCGAGTAATTCGCACATAGGCACGTGCGAAAAGTAAGAATTCGCACGTAGGCCTATGCGAATTCTGGAGTTTTCGGCTAATGTCGTCTTGCGAATTGTGCTAAATTGGAATAGTGATCTGCGAATTGTGGCCTTTATGCGAAAAGTTTGTGATATTTTGAGAAAAATGACTGTTCTGAACCCAGTTTGATACGAGTTTTCCCTGTTCCCGAGCTTTTTACGCTTAAAGCATATGTGACATCACTCTTATCATTTGTTGGTCACATATCTTTAGCAACTGATCTGGATTTTTGGATCTAATCTTTCACGAGTGCTCATGCTTTTCAAGTTTTCAGATACTGGATTTTTGGATTTAGTCTCTGATTGGATTGAGTTAGTTGCCTGAGCATCTGCAATCATCAGTCTAGAGAGCTTCTTTTGTTGTTAGACCATTGAGTGCTCTTTATCATTCTTCTGACCTGATCAATCAGTAGTGTGAGCGAACTGCAATCATTGTTCTGATGCTTGAGTTGTGATTGAGAATCCTGAGTGCTTATAATCATCCAGCTAATTCGTAAAGAAAGGAGTTATGGGTCTGATTGTTTAGTATTCTGGAAAGCAGTCAGAAAATGAGCATCTTTCATCAATTGTTGAACATTTATGAGTCTTCTAACCTTTGCCTTGTAGTGTTGCTACCGGATGCTACCTTCTGTAAGCTGATCAGATTAAGTTCTTAAGTTGAATTCTTATTTCAACTCGTGGTTCAAAGACAGATCAGATGTTATACATTGAAGATGCACTTGGTTGTCTTTCCATAATTCAACACATATCATTCTTGTGGGCGTAAGGAATGTGTTGGGTTTACAAGAGTCAAAAGTTGTCTTTATGTGCACTCAGTCGAGGTTATGGTCTACATCGGATCTAGTATTAAAGTTGAAACTTCAAGGATAAGAGCTACTTTCAAGGGGGAGCTAGAGGAGCTTTGATGTTTATGCAATGCTAAGTTTTCTAAAGAAATCAAGGGGGAGAGGAGTTGAAGTTGGAGCTTAAAAGAGAATGATTACTTTACAAAAGTTGGGGGAGAATGTTAGAACATAAATATGTTCTATTTTAGAAGTTTAGTAAATTAATCCATGTATTGTGTATTGGGCCTTGTAATGGGTTTGGGCTTAATGTGTACAAGGGTGTTGGGTAGTATATATAGAACGTTTTTGTGTGTTTAGTAAGTTTTCATTCGGTAACCATGTAGCCTGTACGAATTCCTTGTGCTCTGTAGTGTAGTTTACTTTCAGTAAATAAAACTACAGATTTCTATCCCCAATGATCCTTGTCAATCTTATCAATCAATCAATTATGATCTCTTGGACCTAACAAAACCTTTGCCCCTGTCACACGGCTAGAAGCAATTAGGATATTCCTAGCTTTTGCAGCCCACAGAGGTTTCAAGGTATACTAAATGGATGTCAAGTAAACCTTTCTAAATGCTCAGATTCAAAAACAAGTATACGTCCAACAACCTCCAGGTTTCGAGAATTCAAAATTCCTAAATCATGTCTACTTTCTAGACAAGGCTTTGTGTGGACTCAAACAAGCCCCCAAAGCTTGGTATGATCGACTCTTAAACTTCTTGCTTGATCCCTCTACACACGTCACAAAGGTCGAATTCAAATCCTTTGATGTTGTTATGTATTCAACCTTAGGCGAGTTGAAAAGCTTAGCCACTAACACTGAGTCGGGGATACCTACATTGAAGTATGCTCTCTGCGAACAAAGACTGCTGCTCAAAACAACAAAATCGCAGAACATCTTTGAGAGTCTTCAGAGGTCCTCTGAACAGAACTCTGCCACTATATAGATGATGGTCGACACCTCTGCCAACACAATCACTAAAGCATAATTCAACACCCTGGCAGAGGTGGTGAAGGCAAATAGAGAGGCAATTAAGTGCCTGGCAGACATTGTAACTCAGAAGAATCAAGCATCTGCTGCCCGTTCCAGCACCTCAACCTCCACAGAAGTAGCTCTCAAAGCTCTTCATATAGAGATCAAAGACATGGTTCACAGTATCATGGTCCCAGTTGCAACCTCTTCCTAACCACAGAAAGACATAATCATTCCCTTGAACCTTGTCACCAAGTCCGAGATGCACAAAATGGGGGAGGCTCTGCTGACTCAAGTACACCGACTTGGAGATGAACTTTCCTTCAAGGCCAACTCTGCAGCCACTTCAGTACAGAAGAACGTAGCTCTAATGAAATTTATCATAGACTACGTGGTTAATAAGGCCACAATGGCGGCAGGGGACATAGTATCCATGATTTAGAAATCAGAAAAGTCCAACATGAAACCTGTCAGCCAAAAGAAAAGGAAGGCACCCTCCTCTTTCCAAGAAGAGGTAGATCAACAGAGGAGGAAACATGATGATCAAGGGCCAGATCCATCATGAGGGGGAGAAGCTGCCAACCATTGTAGCTCAACCAATCTCAGCAACTCCTCTTTCTGTTGTACCACTGAGCTCAGAGGCACAAATGTAGAAAAAGACATATTATACCTCAGCAGCTTAAACTTAAATAAGCATCCCTTCAATCAGTATTTCTTCAGAGCCCCGACCAAAGCCTATAGTCAATTTGGGGTCAGAGTTCATCGCAGAGGATCTGGCCAAGTTTGTAAAATCAACAAGTCCGGAGATAATACCAGAAGCCTCTACACCTCACGTTCAATACTCTGCACTTGAACCTATCACCACTGGAGAAGAAAATGTACAGTTGATGCCTAAAGAGAAACCCAAGCAGAAGACCAAAGCCTCTACTTCTGAACCTCAAAATGAAGAAGCCCTCTGTTGCAGCTGAAACAATAGAGCCTAAGAAGCCCACAGATGATCGAGTAAAGGAGATTGTTCAATATATGGATGCAATGAGGATTCCAATTCCCAGGTCACCACCGAAAGAACTTAACTTCAATGAGAACATCTACAACTTCTTGTACAATACAGAAGATGACAAGGTATTAATAAAGCCAAACATTCACCCTCTGATGAAAGAGGAGGTCAGAAGGAGGTTCTGGAAAACGGCTCCGGAAAAGAGCAAGGTCTTCTTAGAGTACGACATTGAAATAGTTATGGGCATCACTCTGAACTCCTTTGCCAATAAGACAAAAATGTATGCCAAGTATCATGTACAGAGGAAGGATGGGCAGATATATGTCTTCACAGATGTAGACTTGGTCAACCTCTGTCCCTAAGACTTTCCCCAACTGCATGCAATCATAGAACAGAGGCTAGGCAAGAGAAAGGAGTTAACAATAGCCAACGTGTGCATCAAAGAGGTTATGCATGAACAAGTCAAATTCTATAGCAAGGTTGACTTCCAGATAACTCTGGAATTGGGAGTTGACAAGCTATCAGTCATAGCCCCAGATGACCTGATCCCTGGCATGGAAACCATTCCAAGCAAATCCTTAATCGTAGAGCCCGTGAACGGTTTCATGTACAAAGACGATGATGGCCGAAAGAAGATATTTAATCCTAGTCAATGCAACAAGTATGTTGGGTCTGAAATGTGCTAAGTCTGGATAGTGCTGCTAAGTATTGAAGATTACTACTGTTGAAGACATTAGTACTGCTATTTGAAGAAATTACTACTGCTAGTAGTATTAATACTGCTTGAAAGGTTAGTACTGCTAGAAGAATAGTTAGTAATGTTTGAAGAGTTAGTACTGCAAGATGAAAGATACTACTGTTAGCATGTTAGTACTGCTGAGGATGAAGATACTGCTAGAAGATTAATGCTGCTTATGTTGATAAAGATGGTTGGTTGCTTAAAGCGAAAGACAAGGAAGTTGAAGATAATCATGGAATGTATTCTGAAGATTATTGTTTCTTTAGTAATTATCTTGTAATCTGTTTTGTATTTGTAGTTTATAATTCTTAGATTATTGGAAAAACAGAGATATAGACATACAGAGACATACAGAGATATACATAATTACATATGTATTTTTGTTTTAGAGAGAATTAGCCTCAAGATTGTTAGTAATCCTTTCTGAGTGTTTAATTAAATTCTTGTTTAGAATTTCGATCTTGACAAAGTACTCGAACAACACTATGCTGAAATAAAGGACAACGACAAGCCACAGGGTGGGCACAAAAAGAGTGCAACGGGGGCCTACTGAATAGATGATCTGCAACATTGATGCTCTGTTGAAGTTTTGGGATCTCATCATGTCTATGCGCAAAATGTTGGTTGATAGCTTGACAAACTTTTTACAGAGGTTCATTAACACCTCATGCTTTCTAGTTAGAAGTACTTCTGCATATTTTATTTTTCAGTACTTAGGGTGAGATTGTTAGCTCCAATAGTTAAACTATAGAAGTGTTGAAAAATAAGCTAAGTATCAGAACTGCAGAAGACCTCTGACGCTTACACCAAGACTCTCAAACAGCACAGACCAGAGCCTCTGTCGACTACTTCTCGAGAAGGACTTAACCAGAAGATCAATCTCAGACCACAGAGCCTCTGTGATCCTTCACATAGCCTCTGTGCAGGAAACCTCGTGGAGTAGAAGACTTGTGCATCTCATGAAGACAAATGATCATGTGCCTATCATGTGCCCCTGTTGTACGAAGATTCTGAAGATCTAATAGTACACCTACGATTGACTACTTTCCAGGTGTCATTCCCTTTGTGGGTAACAACCTTTGTATTATACTATTTATGTGTTCCATGGCCTGTATTTTTAGGGAGCACCTCCAGCCATTGTTGGCAACGCAACACACAAAATCACACACACCAGAATTCTAGAGAGAGAGAGAATTATAGAGAGAATTTTCACACAGTTAAGTGTGTTCTTGGTGTATTCAGAAAGTTAATGAAGATAATATGTTGAGTGAATCAGTCTTATTATTCATGTTATCTTTATTACTTGTGTGTGATTCTACCAAATAGTTCAAACCATTTTATGCACTAAACCGCTTCCGCACTTCATCTGTTCTTGCATATTTGGTTTTGTCATATCATTGTTGAGTAAAAATGTGATTGACAGTATCCATGCTTTGATGGATTCGATGGTTAGTTGCCTTAGCTTTGAATCTATTAAACTGAGGATTAGGGATACTATAAGTACAATACCAATTATAAACATACCTTGTATCCACAAAATCACTCTTTCCACTATGAGTGCAACAAATATTTGCTTGGTATAGACTGATCAGTTTAGTTGTAGAATAGACATAAGTAGGCGAATCAGTCTTGGAAATAAATGACTTTGTATCAACTAGAGGAGAATTATGAGACATGTTTCCATCACCGTCCTTTATAGTTGATTTCTTTCTCCAAACCATTTTGACTTTTCAGAACACTTGATTATCTGAATTATCAATACAAGAATTATAGAAATAGTTGATTTGAAAATAATAGTTGTAGATGTTGAACTTGAAGGATAAGGAGACTGAACAATAATATCCGGACTAGCTTGTTCAGATAAATCAACTTTGAAATTTATTTCCTCAAGTTCCTTGACTTTTGCGGATAAAACATTTATTTCTTCGAGAATTAAATGAAATCGCTTTTGTAAATAAGATTTTACCGTCTGTTCTTTCAAAAGCTCGGTTGCTAACCCAGATAATTTCTTTGAAAGATAATGAATTTCTATTTCAAAAAAGTTTCTTTCACTTTCAAAATCTTTTTCAATACTGTTGTGTTTATCATATATTTGTTTGAAAAATTCTTTTCAAGCACTCTCTTTTCAGTTTGAAAACCTTGTGTGTCCCTGATTGAACAAGGATCTTTACCAGATAAATCAAATAAACGATTACCAACCTTTTTGATAGATTAAACAACGATTACAAGGTTGATCTTAGAGTTCTTGAAGAAGCTCTCGTTTTACACCTTTTTGTGTGTGTTGTGTGTTATGAGAGAGAGCTGATCTGAATTGATCTGATCTTAGCTTTTATTACACCCTAAACAACCAACTTGCAAGACAACTTGCAATATAAAACTATTAAACAAAACTAATATCTAACTATAATCTAACAAAATAAACTAACAAACTAACTAGTTACTTAGAAACAAATAAAATACAATAAAACAATAATAAAACTAACTTTGACATTTTATTACAAACGACATTAGACTAATATTAAGAGTCACTTTCCGGCTTTAACTTTAGATTGGATCTTCAGATTGGATGATCTTGAATCCAATAGATATGTGATCTAACAATCTCCCCCTTTGGATCAAGATCATTACTAAAAAGATTTTAGTAATCCAGTCTTCTTTTTCAGCTCAGAAGATGCAATCTCTTTCTCAGTCTCCAGAATGTAATAATCTTCCCTTTTTGATGTAGATAAAATCTCTTTCAGATGATGGGAAGAAAATTGTCTTTAGCTGTAGCTCAGATTGTTGTAGCAAAGTATCTTCAAAGAAAATTTCTTGCAATTCAGCATGTCTTCAGAATACTTGCTCTAATCTTGTGTCGTTCCACATTTCTTGGTTCGACCCTTCTCCCCCTTTTTGATGAAAAGAGTAAGAAGTTCATCAAAACTTTATGTCAAGAAATGTCTATCTTTCGGAGCCTCTGATTTGTCAATTCATAAGATATTCATCTAGATCTTTGCAAATCCAGACAAATTAGTCGTGTAACACCTGTATCAACAAATGAATCAGTTAAAATGCCTGTCAGTAACACTAAGTCACTGTGTGTAACGAATACACATTGGAAAGTGGGTCCTTTTTTCATTTGAAAGTCAGTTGAAGCATTAGAATGATATGAATGCACATGATAATTTCCATACCAAACATCAGAATCTTGACAAGAAGCATAAACATGTTTATCATAATATGAAGACTTTCTAGCAGATAAAGATAACTGGAATAATTGCTTCATTGAGTATTTCTTGCGATAAACGAAAAGTTTTGGTTTCAAAATAGCAACATCAGCAATTAAAACATCTTTACTAAGCGAAGTCCTATTACAATCAATAGTACAAAAAGATTTAATAGTCTTGTCAGTCTCCTCTTTTGGTTTCCATTGAGATTTAACTTTAGGCCTTTTCTTGCTCAGATCTGAAACAATTGAAACTTGTGAGTTAGACTTGTGAGCAACAACTGAATGCTTCTTCTTTGGATTACCAGTAGTGATCAGTTTCTGTGAATGCTGAGATTTAATCTTACCTTTAGCATTCTTAGCTTTCACAGAGACTGATTTATCAACTATCGTTGATTTTGCACTTTTTACAGTCGTACTGGTTTTTCCCAATGATTTTACAACAAAAGATGAATGGTTAGGAAGTTTCGCATTAAAATCAAATTGTTCAAAACAATCATCCAAACCACCGTCAGAGTTAAGAAAATCAAACCCTCCATCAGTTAGACCAAAACTATCATTATATTTTGAAGCTTTAGGAAGAACAACATTTTGAAACACAGTTGAAAAAACTTTTTGTTCAATATTAAACAAAAGTCTTTCATCTATTAAAGAATTCTCGAGTTCATAAATTTTACTTTCCAAAACGAGAGGAGGGACATATAGTTTACCTTGAATAGGATTCGCCTCCATTTCTTTGACAGAATAACTCTGAAGAAGTCATTTGAAAGAGTTTTCTTTTGATATATAGGATCATCATTATAACTATTATTCAACTTTGCATAACGAAATGGAAGTTGAACTTTAGTTGTGTTCTTTCGTTTTTCCGTTTCCTTGGCTTCTTCCTCTTTTGACAATCCAGTCCAGAAAACTTTAAGCTCAGGGATTCTTCGAGGTAGTTTCATAAATGTAAAATCATAAAGTGCAGGTACTTCAGATTTACCCTTTTTCAGGTAGTGAGGATTTTCATAACCAATTCCCCAATTATCTTTATTCTCTTTGGGTTTGTTAAGATGAATGGTTTGTTCACTTTGACCCATTTTGTATAACTTCTCTTCCAAACTTTTTAATTTAGCAAGTAAAGAAACGTTTTCTTTGGAAGTTGAAGAATGCAATTTAGTAAGCTCGAAGAAATCAAACTCACTTTTTCTCAATTTAGTCTTAGTTTCAGTAACTTCTTGAAGAATTATAGTCTGTTCTTTGGCGCTGGTGTCAATGTTTTTGTGTAAGGTCTCAACCAATACTTTCTTTTCAGCAACAACATTGCTAAGTTTCTGTATTGATTGGTTTTGTTCATTAATGACACCCTTTTATCGCTTAAGCTTTGACTCTAACTCTTCGAGTTTAGTCAACATGGCATGCATTTGACTTAGGAAATCTGAATGAGTTAAATCACATACCTCTTTTTCCTCATCCTCTGAGTCAGTTTCAGCTTCTGATTCCTGCTTTCCCATCAAACACATGTTGGCTTTCTCATTCTTCTCTTCATCTTCATCTTCCTGGTATGAGTGATCTAGCCAGTACTCATCTTCAGCCATCAATGCCTTACCCGCCTCCTGTTGCTTTGCAAGAAGCATTTTGTTCTTGTAGTAGTCGGAGTTTCTGACTTTGGGTCTTCGGCAGTCTTTGGCAAAGTGACCTATTTTGCCACAGTTGTAGCACGTTGGTGATTCTGACTGACTGGATCCTTCAGCTTTAAACTTTCTTTCTTCAGGCTTCCTCTCCTCTATTCTCTTTCCTTCTAACCTTTTTCCTTCTAACCTTTTTCCTTCTAACCTTTTTCCTTCAACCCTCTCTTTATGAACATAGTTGCTAGGATCAGAAGAATACCTCTGACTGTTTGAACTTGGCTTCTTGTAGAACTTCTTCTGAAAAGCCTTAGTCAGCATAAGCAGTGCTTGCTTCAGTTGTTCACATTCATCCGAGTCAGAGTTCGCTTCAGCTTCAATCTCTTCTGGTTCAGACACAAACATCTTGTTCTTCTTCTGCTTCACAACAAGAGCAACTGAGTCATCAATTGATTTGCCAGTCTGCCTCTTTTCATCCATTATTTCATCCACCTCTTCTTCATTCTGTTTGAGGGTTTCATACACCTCATGAAGTGGAATCTCGTTTAAGTCTTTGATTTGCTTCATCTGCCTGAAAAATCTCTTCCATTCTGGCTGGTGGATGCTGAGAAACTTGACATTCAGCTCGATTTGTGATTTGTTGACCTTGTTCTTGCTTAGTTCATTCAGCAAGGTTACAAACCTATCGTATGTTTCTACTAGTGATTCTCCAACTCTGCCTTTGAATTCTTCATAATTGTTTAGGCAGTTGGATATTTTCAGCTGATTCCCAACCTTTGAGCCTAGCATCATCTTTTCTAGCTGATCCCACATCTGTTTTCCTGAGGCCTTATAATTGTCTATCTTCACATAAATTTCGTTTGTAATACCTTGAAGAATATAAGACTTTGCTAATCTATCACCTTTAGCTCTTCTGAGATTATCAACTTCTAGTTCATGAAACTTCAGTTCAAACTCTGTTTCCACAGTTCCTTCCATACGAGTTTCATAAACTGGTTTCATAACCCCTTCTTCTATTGATTTCCTGATGAATTCACCCAACTCATGTCTTTCAATAAAGTCCATGAACCGATCCTTCCACTATTCATACTCTCCCCTGAAGAGTACTGGTGGTTTTGAGTCAGTTCCGATTGCTAGGGATTCTCTTGATGTCATCATGTTTGATTAACTGTGCAATAAGAACTTGGATTTGATCGTTAGTCCAGATAAAATTTGATCACACAAGAAATTTTGTCCCCCTAGGCAGACTTAGCACGGGGGTCCCGCGAGTCGAGGGCGGCGCGAACTTGAGGTTTGCGCTAGTAATGGTTAGCGCAAGTAACTTGAGGTTTGAGAAAAAATTTATGACAATTAAAGACCCTATTACAGTTTTGAAAAATTCTCAAAAAAATATTCTAAGTATAGAACAGTGATTGGCGCAAAATGGGAGGTTTGCGTGAGATGAGGTTCACGCGAGTCGAGGGTGGAGTGAACTTGAGGTTTGCGCAAGTAATGGTTGGCACAAAGGAGACTTTGCCTGATTCGAAGGTCGCGCGAGGTCAGGATTGCGTGAGCTGTTTATCGCGCGAAATGAAGTTTGCGTGATACATTGGTCGCGCAAAGTGAAGTTTGCGTGATACGTTGGTCGCGCAAAGTTAAGTTTGCGTGATACGTTGATGGCGCAAAGTGAGGTTTGCGTGAAATGAGGGTCGCGCGAATCTGACTTTTCGCTAAGTGTTGGTGGCGCAAAGTAAGGTTTGCGCGAGCTGCTTGTATCGCAAAGTTTGGTTTGCGCGAGACGTTGGTAGCGCAAATTGAGGTTTGCGCAAAGAGCTTGTAGCGCAAAGTAAGGTTCTCGCGTTAAGTGGCTGGCGCAAGACTCTGGTTTGCATGAGTTCGTCCCTGTGTTTGTGCGAGTTCGTCCCTGTACTTCGAAAAATCGATCTGATTTCGATAAATCGACCTGTTTGTCCACAATTAGTAGTCCCAATATGCACTAAAATGACTACTAACACTTCTAGAACAGATAGCAACCACTCGATCTCGATAAAAATCACTTTTTGAAAATATGATCGATGGAACAATGCTTATTTTTGACGTGAACAGAGACACCAAAATCACAAAATGAGACTCGATTTAAGTGTAATAATGAAATTAAACACTCACAACTCGATCTAGCACCATAATCGATCACAACACTATCGATTTCTAACCCAAAAACACACTAAAACTCGAAAATGATTTTTTTTTCAAATGAAGAACACAGTGCGAGTTTATAAAAACTTGATTTTGATCTGGATCAGCTCTGATACCAATTGCGTGTCCCTGATTGAACAAGGATCTTTACCAGATAAATCAAATAAACGATTACCAACCTGTTTGATAGATTAAACAACGATTACAAGGTTGATCTTAGAGTTCTTGAAGAAGCTCTCGTTTTACATCTTTTTGTGTGTGTTGTGTGTTATGAGAGAGAGTTGATCTGAATTGATCTGATCTTAGCTTCTCTTACACCCTAAACAACCAACTTGCAAGACAACTTGCAATATAAAACTATTAAACAAAACTAATATCTAACTATAATCTAACTAAATAAACTAACAAACTAACTAGTTACTTAGAAACAAATAAAATACAATAAAACAATAATAAAACTAACTTTGACATTTTATTACAAACGACATTAGACTAATATTAAGAATCGACTTTCCGGCTTTAGCTTTAGATTGGATCTTCAGATTGGATGATCTTGAATCCAATAGATATGTGATCTAACAAACCTCTTCGTTCATTCTCAAAAGTATCTCTCTCAATTATCAAATCCTTTTTCAAAATCAGAAATCTGTTTTGAATGTTTAGCATTTTGAAGCTCAAAAACTTTTCTTTCCTCGAAAACCTTCTTGGAAAGATCAATAATTTTTCTCTCAAATCCTTTTCTCTCGTTTGCAAAATCACTTCTTTCTTTTTCAAAAACAAAAATCTTTTTGTCAAAACCAGATATCCTTTTCTTTAAATCTATATTTTCATTGTCTAAGGCTTTTACTATCTCCTAAAGCCTCTTTGAATCATCCTGAAATGATTTCTCACTTTCCATCCTTTTTTCTTCGTTGGCTTCAAGATCTGCAATATGTCCTTTAAGTGCAGATATTTCGTCATCATACATACATTCATCTGAACCGCTTCTCACTGCTTTTCCAAGTTCAAAAGTTATGTTTCTCCACCATTCTTTATTCTCTCTAAGAATCTTCTTTTCCTTTCTGAGACCATTTAGTAAACATAGATTTCCAACATTTTCTATGTTTATGTAATCAATAACCTTATGTTGTTTTTCTACTATTGCTTCTAAATTAGAAACTTTCTCCTTGAGATCAGAATAAGATGGATAAGACATGCAAAGTATCGTATAATAGAATAGACACAGTATAGTAGGGAATACAACTATCACAGAACACAAAAAATGTCTCCCTCCTACGACTTAGCACGGGGGTGCCAGTTTGATCAAGTAACAATGAATCGAACAATTAACTTTGTATGGAATGATTAGAGAGGTACAAATGATTGAATGAAAAACTCTATCTATAATCTCTATGAAGCGGTAAATTTTCTTAACCAAATGATTCCAGAAAGCAACATTAAATACATAGGCCTATTACAAGGAAAGGCCCATCCCATTAAAACAATTAAGCCCATTAACATTATAAAGGTTTTTACAATAATAAATAAAACCTAATTATTTCTTTATATAACTTTCAACTAAGTAGGACATTAATGGTCCTAACACTATCATGCACGGTTAGTGACTTCCCTTCTTATGCCATGCTTTCTTGTTAGAGCATGCATGGCAAGTAGCTTGTCCATATTGCATGAGTAATGCATGTGGTTTGACTATCACTACAAGTTTCTACCAATGAGACACATATTCAAGCGTGATAGGAACCACTTTTGTATCAAACATACCAAGAAAGCTCATCCACGCCCACTGCTAACTGGGGATCAAATATGGACACAAGTCTGTAGCCTTCCTACGGTTTATAATGGTGTCCCACATGGATCAAGGCACAATTTAAAGTGTGTGGGTTTTGCGGAAACACACAATTAGGTAAAGTAGAACATTTTCTGGGAGTTGCCGTATTGGCACACTTTGTTGATCTGACACAACTTATTATAACGCTCATTAAGAAGCATGTGTTTGATAATCTGTTTCACACGATAATAGACACACCAAAATCAAAGGACAACATCAAAGAAATGAAAGACATAGAAGAATATTACAATCGACCCAAGTTGCATATAGGAAAATCCGCAGAGGGTCAATAGAAGCCACAAAAGGAGAAAACCCAAGATGAAAGTGTGAAAGGGAAGAAAAAGTTGAAGAAAGTACTAATGGCTGATAGTGAGGAAGAAGAGATTACTGATGAGGAAGAGGTAAGTATGGCTTCAATAGCCAAGTACTTGGCTTTGATCACCAAAGAGTTCATCCGTGGACTCAAAAAGAAGCCTACATTCTACAAAGGGACATAAGAGAGAGAAGGAAGAAGTGGCAGATTGTAGAGTCATAGGCCACAGATGGAGAGAGCCTACCATGACCAAAGATAGTTCAGGCCACCACATGCATATGAACCAAGAAACGAAGAGAGAGAAGAGTACTATGATCAACAGAGGATGTTTGACCAGAGAATAGAGGACGAGTGAATACCAGCAGAGACAGGTTGAGTACCCACAGAGGTTCCTCAAATACTAATGTTCCTCAAATACTAATGAATTCTCTAGATATACATGGGTTGAATTTGTCCGAAAGAAGTCTGATGTTCCTCAAATACTAATCACTCTAATGAGAAAAATCCAAGTTCTATATGACAGCAAGGTACAGAAGCTCAGAAGTGACAATGGTATTGAGTTCAAGAACTTAACCATTGATGCCTATCTTGCCAAAGAGGGTATTTCACAGAACTTCTCTGTCGCACAAAATCTATAACAAAATGGTGTTGTTGAACGAAGAAATCAAACAATAGTGGAGGCTGCCAGAAATATGCTCACCGCATCGGGATTACCAGCTTCTTTTTGGGCAGAAGTTGTCTCAACCCCATGTTTCACACAGAATCGATCTCTGATTGTGAAGAGACATTCAAAGACTCCATACCACGTAGTCAACCAGAGGAAGCCAAACATTAATTTCTTTCATGTATTTGGGTGTAGATGCTTTGTCTTGAACGCCAGAGAGTAAATTGGAAAGTTTGACCAAAAAGCTGATTAAGCCAAGTTTATTGGTTATTCATCAACCTCCAAGGCATATAAAGTATACATACTCAAATCAAGAATGATACTGGAAAGTATCAATGTATCTTTTGATGACTCATTCCAAGTGACTTATGAGAAAATCTGCTCAGGACTCGAACATCAATCGAAAGCCTCTGGCGCAACATCTTCTCGAGTAGCTGAGTTAAATCAATTATTTGAGGAATGGTTCGATGATGTTGATACCTCTGTGGATGGTCACAGAGCCTCTCAAATCGAAGCCTCTACAGACCAAGCACCTTAATATATATTTCTTACTGGTCCTTATAATACTTCACCCTCTTCATCTACTTGTGTAGGTACAACAATTGAGGGGGAGCATGCAGAGAATATAATTAATCAAGATTCCATGCTCAATCAAGAGGAGAACGTTACTCCAGCGACCACAGAGGAATATGAGGACTCATCTCCAGATACCACGTAGGTTTCTACTCACACTCAGGGTGATTCATCAACTCCTGTGTTAAGCACAAATGATCAACCTTCTGCAACAGAAGATGTTCAAATACTAACTACCTCATCCACAAAAGTACAACTCGTTGCTACTAATGACCATATTCCAAGGATGACTAAGTGGACCAAGAGTCATCCATAGAGTCAAATCATTGGTGATCCTTCTGAAAAAGTAAAGACTCGATCAACTACTACCAATTTTTGTTTATACACTAATTTTGTCAGTATGATTGAAGCAAATAAGGTCTTTGAAGCACTGGATGATCCAAATTGGGTAGAAGCTATGCAAGATGAGCTTCTGCAATTTGAACGCAACAAAGTATGGTCCCTAGTACCTCAACCAAAAGGCAAAACTGTTATTGGGACCAAATGGGTCTTCAAAAACGAAAAGGATGAAGATGGAGTGGTCATTAGGAACAAAGCAAGATTGGTGGCTAAGAGATATTGCCAAGAAGAAGGGATTGACTACGAGGAAACCTGTTAGAACATAAATATGTTATATTTTAGAAGTTTAGTAAAGTAATCCATGTATTGTGTATTGGGCCTTGTAATGGGTTTGAGCTTAATGTGTACAAGGGTGTTGGGTAGTATATATAGAATCTTGTAGTGTGTTTAGTAAGTTTTCATTCTGTAACCATGTAGCCTGTACGAATTCCTTGTGCTCTGTAGTGTAGTTTACTTTCAGTGAATAAAACTACAAATTTCTATCCCCTAGGGGTATCAAAGCCTAACGCAGAAATTTTTCTACGCACGATCGAGATCGAATTGATTGAAAGAACAATCACTATGGATTTTTTAGAATTTGTTGATTTGGTGGTAAATTGAATGTACTTTGATGCTAAATTGATTCTGAGGTTATGGACGAATCAAGTAGAATAAATTACCAAATTTAATTTCAGTTTATTTGGTTGATTAGATCGATTTTGAGGATTTTATGTTCGAAAATGTATGTTATTTTGATGTGATCGAAGTGTGTTTTAGAGTTGAATTTAGACAAGATCGTCAATATCAAAAGCTCATCTCAAAATTCGAAGTATAAAAGGTCAATTTGAAGATTTCAGTGAAAAACATTCGAGATCCACAGAATTCGCATGATCAACAAAGAACTCCCATGAAGAACTCGTTTTAAGAATTCGCATGCTGAAAGTATTGAAGAATTCGCATGTCAGAATTCGCATGTTCCTTGAAGATGATATTTTTTTTATTAAGTACAAAATTCGCACAAGAGGCATATGCGAAATGTTTAAGAATTCGCATGATGAAATTCTTTGACGATGAAATTTTGCTAAGTGTGGAATTCGTACAGAAGAGTGATGCGAAAAATAAAGAATTCGCATGGTAGAGTGATGCGAGAAGTTAAGATTTCGCATGCAAGAGTGATGCGAAAAGAAGGAATTTGCAAGTGAGAGTTATGTGAATTGCTAGGAATTCGCACATAGGCACGTGCGAAAAGTAAGAATTTGCATGCAGGCCTATGCGAATTCTGGAGTTTTCGGCTAATGTCGTCTTGCGAATTGTGCTAAATTGGAATAGTGATCTGCGAATTGTGGCCTTTATGCGAAAAGTTTGTGATATTTTGAGAAAAATGACTGTTCTGAACCCAGTTTGATACAAGTTTGCCCTGTTCTCGAGCTTTTTACGCTTAATGCATATGTGACATCACTCTTATCATATGTTGGTCACATATCTTTAGCAACTGATATGGATTTTTGGATCTAATCTTTCACGAGTGCTCATACTTTTCAAGTTTTCAGATACTGGATTTTTGGATTTAGTCTCTGATTGGATTGAGTTAGCTGCCTGAACATCTGCAATCATCAGTCTAGAGAGCTTCTTTTGTTGTTAGACCATTGAGTGCTCTTTATCATTCTTCTGACCTGATCAATCAGTAGTGTGAGCGACTGCAATCATTGTTCTGATGCTTGAGTTGTGATTCAGAATCCTGAGTTCTTATAATCATCTAGCTAATTCGTAAAGAAAGGAGTTATGGGTTTGATTGTTTAGTATTCTAGAAAGCAGTTAGAAAATGAGCATCTTTCATCAATTGTTGACCATTTATGAGTCTTCTAACCCTTGCCTTCTAGTGTTGCTACCGGATGCTACCTCCTGTAAGCTGATCAGATTAAGTTCTTAAGTTGAATTCTTATATCAACTCGTGGTTCAAAGACAGATCGGATGTTATACATTGAAGATGCACTTGGTTGTCTTTCCATAATTCAACACATATCATTCTTGTGGGCGTAAGGAATGTGTTGGGTTTAGAAGAGTCAAAAGTTGTCTTTATGTGCACTCAGTCGAGGTTATGGTCTACATCAGATCTGGTATTAAAGTTGAAACTTCAAGGATAAGAGCTACTTTCAAGGGGGAGCTAGAGGAGCTTTGAAGTTTATGCAATGCTAAGTTTTCTAAAGAAATCAAGGGGGAGAATGATAGAACATAATTATGTTCTATTTTAGAAGTTTAGTAAAGTAATCCATGTATTGTGTATTGGGCCTTGTAATGGGTTTGGGCTTAATGTGTACAAGGGTGTTGGGTAGTATATATAGAATGTTATTGTGTGTTTAGTAAGTTTTCATTCGGTAACCATGTAGCCTGTACGAATTCCTTGTGCTCTGTAGTGTAGTTTACTTTCCGTAAAAAAAACTATAGATTTTTATCCCCAATGATCCTTGTCAATCTTATCAATCAATCAATTATGATCTCTTGGACCTAACAAAACCTTTGCCCCTGTCGCACGGCTAGAAGCAATTAGCATATTCCTAGCTTTCGCAACCCACAGAGGTTTCAAGGTATACTAAATGGATGTCAAGTAAACCTTTCTAAATGGTAAGATTCAAAAAGAAGTATACGTCCAACAACCACCAGGTTTCGAGAATTCAAAATTCCCAAATCATGTCTACTTTCTAGACAAGTCTTTGTGTGGACTCAAACAACCCCCAAAGCTTGGTATGACCGACTCTTAAACTTCTTGCTTGATCCCTCTGCATACGCCACAAAGGTCGAATTCAAAGCCTTTGATGTTGTTATGTATTCAACCTTAGGCGAGTTGAAAAGCTTGGCCACTACCACTGAGGAGAAGATCATCTATACAGAGCGCCTATTCAACAGAGTCGGGGATACCTATATTGAAGTATGCTCTCTGCGAACAAAGACTGCTGCTCAAAACAACAAAATCGCAGAACATCTAGAGAGTCTTCAGAGGTCCTCTGAAAAGAACTCTGCCACTATATAGATGATGGTCGACAACTCTGCCAACACAGTCACTAAATCATAATTCAACACCCTGGCAGAGATGGTGAAGGCAAATACAGAGGCAATCAAGTGCCTGGCAGACATTGTAAGTCTGAAGAATCAAGCATCTGCTGCCCGTTCCAGCACCTCAACCTCTACAGAAGAAGCTCTCAAAGATCTTCATATAGAGATCAAAGACATGGTTCGCAGTACCATGGTCCCAGTCGCAACCTCTTCCTAACCACAAAAAGACATAATCATTCCCTTGAACCTTGTCACCATGTCCGAGATGCACAAAATGGGGGAGGCTCTGCTGACTCAAGTACACCGACTTGGAGATGAACTTTCCTTCAAGGCCAACTCTGCAGCCACTTCAGTACAGAAGAACGTAGCTCTACTGAAATTTATCACAGACTACGACGTTAATAAGGCCACAATGGCGGCAGGGGACATAGTATCCATGATTTAGAAATCAGAAAAGTCCAACATGAAACCTGTCAGTCAAAAGAAAAAGAAGGCACCCTCCACTTTCCAAGAAGAGGTAGATCAACAGAGGAGGAAACATGATGATCAAGGGCCAGATCCATCATGAGGGGGAGAAGCTTCCAACCATTGTAGCTCAACCAATCTCAGCAACTCCCCTTTTTGTTATACCACTGAGCTCAGAGACACAAATGCAAAAAAAGACATATTGTACCTCAACAGCTTAAACTTTAATAAGCATCCCTTCAATCAGTATTTCTTAAGAGCCCCGACCAAAGCCTATAGTCAATTTGGGGTCAGAGTTCATCGCAGAGGATCTTTCCAAGTTTGTAAAATCAACAAGTCCGGAGATAATACCAGAAGCCTCTACACCTCACGTTCAATACTCTGCACTTGAACCTATCACGACTGGAGAAGAAAATGTACAGTTGATGCCTAGAGAGAAACCCAAGCAGAAGACCAAAGCCTCTACTTCTGAACCTCAAAATGAAGAAGCCCTCTGTTGCAGCTGAAACAATAGAGCCTAAGAAGCCCACAGATGATCGAGTAAAGGAGATTGTTCAATATATGGATGCAATGAGGATTCCAATTCCCAGGTCACCACCGAAAGAACTTACCTTCAATGAGAACATCTACAACTTCTTGTACAATACAGAAGATGACAAGGTATTAATAAATCCAAACATTCACCCTCTGATGAAAGAGGAGGTCAGAAGGAGGTTCTAGAAAACGGCTCCGGAAAAGAGCAAGGTCTTCTTAGAGTACGACATTGAAATAGTTATGGGCATCACTCTGAACTCCTTTGCCAATAAGACAAAAATGTATGCCAAGTATCATGTACAGAGGAAGAATGGGCAGAAATATGTCTTCACAGATGTAGACTTGGTCAACCTCTGTCCCTATGACTTTCCCCAACTGCATGCAATCATAGAACAGAGGCTAGGCAAGAGAAAGGAGTTAACAATAGCCAACGGGTGCATCAAAGAGGTTATGCATGAACAAGTCAAATTCTATAGCAAGGTTGACTTCCAGATAACTCTGGAATTGGGAGTTGACAAGCTATCAGTCATAGCCCCAGATGACCTGATCCCTGGCATGGAAACCATTCCAAGCAACTCCTTGATCGTAGAGCCCGTGAACGGTTTCATGTACAAAGACGATGATGGCCGAAAGAAGATATTTAATCCTAGTCAATGCAACAAGTATGTTGGGTCTGAAATGTGCTAAGTCTGGATAGTGCTGCTAAGTATTGAAGATTACTACTGTTGAAGACATTAGTACTGCTATTTGAAGAAATTACTACTGCTAGTAGTATTAATACTGCTTGAAAGGTTAGTACTGCTAGAAGAATAGTTAGTAATGCTTGAAGAGTTAGTACTGCAAGATGAAAGATACTACTGTTAGCATGTTAGTACTGCTGAGGATGAAGATACTGCTAGAAGATTAATGCTGCTTATGTTGATAAAGATGGTTGGTTGCTTAAAGCGAAAGACAAGGAAGTTGAAGATTATTGTTTCTTTAGTAATTATCTTGTAATCTGTTTTGTATTTATAGTTTATAATTCTTAGATTATTGGAAAAACAGAGATATAGACATACAGAGACATACAGAGATATACAGAATTACATATGTACTTTTGTTTTAGAGAGAATTAGCCTCAAGATTGTTAGTAATCCTTTCATTAGAGAAGTATTGAACGTCTGTTGAGTCTGTTCAACATATTGAGGTTTTGGTTGTAATCATTAAGTTAATTCAATACAGCTTGTGATTTGATTCATATACTGTTTCATTGATTTATTGTTAAAGTGTTTTTCCGCAATTTCTTTAACAAAGTTTCTGAGTGTTTAAATAAATTCTTGTTTAGAATTTCGATCTTGACAAGTGGTATCAGAGCCAAGAAACTCAGAAATCAATAATCATCATGGACATATCACACGACAATGTTCTTGTTTCAAAGGTTCCCATGCTCAAACCCAATGAGTTTGATATGTGGAAAATCAGGATCAGGCAGTATATCCTTCTTACGGACTACTCAATGTGGGACATCATTGAGAATGGTCCTTCCAATGAAGGAGAGATTGGAGCAGATGGCAAGAGACCTCCACCAAAGACTGATGGAGAAAGAAAGATGAGGCAAACTGAGATGAAAGCCTTGAGCACTCTGCTCTTGGAAATTCCTAATGAATACCAACATCAGTTTTGCAACTGTGCTGATGCCAAAATCTTGTGGAATGCTTTGGAAAAGAGATTTTCAGGTACCAAAAGTACTAAGAGAAATCAGAAAGCAATTCTCAAGCAACAAATACAAAACTTTATGTCTACAAAGAACGAGTCTATGACTCAAACCTTTTGATAGATTCAACAAGTTGATTGGAGAATTGGCCACTGTTGGTGTCAAGATGGACCAGGATGATGTCAACAGAAAGTTTCTAAGATCTCTTGGTGAAGAATGGGTAATGTATACAGTATCATTCAGGCAGAATGATAATCTGGAGGATAAGGAACTTGATGATCTCTACAATGATCTCAGGGTGTTTGAAGCAGAAGTTGAATCTAAGAAGAAGCCATCTGGATACTCTCACAATGCTGCTCTTTTATCATCCCCTACTGATTCTTCTACTAATATAGAATCAGTTAGTGCTGCTTATGGCTCAAAACAGAATGGACCCAATGATTCTGTTTTGGAAGCCTTTCTTGCTAGTCATGCTAAATCTTCTCTTATCAATGATGATCTGGAATAGATTAATGTTGATGATCTTGAAGAGATGGACATCAAATGGCAAATGGCAATGCTCATAATGAAAGTCAAAAGATTCATTAAAAGAACTGGAAGAAACAACTTTGCCATGAGAAGAGAAGATGGTGCTGGATTTGACAAATCCAAGGTGGAATGCTACAAGTGTCATAAACTGGGGGACTTTGCAAGAGAATGCAGAGGAGGAATCTCTCAACAGCATGGTAGCAGCAATCAACAATCAAAGTCCATAAACTACAACTCATCTCAAGCACTTGTCTCATAAGATGGAATGGGATTTGATTGGAGTGATCAAGCTGATGAGGCAATCCAGAATCAAGCATTGATGGCTGAGGTTTCAGAATCTTCAAGCACTGCAATTCCCACAGAGGTAAAATCTAAACTTTGCTCTAAAGCCTGTCTTGATACTGTTAAGAATTACGAGGATCACAATCAGAGCATGTGTGATGATCTTAAAAGACTAGAGAAACATAGGAGAGAGTCTAATTTGATCATTGTGAATTTTGAAGAACAAATTAAGGCGTATCAGGCCAATGAACTTCAACATTCATATGATCACAATTATTGGAAGTGGGAGAAGAAGGAGTTAGAGATTAAGCTAGAGAAATCTAGAGATGAATGTGAGAAAGTCAAAATTGAATTTGAGAAGGCCAAATTAGACATTGAGAAATTTTCCAATGCCTCTAAAGCAATGGACACTTTACTCAAATCTCAAGTTCATGACAAACTGAAGAGAGGTATAGGATACAATAACACCCCTCCACCTTACAACAACAACTATATTCCACCCACTTCAGACCTCTTAGAGGTAAAATAAAAACAACTATATTACTCAAAGGCAAGATAAAAATGACTTACCTGCAGGAGCCACAGAGGTAGATCCACTAGACACTGTAGTGGTTGAGGCAGAATCTGAAGAAGTGAACACTGAGGATAAGAATAAGGAAGACCAGAAAGAAATTCCCTTAGAAAACCATATTCTTACAAATAAAAGAGAGGGTAAACCATTTGTCAAGAGTGAGAAGTGGAGAAGTCTAAGATTGGAGATGAGACTGTTAAGAGTGAGAAAGCTGAGACCTCCATGAATGGGAAGGAAAAGGTACAGGGAGATCACTATATGCAAACTATTGTTGTAAATCCCTATACTTGTCAACAAATCAAGCCCCATCAACATGATAAAATAAGGGAAAATCAGAGAAACAGAAATAACCAGTGGGCTCTAAAACAAGGAATTGATCTGAGCAAAATTAATAGACCAAAGCTTTGTTTTATTTGTGGCAAGTTGAATAATTTAGCCAAACACTGTTATTTCAATCCTGTTAACCAAAGAATTACTTTTCAAAGAAAAATACAAAATTCTGTTGGTTATAGGAAGCAATCAAGAAAATCAAGGAACCACATGGCTAAGAATGTTTGAACAACACCAATGAAAACTGGTTCTGCAAAATCTCATATTCAGAATAAGTTTGTTAAAGCAAAAGAAAATAATCCAAGCAACTCAAGGAGTAACTCAAAGAATAGGAAAACAAACAACTCTGTCTTAATTTGGGTTCCAAAAGAAACTAAACCTATTAGTACTGCTACCTCAAATAGTACCGCTAACAGAAATAGTACTGCTGATAGCAATACTACTGTTGACCAAGTTAGTACTGTTAATAAAGTTATTACTGCTACCAGAGTTATTACTGCTGACCAAGTTAGTACTGCTAATAAGCTTAGTACTGCTAACAAAGTTAGTGCTGCTGACCAAGTTAATACTGCTAACAAGGATAGTACTGCTATCAGTGTTAATACTGACAAGCCTATAATTAAGACAAAGTATTCCAGCCATGAGATTCTTGACTATGATCATCTCATCAAGACTAAGCTTAATGAATATGAGTATGTTGATGAAAAAGGGCAACCCAAGACCACTTTGGCTTGGGTTCCCTCAATAAACTAACTGTTTTATCTTATGTGCAGGGTAACCAACAGCTCAAGGGGAGGAGCATTTGGCATGTAGATAGTGGTTGCTCTAGGCACATGACAGGTAACATGTCCTGCTTTCAAAATTTCAAAAGGTTTGATGGAGGACGTGTTGCTTTTGGTGACAATTCAGAAGGAGGTAAGATAAGTGGTAAAGGTATGGTTTCAAAAAGTGAGATGACCTTTAAAGATGTCTACTATGTTGAGCAATTCAGATACAACCTGTTAAGTGTATCACAGGTTTGTGACAAGAAACATAGTATATTATTTAGTGATACTGAATGTATTATCCTTGCTCCAGGATTTAAGGTAGTTGATGAAAATATGATACTACTTAGAACTCCTAGAAAGGATAATGTTTATTGTTTGGACTTGGAGAGTGTTTCATCTGATTCATCACTAAATTGTCTGTTTTCAAAAGCTTCTTTAGATGATCATCTCTTTGGCACAGAAGGATGTGTCACATGAATTTTAAAACTATGAACAAACTTGTGAAAAACAACCTTGTGAGAGGTTTGCCTCAAAAAGTGTTTTCATGTGATGATCATTGTGTTGCCTGTCTTAAAGGCAAGCAGCACAAAACTTCTCATAAGTCTAAAAAATAAACACAATCTCTTCACCCCTTCAGTTATTGCATATGGATCTTTTTGGTCCTACAAATGTGATGAGTATTGGTAAGAAATCCTACTGCTTGGTCATTGTTGATGATTTCTCTAGATTTACTTGGGTATATTTTCTGAGGACTAAGGATGAGACAAGTGGACTGATCAAATCCTTTGTCCTTAGGATTGAAAACCAAACAAATCTAAGAGTTAAAATCATCAGATCTGATAATGGATCTGAGTTTAAAAACAGTGACTTAAACAACTTTTGTGAGACTAAAGGTATTGAGAGATAATTCAGTGCTCCTAGGACTCCTCAACAGAATGGTGTTGCTGAGAGGAGAAATAGGACATTGATTGAGGTTGCTAGATCTCTGTTGGAAGATTCAAAATTACCCATTACTTTTTAGGCAGAAGCAGTTAATACTGCTTGTTATGTCCAAAACAGAGTTCTAGTAGTCAAATCTCAAGGAAAGACACCTTATGAACTTTTCAAAAAGAAGAAACCTTTTATTGGATTTTTCAAACCTTTTGGGTGTCCTTGCACAATCCTCAATACCAAATCTCATTTAGGCAAGTTTGAAAGCAAAGCTGAGGATGGATTTCTTATTGGATACTCCTCTCAGAGTAAGGCATATAGAGTATTCAATAGTTCTTCCAGGATTATAGAGGAAAGTGACAATGTCAAATGCAATGAGAACACACCAAATCTGATTGGTACAGGTCCTGATTGGCTGTTTGACATTGATTCACTAACTAATTCTTTGGGTTTTAGTAATGTACAAATTGCAGGAACAAGTTCAGAAAAGGCACAAGAACAGAAACCAGAGGTTGTGCTGTTTCCTATACCTATAGTTGATCCTGTTGAATTTTGTCAACAAGGAAAGAAGGATGATTCAGAAACAAAGGATTCTGAACCAGAATAGGATGAAGAGGATAAAGGTGATGAAGAGGATAAATGTAATAAAGAGGATGCTCATCCTTCAGGTTCAGGAAACAAAGGTCTTGAAATGCCCACATTGTCAGAAGATGATACTGATGAAGAAAATTCTTCAGTATTTGGTGGGAACACTCCTGAAAAGAATGACTCTAATCCGGATGCAAAAATTAATGAGGAGGATGCCCATGAAACAAGAACTCAGAAGAATCATCCTCCTCAGTTGGTGATTGGTGATATCAATTCTCCCAGGATCACAAGGCATGAAAGTAAGTTAGGAGGATTGCTATCTTGTTTTCTATCTTAGATTGAACCCAAGAAGGCCTATGATGCGATGAAAGAACCAAGCTGGATAGAAGCAATGCAAGAGGAACTGCTTCAGTTTGAGCTGCAAAATGTATGGGATCTAGTTGACCTTCCACAAGGACAAAAGGCAATTGGAACTAAATGGGTTTTCAGGAATAAGAAAGATGAGAGAGGGATAGTAATAAAGAATAAGGCCAGACTTGTAACACAAGGGTACACACAAGAAGAAGGGATAGATTATGAAGAAGTGTTTGCACCAGTAGCCAGAATTGAAGCAATTAGGTTGTTTCTAGCCTATGCTTCTTTCATGAAGTTCAGAGTATTTCAGATGGATGTTAAGAGTGCATTTTTATATGGGAAAATCGATGAAAAAGTGTATGTTTGTCGCCTCCAGCGTTTGAGAATCCTAACTTTCCTGACAAAGTATACAAACTAAAGAAGGCACTCTATGGGCTACATCAAGCACCAAGAGCATGGTATGACACTCTGTCTACCTATCTCTTGGAAAATGGTTTTGAAAGGGGAATCATTGACAAGACCCTGTTCATTAAAAGGAAGAAGAAGGACATCCTGCTTGTTCAAATCTATGTGGATGATATCATCTTTAGATCCACAAAAGCTTATATGTGCAAAGAGTTTGAGGAATTGATGCACAAAAGATTCAAGATGAGCTCTATGGGTGAACTCACATTCTTCCTTGGGCTACAGGTTAAATAGAAGAAAGATGGAATTTTCATAAGTCAATCCAAGTATGTGCAGGATATACTTACAAAGTTTGGATTTTCAGATTCAAAGCTTGCAAGCACACCTATGGAAACACACAAACAGATCACTGCAGATCTTGAGGGGGAGGATGCGGATATTCATCATTATAGATCCATGATAGGCTCCCTCATGTATCTAACCGCTTCAAGACTAGACATTATGTTTGTTGTCTGTGTGTGTGCCAGATTTCAAGTGAGGCCTAAGCAATCCCACTTTCAAGCAGTTAAAAGGATCTTCAGATATCTGAATGGACAACCGAGGTTGGGTCTTTGGTATCCTCATGACTCACCATTTGATCTACTTGCATATTCTGATAGTGATTTGGGTGGTGCAAACTTGGATATAAAGTCTACATCAGGAGGATGTCAGTTTTTGGGTGCAAGACTAGTTTCATGGCAGTGTAAAAAGCAAACCACAGTGTCCACCTCTACAACAGAAGCAGAGTATATAGCTGCTGCAAGTTGCTGCTCACAGGTGTTATGGATTCAGAATCAGATGTTGGACTATGGTATTACTTTTCTCCACACTCCCATCTTCATTGATAACAACAGTGCTATAAGCATAGTTAATAATCCAGTGAAGCACTCAAAAACCAAGCACATAGAAATCAGGTACCATTTTATTAGAGATTGCAATGAAAAGAAGTTAATTCAGGTTTTGAAGGTACACACTAGTAACCAATTTGCTAATCTATTCACCAAAGCTTTTGATGTGGGTAGATTCACATTCTTGGTCACAAGTGTAGGCATGATAAACACTGAATAAGCCTCTTTTGATTTTCTTTATGTACCATTTCTATATAGCTTCTTTCATGCTTACTTTCTCATATTTTATTGTGCATGGTGCTGCTAACCATTTGTGTTTAAGTGTTTCAGATTACCTTGCTGATCAGATACTGGGTACTTCTGGTTAAGTTAATACTGCTCTCACTATTACTCCTGCTGACAGTTCAAATATGGTTAAGTATGGTTACTACTCCTAGGTAGTTTATACTACCAGTGCAAAGTTACTACTGCTTGCCTTATTTCTACTGCCAGACAGTGTTAATACTGCTTGTATGTGTTAATACTGCTAGTCGGTGTTAATACTGCTAGCATGTGTTACTACTGCTTATATGGGTTAATACTGCGGATTTGTTAATGCTGCTAGGGTACTTAGTACTGCTTTTAACTGAAATCCTTCACCTATAAATACCCTCTCTGACCGCCAAAACCCAAACGACTCTTTGAATTTCCAGCGAGTTTTCATCCTCTCTCTCTCTCTAGAATTCTCGCTTCCCAGTGCATAAACCCTAGTGTTGATCCGAACCCAAGAACGATGGCAGGACTGGATTTCATTGATGATCACAATTAACTTGCAATGCTGCAAAAACCCAAACAAGCTGAGGGTTTTCATGAAATTGTGGACTTCTTATCACAATCACATATCGCCTATGCTTTAACTGTCAGCCCCACCATCTATGTGGAACATCTGCGACAATTCTGGACTAATGGCTCCATTCAGACTATTAATGGCAATCCAGTCATCCAATCCAGGGTCTGTGATAAACCTATCACAATCACAGAAACCTGCATTCGCACTCATCTACATCTAGATGATGCCTTAGGTATTACTACTCTTTCAAAGGAAGATCTCTTCTAAGAAATTGGCAGAATGGGGTATGAAGGTCCCACTGAGGTCTACAAGTTTTTCAAAAGAAAATTTTCACCTCCGTGGAGATTCTTTGTTCATACTCTTCAACATTGCTTATCTCGCAAAACAACTGGATGGAGTGAGTTTAGCAGTACAATAGCTTATTCTCCTGTATGCTTAGCTACCTCCAGAAAGTTTAATTTATCTCAAATGATTCTGAATGATTTGATGTCAAACCTGGATACCAAAACCAAAACCAAAAGATTTTATATGTATCCAAGGTTTGTACAAGAAGTACTAAACCAGGAATTGACGGATTTACCCTTTTTTCAAGAGGTGTATGTACCTAAACCTCCCAAAGGGAAGGTATTTTCCAACATGAAAAGGCCTAGTAAGGACTTTTCTGGAAAAGTCACACCATTGTTCTCTACAATGATGGTTGTGTCCCACCCACATGGTGAGGCATCAGGGTCACAACCCATATCTGACCAACACACTGATGACCTACCCACACCTTCCACTTCAAATATTCATCCCCAGCTTCTTGTTGATAATCCAATTCCCCCAATCACTCAAACTTATGCAAGGAAAAAGGAACAGAAGGTTCCTTTCCTTCATCTACCTACACCCCAAAAGCCTAAAAGCCCTCTGATGGAGCATTCTCCATCAGAGAATATCCAAAGGGAATCCACAGGGGTGTCTCCTAACCCCAAGAAGGTGCTCTCTAATGAGAAGGATGAGCATGTGGGCAGTAAGGCTCACACTACTGATTCTACACAAGGTGTGGATCAGGACAGTGTGAACATCCCTACGACAACTTTGGATGAGAAATCATCTAAGGGTCCCAAGTGCCAAGAAACCAAGGGGGTAGTAGGTGCTTCTGCTAGGCAGAAGGCCTCTACTAAAAGATCCAAGGATCCTTCAAGGGTGCTCAACACACCTAAAGGAGGTGAGGACAGATATAACTATGAGGAATTGACGGAAACAATTGGTAATGTCAACCTGGATGTACTCAAACAGGGTTCAGAGATAAAGGAGCTGAAAAAGGTGATCATTTCTCAACAAATCCAGATAGACAAACTCAAGAAGCTGGTGTTGAAATTAGTGCACAAAAAGAAGAGAACCTAGTTTATCTTGAAGAAAAGGAGAAGCGGTCATGATGCTTCCAAAAAGGGGGAGAATCAAGATGCTGACTGTGAGAAGAAAAGATCAGTTAGAATGGAATACAAATTTGAGGGGGAGATTAGTGGTGAAACTAAAAAGAAGACTGAAGCAGAAACAGAGAAAGAAGCAGAAACTGTGGAAGCAACAGTAACCAATGAACAAGCAGTAGAAATTGATGCAGCAGTAGAAACAGATAAAGCAGCAACAAGAACTGGAATGTCAATTGAAGAAATAGAGATTGCTGAGACTTTGATGAAGGCAAAGAATGACACTCCTAAGGCCACTCAAAAGGCTAAAGGAGTGGTGATCAAAGAAGGAGTCTTAGAGAAGAAAAAGAAAGAGGTCAGTATGACAGAGGCCAAGAAGAAAGGGAAAGAAAAGATGGTAGAGCCTGTGAAAGCATCAAAGAAGCAAAAGAAAATAGAACTGGATGAAGAATTGGCAAAGAAGATGCAAGAAGGGCTTGAAAAGGAGAATGAGATTCAAACTGCCAAAGACAGAAATATTGCATTAGATTTGGCAAAAAGGCTCAATGAAGAATATCAGAAGAGCTTGAGACTGGCTGGAAAGAAGGTGACTATGAAAGCTTCAAAGAAAAGACAGCCTTCAAAGACCTTTCTAGCTACTCAAGAAAGAAGAAAAATGATAAACTTCGTGAAAGGATCCATTGGAGTTCCTGAAGGGATGTTTACCAAGATGTCATTTGGCAGAATAGAAGAATTATACAAGAAGGAGATGGCCAAGCTTCAAGTAGACTTTATTCAGAGGGTTGAATTTGAAAGAAAAATGAAAGAGAGACATGATCTGAACATTCAACAGCCTTTCCCTGACAGTGAAGAAGGCACTCCTACAAAAGAAAGGGCAGAAGTGGAGAAAGAAGAGACACTAGATCAGAAGATTAGAGTTGTCAAAAGAATGAAGTCTATAGCCACCAAGACAAAGGCAAAAAGGGAAAGAACTGAGGAAGGTGAGAAAGAGAAAAGTCAAGAGCATTCAAGTAAACAATCATCAGAACAACCAAGACAACCTGAGCAGTTTGGTTTGTATATGACTGTGACAAATGAAGAACCAGTGAAAGCAGATCCTATCTCAATGAAAGCTCCAGATATCATTCACTGGGATATCTTGATGGATAATGGCAAAGAATATTTCAGAATCAAAAGAATGGGTGACAAGTTTGAGGTTTATTCAACTTGGGATAAGATAATATGAAGTTGTACCAGAGCTGATTTAGAAGAAATGTACAAGGTTGGACTACAACTGTATGGTGATTTGTTGAAAGGAGCAGGGATGAGCCTAACAAAGATGGCTATGGAATATTTGTGCATGATGTTTGACCCTGTTAAGGTTGAATATCTTATCAAAGATGTGCATCATGAAATGGATTTAAAAGTATTGATAACTGGATGCTTTTTGAAAGATCTGGAGTCTAAGTCCTAACCATTGATAAAAGCTTTCATGAGTATTACTTGGGTGATAAGGTGTATGACCACAACAAAGTAAAGTTGCAAAGGATGCTGAAAGCTAAGTTGGTCTGCCCTACAGGTTCAAAAATGGTCAGATTTGTGATTAAAAGAACTATCAATCAAAGTATGGGATTGAATCCTAATCTAGGAATCTGAGCAGAAATTTTGAAAGCATCATGAAGACCTTTATGCTGAAGAACTTAACTTCTTCTTTACAAAAGTTAAGTTAGGGGGAGATTGTTGGGTCTGAAATGTGCTAAGTCTGGATAGTGCTGCTAAGTATTGAAGATTACTACTGTTGAAGACATTAGTACTGCTACTTGAAGAAATTACTACTGCTAGTAGTATTAATATTGCTTGAAAGGTTAGTACTGCTAGAAGAATAGTTAGTACTGCTTGAAGAGTTATTACTGCAAGATGAAAGATACTACTGCTAGCATGTTAGTACTGCTGAGGATGAAGATACTGCTAGAAGATTAATGCTGCTTATGTTGATAAAGATGGTTGGTTGCTTAAAGCGAAAGACAAGGAAGTTGAAGATAATCATGGAATGTATTCTGAAGATTATTGTTTCTTTAGTAATTATCTTGTAATCTGTTTTGTATTTATAGTTTATAAGTCTTAGATTATTGGAAAAATAGAGATATAGACATACAGAGACATACAGAGATATACATAATTACATATGTATTTTTGTTTTAGAGAGAATTAGCCTCAAGATTGTTAGTAATCCTTTCATTAGAGAAGTATTGCACGTCTGTTGAGTCTGTTCAACAGATTGAGGTTTTGGTTGTAATCATTAAGTTAATTCAATATAACTTGTGATTTGATTCATATATTGTTTCATTGTTTTATTGTTAAAGTGTTTTTCTGCAATTTCTTTAACAAAGTTTCTGAGTGTTTAATTAAATTCTTGTTTAGAATTTCGATCTTGACAAAGTACTCGAACAACACTATGCTGAAATAAAGGACAACGATAAGCCACAGAGTGGGCATAGAAAGAGTGCAACGGGGGCCTACTGAGAAGATGATCTACAACATTGATGCTCTATTGAAGTTTTGGGATCTCATCATGTCTATGTGCCAAATGTTCGTTGATAGCTTTACAAATCCAATAGATGATTTCCCTAAGTAGTTTCATCTGTATTTTGTACTTGTAATGATCTTATGAAATGAAATTACTTTTTACAGAGGCACATGACTGGCGATAGAAGGTTACTCTCCTCCTACAAAGAAAAATCTAGAGGAGGTTCTGTAACATTTGGAGATAATAGGAAATGACAAATCAAAGGTTGTGGAGTCATTGCCAAGGAGGATGTCGATGTATCCAGAGTTGCATATGTGGATGGCCATAAGCACAACTTGCTATGTGTAAGTCAAATCTGTGATAATGGATTCGATGTGAAGTTCAACAAGAAATTTTGCTCTCTGCTATGTGAAGGGACAAGCATAGAGCTTTTGAGAGCCGACAGAAGAGGTGATATGTACCTCATGAACTTTAAAGCAACAAGAAAATATGAATAACTTTGTCTTGTTTCAAGTAAGAATGAGGAAGTTTGGCTCTAGCACAACAGGTTTTGCCACATAAACTTTCATACTCTTGACAAACTTGTTAAACTAAATCTGGTAAATGGTATTCCAAACTTAAAATTCGACAGAGATCATTTATGATATGCTTGTGAAATGGGTAAACTCAAAAGATCTTCCCACAGAACCAAGTCAGATGTGTCTTGCACTAGGCCTCTGTATATGTTTCATGTTGACCTCTGTGGTCCAATATCTGTACAGAGCTTAGGTGGCAATAAGTACATACTAGTTCTCATTGATGAATTCTCTAGATATACATGGGTTGATTTTGTCCGAAAGAAGTCGGATGTTCCTCAAATACTAATCACTCTAATGACAAAAATCCAAGTTCTATATGACAGCAAGGTACAGAAGCTCAAAAGTGACAATGGTATTGAGTTCAAGAACTCAACCATTGATGCCTATCTTGCCAAAGAAGGTATTTCACAGAACTTCTCTGTCGCACAAACTCCATAACAGAATGGTGTTGTTGAACGAAGAAATCAAACAATAGTGGAGGCTACCAGAAATATGCTCACCGCATCGGGATTACCAACTTCTTTTTGGGCAGGAGTTGTCTCAACCCCATGTTTCACACAGAATCGATCTCTGATTGTGAAGTAGAACATTTTCTGGGAGTTGTCGAATTGGCACACTTCGTTGATTGGACACAACCTGGTTATAACGCTCATTGAGAAACATGTATTTGATAATCTGTTTCACACGATAATAGACATACCAAAATCAAAGGACACCATCAAAGAAAGGAAAGACATAGAGGAATATTACAATCGACCGAAGTTGCATATAATAGAGGAACGAAATAAAATCTTTTAACCGGAAACTTCATACACATTAAATAAATAGCAAGTAAGAAAGGTGTGTGATTGGTTGAAGAAGTTGAAATTTCTAGACGACTATCTTCCAACGTAGGGCATTAGTAAACCTTGAGAATGGTAGTTTATATGGCTTCAAAAGTCATGGTTGTTTCATGTTCATGCAAAGACTACTCCCTATTTTCATTAAAGGCATGGTACCGAATTCGATATAGGATGCTATCACTAAGTTGTGCACATTCTTTCGTGCAATATGCTCAAAAGTGTTACACGTTCACGACTTGCTTCAATTGTAGAAAACTATAGTTGAAACTATCTGCAAGTTGGGAAGAGTCTTCCCACCATGGTTCTTTGATTCCATGGAACACCTTGTAGTATATCTGGTGCGTGATCCACTATTTGGGGTTGCGGTTCAATACAGATGGATGTGTCTGTATGAGAGATTTCAAGGGTCCTTGAAAAGGACAGTGAGAAACAGAGGAAGGGTAAAAGTGTCGATTACGGAGGTATATTTGGTTAATGAACTATCTACCTATTTCTCGTTGTATTTTGAACCAACGACAGAGACAATGATAAACCATGAGCCTCGAAAATTCGCCTTTGAATGTGAGTCTTCCGACCAACGGTTAAGCATAATTTAAACCCCGTGCCATCCATTATATGATAAGTCCAGAAGACATTGTTAGTTAGAAGATGATGATATACACAAGGCTAACACATACATATTGATTAAGTGTGAATAAGTCTTTCCTTTCATAGCTATGTTCAAGGATTTGGTTACAGGTAACGAGTCGTATATTGTCGAAGTGGGGCTCGATAGATGCAAAGGTGAATAATTTGTTGGCTGGTTTAAGAGCTAAGTATATACATATTATAATTATTCCTCCTTATTTATATGTTTTTAATAAGATATTACAAATTATATTATTATTTGTCATTATAGGTTATGTCTGTGTCTGACCCTACTACTGATCGTCTGAGAGTTAGGGCATCTAGAGTGCTCCGTTATGTTTGCAGACACCTGACGTTTTTTGCAAATGGTTACAAGTTTCACATGCAAAATCACGGTACCAGTCACACAATGCATAATAGTGGAGTATGTGTGAGAGGCTCCTGTTACTCAGAGTATGAGTCTGACCACTATGGATTGTTGGATGAAGTCCTAGAGATAGAGTATCATGGGTATGGACTCGACCGTTACGTTTCTCCATTATTCAAATGCAGATGGTTTGATATAGTTAACGACGTGTGAGTTGATCCAAAACATAACCTTCTTGACATCAAATCCAGATCAAGACTTCCTACAGACGACCTGTTTATCCTAGCATCACAAGCTAAACAAGTCTATTATGTATCATATCCATCCAACTTATTAAAAGATTGGTGGTTTATGGTGAAAACAAAGCCAAAAAGGGTCTATGAGTTAGCGTTCGAAATACCGTCCGATGAAAATGCGGATGAAGAATAATTTTTCCAAGAAAATGATAGAATAACATCGATAGGAAGAGATGAAGATGTGGATGAACTTATCTGTATTTTCACTGAGCAGAAGATATGGAAATTGCCATGATCATCCTCAAATGATTAAATTTTAGTCTTAGCTAACTTCATCTCGGTGTTTTAATTCCTTGTTGGCAAACATGTTTAGTTGTTTATTTGCTACCTTTGTGAATTTGGCTTATCGTGTTGGGTGTTATATAGTGTTGTATTATATACTTTCATTATTGTTGTATGTTTTTAACGTTGTTTTGTAGACATGCTACAATACCATACACTTGGTTTAACCGAGGTAGGGGCAGTTCCACCAAACGAGGTACAAGACCAAGAGCCTCTAGTAGTGGTTCGACAGAACTAAAGGAACTTGAGTCTGGAAATATTTGTGGCATCACCAATCCGGAACCGCTTTCGGCGCAAAGGAAGAAGATCGGGGTAAACCGCAATGAGTAAGTGTTATATTATCTAATTGATGAAATTAATTGTTTTAGGGTAACGATACTAATTCAATTCATTATGTAGCTTGGACGGCCCCAATGTCATCCGTCGGATGACCCAGATAAACCGGTCCATGGTTGACGGACCATGGTGTACTTGGACGTAAATCCCTACGAATGTTAGGGCCCGTATGTGGGAGCGGTTTCAAATTTGTAGTAAATTTTGAACTTCTTATAGTTTTAAACTTAAAAATCAACTAACATTTTACGTATAGGGGTTCTATTATTGGTGTTCGGCGTTAGACAATAAAATTCTGCAGAATTAGGAGGCCAAAAGCATGAAGAACTATAATGATGGTATGATTGCCGCGAAGAAAAAATCAGGTGACAAGGTGGCATGTACCATACCCTATCGAGAAAGTGACCCAAATAGGGACACGAATTTATGGAAGGACTTCCATCCTGCTTGGATCTCTCTGCATGTGTGGGCTGAGATGATTGATCGCTGGAACAATGACCATTGGAAGGGCGTATCCAAGGTGGCAGTAAAAAACCGGATGTCTAAGGTGGATCGTTAAATATCCAAACGCACTAGCAGATCGATCTCATTCTCACAGCACGGTGCTCGCCTGGTAGGTCTTTAAAACCGATTACTTTAGTAGCTTGACTTTTGATATGTATATTACAATTCATAGATATTCATATGATCTTTTACTTTTATAGACGAGAACAAGAAAAGGCATGCCACCGACCTGCATAGAGCTATTCAATCATACACATAGGAAGAGGTCGAGTACAGAGTTATCCTATTCGGATAGTGAGTCACTAGGGCATTACATGACGTCAAGGTGTATCCAGATTGTAGTAAGTATAGAATACCTAGAACTTTATAATTGTTTACCTTTAATTACAAATCTTTATCTAGTTTGGGTTCTTATTTGTTGGGCAAACGCTAGGATTGTTTAAGTTAAAATGTTAGTGTATATATGTACACACACACACACGCACATATATATAGTTTGGATTGCCATTTGTTGGGCAAACAGTAGAATTATTATAGTTTAAATGTTGGTATATATATATATATATATCCATCTTAGTATGAGTTGTCATTTGTTGGCCAAACATTAAGATTGTTTTAGTTAGAATGTTCGTATATACCTCAATCATAACTGTCACTGTAACATTGCATATTGTGATGTTTATCTTTCCACACCATCACCATTGTATGACAAATGGTGACATTTATTTTTCAAAACCTTCACAATAATATGACATACAATTTATTACTCAAAGTTGTCACCGTAGCATAACATATAGTGACATTTATTATTCAGAAACATCGCCATAACATGACATACACTGACATAATTTATGAAACCGTCACTGCATCATGAAATACGATAATGTAACTTTATCAAAATCGTCACTATAAAATGACATACAGGGACGTTCATCATTCAAAACCATCACCGTAACATTACATACTGTGACATTTTTCATTAAACACCGTTACTGTAACATGACGTCACATTTAGAATTCAAAACCATCATTGTATCATGATATAGGGCTACGCTTATTTTTCAAAATCGTCACCGTAGGATGACATATGGTGAAGTTCATTATTTAAAATCATCACCTTAGCATGACATACATTGACGTTTATTATTTCAAACGCCACCAAAACATGACATAGAGTGACTTTTTTTTAAACCGTCATTATAGCATAATGTACGATAATGTTTATGTTTAAGAATCGTCACCATAGATTGACGTACGGTGACATTTATTTTTTTAAACCGTCACCGTAGCATGACATAATGTGATGTAATTTTTTCGAAACCTTCATTGTAGCATGACATGTAGTGATATTTATTTTTCAAAAGTGTCATTATAGCATGAGGTACCTTGACGTTTATCTTTCATAACCGTCATCGTAACATGACGTGTGATGACATTTATTGTTCGAAACCATCATTGTAGCATGACATAAGGTGACATTTATTATTTAAATCATCAACATAACATTACATATGGTCACGTTTATTATACAAAATCGTCATCGTAGCATGACTTACGTGGACATTTATTATTCGAACCGTCACCATAGTGTGATATATTATGACATTTGATCTACAAAACTGTCACATTGTAAAATAAGTTTTTTAAAACCGTCACCATAACATGACATATGGTGACATTTATTTTTCAAAACCGTTATCGTATAATGACATATGGTAAAATACTTAAAACCGTCCCTATAACATGACACATAGAGACGTATATTATTCAAAACCGTCAATGTAGCTTGAGATATTATTCAAAACCGTCATATATGAATCTGTTAATTAGTTCAACTGATTCATATATGAACTTACAGTTAATTAGTTCATATGGGAATCAGTTAATTAGTTCATATATGAATCACAAAGGTTCATATATGAATCAGTTAAAAGAGTTCAGATGTGAATTACACTGATTCACATATGAACATATAGTTCATATGTGAATTATACAGGTTCATATATGAACACAGTCCGTGTATTTTATAAAAATTCCGAAAGTGTTCTTTTATTTTTGGAATAGCCGTAACTTTTGACCAGTCAAAGCCAAAATATTTGACCAGTCAAATCCGATCTTGACTGTATAAATGTCTAGGATTACTTCTCTATTTCTCATATATTTACCATTTCTCAAATGAACCTAAGGCTATATATATATATATATATAGCCTTACGTTCATTTGAGAAATGATAAATATATGAGAAATAGAGAAGTAATCCTAGCCATTCATACAGTTAAGATCGAATTTGGCTGGTCAAAAGTTGCGGCTTTGACTGGTCAAAAGTTGCGGCTATTACAAAAATAGAAGGACACTTCCGTAAATTTTAAAAAATACACGGCCTGTGTTCATATGTGAACCTGTATAATTCACATATGAACTACATGTTCATATGTGAATAAATGTAATTTATATATGAACTCTTTTAACTGATTCATATATGAACTAATTAACTGATTCACATATGAACTAATTAACTGTAAGTTCATATATGAATCAGTAGAACTAATAAACAAATTCATATATGAACTTTTGTGATTCATATATGAACTAATTAACTGATTCACATATGAACGTATAGTTCATATGTGAATCATATAGGTTCATATATGAACTCATCCCGTGTATTTTACGAAACTACCCCTCTACCTTCTATAGACAATGCAAAGAATTATCCGGTGCTTTGCGGTCAAAGACGCAAATGTTAACCAGATGAATGACTAAGATTACTTCTCTGTTTCTCATACATTTACCATTTCTCAAATGAACCTCTCATTATATATATATATATGTGGGGGGGGGGGGGGGAAGAGTTGGTTATCAACCATTGGATGAGAAATGGATGCACATTAAGATGAGATGCACCAGATCATTTCCCTTCTAAGCCACAATTCATGGGAGGGCATTTGATTAAAAGTGATCAATGGCTCAGATCCACTTCTCACGTTTCTCACGTTAACCTCAACTTCTCACACGATCCTTCACCCACATATATATATATATACATATATATATATATATATATATATATATATATATATATATATGTTAATTACTATGCATAAGATGCGCATCAACCCAACCGAAACCACTTGTGTTCAACATGTCATATACGGATGAATATTTGCCTTTTAGAGGCTTCATTTTATTTTGACATTTTTAATGTAATATTGAGACCCGATACTTTATCATGCATTTTTCAGACAACTTGGTCATATGTCTCGGACTGAAAGCTCCGTTATCACTCCTACCACTGGCAACTATGATCTGTTGTATGATTCTAATAAATGCATCCTCTTCTGGAATGCTCCAGTTACGTGTATCCCCCATCTTTCAAATTCTAACATTAAAATCCCAAACAATTAAAATTTTTTATATAAATTATATATTTCGATAACAATTGTTGGGAACTGAAAGAATTGCTTAAGTACAGTTAATGCTGCTAGCACAACTTGGTTACTACTTCTGAAGTTAATGCTCCTGATACAGGTTAATGCTGCTAGATGAAGTTACTACTGCTAAGCAATTTTAGTACTGCTAGTAGTTAGTACTGCATAACTTAATACTGCTCAAAGTATTAATGCTGCTGAAGAATTAATATTGCTTATGAGATGAAGACTTCATATGGCAAGGATGACAACTATTTTGATTAAAGATTATGGAAGGCTTGGAGATAAAGATGGAAGATTATCCTGAAGATCTTTTATTATTTGTAATTATCTTTTATCTTCAGTATAAATATAGAATAGTTTGTAACTTTAGCATTGAGAATTAATTCTGAGTTTTTGTTTTCATAGAGAGAATCAACCTCAAGGTTTATAATCCTAGTTCTAGAGAAGTAGAATTCGTATTGGTGACCCTGTTCATCAATATTGAGGTTGAGTGTTGAATCTTGTAGCTTTACAATCTTTCAATAAAAGTTTACAAGTTGTTATTTTGATTCACTTTTCATTGATCTTTGAATATTAAAGTGTTATTCCGCAAACTTCTTTAATATTGTTTCTGAGTGTTTATTCTTGTTAAGAATTCAGATCCTGACAACAATGTTTTAAAATGCACCAATAATAACAAAAGTACATTACAATAACAACAATTTCAATATCTCAATATCTACTTGACATCCACAATTCAAACATCTCTTGGGCTATGTCATATCTCCATTGAGTCCACTCATTACTTGATTTAACAATATCAATGGATTCAAACATCTCTCCCCGATAGGCATATCTTCTAGTGTGAGTATCGTGTTTTTATCTGGATTGAGAGCTATGTAGGCCCTAATAGTAAAGCACAAGTTATGATCATTTATCCTTGAAGTTATACTGGCTAGAAAGAAGGACTTCATAATATGGCCCAATGTATCATCACAATACCAAAACATCTTTCTATGATATTCCTAGCTTGTGAGTGTTTCGTGTTAAAGTATACTTCCTTATTCGTAGGGGTAACACCATTGGGTTCCCATTCTCGTAAATGATACTAGTACCTCTATATGTTGCCAAAAGTCATTGCCATTGCCATATTGTGCAGCCCAATGGGACCTTTAAACCATTATTTCTTTAAAATGCATTTTCTAGTACTTATAATCAATATCTCCCAAATGCATGCAACTAACTTATTAATCACAATATGTCCCTTTCTTGTTCGGTATCTTGGTTTATCCAACTCATGTATGGTCACTTCAATGTATGTTCCATCTATTACCCCTAGACAACCCTGTAAACAACATAACTTGGGTTTAACTAAATGATAAATGTGAAAATGTAATCCCAAATCAAATCAAGCAATCTCACAATCTGCAATTCAAGATTATGACAATTAAGAACTAGAGAGAGTAGAGAGAGAAACGTATTAGTCATTGATCTAACAGTTTTCATACAAATGCTTCTAGCTACAAGATTTACAAAGCAACATGGTTTTTTTATGAGAACTAAAACCACAAGCTTAAACACAAACATAAGATTGACTTATCTAGACATTGACTTTGTTGACTTTTCTTGACTTGACTTTTCACACTAAATCTTGGATACAATTTTATACACTAACATTCTCCCCCTTTGTATTCAAGATTTAAAAAAAAATGACACTAGTCTTCAGCGCTTGATTCTTCAATCTTTAACTTTGAAAACTTTGACCTTTGAAGCTCTGACAGTCTTCAGTCTTTCAGTCTTTGAAGAATCTTAAAACTTTTGAAATTCCTTTGATCTTTGAAACTTCTTTGAAAACTTTGAAACATGATTGAAACCTTCATCTTTAAACTTTTGAGGAATCTTTCAAAAACTGTATCTTCATCTCTTCTGATCTCTTGACCGTCTTCAAAAAAACAAACTTTCTCGAATCATCTGATTTGACTTTGAATGATCTCAGAATGATTTCTTTGAATCTGACTTGAACTTTCTTGAACTTTGTAGATTTCTCCACAAGTCTTGACTTTAAAACTCTGAAATTCTTTGAAATTGATCTCTGAAGATTTCTGTAGATTTCTCCCCTTTTTTGATGATTGTGAACATCATAATCATCAAAACTTTCTCAATTTCATCACTTTCTTTGAATCTCCCCCTTTTACAAATTTTCTCCCCATTTGAGATACATTTGACATTCTCTGCCCTTTGATCTGAATAGCTAAATGTTAGGTCATGAATTCGCAATTAAACAATGTATAAAGATTGAACAATAGGGAGATTGGGTTGGAAATTATTGTATTATTCACAATCTAGAGAGAGAAAGAGTTTCTCTCACTAGAAACACTTACAAAGCATTATGTCTACATTGTGAATTGAAAGTTACAAACAAACTACAAAACATCTCCTATTTATACCCAAATCACCCATGTTACACATTTTAGCCCAACCCATTATTGTTAGAGCACAGTCTCATTGGATTCAAGATCATCCAATCTGAAGCTAAAGCCGAAAAGTTGACTCTTAAATATAAGTCTGAAGTCGTTTGTAATAAAATGTCAAAGTTTGTTTTATTGTATTTTAATGTTTCTAAGTATTTAGTTTAGTTAGTTATATATTATCTAACTATTTAGATATTAGTTTAGTTAGTTTTTAATAGTTTAATATTGCAAGTTGTCTTGCAAGTTGTTGGTTGATAGAGTTTCTTAGAAGCTAAAGATCCGATCAAGTTCAGGTCACACTCAACACACACACAAAAGGTGTAAAACACATAGAGCTTCTAAAAGATCAAAGATCAACCTTGTAATCGTTGTTTTATCAATAGAAACAGGTTCGTAATCGTTCATTTGATTTACCTGGTAAAGATCCTTGTTCAATCAGGGACACACAATTGGTTTCAGATCTTAACCAGATCAAAATCAGTTTTTAAACTATCGACACTGTGTTCTTCACTTTCAAAATCATTTTCGAGTTTTAGTGTGTTTTAGGTGTTGAAATCGATAGTGTTGTGATCGAATAGGGTGCTAGATCGAGTTGTGAGTGTTTAATTTCATTATTACACTTAAATCGAGTTGCAATTTGTGATTTTTGTGTCTGAGTTAACGTTCAAAAACGTCACTTTTCCATCGAGATCGAGTGGTTGCTATCTGTTCTAGAAGTGTTAGTAGTCATTTTAGTGCATATTGGGACTGCTAATCATGGTCAAACAGGTCGATTTATCGAAATCAGATCGATTTTTCGAAGTACAGGGACGAACTCGCGCAAACACAGGGACGAACTCGCGCAAACCACAATTTGGGCCAGCCACTTATCGCGAGAACCATACTTTGTGCCACAAGCTCGTCGCGCAAACCTCAATTTGCGCTACCAACGTCTCACGCAAACCTTCCTTTGCGTTTCCAACGACTCGCGCAAACCTTAGTTCGCGCGACCCTCACTTCACGCAAACCTCAGTTTTCGCCAAAGACTTCTCACCCAAACCTCAGTTCACGCAAAGCTCAAGCTCAAAGCAAGTAAATTTGCGCCAGTGTCTTATCACGCAAAGTTCTACTTTGCGCCACTCAAATCTCGCACGAAGTTGTAATTTGCGCCAGTCACTGCTCGCGCAAACCTCCTTTTGCGCCAACTTCTGTTCGCGCAAGTTTCCTTTTGCGCCACCCTCAGTTCGCGCAAACCTGAATTTTGTGCCAATTTCACACTTAGTCAAATTAGCGGGACCCCCGTGCTAAGTCTGCCTAGGGGGACAAAATTTCTTATGTGATCAAATTTTATCTGGGTTAACGATCATATTCAAGTTTTCTAAATCAAACAGGATGACTTCAAGAGAAGCCCTAGCAATCGGAACTGACTCAAAACCACTAGTACTCTTCAGGGGAGAGTATGAACAGTGGAAGGATCGGTTCATGGACTTTATTGAAAGACATGAGTTGGGTGAATTCATCAGGAAATCGATAGAAGAAGGGGTTATGAAACCAGTTTATGAAACTTTTATGGAAGGAACTGTGGAAACAGAGTTTGAACGTAAGTTTCATGAACTAGAAGGTGATAATCTCAGAATAGCTAAAGGTGATAGATTAGCAAAGTCTTATATTCTTCAAGGCATAACAAACGAAATTTATGTGAAGATAGACAGCTATAAGGCCTCAGGCAAACAGATGTGGGATCAGCTAGAAAAGATGATGCTAGGTTCAAAGGTTGGGAATCAGCTGAAGATATCCAACTGCCTAAACAATTATGAAGAATTCAAAGGCAGAGTTGGAGAGTCACTAGCAGAAACATACGAAAGGTTTGTAACCTTGCTAAACGAACTATGCAAGAACAAGGTCAACAAATTGCAAATAGAGCTGAAAGTCAAGTTTCTCAGCATCCTCCAGCCTGAATGGAAGAGATTTTCCAGGCAGATGAAGCAAATCAAAGACTTAAACGAGATTCCACTTCATGAGGTGAATGAAACCCTCAAACATAATGAAGAAGAGGTGGATGAAATACTCGATGAAAAGAGGCAGACTGGGAAGACAATTGATGATGATGTTGCTCTTGTTGTTCAAAAGAAGAAAAAGAAGATGATTGTGTCTGAACCAGAAGAGGTTGACGCTGAAGCGAACTCTGACTCGGACGACTGTGAACAACTAAAGCAGGCAATGCTCATGTTGACTAAGGCTTTTCAGAAGAAATTCTACAAAAATTCAAGCTCAAACAGTCAGAGGTATTCTTCTGGTCCTAACAACTATGTTCACAAGGAAAGGGTTGAAGGAAATAGGTTTAAAGGGAAGAGAATAGAGGAAAGAAAGCCTGAAGAAAGAAAGTTTAAAGATGAAGGATCCAGTCAGTCATAATCACCAACGTGCTACAACTGTGGCAAAATAGGTCACTTTGCCAAAGACTGCCGAAGACCCAAAGTCAGAAACTCCGACTACTACAAGAACAAAATGCTTCTTGCAAAGCAACAGGAGGTGGGTAAAAAATTGATGGTTGAAGATGAGTACTGGCTAGATCACTCAGACCAGGAAGATGAAGATGAAGAAAAGAATGAGAAATCCAACATGTGCTTGATGGGAAAGCAGGAATCAGAAGCTGAAGCTGACTCAGAGGATGAGGAAAATGAGGTATGTGATTTATCTTATTCCGATTTCTTAAATCAAATGCGTGCCATGAATATAAAACTCCAAGAATTAGAGTCGAAGCTTAAGCGAGAAAAGGGTGTCATTCTTGAACAAAACCAATCAATACAGAAACTTAGCAATGTTGTTGCTGAAAAGAAAGTATTGGTTGAGACCTTACATAAAAACATTGACACCAGCGCCAAAGAACAGACTATAATTCTTCAAGAAGTTACTGAAACTAAGACTAAATTGAGAAAAAGTGAGTTTGATTTCTTCGAGCTTACTAAATTGCATTCTTCAACTTCCAAAGAAAACGTTTCTTTACTTGCTAAATTAAAAAGAGAAATGGGGACTCGGGTATGAGAATCCTCACTACCTTAAAAAGGGTAAATCTGAAGTGCCTGCACTTTATTATTTAACATTTTTTAAACTAGCTCGAAGAATCCCTGAGCTTAAAGTTTTCTGGACTGGATTGTCAAAAGAGGATGAAGCCAAGGAAACGGAAAAACGGAAGAACACAACTAAAGTTCAACTTCCATTTCGTTATGCAAAGTTGAATAATTGTTATAATGATAATCCTATATATCAAAAGAAAACTCTTTCAAATGACTTCTTTCAGAGTTATTCTGTAAAAGAAATGGAGGCGAAGCCTATTAAAGGTAAAATTTACGTCCCTCCTCTCATTTTGGAAAGTAAAATTTCTGAACTTGAGAATTCTTTAACAGATGAAAGACTTTTGATTAACATTGAACAAAAAGTTTTTTCAACTACGTTTAAAAATGTTGTTCTTTCTAAGGCTTCAAAATCTAATGATAGTTTTAGTCTAATTGATGGAGGGTTTGATTTTCTAAAGTCTGACGGTGGTTTAGATGGTTGTCTTGATCAATTTGATTTTAATGCGAAACTTCCTAACCATTCATCTTTTATTGTGAAATCATTGGGAAGAACCAGTACAACTGTAAAAAGTGCAAAATCAACGAAAGTTGATAAATCAGTCTTTGTGAAAGCTAAGAATGCTAAAGGTAAGATTAAATCTCAGCATTCACAGAAACCGATCACTACTGGTAACCCAAAGAAGAAGCATTCAGTTGTTGCTCACAAGTCTAACTCACAAGTTTCAACTGTTTCAGATTTGAGCAAGAAAAGGCCATAAGTTAAATCTCAATGGAAACCAAAACAGGAGACTGACAAGACTGTTAAATCTTTTTGTACTGTTGATTGTAATAAGACTTCACCTAGTAAAGATGTTTTAGTTGTTGATATTACTATTTTGAAACCAAAACTTGTCGTTTATCGCAAGAACTACTCTATGAAGCAATTATTCCAGTTATCTTTATCTGCTAGAAAGTATTCATATTATGATAAACATGTTTATGCTTCTTGTCACGACTCTAATGTTTGGTTTGGAAATTATCATGTGAACTCATATCATTCTAATGCTTCAACTGACTTTCAAATGAAAAGAGGACCCAATTTCAAATGGGTACCAAAATCTTGTGCTAACACATTTGGACCCAAATTTCAATGGGTACCAAAAGCTAAATCTGTGTTGCAGGAACCCAAAGTTTAAGAGGGAGCTTATGGAAATGACTTCTAGACAAAACAGTCTAGGACTCGTACCTCAAAGAACAATGGCTCTTGAATACAACAGTTCAAGACCCACACTTCAATGCTCAAAAGTTTTTACTTCAATTATTGTTTAATGAATATCTAAATCTCTTGTTTCGTTATATCTCTTATGCAGATCCGTCATATGTGGTACTTGGATAGCGGATGTTCCAAGCATATGACTGGACAAAAAGAGATGTCGTCCAACTTTACAGAGAAGTATTGCGGAACAGTTAGATTCGGCAACGATCAGTTTTCATCAATACTAGGTTATGGTGATATGGTACATGACAATGTCACGATCAATAAGGTGAGCTATGTTGAAGGCTTAGGACACAACTTATTCAGTATCGGCCAGTTCTGTGACAAAGGCTTAGAGGTCAATTTCAAAGCCAAGAGGTGTTCAGTTCGCACTGAAGAAGGCGAAGAACTCTTGGTCGACACGAGAAAGTCAGACCTCTACACAATTAATTTGTCAAACTTCCAGACTGACAAGCAGGTTTGTCTACTGACGAAAGCCTTGATGCAACAAAGTTGGTTATGGCATCGACGACTCTCTCACCTCAACTTTCGGTACATCAACAAACTGGTCAGTGGGAAGTTAGTGAAAGGACTTCCAGAGCTCAAGTATGAAAAAGAACATCTTTGTGCAGCGTGTGAAAAAGGAAAGATGAAGAGGGCTCCACATAAACCATAGCCTGAACCGAGTACTAATGCTCCGTTAGAATTGTTGCATATGGATCTCTGTGGTCCGATGCAAACGCAAGGTCTAGGCGGAAAGAAGTACATACTAGTTATCGTGGACGATTACTCGTGATACACTTGGCTCAAGTTTCTATGTTCAAAAGATGAGACACCATATGTTCTCATCACATTCCTAAAGACGACCCAAGTGAATCTGCAGAAACCGGTCAAGCTTCTAAGAACAGACAACGACACAGAGTTCAAGAACAAGAAGGTTGAAGAATATCTCGAATCTGTCGGGATTTCACATCAATACTCTGCTGCTCGTACGCCTCAACAGAATGGAGTGGTTGAAAGAAGAAATCGTACGCTAGTCGAGGCTGCTCGTACTATGATAAGTCAATCTGACTTACCTCTATTTCTATGGGCTGAAGCTGTATCGACTGCGTGCTACACTCAGAATCGATCCATGATACACCGCAGATTCAAGAAGACTCCTTATGCGTTAATCAACAACCGAACACCGACAATCAAATATTTCCATATATTTGGGTGTAAGTGTTTTGTTCTAAACGATAGAGAGAGTCTGAACAAGTTCAGTGCCAAGGCAGATGAAGGCATCTTCATTGGTTATTCCTCTACATCAACTGCATACCGTGTATATCTAAAGAAGTCAAAGACGGTTATCGAAAGCGTCAACGTTACGTTTGATGAAGAGATGGATTCTGAACAACACAGTCCATAACCCGTGATAACCGGAGTACTAGCTTCTGGGCAAATCAGTCCAGAACCTACGTCTCAACAGAACAAATCAGATGAAGCATCAACATCAACTAATCATATATCTGATTTAGATTTATTATTTGAATTATTTTATGATGAATTTCTTGGATCTAATGTAAAGAAATCTGTTGTGGTTGACAGGATGAAAGAGTCAACGACTACTCATCCAACCAGTTCAGATATCTCTACTGAATCCAACGCCCCGATTCAGCAAGAAATTCCAGTTCAAATTCCGATTCCAACAGTTGAAGTTGTGACAAATGATGAAGAGACAGAAGTAGTTGTAACAGTAGGATGTTCTGTATAGACTAATCTACAGTCGGACCAAGTTGTACCTGTTGAGCCTTCTGCACCTATTACTGCAATCATAATTCCTCCTTAACAAACTGAAGAAGGTACAAGTGGATTTATAGATGATAATATTCATATATATTCATATATTCCACTGCCTCATGAACACAAATGGACCAAAGAGCACCCGATAAGCCAGATCATTGGTGATCCAACAAAACCGGTGCAAACTAGGTCAGCGTCAATGAATATGTGCATGCATGACTCCTTTCTGAGCAAGTTCGAGCCAACTCGCGTATCAGAGGCACTTGCTGATCCAGAATGGGTGATTTCAATGCAAGAAGAGCTGAATCAGTTCGACGCACTTCAAGTCTGGAGACTCATACCAAAACCTCAAGGTAAAACCATTATAGGTACGAAATGGGTTTTCAAGATCAAGAAAGATGAAGATGGTACCGTTATCAGAAACAAGGAAAGACTTGTAGCCAAAGGATACAGACAAGAGGAAGGAATAGACTACGACGAAACTTATGCTCCTGTGGCTCGTTTAGAGGCAATTCGAATGTTTCTAACCTACGCAGCCCACAAGAACTTCACAGTCTTTCAAATGGACGTGAAGACTGCCTTTCTGAATGACATTCTAAAGGAATAAGTCTACGTCTCTCAGCCAGAAGGTTTTGTCAATCAAGAGAAACCAAATCACGTCTACATTCTCGACAAAGCACTCTACGGACTGAAACAAGCTCCTCGCGCCTGGTATGATGTCCTGTCACGATTTGTAGTCAAGTCTGGTTTTACAAAAGGTACGGTAGATACCACTTTGTTTATCAAAAAGGAAAATTCCGATATCATTTTAATTCAAATCTATGTGGATGATATTATTTTTGGCTCTACAAATCCTAAGTATTGTAAGAGTTTTTCAAACCTTATGGTGTTAAGATTTCAGATGAATATGATGGGAGAGATGAATTTCTTTCTCGAATTACAAGTCAAACAATTTTCATCGGGTATTTTTATCAATCAATCAAAATACATTCTTGAAATTATTCGGAAGTTCAAAATGGAAAATTCAAAACCGATTGGTACCCCAATGGCACCAGGTACTAAGATTGGCACCGATCCTTCTGGAAAGGCTGTTGATGTTAGGACTTATAGAGGGATGATAGGTTCTTTAATGTATCTTACTTCAAGTAGGGCAGATATAATGTTCTCTACATGCTTATGTGCAAGATATCAGGCTAATCCAACAGAAATCCATATGTCTGCAGTTAAGCGCATATTTAGGTATCTAAAGGGGATTGCAGATCTTGGTCTGTGGTATCCTAAAGATACTAGCTTTGAACTAACAGCATATACAGATGCAGATCATGCTGGTTGTATGTTAGACAGGAAGAGCACATCAAAACATGTACAGTTCCTCGGTGATAAACTCGTAAGTTGGGCATCGAAGAAGCAACTTTGTGTTTCCACTTCAACTGCCGAAGCAGAATATGTAGCTGCTGCTAGCTGCTGTTCTCAGGTCTTATGGATGAGAACATAATTGCGCGACTACGGTTTCCACTTCAACAAAATCCCGATCTACTGCGACTCCAAGAGCGTCATCGCAATAACAGTGAATCATGTTCAGCACACAAAGACCAAACACATAGATGTCAGGTATCATTTTATCAAAGATAATGTTGAGGAAGGAACAACTGAACTTTTCTTTGTAAAAACTGATTATCAGCTTGCCGATTTGTTTACCAAACCGTTAGACGAAAAGAGGTTTACTTTTCTTGTCTCTAAGGTTGGTATGCTAAATCTTAAGGTATAATCAGTAGTTACCTATCAAAGTTTTCTAATTGTATACTTTTTTCTCATTACTTCATTCTTATTTCTGATTGATATCTGCACATTAACAATTTATTCATAATCCAAGGGGGAGTATGAGAAGAAATTGACAGCTGGTCAATATTATTTGGAGGGGGAGCTCATAAGATTTTTGCATTTACCTTGTATGCCAAATTTTTGTAATGCATGATTTTAGGGGGAGCTCTTCAAGTCAAAGGAGTAAAGGAAATGACTTCTGATTATTTCTGATCAGAACTCATACTTTCATAGTTTTACTGCTTTTTGTCTTTTCAATTAAAGTGAATAAAGTTACTTTGACTTGACATAAGACTTTTGCAGAATTTTTGAGAGAAGCTTACAAGTTCATATGTTTATGACTTTACGCTTAGCTTCATGAGATATAAGATCGCACGTAAAGGTACAATCCTTTATCTTAATCTAATAAATGGTTGAAAGAAGGATAACTTTCAATCATTTGAAAACGTTGTTATTAAATGTTCAAACCACTTCCCGATTCTCAACAAGAATTCATGAATTGGAAGTGTGACTTTAAATGTTTTCAAGATCAACATTGTGCTTTAACTGAAATAGTTAAACCAATCTGAGCATAATATGCATCATAGGAAAACAGGATTTCTTTGTGCTAGGAATTAACACAACTTCTATGGAATCACCTTACCCAGTAATTTCTACCCAAGAAGTTAATCCATAGTGATTGAGTGTGAAAATTCAAAAGAAATGAGTGTGTTAAACAAAGAAAGAAAGTTTGGTTAGAGTGAGCTAAATGTTTAAAAGAAAGAGCGTGTGAGAATAGAGTTAAAAGAATATCACAACTCTGCACCAACTTTTTCTGAGTCGGGCAGCCACATTAGTAGTGTTTCACAACTCTTTGGTGAACATTATTGAAACAGGCAACTAGCCCATGCCAACTCTTGATCAAACCTCACCATCTACTCATTTTTCTACTCAAATAGAAAGTGTTTCACATTTTCTAAGGGGAAGCAGCACATTTGCTATATGATTTTCATTTGGAAAATATGTATATGGAAAAGAAGGAAGTCTGCCCCGCCTTCGCACTTCACTCATGCACATTGAGTCTGTGTTTAACTTACTGTTGTCTCAGTGGCTTACATAATATTGAGCCTTATAAGCGATCATCAAGTGCTTAATTCTTTCTATCACAAGCACGAACACACAAGGAATTTGTTTCTTTGTCATAACGTTCATAGAAATTATCTTTGTGGTGTTTCGATGATTGAATGGAAGCCCTAGGGGAGTGAACATCACAAATCTCCTTTCCAATGTGTATTTGTTACACATAGTGACTTAGTGTTACTGACAGACATTTTAACTGATTCATTTGTTGATACAGGTGTTACACGACTAATTTGTCTGGATTTGCAAAGATCTAGATTAATATCTTATGAATTGACAAATCAGAGGCTACAAAAGATAGACATTTCTTGACATAAAGTTTTGATGAACTTCTTACTCTTTACATCAAAAAGGGGGAGAAGGGCCGAACCAAGAAATGTGGAACGACACAAGATTAGAGCAAGTATTTTGAAGACATGCTGAATTGCAAGAAATTTTCTTTAAAGATACTTTGCTACAACAATCTGAGCTACAACTAGAGACAATTTCTTCCCATCATCTGAAAGAGAGTTTATCTATATCAAAGGGGAAGATTATTACATTCTGAAGACTAAGAAGGAGATTGCATCTTCTGAGCTGAAAAAGAAGAAGATTGAATTAAACAGATCTATTGGATAAATCTTTTTAAATAATGATCTTGATCCAAAGGGGGGATTGTTAGAGCACAGTCTCATTGGATTCAAGATCATCCAATCTGAAGATCCAATCTGAAGCTAAAGCCGAAAAGTCGACTCTTAAATATAAGTTTGAAGTCGTTTGTAATAAAATGTCAAAGTTTGTTTTATTGTATTTTAATGTTTCTAAGTATTTAGTTTAGTTAGTTATATATTATCTAAGTATTTACATATTAGTTTAGTTAGTTTTTAATAGTTTAATATTGCAAGTTGTCTTGCAAGTTGTTGGTTGATAGAGTTTATTAGAAGCTAAAGATCAGATCAAGTTTAGATCACACTCAACACACACACAAAAGGTGTACAACACAGAGAGCTTCTAAAAGATCAAAGATCAACCTTGTAATCGTTGTTTTATCAATACAAACAGGTTGGTAATCGTTCATTTGATTTATCTGGTAAAGATCCTTGTTCAATCAGGGACACACAATTATGCTAATGACAAAGCCTATTTCAATAAGGATGACTTTACAAAACTTTCTAAATACAGTACATTAACATTCTCCCCCTAACGTTTTGTAAAGGAATCATCTCTTATCAGCTTCAGCTCTTCTCCCCCTTGATTTCTTTGAAAAACGTTAGCATTGCTTAAACTTCAAACAGCTCCAGCTCCCCCTTGAAAGTAGCTCTTATTCTTAGAATATCAACTGAAATATCAGATCAGATGTGGACAGTAACCTCGACTGAGTGCATATAAAGAAAACTTTTAATTTCAGTAAACCCAACACATTCCTTAATGCTCACAAGAATGATATGTGTGGATTATGACATGACATCCAAAATGCATCTTCAGTATATAACATCAAATCTGTCTTTAACCGCGAGTTGAATAGGAATTCAGCTTAAGAACTTAATCTGATATGCTTGTCGGAGGGTGCAACTTGTAGCAAACACTACTAGGCAGGGTAGAAGATTTATCTGAGGAAAAATTTGACAGTTAAATCTCACAAGGCAACTTGTCGCAAAAATGGGTGTGAACAGTAACTTGTCGCAAAAACTCAGAACTCGCATAACCATTAAACTCGCAGAACAATAAACTCGCAAAGCACTGTTCATATGCTTCGCGCTAAACGTAATGTGCGTGATCTTGAAACTCGCAGGCCTTGACGTGCGCGTTTTATGCTTTAGAAAAAATTTGACAGTATCAAAACTCGCTAAGCATGGAACTCGCAGACTGAAGGAAGTTAATCGCCCAAACTCACAAGCTACGTCTTGCGCGTTTTCCAAACTCGCACGCCTCACCTTGCGCGTTTACTCAAACTCGCAAGCTTCGTCTTGCGCGTTTCCTAAACTCGCACGCTTCATCTTGCGCGTTTTAGGACTTAGAAGGATTTGACAATTTCAAACTCGCAGACGACATTTGTGCGTTTCTCTCTATCCTTTTGCATTCTTCAGCTTGCGCGTTTTTCAGTTGAAGCTTGCGCGTTCTTCGATGAACTTGCGCATTTTATAGATCTGATCGTGAAGTCAAGTCTGAAAACAGAAAATCACCAAATCTTTCGCATTTCTTCGAATTTTGAGATAAAACTTTGAGAGCATGTTCGAAATTCACTTCTGAACAACTTTGTAGTTGATGATCTTGTCTAAAAACATCACGATACAAGAATTCGATCACAACATAGTGAAAAAAAATTCGAACAAAAAAAATCTCAAAATCGAACAATTCTTCTGAATTGATTGAAATTACACAATGTGATTGATTACAACTCATTCGACTCTAATCACATAATCAATCTATCATCAAATCTTGATCAATTAAGCTCCAAAATGAAGAATTTGAAATCCACGTTACTGTTCATGCGACCAGAACACTGTTCCATCGAAAAATTACGAATTCGATCGTTTCGATGAATGATTTCTTCGATTAGGCTCTGATACCACATGTTAGGTCATGAATTCGCAATTAAACAATGTATAAAGATTGAACAATAGGTAGATTGGGTTGGAAATGATTGTATTATTCACAATCTAGAGAGAGAAAGAGTTTCTCTCACTAGAAACACTTACAAAGCATTATGTCTACATTGTGAATTGAAAGTTACAAACAAACTACAAAACATCTCCTATTTATACCCAAATCACCCATGTTACACATTTTAGCCCAACCCATTATGCTAATGACAAATCCTATTTCAATAAGGATGACTTTACAAAACTTTCTAAATACAATACATTAACACTAAATCATGAATTGTATATACCCGAATCTTTTTAAATTCAGATATAATAAACGTTGTAACCCTGATTCAACAAATGAAACAGTTGATATTCCTGTAAGTAGCACGGAGCCACTTTGTACAACGGATGTACATTGGAAAAGAGCTTTTGTAATGTTCACTCCCCCAGGGATTCCATTCAATCATCGAAAAAAAATCACGAAGGAATTTTCTATGAATGTTATGACAAGAAAACTTATTCCTTGTGTGTACGTGAAAGTGTAGAAATGATTGAAACTTATTCAGGCTCAAATTGTGTAAACTGTTGAGACAGCAACAGATTGTACCCGGACTCAATATGCATGAAAGAGGTGCGAAGGTGGGGCAACTTTCCTTCTTTTTCAATATCTAAATCTTCCGAGTGAAGACTAGATAGCAGATATGCTGCGTCCCCAAAGAAAATGAAACATTTCTTTGTTAAGAAAGAAACGAGTGGTTGGTGGGGTTAATGTAAGAGTTTGCATGGGCTCACTGCCTGTTTCAATGATGGTCACCAAAGAATGTGAACCAATCAGAAGATGTGACTGCCCGGCTCAGAAAGTGGTTAGTGCAGAGTTCTGATATTCTTTTAACTCTGTTCTCACGCCCTCTTTCTTTTAAACATTTAGCTCACTTCTATCTAAACTCTCATTTACATTTTACCTCAACTCAATGAGAAAAACTCAATCGGATGAGTTATCTCCCCCACTCTTTGATTTATGACCCCTCACCCCTCAATCACTCTAGGATAACTTCCTGGGTGGAAACACAGGTTTACGTGATTCCATGGAAGTTCTGTTTAAGTTCTCACACTGATCCCATGTAAATATATCCTAAAAAGAATGGTTGCTCAACAGATTAACTTGAACAGTTAAGCACAGATAAGATAACATTGTCAAAATGTATGCTCATGAGATTTGAGCAATTGAACTTTGAAGATCTCTCAAAACAATGAAATTGAATGAATGAAATGAAATCAAGAGAATTATTTTGAGAATCTGACAATGTATTCAATCAGATCAAATAAAAATGGTTAGGGTATCAAAGAATTGGATATTTTGTTTATATGAACGAATATAAACAATTTTGCAATGAAAGCACAAATTTGGAAATGATGATTGATGCTCAACAATATTTGAAAGCAAACGGGAGTATTACCATCGAAAAATTGGTTCATTATGAGACATGGTAATAACAATTTCAAATGCAGTACTGAACCGGTGTGTATGAATATACTTGATAGTATATAGACAAGATAATACGCAAGTATTAATCTTTAGAAACACACGGTCAGTTAAACATTAAAGCTCAATATGAAAAACATTTGAAAATCACACTTCTTAATTCATGAAATCTTTTGAGAATAGATAACTGGTTTGAACATTTCAGAAAGCGTTTTTCATGTTTGAAAGTTGTTCTTCTTCCAAACAATTAAGGATCTAAGATCAGAAGATACTCACCTTTAAGCTCCCCCTCAAATCAGTATATCATGATTTGTTTTCTTTTAAGCTCCCCCTGGATATTTGCAAAATATCCATATCTTTAAACATTAAAGAACGGGTCCTGATCTGTCATGTGATCAGAAGCCACAATCCTTTACATTAAAGTTCGGGTTTTGAACTTTTTTTGTTCAAAAGCCTATGTTCTTTGAACTTTGAAGAACGAGTCCTAGACTGTTTTGTCTAGAAGTCAAAGTCTTTTAACTTTAAAGTCCGGGTCTTGAACTGAATTATTCAAGAGCCTTAGTTCTATGACATTGAAGTCCGAGTTCTCAGTTGTAGTACTTAGAAGTCATAATCTTTTAACTTTGAAGTCCGAGTTCTAAGTTGATTTACTCAGAAGTCATAATCTTTTAACTTTGAAGTCCGAGTTCTAAGTTGATTTACTCAGAAGTCATTCATCATGCTCCCCCTTAAACTTTGGGTGCCTGCAACACAGATTTTGCTTTTGGTACCCACTGGTAGACATATTGGATTTTATCCAATACTTTTCATATTTTTCAAGAAATCAATGGCGGAGGAAAATATCATTGACCAAAGTGTTCAGATGGATGAACATGATCCAAATGTTTCACGGGAGATGCCCATGCCTTCTTCCCGATCTCATTATTCTAAAATTGGTGCAGATCCAGATCTTCAATTGATCAATCGTCAAGATTATCTTTCTTTGTCACCAAACAATCATCATGTGATCTTTGACAATCTCATGGTCAATCCACTGATAAAGGAGAACCTGGCTCTGATACCAATTGAAAATGTAATCCCAAATCAAATCAAGCAATCTCACAATCTACAATTCAAGATTATGACAGTTAAGAACTAGAGAGAAAGTAGAGAGAGAAACGTTTTAGTCTTTGATCTAACAGTTTTCATACAAATGCTTCTAGCTACAAGATTTACAAAGCAACATGGTTTTTATATGAGAACTAAAACCACAAGCTTAAACACAAACATTAAGATTGACTTATCTAGACATTGACTTTGTTGACTTTTCTTGACTTGACTTTTCACGCTAAATCTTGGATACAATTTTATACACTAACAAAATGTTTTAGACAACGAATATTTAAAGGGTTAAAAATCATTACCTTAAACCATTTTCATCTTCTATCAGAACAATCATCTTCTACCGAGGTTGGTTTGGTAAACAATTTGTCTTGCAACCACAATAAAACACTTAAAACTAGATGAACATACCTACATATTGTTTCCCCTGACCTATAAACTCTAACTTAAAGACATCTATTTATGGTGTGATGTGTTAATATGTTTACAAATCTAGCAACTTGTTCTTCAATTGTCATTATAATATCTTCTAAACGATTTAGCCCATAATGGTAGACATTAATAAACTAACAATAATGGAAAATATGTGTGCTTGAGACTTGTATACGAGCAATAGCTTAGCAAAGACCTTTAAAAAAGAATTACAGAACCCACCCCACCCAAAAAAAACTTGCATTAATTGTAGGTCAATTTTTAATAAGGATTCTAAGTGAGGGACTAAACTTGTAAGGTTAGGAAATTTTCATGTCCAAGGACTCAAGGTCAATAATGGAAAGATCAAGGTGGAGTTGATTAATGGGGGTAGCTATAGAATTCATATTACATTGAACGAGGAATAATCCAAACTTGAAAAATCGGATCGGAGCTTAGAGTAGGATGTTAGGAAAATGTGTGCCTAACAAATACAATGCTAGAAAAATAATTTCCAAGGTCCCAAACAAGTAGAAATCCAAGTGCACAATTAACCCAACAACAAATGTGGATAACAATAATCTAGATGTTGCATAATAATTCTCTAACGTAGAATATTAAACCCACGAAATATAGATAATATCAAATACATTATTATATATAAATATATCAAGTTCAAAACAAATAACACCGGGTTTAATGTGGTTCCACTATCGGTGTGATAGTGTACATCCATAAAAGAGAGAGAGCAAGAATATTATTACCAAACAAGAGAAATTATAGTGTGTTTATCGAGATCTTTCGATCAACAAATCAGCTACCAAAAATTTTCTCGATATATATATATAGACACCAACGAGAAAGAAGGGAAGAGGAAGAAGAGATGAAGACTAAGTGGCCTTCAACCTTTAACTAATGGTAGTTTTTTGGTGTAAGTATCTCATATGATGCATGGGTATTTATAGGTGGATGGGGCCAACAAAAAGGATAAAGGAAACTTAGCTAGGTGGGTTTTCTCAAAGGCATCACTGATGTTTTATCCCACACTGTCACTGATGCTTTAAATCCCAAACATGTACTAAGTATAGTACATGCAAGTTGGCATAAATCTTGGATCCCAAGAGAAATTGTGTGGTTGTAATTTAACCACACCTCCATGTATTCCTTATGGTATCGCTGATGGTATCACTTATACTTTGTCCTAATCATGTACTATGTATGGTATATGCAAGTTGGCATCAACTTGGAGCCCAAGAAAATTGTGTGGTTGTAATTGAACCACACCTTCATGCATTAGAGACTTGTATGTTGTGCTTGGTGAGTTGTGCAACATCCAAATGAAAAACTAACTTGTTTTTCAACACTCCACCATGATGTGCAAATCACCCAACGAAAACAGAGCACGGACAAACGCGGAAAATAGCTGATAGAGATTGACACGAGGTAACCAAATGCATTTTGACCGTGATGAGCTTCGGCTCGGCCATCACCCGTCAAAGCCAAAAGAAAAAAATATCAAGTGTGCAATCTCACCAAAACAAAGGAGTTAAGCAACTCCAAAACACATACCAAGTAATAACTCCCCAAAGATTTCATTTTGTCACTTGTGGTAATACATTCTCTCTCTCTCTCAAAGTGCCCAATGGCACTAACACAAATGGAATTGGATCAAGTTTAAGCAATGCTCAAACTTAGATAGTGGTAGCGACTTAGTGAACATATCAGCAGCATTGTCGTCTATCAGGAATTTCTTCAAATAGACGATCTTCGCTTAATGTAATCTCACAAGATATGCATCACACACATTTATGTACTTTGTCGGGGAACTGAAAGCCAAATTAGTAGCCAAATGGATGGTACTTTGATTATCGCAGAAAATGCGCATGGACGGTTGCTCGAAGCCTAAGCCATTCATCAATTCTTTAAATGGACCGCTTCCTTTGCAAACTCAACCGCCGCAACAAGTTCGGCTTCTGTGTTCGACAATGCAACAATGGACTGTAACCTTGATCTCCAACTGACGGTTGTTCCACCGAATGTAAATACAAAACTGGATGTGGATCTCCAACCTACTCGATCACCTGCATAGTCAGAATCACAAAATCCAAAATTTTCATAGTTATTGTGCAAACCAATTATAAGACCATGTGTCTTGGTTCCCTTCAAATATCGGAATGTCGTTTTAACAGTTGTCCAATGTGATCGACCCTGATTCGTGGAGACCGACTCACCACTCCGACACAATGTGCGAGATATGGACGAGTGCACACCATGGCATACATGAGACTCCTGACCGCACTAGCATATGAAACTTTTGACATTTCGGTCTTCCCCTTGTCATCCTTCGGAGAATCTTCACTTGAAATCTTTATGTGTTTTGGTAGATGAGTGTTAGACGTCTTGGCACCATCAAGATTGAACCGCTTCAATATCTTTTGGATATACGCCAGTTGTGTCAATCTAATTGTTCGGGACTTTTAGTGTCGCACGATTTCCATGCCCAAAATATTTTGCGTCGTGCCAAAATCTTTCATTTCAAATTCTGAATTCAACTTATCCTTCAGACGTTTGATCTCTGACCGGTCTCTGCAGGCTATAATCATGTCATCTACATAAAGAAGTAAGTAAGTGAAAACGTCACCGCTTTGTCTATGATAGACACAAGCGTCCTTTTCACTTCACTCAAATCCCAGATTGAGAATAAACAAGTCAAACTTCGTATACCACTGACGAGGCGATTGTTTAAGTACATATAGGGACTTATTGAGTTTACATACATATTTTGGTTTGCTTTAGGAAATGAAACCATCAGGTTGCTTCATATAGATAGTTTCCTCTAAGTCTCCGTGTAGGAAGGCGGTCTTCACATCTAATTGTTCTAACTTCAAATCATGAATAGCCACGATAGCTAAAAGAACACGAATAGATGTATGACGTATAACGGGAGCAAAAATATCGTCATACTCGATACCTTTCCATTATACAAAGCCTTTAGCAACGAGACGAGCCTTGTACCGATTGTCATATTTGACATTGAAAACCCACTTGCGACCAATAGCACAGCTGCCATTCGGCAATGGACATAAGTCCCAAGTGTTGTTCTTCAAGAGAGCTTCCATCTCTTTTTGCATGGCTCTAATCCATTTCGAACTGTGGGTAGATGCCAACACCTCCTTTATATTAAGCGGCTCATCTTTCCCTACATGCAAAGCAAACTCCAACTGATCTGTAAAACTCATGTTAGCAAAATCCCAATCTTTAGACCTATGAGGCGGACGAATAGTTCTTTGACTATGCCTGGTAGGTGTAATAACTAGTGTGTGTCCCACAATACGTGCAATCAATCAAGATGACAAACAATTATGATCAAATAATTTTTATTTCAATCACAATTCGTATACAGGAAGCTTTCTTGAATAATTCTCTCTCTAGACACAAACTCTCTTAGTCTCATATGAGTCTACCAACAAAAACAAGCTATTTATACTCTAACACTAATTACAAGACAAAACAACACTTTGACTTTTAACTAAGACTTATTACAAAAGACTTTGACTTTTGCTTGAGAGACTTTGACTTTCAACTTTAAGAGACTTTAACTTTGCAATCTTGAAGACTTTGACTTGAGCTTTAGACTTTCCATCTAGATGATCTTGAAGACAACAATTTGTGCTCTAACATTCTCCCCATTTGGATTCAAGATCATCTTCAAAAACAAATTCTTCATCAAAACAAATTTTCCCCCTTTGATTCAAAAACAAGTGAACTCCCCTTTTGGATAAACTTGCACTTATCGTCAAATGAATTTCATCTTTAAAGCACGTTCTCCCCCTTTCAAAAACATTCTCCCCCTTTGGGATAAAAACTGATCTTCTCAAGCAATCAACATTCTCCCCCTATTGAGATAAAATTGATAATCTTCACTTGAATATTGATCTCCCCTTCTTGTGATCTTTAAAGTTCTCTCCCAAAGACTTTGATAAATATCATCATCTCTAGCAAAGAAATTATCTTCAGTTGTAGCTCACTTTTCTCTTTCCAAAATAATCTTTAAAGAAAATTTTTTGAACTTTCTTGATTTCTTGAAATTTCTCCTCATATCTCTGAAAATTAACTTTCACAAACTTTCATTATTTGACAATTTCTCCCATAGATAACATTTCTTGACTATTTCTCCCCCTTTTTGATGATGTACAGCAGAGAAATCATCAAAACTTCTACAAGAAATGTCATGAGTTTCTGACCATTGATCTTTGCTACTGAGCCACTGAACATCCGTCAATTCATAATATATTCATCTGAATCTTTTCAAATTCCGACAAATAAGAATGTAACACCTGAATCAACAAATGAATCACTTAAGAATGCTTGTCAGTAGCACGAAGCCACTGTGTATAACAAATACACAATGGTAATGAGCTTTTTGATGTTCACTCCCCCAGGTCTTCCATTCAATCATCGAATAACACAAGGTAATTCTATGAACGTTTCGACAGAAAAACAAATTTTCTGTGTGTTTGTGCTTGTGTATGAAAGAATTAAGCATAATGATTGCTTTATCAATTAGGCGCAAAATGTGTAAACCATTGAGACAACAATAGTAATACACGGACTCAAGTGTGCATAATCGAGGTGCGAAGGTAAGGCAAACTTCCTTCTTTTTCAATATCCACATCTTCCAAATGAAGATGAGATAGATTATGTATTGCTTCCCCAGAAAAATTGAAACATCTCTTTGTTGAGAAAAATATGAGTAGCTGGTGGGGTTTAAATCAAGAGTTGGCATGGGATAGTTGCCTGTTTCAATGATGTTCACGAAAGAATTTTTGAAACAACAGTAATATGGCTGCCCGGCTCAGAAAAAGTTGGTGCAGAGTTTGATATTCTTTTACTCTGATCTTTCACCCTCTTTCTTTTTAACATTGAGCTCACTTCTAACCAAACGCTATTTTTATTTTATCTCAACACACACACACACTCAGATAATAACCCCTCGCCTCTCGATCACTCAAGGTTAACTTCTTGGGTAGGAAACACTGGTTAACGTGAATCCATAGAAGTTCTATTAAGTTCTCACACAATGATCCCATGTATTTGTCCTATTAGGATTAAAAAACATAAGAAATTTGTAAGGCGTCATAATCATAAATTTCTCTCCATTGTTTCATCAGAAAATCAGAAGAAAGCTAGCAAGAAATTTGAATTTTTGGTGTGTCTTGAAGTGAAAGCAAAGCAAAATTTCCAACAATGACTTCAAGGAGAAAACAAGTGATTAAAAGTATGATTTCTATGTAAAACTTTCGTTTTATTGATCATACGGTAGGCCTAATATTGTTAAGAAATTATTTAGTAGCGATTTGAGTCCAATGTGAGACCTTAAGGACATGGAATTAGTTAAATATGTTGTTGTGTTCAATCAAATAATCAAAGCTTTATTACATTCGTAAATCGTTGGTTTATATATGTTTAAGTATGTTACTGAGTAGAGAAACATGTTAGTATTGTTTATATGGAAAAAAGGTTTAGAAATTTTGAATCGATTATGACCAAAAATCAGCCAAAATGCCATATGTGTTTAATGAGTCAACTCTAAGCATTTTTGGAGGCGGGTCAGAGGAGATCGCATACACAAAAATTCACTTTTAAGTTTACTCAGAGTGTGCAAGATCGAATGTGTAGTCAATGTTCTTTCATGAGCTTGTGTTTAGTAAGTCAGAAGAGGTTAGGTATGAGGTAAAACCTGAGCTCCTGTTCAGTCAGCTTAATCATGAGGTTGAAAGCTAGCTCAAGATCCCACACATGGTCACCAAGATCTTCTATTGATTGCGACATTGTTCAGATAAGTATGTTAGTAGTCGCCCCGTTCCTGATATGTACGAGTTCAGGGCATTATGTAAAAAAAGAGTCGTTTATAAGTACAAAATAATCTTCAATCAATAGTTTTTATCATCAAAAACAAAATTGAATAAGACTAAATACTACTAATTCATATTAAACAAAATTTTAGTAGATCTAGACCTAAAATCGATCCGTACTAGTTTCTAACATATCCTTGTCAACATTATATTCTACCATCTAAGACATCATATGATATTTTCAACATTCTATTTTACCATCAAAGATATCATATATATGATACATGACATTATTTTGGTCACAATAATGTTGAATGTTCCAAGCAAACATTATATGTGAAACAATATAAATCATTTGAGTTTCTATATTACCACATGTTGATGTGTTTTTCGTCATTGTTTTTAAACTTTTAGGGTTAGAAAAACTTTTGCACACTGGTACAAAAATGATCATAAGTGACAGTTAAAAACCGTTACCATAGGTATACGGTAACGGTAACGGTTTACGTGTATATAAAAACCGTCACCTATTTTGTCATCACTTTTGATACACTTTCGGTTACGCTTAAAGAAGGTTACCAAATTACATAAAAAAAAATATTACCATAGGCTAGAGCCATCACCTTATCTATACTATATTATAAAGCACGGATAAAAAAACTCTTCAATACAAATTATTAGGCACAAGGTACCATCATTTTATGCAAGATTTTAAAAATCTCTTAATTTACAAGTATTAAAGCACAAGATACATATATTACTATTGCAGGCTTCTAACACCCACCAATTTGGTATGTGCATGATCTTCCTTTTATGCAGACTTTTCCATGTATCACTATTAATTAATATATTATATTACTATAATTTTGTTTTAATTATATTATTAAATATGTAATTTGTTATTTTTTCTAAATGTCATTAAAATATATAAGATAATCATTCAATTCTAACAAAATACTTAATTTTTTATATAAAAAGCATTATATTATTAAGCCTAAATTAAACAAATTTATAAAAAAAAAACATTATCATTTTCTCAAAACCATCCAAAAGAGTACTGTAAATCAACAAAAAAATAAAATGAAACAATAAAATCGTAATGTATCTCGCTGCATTGCACGAGTACGCTTCTAGTATGTTTAAAAAAATCATGTTTTTTTTCCTTAAAAGCCTTACCATAGCATGACATATGGTGACATTTATTTTTAAAACTGTCACAATAGCATGATATATGGTGACGTTTATTTCTTAAAATTTTCATTGCAGTATGACATACATACGTTTATATTCAAAGACTGTCACTGTAGAATGACATATGTCGATATTTATCTGTCAAACCTATTACTAGCATGACATATGGTAACCTCTATTAATCAAAACCGTCACTGTAACATGATGTACGGTGATGTTTACTTTTCGAAATTGTCACATACGTAATATGGCATACGTTGACGTTTGTATTCAAAAGTCAACATTGTAACATGACATATGGTGATGTTTATTTTTCAAAACTATCACCGTATCATGACATATATTGACGTTTATATTCAATTTGTTTGAATATATCATCATAGTTTAACAACACAAAAACATCTTGGTCAATTCTTAAAGCTTGTAAACCAAAATCTCGGTCTGTGTTAGGAATCATAAAATGATAATACATAGCTTCATCTTCTCCATATCCCAACTCTATCATCATTGTTTTTACCTCATGAATTGAAATCTGATCACCATCTATTAGATTGAAATGAGGTACTTTTTCATTAACATGCACCCTACCAAGAAAGTCTGCAAAAACCCCACTGTGATTCTCTATAAAGTATAGGACAAACACATAATATTAATCTATTCTTGATGAAAATACATGAAACAAGTATATGGTAGTTTACTGTTGAAGACAAACCACAAAAAGAGAAAAAGTATAAAAATACGAGGACAAGTAGCCATACAATACACCTTGTAAGGGTGCCACATAATTACAAGTTTTTCACATAAACCCTACATTTTTACTGGTAGGTCAATGGAAATTGAAATGGTAAATCGAATGGACAAGGTTGTGGGTTGTGGGTTGTGGGTTGGGGGGGGGGGTATTGGGTAAATGAAATTTCACAGGGACCAAAATTGTAATCAAATGGGGTAAAAAATAATTAAAAAAGAGAAAAAGACAGGTTTACCCACAAGTTTAAGGCCCATGGGGTAGGGTTAACGATCCTCTTAAATGGCATGACTTACAGGGATGAAAATCGAAATCATTTGGAAACCATAATGACGATATCGGTAATTTAATACCATAGGGACGAAAACCGAATGCAATGCAAAGCACGGGGACGAAAATCGTAGTTTACTCAATAAGATATTGTGTAATGCAAACTTTTAGTGTAAGAATGATAAATGCTATAAGATTGGGGATTCACATTTCATATTCAAGTGGTTAAGTTATTTAGTGGTCATAACCCGATAATTCAGGTTTTAGTAATTCTATCAATAAATGTTGGCATTATGCAACATCTCAAATATGTTTCCGTTGAACCGGTACTTAAGTATTTTATGGTTCACTATTTCACTTCTTTGTCACACAGGTGGAAAATATGATCAGTACTCTTTTAAAGTTATTTTCAACATTATTTTAAAGCTCAAATATAACTTCCATTGGTCCTTTTGATAATAACATGATACCAAATTGGGCCTTGTCTCAATTTGTCCCGGGGGCCCAATTGAGGAAAGTTTTAACTACTTTTTGGTAACGTTTTTTTTTTTTGAACGGCAGTTAAAGTCACACACATGTTCCCGCGGTATCCGGGCATCCGAGGGCAGCACCGACTAATCCGCGACGACCCGACCCAGCCCTTTGGACTAGACCCGTCCAGGATCCGACTAAGCCCGACCCAAAGACCGAACCCGCAACCCATAGACTGGTTGCCCAGATACCTGGACCCGAGCCGACCCAGTGTCTGGAATGCTCCTCATGCGCCCAAAGTGTCCCCCGAGACTCGAACCCAGGGTAACGTTGATTTGAATATTTTCCATTTTCTAAAACCATGTCCAGGTCGATGAAAAACTTGTAGTTTGGGTGGGTTAATTTTGAAAGGTTATAAAATAACTTTTATAAATTGTACTAGTACTTTACATACAATTTTTAGCAATTTGTTTTTCAAACAATTCTTGGATAATAAAGAATGAAATTGACCAATAAAAAACACCTCAAAAAGTTGAGGGGAGAAAGAATGGGCACGATCACTCTGGAAGATTGTTTTTCTGAATAACTTAACTAATGGATCAATTATATTATATAAAGGGCAGCTAATAATGGTTGCATTTGAAAAGCAAAAAATTACAAAATCAAGCTCCAATATTAATGAGCAAGTGTCGTTTAACGATTATCCTGTAAGCGTTTACTAGATCAATTAACGTTAGTGGATGAACATGATAAGAACCGAGAATCTGATTACCCGGTAAGAGCAATAACAAGGGCCGAGAGATTACCCGTAAATAAGGATTACAACTCTTACCTGGTTATAGCGTTTATCAAATAAATTGTTCCGTATGATGTTATTGGGTCTGTATTAAAATCTTACCCAATCAGATAAGTCAGAGTATTGATTTTATTGGTAAGAAGTTACAAGATAAACATTTTGGTAATTGACCCTAACATAAAAATAAGTTCACTTATAAATTCTTTCAAAAGTAAATATCAGATTATGTTTCTACTTGATAAAATGGGAGAAAAAGCAAATTGACATAATAATCGTGGACGTCCGGATGGTGAATTAATGACATCCACATGGTAAACCATATTAAATCTTTTAGTAGGTTAAGGGTCAAGGGGCAGGTTCAAACGAGAAGTTAAACATTTTACGAGATGGCGAGAAGTGTTTAATCACATATGATACACAAGCTTAATCATATATGATTAAACACATGTTATAAGAACGACACATAAAAATTAATAAGTATTTTGAGTATTTCATGTTTGCATGTATGAAAAACTTATAATTTATTTATGCAATTAAACACATATTTTCTGTCAAAAGAAATGACATTCATATGATGTGAAAAATGTTCCGCAAAAATTAAATTATACATGCAAATTATTACTATTGCCTCATGTTTTTTTATTGTCATTTCATACTCTAACCACATTTTAATTAATTTGATATACAGTAAAAATATGTATTTAAAGAAAACAATAAAATATGTACGTATTACTTTTTTTTGACAGCAAAAGAGAATAATAATAATCAAAGCCCTTGTAGCCCAACGGTCGGTAACATCCTTGGGGGGGACAGTGGATGGCATCCCTGTCTACCCGGGTTCGATTCCTAGGGGAACGGGTGGCGATACCCCAATCCATGGGTCGGGCATGGGCAAGGCTATGGATCGGTAACGGTCCATGATCACGAGGATTAGTCGGGTGCCCGTATGGATCCCGGATACCTCGTCGACTTCGGTCGGGGCGGGTGGGTGCGTTTAAGCTGCCGTTCAAAAAAAAAAGAAAATAATAATAGATCAGAATTAGCAAAATGCTAGAGAAGTACAATTATTTACAAAAATCAAAAGAGAACTAATCCAATCATTAGACCAAAAAGTTCTACCAAACTTTCTACATATTGCTTAAACAGATACAATATTAAAACAATCTACTCAATAAGTTTAACATAAGACAAGTATTAAATATTAATTGATATTTATTTTAGAGGGAGGTTAAGGGAAACCTCAAAAGAATAGAAAATTGAGGAACACTCTAGTAATCCATGATCTGGACAGTATACACTTGTGCATAATAGTAAATTAAGTTGTTTTTTGGTTTTATGCACGTGTGTATTATACATTTGTGCATATGCACGTGGACATGGTACAAATTACTTGTATTCACAAGTGCATACCATCCAGATTAAGGGTTACAAGAGTGTTCATCAGTTTTTCGTTTTTTTAGGTTTTCCCCTGAACCTGACCCATTTAGTTTATTTGTACTTTTATTTATATTTGTTTATGTGTTTAATAAAGTCTATACGATATTTGTATTTACGCATCGTTTGACAAAAATATGTTAGCTTATAAGTTAACTTATTTTTTGGATAGATGTTTGGATATACATAAGCTAATTTATAAGTTAGCTTATAAAAGGAGTTTTTTATGATTTTTTATAAAAGGAGTTTTTTATGATTTTTTTTCTAATTATACCATCATTAATATTAATTATTATTTATTAACTATTAATTATAAATAAATATTAATTATTATTAATATTGATTGAAAATATTAATTATACATTAGAGTAAACTACAATTTTATTCCTTGTGGTTTGTGATTTATAACCATTTTCGTCGTTGGTTTTTTAAAATTGTTTTTTTAGTCATTATGGTTTGTAATTCGTTTCGTTTTTCGTCCAACTTATCAATTTTGATAAAAAAATCCATTAAATCAGGGACAATTTGGTCTTTTAATATTTGTTTTTATTTTTTATTTTTTTGCTAAATAATTGAAACATGAATATAAATTATTAAAGCATTGGATTTGAACCCCAATTCCCAAACCCATGTGACTCCTAAAGACATGTATATCTTCTGCCCACCGATGAACTTATCTCTTGGCCCCTTCCCCTTCCAGCATAGAAACCCCTCGTCCTTCCATTCCCAAACCTGCAACTCCTTCCCCACCATCCTTTTCCCGTTACCCGTTCTCCTCCGGCGACTTCAATCACCGACGCCCCTCTTCCCCGTTGAACGACACCCCTTCTGTAACACCATAAAAATAGGATAACAAAATTTCCAAGAATGGAAATTAGGTATATAAACAACAACCAACTAATCTAATTTATATGATAGAAATAAGATTACAAAAGGGGTGTTATCTATAAACCCAAAACGTCTTCACAAAAAGTGCTCTCGAAATGCACCTTCCCCAAGCTCTCACCCAAGCGCAATCTAAGCTTGCTTAGAAGCAGCACTACTAGAACCTAAGATACATATCGACACCAAACAAGTGTTAGGCCAAAAAGCCTAGTGAGCGTGTACAAGAAATAGCATATAGTTCCAATTATTGTTCTTATCAGCAGTTAACCAAAAGTCATTAAATGTGGAGTCAATAGGGGAGACCCATAGCACCAATCAAGTTCCACCCAAAGAGTCGATATACCTTGATGCCAACTACTAAGAGTGAAATCTGAAAGGCCCGGCACATCCGAGGACTACAAACATGGCATTACCCCGAATGACAGAGGTCTAGGCACATACCATTTACGGTGGCACCCAAGACTACATCCTCCTAGTGTCTACTGACTTGGTTCGTCCAACATAATATATAGGAGGTCTCAAGGCACATTATTGCCAAGAATATGTCAATACCGACCATGGGTACAATATTACCATCCCAATCTATATAAAGTCCAATATAAGACTAGTATGACCACAATTTTCAACATGTAGATATAATACAACCAAATGGTGTCTCAAATAAAAAATCATCCCAAAGGCAAGTTATGTATTCTATCTAGTCATGGCAAGATATGTATAACATGTACACATAAGGAAAACCCCAAATACTTGGACATTCAAAAAGAACATTTCAAGATAAGATGCAAGATAGTGGCAAGTAGTAGATTATGATGTGTATCTAGTTTTAACAAAAGTTTAGTAAACTCGCAATATAGGTTTTGGTTGAACCCTAGAAAATAGCCAAAGGAAGACTTGATGGAGAAGAGCGATGAACTTGACGATAATCTTCAATAAATGAGCTTGAAAGAGCCTTGAATGCTTCAATGAATGATAACACCAACCAAACCCTAGGAGTAAAGGAGGAGGGTGTTTGAATGATAACACCAACCAAACCCACCTAATTTGGATTTCGTCCCCGAAATCTCATTCCGAACTAAACAATTGGGGATAACGCTTTTTCATGTCCTCCACGAACTCCCACGTGACGTTAGCACCACGATGGTGCTTCCATTGCACCTTGATCATGACCACATCTTTATGTCATAGTCTTTTCATCTTTGATTCCAAGATTGCCTTTGGTTCCTCTACGCAACGATTCCCATTATCTACCCGAATTTCCGTCAAGGGAATCACACTTTCCTCCTTCGCTAATCACTTCCGAAGGTAACACACGTGAAATGTAGGATGTATTCCATCCATCTCTGGTGGCATGTCCAACCGGTACGCTTGAAGTCCAATCTTCTCTAAGATAGCAAAGGGTCCAAGGAAACGGGGGCTAAGTTTCCCGTGCATTCCAAACCGGATAATCCCTTTCCAGGGAGACACTTTCAACATGACACGATCACCCACTTGGAATTCGACCGATCATCTCTTCTTATCCGCATAACTTTTTTGTCGGTCTTGCGCCGCTTTCAATCTTTCTCGAATTTCTTTCACTTTGTCTGCCGTCACTTGAACTATTTCTGGTCCGACGAATTGCTTCTCGCCTGCTTCCAGCAAACAAACCGGAGTTCTACACTTCCGTCCATACAACGCTTCGAACGGTGTCATTCCGATACTATAATGGTAACTATTATTATACATGAAATCCACCAAAGGTAGGTGCAAGTCCCAACTTCCTCCAAAATCTATGACACACGACCTCAACATGTCCTCGAGCGTCTAAATCGTCCTCTCGCTTTGACCATCCATTTGAGGATGGTATGACGTGCTCAGATTTAATCTGGTGCCCAACTCTTTCTATAAGCTAGCCCAAAAGTTCGATGTGAACCGACTGTCCCGATCCAACACGATAGATTGCGAGACTCCATATCTCGACACCACCTCATCGATATAAAGCTTAGACAATTTCTCCATTGGCAAGGTCTCCCACATAGCAAGGAAATGCGGGCGCTTGGTTAGTCGATCAACAATTACCCAATGGTGTCATGATCACAGGGTCTTCGGTAGTTTCGTCACAAAATCAATGGTGATGTTCTCCCATTTCCACTTGGGAATGGACAACGGTTATAAACTTTCGTACGGTCTTTGATGTTCCGCCTTGACTTGAAGACACGTGACACACCTTTCCACGTAGTTGGCCACGTCTAGATTCATCACCGACCACCAATAGTTCAACTTTAAGTCTCTATACATCTTGGTGCTACCGGGATGTATAGAATATTTCAATTTATGCGCTTCTTCTAGAAACAACTCTCGATTTCCACCAAATTTTGGCACCCAAATTCGCCCTTGAAAAAGTTTAAGTCCCCGACCATCTTCCGTCAAGAGTCCACTTTGCTTCACCATGACTTCGGATTTGAGATTTTCTTCCTTGAGTGTTTCTACCTGACTCATCTTGATGTTTTCCAAGAGACTCGATACCACATCGATTCTCATGAGGGATAACTTAACACCACCTTCCTGACTCCTCCGACTTAATGCATCCGCCACCACTTTGGCCTTACCGGGATGGTAGAGTAGATCACAATCATAGTCCTTTAGTAACTCAAGCCACCTTCTTTGTCGCATGTTGAGTTCTTTTTGATCGAAGATGTACTTAAGACTCTTGTGATCGGTAAAAAGAGTACATTTCGTCCCATACAAATAGTGTCGCCATAGTATCAATACAAAGACCACCGCCGCCAATTCTAAGTCATGAGTCGGGTAGTTCTTCTCGTAGTCCTTTAGTTACCGCGACGCATAAGCTATCACTTTTCCCCGTTGCATTAGCACACACCCTAGACCCATCTTGGAAGCATCGCTATACACTAAGAAGTCGTCCGATCCCTCGGGCAGGGATAGAATATGGGCTTCACACAACTTCTTCTTGAGCGCTTGAAAGGCTTGATCTTGCGCTTCGGTCCAAAGAAACTTGACATTCTTTCTTGTGAGGGAGGTGAGTGGCGAAGCTATCTTGGAGAAATCTTGAATGAAACGCCTGTAATAGTCGGCCAATCCCAAGAAGCTTCGAATTTCTGTCGGACTCGTCGGCGATTCCCAACTCATCATTGCCTCGATCTTTGCCGGGTCTACCTTTACCCTGTCTTTTGACACAACGTGGCCCAAAAATTCCAATTCTTGGAGCCAAAACTCCCACTTTGAGAATTTTTCATACAACTTCTCTTTTCGGAGAACTTCAAGCACCTCTCGCAAATGCTTCTCATGTTCGACCTCGTTACTTGAGTAGATCAAAATATCGTCGATGAAAACAATCACGGATCTATCCAGGAAAGGGCGACATACGCGGTTCATCAAATCCATGAATACGGACGGAGCATTGGTCAAGCCAAAGGGCATCACCAAAAACTCGTAGTGGCCGTATCTCGTTCAAAAGTAGTCTTCGGTATATCCTCTTTCTTTACTCTAACTTGATGGTAACCGAACCAAAGATCGATTTTTGAAAAGTATCCTGCGCCTTGTAGTTGATCAAAGAGATCGTCAATACGTGGTAAGGGATACTTGTTCTTTACCGTGACCTTATTGAGCTCTCGGAAATCTATACACATCCGCATAGACCCATCCTTCTTCTTTACAAACAAAACTGGTGCTCCCTAAGGAGATGAGATCAGTCGAATGAATCCTTTCTCTAGGAGTTCTTGGAGTTGCGTCATCATATCTTGCATCTCGGTAGGAGCCAAACGGTAGGGTGTACGAACTATCGGGGCCGCTCCCGGAGTCAAGTCGATTTGAAACTCCACTTGACGCTCCGGTGGTAGTCCGAGTAGATCTTTCGGGAAGACGTCGGGATAGTCTTCCACAGTCTTCACTTCTGCCACCGACTTCTTCTCTTTCTTCGCGTCCACCACATAAGCTAGATACGAGGGGTAACCTTTCGCAAAGAATTTGCGAGCTTTAAGAGAGGAGATGATAGGATTACTCCTCTTCCCTTTCTCCCCATAAATGGTTACTACACCGCTTCCCACCAAATGCACTTGGATCATCTTTTTGGAACAAAAGATGTCAGCCTTATGCCTTGACAACCAATCCATACCTATGACTACGTCGAAACCTCCTATAGCCATAGGTAACAAGTCTACTCCAAAGGAATTCCCATCGATCTCTAGAGTACAATCACAAAAACGATCTTGGATGATCACTTGATCCCCATTAGATACTTCTACTACTAACGCATCGAGGAGAATACTAATAGGAGTGAAGAATTGCTTACACAAAATATCCGACACGAAAGAACACGTAGCACCAGAATCAAGCAACACACGAGCGAGTAAGGAGTTTACTATAGGAACGTACCTGAAACAACATCAGCGGTCTCCTTTGCCTCCTCGGTAGTCATCCGGAAAGCTCGGCTGGGCGCTCTCGGCGGTTGTTCAACCCGTGTCGTCGATCCAAAAGAACTTCCACGGTTTCCATCCACAAACTTTGGGCAATCCTTCTTCATGTGTCCCGGTTCTCTACATTCGAAACACACCGGCCCCCGGATAGGGCACTCCGGAATGGCATGCCTTTCTTGACGCACTTGGCACACTCGACAGGACCCGAGTGAGGTCTCGGATTGCACGGGCCAAAGTGCTTGGTCTTGCACTTGTGGTGCTATCGATCTTTACACCGATTGTCTCCAACTCTTCCACCTACAAACGACTTAGGTTGACGAACGGGCCCAGATGGACCTTTCCACTTTCGCTTATCTCCCACTTGACCTCTCTTATCCTTCTCCGCCATTAGATCATCTTCTACCAACAAAGACTCTTTGATTACATCCTGAAGGGTCAACCCTCTAGCATTCCTTACTGTCGTCCTCATCCCGGACGACAACCCATATTGGTAAGCCTTGATCTTGGACAAAAGGTGTTACCAAGTGTTCTTAAAACTGCTAAATCATCAACTAAAGTTGGTGAATCGATTTCTGTAACTGCTGATTATTATTCTCAAGGTAAGAAACATAAGAAACAGCGATTACAGAAACAGAAACACACTGGTACACAAAAGAAAACTCAGTCTCAGAAATCTGCTTTTCCTAATAAATCTAAATCTTGTGTTTCAGATATAAGCAAGAAAAGGTTGAAAGCTCGAACTGAATGGCGACCAAAAAGGAAGGGTGATGAGAAAGCTGAATCAGTTTATGATAATTCTTGTAATAGATCAGTTAGTAATGATACTGATGTAGTTGATCAACTTGCTTCACATAAACAAAACCTTGTAACTTCTTACAAGCGATATTCAATAAAGCAATTGATTCAATTGTCTCCTATTTCTACTACATCTTATCATTATCGGAGAAATGATTTTGCTTACTCTCATAATTCTTCTGATTGGTTCGGATCTTATCATGTTTACTCTTCAAGATCAAATATCTTTAAAGGTTTTCAAAAGAACAGAGGGTCCATTTTCAAGTGGATACCAAAATCTTGTGCTAATTTGTTAGGACCCGTTTTTAAATGGGTACCTAAAGTTATTGTTTCCTGATTTCTCTTGCAGACCCGACATATGTGGTACTTGGACAGTGGATGTTCCAAGCATATGACTGGGAAAAAAGCTTTATTGTCTAATTATACAGAGAAATTCAGTGGAAATGTCAGATTTGGAAACGATCAGCTTTCACCAATCTTAGGATATGGTGACATCATTCAAGACAACATAACGATAAGTAAGGTGAGTTATGTCGAAGGCTTAAGGCACAACCTGTTTAGCATTGGTCAATTTTGCGATAAAGGGCTAGAGGTCAACTTCAAATCTAAGAGTTGCTCGGTTCGTACTGAAGACGGCACAGAACTCTTAGGTGGACATCGCAAGACAAACCTCTATACCATCAACCTGTCCAAAGTTCAGATTGACAATCTGGTATGTTTAATGACAAAAGCTTCAATGCAACAAAGTTGGCTCTGGCACAGACGTTTATTACACCTGAACTTTCGTTATATCAACAAGCTGGTTAGTGGGAAATTGGTAAAAGGACTTCCTGAGCTGAAATACGAGAAAGAACACTTATGTACTGCATGTGAGAAGGGTAAGATGAAGAGAGCTCCGCATAAACCGAAGCCTGAACCAAGCACTAGTTCTCCGTTAGAATTATTACATATGGATTTGTGTGGTCCAATGAGAACTCAGAGTTTGGGTGAAAAGAAATATGTGTTGGTTATTGTGGACGATTACTCAAGATACACGTGGGTCAAATTTCTTCGATCAAAAGATGAGACGCCCGAAGTTCTCATTACTTTCTTAAAGACGACCCAGGTGAAAATTCAACGACAAGTCAAGTTTCTTCGAACGGACAACGACACAGAGTTCAAAAACAAGATAATTCAAGAATATCTCGAATTGGTCGGGATATCACATCAGTACTCTGCTGCTCGTACGCCTGAACAGAATGGAGTAGTCGAAAGGCGAAATCGGACGCTAGTCGAGGCCGCTCGGACTATGCTTAGCCAATCGGACTTACCTCTATTCTTGTGGGCAGAAGTTGTGTCGACTGCATGCCATACTCAAAATTGATCCATGATACACCGCCGTTTTCAAAAGACTCCATATGAGCTGATCAACAACAGAATTTGACATGGCAAAGTTATGTATTCTATCTAGTCATGGCAAGTTATGTATTCTATCTAGTCATGGCAAGATATGTATAACATGCACACATAAGGAAAACCCCAAATACTTGGACATTCAAAAAGAACATTTCAAGATAAGATGCAAGATAGTGGCAAGTAGTAGATTATGATGTGTATCTAGTTTTACAAAAGTTTAGTAAACGCGCAATCTAGGTTTTGGTTGAAACCTAGAAAATAGAAACCCTAGAAAATAGCCAAAGGAAGACTTGATGGAGAAGAGTGATGAACTTGATGAGAATCTTCAATAAATGAGCTTGAAAGAGCCTTGAATGCTTCAATGAATGATAACACCAACCAAACCCTAGGAGTAAAGGAGGAGGGTGTTTGTTTGCCTAAAAATCGCAGGTGCAAAGTGTATTTGGGGAAAATGTGTTCAATAATCGGGCAAGAAGGGGTTTTAGGTACCTGCAGGTAGCCCCTCGGCTTATGTCGTGGCTAAGAGCCCGCGCCATAAGCCGTGCGTGTGCTCTCAGGCCTGCACTCCAGTGTGTTACGCGGCTTGGACCGCGGCTTGGATCTCGCGCAGTAAGCCGCGCAACTCACTGTTTTTCGAAGCCTGATTATGGTTTTTCCAAAACATCACAAATAAAAGACTTTAAACAAGATTGGCAATTAACAGATATATCCTACATCATTTAGCACATAAACATAAGATTAACGAAGCCCTATACTTACTTGAAATTCCGGGTGTTACACCTTCCCCTCTTCTTCTTCCTACCCACTTCCCTAACCACCCTCCTCCATTCACATCCCACCCTCCACAGCTACTTTCGGTGTTCGGTTTCAAGTCCCTTAATTTATGCATAATTTCTTCCACCTTAGCTACCCAATCAGAAATCTTTCTCCAATTAACTGGTAACGGTAATCATCGGTTTGGCCTTATGTTGTAGTTCAGTCTAATGGTTGAATTACCATTCCGTTATATTAAGAGTGATTTTTTTTGTGATCAAGCTTACAACTCGGGTTTTTGGGTGTTTTAACATATCCCTAAATGAACTTACAGATTTCAAGATGATGTTGAACTACCAAAGTTCCAATTAGTTAATGGCAACAACTTGTTTGAGGTCAAATACAACATTGATGGGGAAACAAATACTTAAAACAATAAATCATATAAAAAAACATTGATAGGAAAACAAATACAACATTATTTATTACACATTAATAAAATTATTAAAATATGTATTTTAAATGTATTTTTAGTTAAAATTATCATTAATATAATAAGGGGTATAACATGAAAAAAATAAAATGATAGGAAACACAAAAATGAAAAAGGACAAAGGACAAAACCATAGGGACTAAAATTGTAATTATTATATGATCTAATAAAACAAAAAAAGGAAAAAGACAAAAAAAAGTTAACTAGGGTTTTTAACTAAGGTTGGTCAGAGGGACCAAAAGTGAAACAAAATGGTAATTATAATGACCAAAATTGTAATTAGTTTAAAAGAGGGACCAATCATGATAATGAGTGAAAACCATAAGGACCAAAAATGTAATTTACTCTCTCTCTCTCTCTCTCTATATATATATATATATTTTTTTTTTAATATTAGTCAATATATTTTAGTTATCAATTACTTTTAATTTTTTTATTTTTATTCGATTATTTTTTTTCACATTATACGTAACGGTTATTTAAAATCTTAAGTTAATATAGATTTTTCCTAAAATTTGTTTTAACAAATTCAAAGTTTATAATATATATATATATATATATACATCAATGTTCTAAAAAACTCGCCGCACAGCCGCCATGGCGCGCCATGGCACCAAGGCTTGTGTCTCACGCCACGTTAAGCCCGTGGCACGCCATGGCCTAATGAACATTTTCGTAATGCAATATTTGATTTTTCTTTATGTTTTTAATGTCTTATTTGCAAGTTTTTTAATATATACCATAATTTAACTTGCTTATTACTATTGACTAATTGAGTAATACTACAAAACATATGTTTTTCTATATAATGATATATATGAATTAGAAAAATGACTCCATAAGTCACGCCTTGAAAACGTCATGGCCTCACCGTGGCTCCTAAGCCTTGAGGTTTGGCCTCGCCGCCACGCCATGCCTCACGCCATTTAGAACCTTGATATATATTAAATAAATTTTAAATTCTTTTAGTTAACATATTCTATTAATTTTTTTATTATTACTTTGTTTGTATTAGTTAACATGGGTCCCCTTCTTTTGTTAACCAAGTCATTGTTATTAACCATGTTAACCAATCTAATCTTTTGATTGTTTACATCTATGGTTCATAATAAATAAAAAATTTTATTTTAGAATTTATAAAATACATGTTCTGGAAAAAATTATGCATATGAGCATAGGGGTAATAAAGTAAGAAGCCAATTACACATCAAAGGCAACACCACGGTTACCAAAAATAAATGAGAGAATCTAGGGATTTCAACCAAAAATAAAGGAGAGAATCTAGCAATTACACATCAAAGGCAACACGACGGTTACCAAAAATAATTGAGCGCAATTCGGCTCTCTAAAAACAAAATCTTGAAAATCCATCACACAATTGCTTTATCATCATGAAATCCATCACACAATTGCTTTATCATCGACAAAAGCGCAACCAGTATCTCTATCGTGGTTGAAAGACGCGCGATATGGCTGAAAACTGTTACTTGTCTTTGTACATAGGTTCATTGTGAATATGCATAAGTGCATAATGTGAGTACTATGCTGTTAGAGCATAAATCTGTTGGATACAAGATCATAGAAGACTGAAGACTGAAGGTCAAAGCTAAAGTCAACTCTCAGCATCAAAGTCTAAGTCTAGTGTAATAAAGTCAAAGTCAAATCTTGTATTTTCTATTTTTCTAGTGTTTGCGCGTTTTAGTAGTTTGCGTGAACAGTGTTTAGAGGGTTTAGTAGCTTGCGCGTTTTCCTTGTTTGTTTAAATAGCTTGTTGTGCGTGTTAAACTTGTAGCTAGAATTCATATAGCATCGTGAGAGAACTGAAGTTAGAGAGAGAAATTTTGTAAACTGATTTATGTGATTAATGAAAGTGGTTTAGATTAGAAATTAAATGTCATTTTGATCATTACATTGTTATCTGGGAATAACAATTGGTATCAGAGCAAGCTTAATTCAGAAAACAAAGGATCGAATTCGAAATTTCTTGATCGATTTTGGAAGAACTCGCAATTCACTGTTTAGATTCTATTTTTGTGTTCTAGTTATGTTTTTGATCTGATTTTGTTATCTTTATAATCATTTTCGCATATAGAACATTTTGCATCTGTACTAATTAGTCTAATTCAGATCAATTCGTGTGAATTTTGGATCTTTAGTAAATTTTTGAGTTCGAGTTTGTAAATGTACTGTATCAAGATCGAGTTTGAACTCGTGATGTTTTAGATTGAAATTAATTGCTTGTAGTTTGTTCGAAACATGATTTAGAAGATATCTGCAAAGTTTCAGATCAATTGAAGATGATTTGAATCGAAATCAGAGGAGAAATCGAGTTTTTAAATTTGCAAGTGAAGAACTCGCTAGATCTGGAGTTCGCGCTAGTGAAGAACTCGCAAGCCCAAGAACATGCTAAGTGTAAAACTCGCAAGTTGTAGTGTATGAGAAGTCCAAGAACTCGCTAATAGTGTCGTGCGGGAAGCAGAAACTCGCACATCACAAGGTGCGAGTTTACACTGTTCATTCGAAGAGTTGTGCGCGAAGTGGTATCTGCGAGAAGGGTTTGTCGTGTGCGTTTGTATTTTGTGCGAAGTTTTCTTGTCAAACTTTTTTCTAAGTCTCAAACTCGCAAGTCCCTAGTCTTGTGCGTTTGTATTTAGCGAGAACCAAATTTTATAAAAAATAATCTTAGTCTCGATATCGCTAGACTTCTGCGAGAAGTTCCAAAACTCGCACATTATTGTGTGCGAGAACTAAATAACTCGCATAAAGCTTGTGCGCGAACCTTGGTTCACGCAAGCAGTGTAGTGCACGAAGCTCAAACTCGCAAATCATGGTCTGCGAGAAGTGAGTTCACGCAAGCTTATTTGTGCGCGAAGTTCAGTTCACGCAAGCTTTGGTGTGCGTGTTTCTGAAACTCGCATATAGAGTCTTACGCGAAGTGTGTAATTTTCAGTGTTATGCGTGTTCTGTCCTTAGTGAATTTTTCTGAAATTTAACTGAGTTTGATTTTTGTAGATCCAACTTTATTTTCTGAATTTTGACGATCATAAAAGCAGTGTAGATCAAAGATGACTTCTAGAGAAGCACTTGCTATTGGAACCGATGTTAAACCACTTGTACTCTTCAAGGGAGAGTATGAACAATGGAAAGATCGATTCTTGGATTTCATTGACAAAAATGCATTGGGTGATCTTATCAGAAAGTAATTGGAGGAAGGTGTTATGGAAATTCCAACGAAGACTCGTACTGTTGGAAATGAGCATAGAGAGTATCCACTTCCACCTGATAAATACACTCAAGAGCAAAAAGATAGAACAAAAGCTGATAGATTGGCAAGATCATTTATTCTTCAAGGCATCCCAAACGAGATATATGTCAAGATTGATAGCTACAATGCTACCGGAAAACAAATGTGGGATCAACTGGAGAAAATGATGCTAGGGTCGAAGATTGGCAACCAGCTAAAGATTTCTAACTGCCTGAACAATTATGAGGAGTTCAAAGCCAAAGAAGGAGAAACTCTAGAGACAACATATGACAGATTTGTAACCTTGCTGAATGAGTTAAGCAAGAACAAGGTCAGGAAATCACAAATAGAGCTGAATGTCAAGTTTCTCGGTATTTTACAGCCTGAGTGGAAGAGATTTACCAGACAGATGAAGCAGTTGAAAGCTCTGAATGAGATTCCTCTCCACGAGGTTTATGAAACTCTTAGACAAAATGAAGAGGAGGTAGATGAGATCAAAGAGGAGAAGAAAAAGGCTGATAAAGTAGTTGCTGATCCGATTGCTCTTGTTGTGAAGAAGAAAAGTGTGAGCCTCAAGAAGAAAAAGAAAGTGATAGTTTCTGAGTCCAAAGAGGCAGAAAGTGACAAGAATTCAGATTCTGATGATTGTGAAAATTTGAAGCAGGCAATGCTTATGTTGACCAAGGCATTTCAGAAGAAATTTTACAAAAAGCCTGGCTCAAATAGTCAAAGATATTCTTCGGGGTCTAAGAACTATGAGCACAAAGAGAGGGTAGAAGGAAAGAGAATAGAAGAAAAGAAGCCTGGGGAAAGGAAGTACAGAGCTGAACAGACTAAGCAGCCAGAACCAACAAAATGCTACAACTGTGGCAAAATCGGTCATTTTGCAAAAGATTGCCGAAAGCCGAAAGTCAAAAACTCCGAGTATTACAAGAACAAAATGCTCTTGGCAAAGCAACAAGAAGCTGGCAAGGCATTAATGGCGGAGGACGAGTTATGGCTCGACCATTCAAATGAAGAAGATGAGAAAGAAGAGACAACTCATAATTGTCCCGTGGGAAAGACAATGGATGAATGTGAAGATGAAGCTGAGTCAGATGATGAAGATAACGAAGAGGTATGTGATATGTCTCAATATGATTTTCTTAATGCCATGCAAGCCATGATGTTTGAACTCCATGAAGTAAAGTCTAAACATGAACGTGAGAAAAGTATCATGAAAGAAAACAAACAGTCAATAATGAAACTTAGCAAGGATCTTGCTGAGAAGAACGTATTGATTGAAGCTTTACATAAAATATTGATACTAGCGCAAAAGAGAAGACTATACTTCATAATGAGTTATCTGAAACTGTTTCAAAATATAAACTATGTGAGTTTGAATCAAAAGAGATTACTAAAACGTATTCTTCGCTTTCAGAAGAAAACAAATCTTTACTTGAAAAAGTGAATGTTTTGGAAGGGAAATTATATACTTTGGGTCAAACTGAACAAACCATTCATCTAAACAAACCCAAAGAGAACAAAGAGTGTTGGGGACTTGGTTATGAGAATCCACACTTTCTTAAAAAGAGTATATCATAAGTGCCTACGCTTTATGATTTTGGATTTTTAAAACTGACACCACAATACCCTGAACTTCAAGTTGAGTAGACTAAACTATCTGAAGAGGATGAAGCCAAAGAAAATGAGAAAAGAAAGAGTACCACTAAAGTTCAACTTCCATAATAGTTATAGTTCTGATAAATCAAAATTTCTTTCAAATGACTATTCTGAGAGTTATTCTTTAAAAGAAATGGAGGCTATCGAAGGTAAGCTTTACGTCCCTCCTCTCATTTTGGAAAGTAAAATTTCTGAACTTGAGAAAACTGTAGTAGAAGAAAGAATTTTGATTGATCTTGAACAAACTGTTTTTTCTACTGTGTTCAAATATACTGATTTTTCTAAATCATCTAAGGCTTCAAAATTTGATGTTATGTCTGGTTTATTTGATGATGAGTTTAATTTCTTAAACTCTGATGGTGATTTAGATGAATGTGTTGCTCAATTTGATTTTCATGCTAAACTTCCTGATCATTCAAAATTTGTCATAAACTCTTTTGGATTACCAAGTGTGTACGAAAAAGGTGAAACATCAACTAAAGTTGATAAATCAGTTCCTGTGAAAACCAAAGTTGCCAAAGGTAAGAAGAAGAAATCTGGGTATTCACAGAAACCGACCACCACTGGTAAGCCAAAGAAGAAGCATTCTCTTAATTCTCACAGTTCTAACTTTAACCTGTCAAATGTTTCAGATATGAGGAAGAAAAAGAATGGAGTTAAATCAATTTGGCTACCAAAGAAGAAGGTTGACGAGAAGGCGAAATCATTGTCTGATTCTTCTTGTAATAGAAATACTGATAGTACTTCTGATATAATTGTGAATGTTGCTTCTGATAGACAAAAACTTGTAACTCATTACAATAAGTATTCAATAAAGCAATTATTCCAGTTATCTCCGTATGCTATAAAGTTTTCTAATATTCGTCGGAATGATTTTGCTTCTCGACAACATTCTAATGATTGGTTTGGCACGTATCATGTATATTCTTCTCATTCATATGGTTCAAATGTTTTTCAACAAGCAAAAGGATCCATTTTTAAATGGATGCCAAAATCTACTTGTGCTAACACTGTAGGGCCCATATATAAATGGATACCTAAATCAATTGTTTCGTGATTTCTCTTATGCAGACCCGTCATATGTGGTACTTGGATAGAGGATGTTCCAAGAATATGACTGGGCATAAAGATTTATTGTCTAATTATACAGAGAAATAGTGCGGGACAGTTACATTTGGAAATGACCAATTTTCACCAATTTTGGGATATGGTGACATCATTCAAGATAAAGTAACGATAACAAAGGTGAGTTATGTTGAAGGTTTAGGGCACAACCTGTTTAGCATTGGCCAGTTCTGCGACAAAGGATTAGAGGTAAACTTTAAAGCCAAAAGATGCTCTATGCGTACTGACGATGGAAAGGAACTTTTGGTCGGAACTAGAAAATCCAACCTCTACACAATCAATCTTTCAAAGGTCCAGAATGATAGTGAGATTTGCTTACTGACAAAAGCCTCAATACAGCAAAGTTGGAATTGGCACCGAAGGCTGTCACACCTGAATTTTCGTTACATTAACAAATTGGTCACTGGAAAGTTAGTCAAAGGACTTCCTAAGCTCAAATATGTGAAAGAACACTTGTGTGCAACATGTGAAAAGGGAAAGATGAAGAGAGCTCCACATAAGCCGAAACCTGAACAAGGAATTCCAGTTCAAATCGTTGAAGATTATCTCGAATCGGTCGGGATAACACATCAATTCTCTGCTGCTCGTACGCCAGAACAAAATGGAGTAGTAGAAAGGCAAAATCGAACGCTAGTCGAGGCCGCTCGGACTATGCTCAGCCAATCTGATCTACCTCTGTTTTTGTGGGCAGAAGATGTTTCGACTGTGTGCTATACTCAGAATTGTTCCATGATACATCATCGTTTTGGAAAGACTCCTTATGCTTTGATCAACAACCTGACACCAACAATAAAATACTTTCATATTTTTGGTCGTAAGTGTTTTATGCTTAACGACAGAGAGAGTCTGAACAAATTCAGTGCTAAGGCAGATGAAGGAATTTTCATTGGTTATTCTCAATCATCGGCTGCATATCGAGTGTATTTGAAGAAGTCAAAGACAGTAGTTGAGAGCGTTAATGTCACATTCAACGAGGATATGGCTTCTGAACAACACTGTTCAGAACCCGTACTTACCGGAGTTCTAAGTTCTGGGCAGATCAGTCGAGAACTTGTACCGACTAACAAGAAATCAGATGAAGCATCAACTTCCAATGCTCATTTATCTGATTTAGATTTATTATTTGAACTGTTTTATGATGAATTCCTTGGATCTAAATTGACTAAATCCGTTGTGGTTGACAAGATGAACGGCTCAACATATAATAATCCAACCGCTTCAGAGTTATCTACTGAATCCAACTCTCCGGTTTAGCAAGGAATTCCAATTCAAATACCTGCTCCTATAGTTGAAGATGTGAACAATAACGAAGAAACAGAAGTTGTTGAATCAGTTGGGTGTATAATAGAGACAAATCAACAGTCTGAACAAGCTGCATCAACTGAAGCTTCTATACAAGATAATTCAACTGAACAACTCCCTCCTACTGTACAAACTGATGAAGTTGAAAGTGGATTCCTAGATGATCATCATGATCAATCAACATCTAATCCACTCCCTTATGAACATCGCTGGACCAAAGAGCACCCTATTCAACAAATCATTGGAAATCCAACAAAGCCGGTGCAAACTAGGTCAGCAACTTTAAATCAATGTTTGCATGACTCATTCCTGAGTAAGATAGAACCAACTCGAGTATCAGAAGCTCTAGCTGACTCGAATTGGGTGTCTGCTATGCAAGAAGAATTAAATCAGTTCGAAGCCCCAAAGGTCTGGAGACTTGTGCCAAAACCGGAAGGAAAATCTATCATCGGCACTAAATGGGTATTCAAGAATAAAAAGGATGAAGATGGTATTATAATTCAAAACAAAGCAAGACTTGTTGCCAAAGGCTACTGACAAGAAGAAGGCATAGATTACGATGAGACTTACGCTTCAGTAGCACATATAGAAGCAATCCGCATGTTTCTAGCGTACGCTGCTCATAAAAACTTCACAGTCTATCAGATGGACGTGAAGATTGCCTTTTTAAATGGCATACATAAGGAGGAAGTCTACGTTACTCAACCAGAAGGCTTTGTGAATCCAGATAAACCAGATCATGTCTACATATTGGATAAAGCACTTTATGGGTTAAAACAAGCGCCTCGAGCCTGGTATGATGTTTTATCAAAGTTTTTGGTCAAGTCGGGCTTCACTAAAGGTAAAATCGATACCACTTTATTCATTAAGAAAGAAAAAACCGATATCATTCTTATTCAAATATATGTGGATGATATAATATTTGGCTCTACAAATCCTAAATACTGTAAGAACTTTTCTAATCTAATGGTGTCAAGATTTCAAATGAGTATGATGGGAGAGATGAATTTCTTTCTCGGATTACAAGTTACACAATTTTCAACGGGGATTTTTATAAACCAATCTAAGTACATTTTTGATATTATTCGGAAATTCAAAATGGATGCTTGTAAACCAATTGGTACCCCGATGGTACCAGGAACTAAGATCAGCATAGATCCTTCGAGAAAACCTGTTGATGTTAGAACCTATAGAGGCATGATTGGTTCTTTAATGTATCTTACTTCAAGTAGGCCAGATATTATGTTTTCTACATGTTTATGCGCAAGATATCAGGATAACCCCAAAGAATCCCATTTGTCCACGGTCAAACGGATTTTTAGATATATGAAGGGGACTGCAGATCTTGGTCTATGGTATCCTAAAGATACTGGTTTTGAACTGACGGCTTATTCAGATGCAGATCATGTTGGATGTATGTTAGACAGGAAGAGAACATCGGATCATGTTCAATTTCTTGGTGCAAAACCCCGAGTTTCGTTTAACCAGTTTGGAAGAAGAAGCAATGGTAGTGGCCGGCGCGAGTTGCGGCGTGACTTAGCCCGCGCCATAACCCGCACGGTGCACTGCTTGTTTGGGGTTTGTCCAGTGAGTGGCGCGAGTCACGGCGCGAGTGTACCCGCGCCATAACCCGCACAGTGCACTGATTGGTTGCGAGTTCCAGTGGGCGGCGCGAGTCACGGCGCGAGTGTACCCGCGCCATAACCCGCGCGGTGGCGGAGTGGTTTAAAAGAGATTTCCTGGGAAATATCTCATTTGATATTATTTCTGAAAATATCTTTTCTCTCAAGTCTCTCTTTGCTCTCTCTCTCTCTCTCTCTCTTTCTTCAATATGTCTTGTGTTGCTAGTATTAAGTGCTTCTAGCAAGGGTTCGGTATAGAAAACTTCGTCTTCACTCGGTGGTCGATATCTGGTTTTTCGGGTTTTCGTCTAAAAACCTATTTGGTGAGTTCCTACTACCTTTTTCTAAAATTTATACATGTTAAAACTTACATTTTGAACTTCTGTATATCTCCATGGTTTCAGATCTAAGTTTACTACATTTTGATATAACTTGAGTTTTGGGAGATTTTAGGGTTTCCGATCATTTTCGATTAAAATGATGGGTTCCATCTTATTTGAAGTAAAAGGAGGTTTTACTTGCACATTTATGTGGATTATTTGAAAGAATGCATATAAACTCATTTTTATGATTTTCATTCTTACCAGCAGTTAAACTTGAAGGAAAGCATTTTGTTTATAAAATGTTTTATACCATATGACTATCTATGGTTGGTCACATATGTTATTGTGACGAGTTTGTACCATTACTAGTGGATCCCTAGGTTTTGAGTCGGCTTTTATTGGGATGTCTATTCCCCTTTCTGTAGTTATGGATGCATATGATCCTCGGGGGCCATTTGTTACGGTTATGTGAGACCGGTTACTAGCTATGGGTCATGATGTAGTCCTAGTGAACAAGTATGACTGGTTTCCTCGAGGGCCCTCCCTCACATCTTAGTACGGACCTTGTTGTTCGTGGCCATGGATTCCATGTATTTAGCTCACAACTCGGATTGTGGCCTACTTTTGTGTTCTGCCGCAATCCTTGGTAAATCGGGTTTCCCCCGTCATCGCAAGATGAATTTTCGGACCGATCAGTCCTTATGTGGAAAAGATTTCAATTGTAAACCAAAACTTATTGAAAATATTTCCTTTTAATACAATTGTTTATATCTCTTGAAATTATAAACTGTATGTTCTCACTAGGCTTTAAGCCTAATTTTTCTCAAATGATATGTATAACAGGTTCCCATTAGCGGTGGGTTGCCAAGGGCTTGAGTGACGAGCTTCGTCTCGGGGATTTTTGAGATGACTAGTATTGATGTTGGTCAATTGTTTAAGTCCCATTCTTTTGGTGATATTGAATTAACAACTAATGTAATCTAGATAGTTTATGTTTGGATTAGTTTGTTGTTGAATTCCATATCCGTATACAGTTTTTGTAAAGGTTAAGTACATTTACCCTTTTTGGGAGGTTTATACCAAGTAATGATGCTTATTTGTCCAGTTTCCGCATTTTTAAATTCACTCAGGTTTTCAGGGTGTTACAAGTTGGTATCAGAGTTCTAGTTTAAGTGATCTACGCATGAATGTAAGATATCTAGACTTGGATTGAGTATGTTAAGCATTGATTCGTGAGCTTGGGTAGAATTTCTAAGATTGGTTGGTCTTAGAGTCGACGGAAATTATAATTATCGAACATTGTAGCGATGGTATTAAGAACCTTTATGTATTGTATGTTCATAATTTCACTTAGATAATGTTATTATGAGAATATTTGTACGTGATTGTGCTTAAGGGAATGTTACTATGACAATTGGTAATGTGGTATTCGTTCTTTCGTGTTTATTCTGTTGATTGAAGCTTTACATTAAATATTGATACTAGCGCAAAAGAGAAGACTATACTTCATAATGAGTTATCTGAAACTGTTTCAAAATATAAACTGTGTGAGTTTGAATCAAAAGAGATTACTAAAATTTATTTTTCGCTTTCAGAAGAAAACAAATCTTTACTTGAAAAAGTGAATGTTTTGGAAGGGAAATTATATACATTGGGTTAAACTGAACAAACCATTCATCTAAACAAACCCAAAGAGAACAAAGAGTGTTGGGGACTTGGTTATGAGAATCCACACTTTCTTAAAAAGGGTATATCAGAAGTGCCTACGCTTTATGATTTTGGATTATTAAAACTAACACCACAATACCCTGAACTTCAAGTTGAGTAGACTAAACTATCTGAAGAGGATGAAGCCAAAGAAAATGAGAAAAGAAAGAGTACAACTAAAGTTCAACTTCCATGATAGTTATAGTCCTGATAAATCAAAATTTCTTTCAAATGAGTATTCTGAGAGTTATTCTTTAAAAGAAATTGAGGCTATCGAAGGTAAGCTTTACGTCCCTCCTCTCATTTTGGGAAGTAAAATTTCTGAACTTGAGAAAACTGTAATAGAAGAAAGAATTTTGATTGATTTTGAACAAACTGTTTTTTCTACTGTGTTCAAGTATACTGATTTTTCTAAATCATCTAAGGCTTCAAAATTTGATGTTATGTCTGGTTTATTTGATGATGAGTTTAATTTCTTAAACTCTGATGGTGATTTAGATGAATGTGTTGCTCAATTTGATTTTCATGCTAAAATTCCTGATCATTCAAAATTTGTCATAAACTCTTTTGGATTACCAAGTGTGTACGAAAAAGGTGAAACATCAACTAAAGTTGATAAATCAGTTCCTGTGAAAACCAAAGTTGCCAAAGGTAAGAAGAAGAAATCTGGGTATTCACAGAAACCGACCACCACTGGTAAGCCAAAGAAGAAGCATTCTCTTAATTCTCACAGTTCTAACTTTAACCTGTCAAATGTTTCAGATATGAGGAAGAAAAAGAATGGAGTTAAATCAATTTGGCTACCAAAGAAGAAGGTTGACGAGAAGGCGAAATCATTGTCTGATTCTTCTTGTAATAGAAATACTGATAGTACTTCTGATATAATTGTGAATGTTGCTTCTGATAAACAAAAACTGGTAACTCATTACAATAAGTATTCAATAAAGCAATTATTCCAGTTATCTCCGTATGCTATAAAGTTTTCTAATATTCGTCGGAATGATTTTGCTTCTCGACAACATTCTAATGATTGGTTTGGCACGTATCATGTATATTCTTCTCATTCATATGGTTCAAATGTTTTTCAACAAGCAAAATGATCCATTTTTAAATGGATGCCAAAATCTACTTGTGCTAACACTGTAGGGCCCATATATAAATGGATACCTAAATCAATTGTTTCGTGATTTCTCTTATGCAGACCCGTCATATGTGGTACTTGGATAGAGGATGTTCCAAGCATATGACTGGGCATAAAGCTTTATTGTCTAATTATACAGAGAAATACTGCGGGACAGTTACATTTGGAAATGACCAATTTTCACCAATTTTGGGATATGGTGACATCATTCAAGATAAAGTAACGATAACATGGGTGAGTTATGTTGAAGGTTTAGGGCACAACCTGTTTAGCATTGGCCAGTTCTGCGACAAAGGATTAGAGGTAAACTTTAAAGCCAAAAGATGCTCTATGCGTACTGACGATGGAAAGGAACTTTTGGTCGGAACTAGAAAATCCAACCTCTACACAATCAATATTTCAAAGGTCCAGAATGATAGTGAGGTTTGCTTACTGACAAAAGCCTCAATGCAGCAAAGTTGGCTTTGGCACCGAAGGCTGTCACACCTGAATTTTCGTTACATTAACAAATTGGTCACTGGAAAGTTAGTCAAAGGACTTCCTGAGCTCAAATATGTGAAAGAACACTTGTGTGCAACATGTGAAAAGGGAAAGATGAAGAGAGCTCCACATAAGCCGAAACCTGAACAAAGTACCAGTTCTCCACTCGAGTTGTTGCATATGGATCTTTGTGGTCCCATGTGAACACAAAGCATAGGTGGCAAGAAGTATGTTTTAGTTATCGTGGACGACCATTCGCGATACACATGGGTAAAATTTCTAAGATCAAAAGATGAGACGTCGGAAGTACTCATTACCTTTCTGAAGACTACCAAGTGAACCTGCAAAAACCAGTCAAGCTTCTAAGAACAGACAACGACATAGAGTTTAAAAACAAAATCGTTGAAGATTATCTCGAATCGGTCGGGATAACACATCAATTCTCTGTTGCTCGTACGCCAGAACAAAATGGAGTAGTAGAAAGGCAAAATCGAACGCTAGTCGAGGCCGCTCGGACTATGCTCAACCAATCTGATCTACCTCTGTTTTTGTGGGCAGAAGATGTTTCGACTGTGTGCTATACTCAGAATTGTTCCATGATACATCATCGTTTTGGAAAGACTCCTTATGCTTTGATCAACAACCTGACACCAACAATAAAATACTTTCATATTTTTGGTCGTAAGTGTTTTGTGCTTAACGACAGAGAGAGTCTGAACAAGTTCAGTGCTAAGGCAGATGAAGGAATTTTCATTGGTTATTCTCAATCATCGGCTGCATATCGAGTGTATTTGAAGAAGTCAAAGACAGTAGTTGAGAGCGTTAATGTCACATTCAACGAGGATATGGCTTCTGAACAACACTGTTCAGAACCCGTACTTACCGGAGTTCTAAGTTCTGGGCAGATCAGTCGAGAACCTGTACCGACTAACAAGAAATCAGATGAAGCATCAACTTCCAATGCTCATTTATCTGATTTAGATTTATTATTTGAACTGTTTTATGATGAATTCCTTGGATCTAAAGTGACTAAATCCGTTGTGGTTGACAAGATGAACGGCTCAACATATAATAATCCAACCGCTTCAGAGTTATCTACTGAATCCAACTCCCCGGTTTAGCAAGGAATTCCAGTTCAAATACCTGCTCCTATAGTTGAAGATGTGAACAATAACGAAGAAACAGAAGTTGTTGAATCAGTTGGGTGTATAATAGAGACAAATCAACAGTCTGAACAAGCTGCATCAACTGAAGCTTCTATACAAGATAATTCAACTGAACAACTCCCTCCTACTGTACAAACTGATGAAGTTGAAAGTGGATTCCTAGATGATCATCATGATCAATCAACATCTAATCCACTCCCTTATGAACATCGCTGGACCAAAGAGCACCCTATTCAACAAATCATTGGAAATCCAACAAAGCCGGTGCAAACTAGGTCAGCAACTTTAAATCAATGTTTGCATGACTCATTCCTGAGTAAGATAGAACCAACTCGAGTATCAGAAGCTCTAGCTGACTCGGATTGGGTGTCTGCTATGCAAGAAGAATTAAATCAGTTCGAAGCCCCAAAGGTCTGGAGACTTGTGCCAAAACCGGAAGGAAAATCTATCATCGGCACTAAATGGGTATTCAAGAATAAAAAGGATGAAGATGGTATTATAATTCAAAACAAAGCAAGACTTGTTGCCAAAGGCTACTGACAAGAAGAAGGCATAGATTACGATGAGACTTACGCTTCAGTAGCACATATAGAAGCAATCCGCATGTTTCTAGCGTACGCTGCTCATAAAAACTTCACAGTCTATCAGATGGACGTGAAGATTGCCTTTTTAGATGGCATACATAAGGAGGAACTCTACGTTACTCAACCAGAAGGCTTTGTGAATCCAGATAAACCAGAACATGTCTACATATTGGATAAAGCACTTTACGGGTTAAAACAAGCACCTCGAGCCTGGTATGATGTTTTATCAAAGTTTTTGGTCAAGTCGGGCTTCACTAAAGGTAAAATCGATACCACTTTATTCATTAAGAAAGAAAAAACCGATATCATTCTTATTCAAATATATGTGGATGATATAATATTTGGATCTACAAATCCTAAATACTGTAAGAACTTTTCTAATCTAATGGTGTCAAGATTTCAAATGAGTATGATGGGAGAGATGAATTTCTTTCTCGGATTACAAGTTACACAATTTTCAACGGGGATTTTTATAAACCAATCTAAGTACATTTTTGATATTATTCGGAAATTCAAAATGGACGCTTGTAAACCAATTGGTACCCCGATGGTACCAGGAACTAAGATCAACATGGATCCTTCGAGAAAACCTGTTGATGTTAGAACCTATAGA